>CM010621.1:18506211-19706211 GCA_003430845.1 Xanthoceras sorbifolium
ATTGAATAAAATTGTTCAAGCAATCTGGATACAGAAATCAAATTCCTTGTAAATCCAAAAATGTAATAAACATTGTCTAACAAAAGAAAACAATTCTTAAAATGTAGTCTAACTATTTCCATGCTTGTGCTGAAACGACATCCCCTGTTCCAACGTGCATAGTCAATGACCCCTCTTCCAGCTGTTGCCAATTCTCAGTCCACTGTAAAGAAGAACAAACATGATTAGCGGCCCCTGAATCTACTATCCAAGGTGAAGAATCATCTTCCACTAAACAAGATTCAATGACAAGTAAATCTGATTTACCTTTCACTTTCTTCTTGGCTACAAACTCCTCGAGGTACTTCGGACAATTCCTCTTCCAATGACCAACCTTGTTACAATGGAAACATTTTCCTTTCGACTTGTCAGCCTTGGTGCTCTGCTTCTTCTTTTGTGCGGGTTTCTTTTTTCGACTTTGCCTTGGCCTTCCCAGCAGACCTCTTCCTCTTCTTAACTCCAGAAGAAGATGGCTCAGCAACATTTGCTTCACTGGTCTTACCCTTATTGTCCTTTTTCATGGACTGATAAGTAGAGAGTGTTGGGGTTTTTGCCCTAAAAATGTAATTTGTAAATGGTTTTTTATAAATAAATAAAAGAATAGTTCAATTCATTCTTATCATGTCATTTATATTATATAAACTTGTGCATTATAAAATTCTAGATTGCCGGATGTAATCTCGTACTGTGTATATAATTGTCATATACAGATGGATATAGTAAGAGATATGCAATCTAAAGAGTTCATAGATAGCAAATAGAGCTGGGTACTTTATTTGTAGTTAATCTATAGTTGCGGTCCATTCTGTATTGTACGATGATTCTATCCTGAATCATTCATATGGAGATATGGGAATGAAGGCACCTTGTATGATGTGATCATATAGGACTGGGTCATGAATCTCTCACCAAGATCCGTTTACCGATAAGATTCATATACATCAACTTATGATGGCTATATGTGGGTGATCTCAATCCTGAGTGTCATATCGACTCCTTCAGGTTAGATCTTGATCTTTGATATACCATGGGTGAGGTCGGATGATTATTCCCGATCAATATTCTCCGTATGTTGGGATTGTGATTTGGCTTGTGGCTGGGAAGGTTTGTACACAATAGTGGAATCCACTCCTTCTTGTGAGAAGTAGAGAGTAGTTCCTTTAAGGGTTGATTTGGGACTTGAACAATATGAGCGCTCTCCTGATTCTGTGAGGAAACTGAATTTATTTTTCATTAGAGAATTAATGGTGCTTAAAGGATAGATATAATTAGAGGGGTATAACGGACATTATGACTCAGCTATAATTATGAACTACTGTGGTGGGTCACACCATATGTAATAGCTATATTGATGGACACCGAGTGATTTGGTCTATGTAAAAGCGTCTGCAGTTGAGAGAATGCAGTTTCGGGTTTTTAGTGGAATAACACCGGAGTTGATAATTAAGGAATATTAATTAATGATTCTGAGGATTATCGGAGCTCAAAATACTGTGGGTCCATTAGGTCCACTTGCTAGCCTGATCCATCTAGGTAACAAGGGTCACGTATAATTAATTGAATGGTCCAATTAATAGTGTCACGTCAGTGACACGTGTCAGGAGTAATTGAGTTATGTGATTGTTCAATTAATTAAATAATGACAATTATAACAATTAAATAATAAGATTATTTAATTATGTAATTAGTCATAAGAGGGGGGTCATAGTTGATATTTTATTTTAAATAGTGAGATAATAGGATTATCTCATTTATTAAATAAAATAAAATAAATTTGAATTTAAAAAAGTTTAAATTCAAAAGTTACTTATAATAATTTATTTTTATTTTGAATAGAGAGATAATAGGATTATCTCATTAATTAAATAAAATAAAATAAATAAATATCATCTGAATTTAAAAAGTTTAAATTCAAAAGTTATTGATAAAATTAATAAAAAGAGTTTTTATTAATTAAGTAACTTAAAAATATATTAAAAAAAGAGTTTTTTTTAATATAACAAAACAACTAAACCAAATCAATAGATGTTCAAAAAGTGTTTTGTACGTAAAAGAAAGAAAAAAGAGAAAAAGTGACCGGAGAGATACTGAGAAATACAGTATCCCTCCAACTCTTATTTTTTCCACCTCTTCATTGTTCTTGACAACGTGACGCGCCCACACGCAAGTTACCGGTGCCGGGATATAGCAAGGAAGACGTAGTGGTACAGACAAGGAGCTGCAGAAAAAATACAAAGGAGCCTCCAACGGTGGTATGTTCCTTAATTTTTCTTTTCTTTCATTGATTACAAATTTCTGTATATAAAATAAATATATATGTAATATATATTATTTTTATTATTCCGAAAATATAGTTCCAAAGTTTTACTGGTTACAGATTGCTTTTGTGATCTGTATAAAAATTTTAAAATCTTATTTCTGCTGCGTGACTAGTAGAACGGAAAAATAGTTCCTACAATTGGTATCAGAGACTCGTTATTTTCGGAACAGAAAATTGTTTTCGATGCTCCTGATGTATGATTGTGTAGGCACATTTTTTTTTTATTTGACTAAATATTGTTTAAATTAAATTGTTTAATTTTAAACAAGGTTGATTGTAAATTTTTATGGTGTTGTGGATTTAGGTGTTACCTGAAAGACTATAAAGTTACAAGAAGATCAAGGAATGCCTTGGGGTTATTTTTGTAATTTAGTTTTTAATTTTTTTAGGTTAAATAATCCACAACACTCGGTCAACTCATGTATGCTTTATTATGTGATAATTTAGAATTGTCATGCATATACATGTCATTTAGATTTAAGTGTGTCTACACAAATATATGTTGATATAGTTATACATGCATCATAGCATTTATATATTATTTGTTTTAATGTGATTAAAATGGTAAATAATATATTTATAATTTGCTATGAAAAATGATTAGTTTTAATAGTTAAAAACTGAATAATTCTTTTAATATTAATCTTGTTATTAAAGTGTTTAATAAATTTAGACTAATATGTTCATTTATTAAATTAGGTTTAATATGATTAATCACCTAATAAATAAATAAACCAAATAATATGTTAGAGTTTTAAATAGTTAAAACTTGGTAAACACCAAATGAATAATCTAACTTCAGTAAAACGTTTACCTAAGTTTAGATTATTCACTTATAGATTTTTAAGTGTTAAAAATCATAATTATTTAGATATGATTATAATAATAAATTATTTAATGCCCTATATAACTTGATTAAAATTAGCCGTTTGATCCTGTAGAGTTTAGGTGCATTAACGAATAGAAAACCCTAAGTTTTAAAATAGTGAGTGGGAGAGGAATATATGACATATATATTCTGAATTCTCCATTGTTAGTTCAACACCGTGAGATCCGAGTAGGGCCTCGTGACGGCTTTGCTTTCGTCCTCCCTAAGGAGGGTTTCCATGAAGGTCAATGCCAAGGTTGACTTCCTAACATATAGGATTTCTAGGGGTATTTCGGGTTTGACCGACCCTAAGGCGGCACTCTCGAGTTAAGCCCATGAGATCTGAAATGATGGGTTACAATCACAAGGTTTAGATTAAATGTGGTTAATCGAAAACCTGACTAAATAAACGATGGTTGAATAATATAGAATAAGAGTTATTCTAGAATATTATTTGATTGAGAATGTCTCAGTCCAACATGTAAGGACTTGACCGACCCTAAGGCGGCACTTTTTTGTGGAATGTTGGATTATCGTGGCGTAGTAACTGTTTTTATTAGGGTAGTTCTAGTTCGTTAAACATGCACATACATCATGTTTAAATTTATGCCAAAGTATTAGCATTTGTTTTTAATATATGACTGAATGAATGTTTATTTATTTTTCAGCAATAATGTCTTCTGCGTTATTACAAATACTTGCACACGATAAACTAACTGGTGATAACTACACAAAGTGGAAACTTAATATAAACGCGATTTTGGTCACTAAAGACTTTAAGTTTGTGCTTACGGAGGAATGTCCTCCACAGCCTACTGCCAATGCCCTATAAAGAGTTTGTGAGGCATACCAGTGATGGGTCTCATCTGATGAGAAAGCTCGTACATATCTGTTAGCTTCTATGACATAAGTGATTGTCACAAAACATGAAGCAATGACTATAGCATTCGAAATCATGGAGTCATTGCAAACTATGTTCGGGCAACCCTCAGAGCAAAAGCGCTATGAAGCTGTTCGTGCCGTTATGCTCGCTCGTATGAAATGAAGGAAGGTACATCTGTTCGGGAACATGTCCTGACCATGATGTCCCACTTCAACACTGCAAAAATCAATGGCGGGGCCATTGATGAACCTAGCCAAGTAAGCATCATACTGACAACTCTTTCAAAGAGTTTCGATCAGTTTAAGAGCAACTATGGGATGAACAAGTTGCAGTTCAGTCTCACTTAGTTGCTCAATGAGCTCTCCACCTTCGAGGCCTTGACTAAGGATAGTAAGGTGAAGACCGGTGAGACAAATGTTGTCGAATCATCTTTCTCCTCTAGAAATAAGAAGAGGAAGAGGTCTGCTGGGAAGGCTAAAGGTAAGCCGAAGCCCAAGAAAGCCCAAGGCAAAAAGAAGAGCACCTCCACCGATAAAGACAAGGGAAAATGTTTCTATTGTAATAAGGTCGGGCACTGGAAGAGGAACTGTCCTCAATACCTAGAGGAGGTAGCCAAGAAGAAAAAACAGAAAGGTAAATATGATTTACTAGTTCTTGAATCTTGTTTAGTGGAATATGATTCTTCACCTTGGATAGTTGATTTGGGGGCCACTAACCATGTTTGTTCTTCTTTGCAGTGGACTGATTCTTGGACACAGCTAGAGGAGGGAGCCTTCTCGATGCGTGTGGGGTCGGGGGATGTCGTGTCGGCTCGAGCAGTGGGTTTAATAAAATTGAATTTTTGTAATAATACTAAATTTTTACTTTTGAACAATGTTTATTATATTCCTGGATTTACACGGAATTTAATTTTCATTTCTAAATTGTTAGAACAATTATATTCTATTTCTTTTAATAATAAATCTGTTATTATTTCAAAGAATGATCTGAATATTTGTTCAGGAATTAATGAAAACAATCTGTATGTGTTAAGGTCATTAATACATACAACACTGCTCAACACCGAATTGTTTAAGGTTGAAAAACCTAAAACTAAGCGATATACGATTTCTCCAGATGATGACACGTATCTCTAGCATCTAAGGCTTGGTTATATTAACCTTGACCGGATAGAAAGACTAGTAAAAAGCGGACCTTTAAGCGAGTTAAAGGTTGGCACCTTACCTGTGTGTGAATCTTGTTTAGAAGGTAAGATGACTAAAAGACCTTTTACTGGAAAAGGCCTTCGAGCTAAAGAGCCACTGGAGCTTATACATACTGATGTCTGCTGACCGATGAATGTTAAAGCCAAGGGTGGTTATGAGTATTATGTCACCTTTATAGATGACTACTCTAGATACGGATATGTCTACCTGATGCAACGTAAGTCGAAAACTTTTGAAAAGTTCAAAGAATTCCAAGCTGAAGTTGAGAATCAGTTAGGTAAGACTATCAAGTCTCTACGATTGGATCGTGGGGGTGAGTACCTTGACTAAGAGTTTAAAGACTTTATGGTCGAGCATGGGATAGTATCCCAACTCACAGCTACGGGTACACCTCAGCAAAATGGTGTAGCGGAGAGGAGAAATAGAACCCTAATGGAAATGGTGAGATCTATGATTAGTTTCTCATTATTACTAAATTCCTTCTGGGGATACGCGTTACAAAGAGCGGCATACATTTTGAATGTAGTGCCATCCAAATATGTTCCTAAGACTCCCCTAGAGTTGTGGAATGATTGTAAAGTTAGTTTGCGACGTTTTCGCATATAGGGGTGTCCAGCACACGTGCTGAAGAACAGAAGTGGAAAGCTAGACTCCAAATCTGCAGTCTGCCTGTTTGTAGGATACTCCAAAGAGACCAGAGGCGGATACTCTATAGTCCTGAAGATAACAAAGTGTTTGTATCAACAAATGCAACGTTTCTTGAGGACAACTATATTAGTGACCATAAGCCTCGATCCAAGATTGTATTAAATGAAATGGAGCCTGGTGAGACCAGCACTCCATCAACAAGAGTTGTTGATCCACAAATATTTGAGAGTTAGATGATTCCTAATCGGGATACACTACCACCTAGATGTAGTGGGAGGGTTGTGATACAACCTGAACGCTATTTAGGTATAGGTGAGAGACAAGATGTTGTCTCTACTGATAATGTGGATAACCCATTGTCATTTAAGAATGTAATGGAAGATCCTGATAAAGAGAAATAGCTTAAAGCTATGAATCTCGAGATGAAGTCTATGTACTCCAACTCAGTCTGGGATCTTGTAGACTTACCGGATGGGGTAAAACCCATTGGGTATAAGTGGATCTATAAGAGAAAGAGAGGAGTGGACGGGAAGGTACAGACCTTCAAGGCAAGGCTAGTGGCTAAGGGTTATACCTAAAAAGAGGGGGTCGATTATGAAGAGACCTTTTCGCTAGTTGCCATGTTTAAGTCTATTTGGATTCTCTTATCCATTGCAGCTTATTTCGATTATGAAATTTAGAAAATGGACGTCAAGACTACATTTTTAAATGGCAATCTTGACGAAAACATCTATATGATGCAACTAGAGGGATTCGTGTCCTCAGATCAAGAGCAAAAAGTTTGCAAGCTGCAAAGGTCCATTTATGGACTTAAGCAAGCATCTAGATCTTGGAACATAAGGTTTGATGATGTGATCAAAACCTATGGTTTCGAGCAAAACGTTGATGAGCCTTGTGTGTATACAAGCGCATCATTGACAAAAATATAGTTTTCTTAGTCCTATACGTAGACGACATCCTCCTCGTTGGGAATGATGTGGGAGTGTTGTCTGACGTCAAGGGCTGGCTGGCTAGCCAATTCCAAATGAAAGATTTAGGATAGGCGAGTTATGTTATAGAGATCCAACTTATAAGGGATTGTAAGAACAAACTCATTGCACTGTCTCAGGCATCATATATCGATAAGATTCTTATTCGATTTTCGATGCAGAACTCCAAGAAAGGTAATTTACCTTCTAGGCATGGAGTTAACTTGTCTAAGGAACAATGTCCTAAGACACCTCAAGATATTGAGGATGTGAGATGTGAGCCCTATGCATCTGCAGTAGAAAGTCTTATGTATGTTATGTTATGCAGGAGACCAGATATTTGCTATGCAGTGGGAGTAGTCAGTAGATACCAGTCCAACCCGGGATTAGATCATTGGGTTGCAGTCAAGACCATTCTCAAGTATCTTTGGAGAACGAGAAACTATATGCTCGTGTATTCCGGATAGGATTTGATCCCGTTAGGATACACGAATTCTGATTTTCAATTAGACCTGGATTCTAGGAAATCCACGTTTGGATCAATTTTCACCTTGGGTGGTAAAGCCATTGTGTGGAGAAGTATTAAGCAATCTTGCATTGTTGACTCCACCATGGAAGTCGAATATGTAGCCGCTTGTGAAACTGCTAAAGAGTCTGTTTGGAAGTTGTTCCAGATATGGATATGCCCATTATACTTTATTGTGATAACAGTGGTGCTGTGGCTAATTTCAAATAACCAAGAAGCCATAAAAGAGGGAAGCATATAGAGGAAGTATCATCTCATTAGAGAGATAGTGTAGAGAGGAGATGTGATCGTCACCAAGATAGCCTCACAAGACAATCATGCTGATCCATTTACAAAGACCTTACCGGCTACTGTATTCACGGGTCAATTAGAAGGTTTAGGGTTACGTCATATGCCTCACATGGTTTATTGCAAGTGGGAGATTGTTAGGGTTTTTGCCCTAAAGATGTAATTTATAAATGGTTTTTTATAAATAAATAAAAGAAGAGTTCAATTCGTTCTTATCATGTCATTTATATTATATAAACTTGTGCATTATAACATCCTAGATTGTCAAATGTAATATCGTACTGTGTATATGATTATCATATATAGATGGATACAGTAAGAGATATGCAATCTAAAGAGTCCATAGATAGCAAATAAAGCTGGGTAATTTAATTGTAGTTAATATATAGCTGTGGTCCATTCTGTATTGTACGATGATTCTATCCTGAATCATTCATATGGAGATATGGGAATGAAGGCACCTTGTATTAGGGATGGCCAATTGAACCGAACCGGCAGTTCTGGTTCAATTTTTTAATCAACTGGAACCGGGACCGGGGAGGTCCCGATCCCGGTTCCGATTGGAACCGGGGAGGAACCTCTAGTTCTTGTTCCTCCCCGATTTTTTGGAATCGCCGGTTCTAAACCGACTGTCCCGGAAAAGTTAAAAAAATTAATAAAATTAAATTAAATTTAAATTTATAAATAAATTAATAAAAAAAATTTAAATATATAACTGAAAGGGTTCATTTGTTCAACTTCAACAAGAAATTTATTACGATAATAATAATATCATAAAACTATAAAATTAAAAAAAAATTAAATAAATAAATAAGAAATTAGGGCTTGCACTTAATTTTACCTCAATTAAGCTGCCTACGTATTCTCTAGGAGGAATCAAAGCCCACATATTTCTTTTACCTGTTATGTTCCGAAGGTGATCAATCATCGTTTGTTCCTTCGGTAGCTATTGTATCATCGTTGGTCTCGAAGAAGTCATTGTCGTCGGACACAAGATCCAATTCTTGTTGTCGGTATGAGGCCTTGGTCCAGTCGTCAATACAGACCTGAATCTGTATTGAGTCAGGACTAAGCAATGCATGTCTCTCGTCGAGAACATTGCCACTTGCACTAAATTCCTGTTCGACTGCCACGGTCGAGACAGGGGTTCCAAAAATTTACTTGGCAATGAATGCCAAAATTAGAAAGTTAGTTTCGTGTTTCCTCTACCAATGTAGGATGTTAAAGTCTTCGCTGTCCAAAAACTAAAAAGAGGTGTTTACGTAAAAATCAACCTCTGAAACATAGGTTGATGAAGACGAAGAACTCCCCTGTACCTTTGATTTTTTGGACAACACGCTTGACCCTAACTTCCTTAATGAGGGAAAGCGAGAACGAGAATGACTACTTCCGCTTGTAGTCGGTTGCTGAACATTAATGTTCAGCGAGGGACCGTATACAGAACGGTATTCATCACACATTGAATAAAATAATTGTCTAACATTATTATATAAAATACTAATATCTACGTTGTGTAGCTCTAGAGATTGATAATAAAGTGTTAAATATTCATATAAACTATCAAATTTACACCTAGGGTCAAAAACGGAAGCAACAGTATAAATCGAAGGAATGTCCCTATAATAATTTAACCATCTATCTCTCATTGCAGCAACACATGCAGATTGTTCCAATACTTGTGCACATTCATTAAGTGCATCTACAATATTAATGGCTTCACATAAAAATAAATGTGAAGTTGGATAATATATACCGGATAAAGCGTTAGTTGCATCATGAAAAGCTTTTAAAAGCATGCAAATTTTAGTATAAACATCCCAATGATGAGCATACAAATTAACGCTACTAACTTTATGCTTCATAAATCTAACTAATAATTCTCTATAGTCATAGCTTTCACAAAGCAATTTATATGTGGAGTTCCAACGAGTTGGAACATCACGGGAAAACCTAATTTAATGTTTCTCGTTAGATTTACAATACCTAGCCCATTGTTTCATAGTGCTAGAATGTTTCCATAAATAGTATAGGGCATCCCTAATTGGTATAATCCATTCTTGAAGTATTTGCAAACCATGTTGTACACATATATTTAAAACATAGCAAACACATCTTTGATGAAAAAATCTGCCGCCAGAGTAAGGTTGACACAATTGAATTAATTATGGAATGGCGGTAGTATTGTTTGCAGCATTATCAAAACCAATTGCAAAAATTTTACTTTCAATACAATATTCTTTAAAAATAATTTTCACTAATTTGTAAATATTATCGGCAGTATGGGTGTCGTCAAAAACTCTAAATGCAAGAATTCGTTTTTGCAACTCCCATGATTGGTCAACATAATGGCAAGTAAGTCCTAAGTATGAATGTTTTTGCCAATGATCGCTCCAGATATTGGCACAAACAGACACACGACCCATATAATTTTGAAAATATCTAACTAATGCTTTTTTTTATTTTTTTTATATATGTCACACATGGTACGTTTTAATGCGGTCCTAGATACTCTACATGCAGCGGGATTTAAAGCATTATGACAATATTTTAAAAAACTAGTTTTTTCGCTAAAACTAAAAGGAAGATGTTCAGTCGCTACCATTTTTGCTAATTATTCCCTATTATAAATACATCACTATATTTAAATAAAGGATGGTTAGGAGATGTGTACCTGGAAATTTGGTGTTGTCCACGGCTACGCTCATGCTGAGCTTCGACTGGATGCTTGGTCTTCATGTGCTTCCAGTACGTCTCGTACCCTCCGAATTTGTTCCACTTAAAATCTTTGTTGCAATAGTTGCAAGTCATCACAACTTCCCCCGATTCCTTCTCCACCCTCCTCATATGAACTTTAAGAAGTTCAGATTTGTACTTTGTCAAATCTGGTTGTGGACCTTGTACGGTTTCACTTGGGAGGGGGAGGGTTTTCATAAGAGGGACTAGAGGCCCCAGATCCAGAGAGATGGGGATAAGAATACTGAGGAGTAAAATTAGGAGGAGTATCATTACCAAATATTACCTCATCAAATTCTCTCTGTTGTAGGTACTCAGCAAAATTTGTATCGTTGAAATTTAATTCTGGGCCAGCAGCACGACGACTTTGCACTTCTCCAGCATTTAAATTTGGTAACTGTTCAATGTCTCTACCGGAAACGGACCTTCTGGAAAAGTATCGTCGGCCTCCGGAAATAGACAGTCTTGATTGTGACCATTATAAATTTATAATGGTAAAGAATATAATTTAAATAAATAACGAAAATAATTGCAGTATTGAAAAATAAGAACAAGATTGAGAAAATAACTGAGTGAGACTTTGAGAGAATTAGAGAAAAATTGAGAGAATGAGAGAATGAGATTGAGAGAAAATGGTGTGAATTGAATTGAAGAGGAATGGGGTTTATATAGTTTTTTGGGTTGGGAAGAAAAATAATATTTTTTAAAATTTGGGGGGGGGGGGCTATCTGTAATTTTTTAAGGGGTTAAATGGTAATTTTATACCAAGGAGCCGTTGAACGGCTCCTTGGGTGACAGACTGCAGTGTCAGGCTGCTGCTACTGGCAAGCAGAACTGGGCGGTTATACCAAGGAGCTTTTATTTTATTTTTTTTTAAATTTACATTTTCAAAAATTTTAAAAAAAAAAATTAAAAAACCCCGAGGAATCGGAACCGCCAGAACCGGGCGGTTCCTTGAACCACCGGTTTCTAACCGGCGATTCTGGCTCCTTTCTTAAAGTTAACCAGAACCGGGACCTTAGGTCCCGGTTCCAATTTTCGGTTCCTGAACTGGTTTTTAACCGCACCGACGGTTCCGGTTAAAAACCGCCGGTTCGGTTCGAACCGAACCGAGGCTATGACTACCTTGTATGATGTGATCATATAGGACTGGGCCATGATCTATATGAATCTCTTATCAAGATCCGTTTACCGATGAGATTCATATACATAAACTTATGATGGCTATATGTGGGAGATCTCAATCTTGAGTGTCTTATCGACTCCTTCAGGTTTGATCGTGATCTTTGATATACCATGGGTAAGGTCGGATGATTATTCCCGATCAATATTCTTCGCATGTTGGGATTGCGATTTGGCTTATGGCTGGGAAGGTTTGTACACAATAGTGGAATTCACTCCTTCTTGTGAGAAGTTGAGAGTAGTTCCTTTAAAGGTTGATTCGGGACTTGAATAATATGAGCGCTCTCCTGATTCCATGAGGAAACTGGATTTATTGTTCATTAGAGAATCAACGGTACTTAAAGGATAGATATAATTAGAGGGGTATAACGGAAATTATGACCCAGCTTTAATTATGAACTACTGTAGAGGGTCACACCATATGTAATAGCTATATCGATGGACACCGAGTGATATCGGTCTGTATAAAAGTGTCTGCAGTTGAGAGAATGCAGTTTCAGGTTTTTAATGGAATAACACCGGAGTTGATAATCAAGGAATATTAATTAAAGAGTTTAATTAATGATTCCGAGGATTATCGGAGCTCAAAATACTGTTGGTCCATTAGGTCCCCTTGCTAGCCCGATCCATTTAAGTAACAAAGGTCACGTATAATTAATTGATGGTCCAATTAATAGTGTCACGTAAGTGACACATGTCAGGAGTAATTGAGTTATATAATTATTCAATTAATTAAATAATGGCAATTATAACAATTAAATAATAAGATTATTTAATTATGCAATTAGTCATAAGAGGAGGGTAATAGTTGATATTTTATTTTAAATAGTGAGATAATATGATTATCTCATTTATTAAATAAAATAAAATAAATTTGAATTTAAAAAAGTTTAAATTTAAAAGTTACTAATAATAATTTATTTTTATTTTGAATAGAGAGATAATAGGATTATCTTATTAATTAAATAAAATAAAATAAATAAATATCATCTGAATTTAAAAAGTTTAAATTCAAAAGTTACTGATAAAATTAATAAAAAGAGTTTTTATTAATTAAGTAACTTACAAATATATTAAAAAAGAGTTTTTAAATATAACAAAACAACTAAACCAAATCAATAGACGTTCAAAAATTGTTTTGTACGTAAAAGAAAGAAAAAAGAGAAAAAGTGACCGGAGAGATACAGTATCTCTTCAACTCTTATTTTTTCTACCTCTTCATTGTTCTTGACAACGTGACGCGCCCACACGCAAGTTACCGGTGCCGGGATATAGCCAGGAAGACGTAGTGGTACAAACAAGGAGTTGCAGAAAAAAATACGAAGGAGCCTCCAACTGTGGTATGTTCCTTAATTTTTCTTTTCTTTCATTGATTACAATTTTCTGTTTATAAAATAAATATATATGTGATATATATTATTTTTATTATTCTGAAAATATAGTTTCAAAGTTTTACTAGTCACATATTGCTTTTGCGATTTGTATAAAAATTTTAAAATCTTATTTCCGCTGTGTGACCAGTAGAACGCAAAAATGGTTCCTACAGAGAGCTCATTCATCAATTGAGTGAGAGTGAACTTCAACTTGTTCATCTCATAATTGCTTTTGAACTGATCAAAACTCTTTAGAAGATTTATCAATATAATGCTTACTTGGGCGGCCTCATCAATAGTCCCATTATTGACTTCAGCAGTGTTGAAACAAGGCATCATCTTAAGGAAATGTTCCCTAATAGATGCACCTCCTTCATAAAATCAAGCATAGCGAAACGAACAGCTTCGTGTCACTTTGCTCTAAGGGTTGTCCAAACATAGCCTGCAATGACTCCATTATCTTAAATGCAGAAGTCATTGACTCGTGCTTCGTCGTAAGCACCTCGATCATGCCGGCCAACAGAAATGTGCGGGCCTTTTCATCAGCCAAAACCTACTTACACTTCCTTAACAGCCCTTGGCACGTTAGGAGCAGGTTGCGGAAGACATTCTTCCGTAAGCACAAATTTAACATCTTTGCAGACCATGATTGTGTTCATGTTGTGTTTCCACTTAGTATAGTTATCCCCAGTTAATTTTTCATTTGCAAGGATGGAAATTAAAGAAGAAGACATAGCTGAAATTAAAAGACATAAATCTAAATTAATATCATTTATTTCATACATTCATATTACATGCTATATTTTCGGCACAAAATTAAACATGATGCGTGAACATGTTATAATGAACTAAAAAATCCCTAAAAATAGTTACTGTTTGGGGGTAAAATGGTAATCATAAAATAAAACCAAAATAAAAATCAAAACTAAATAAATCTTGATTTATTTACTAATGACCAGCCGCCTGACCCAAAGGGACCATAGGGAAGCAAAGCCAGAAGGGAAATCCTGCAGAACCTCCACTCCCCTGGCATTAAGGCTATTCTCGGGTAGCAAACCACCCTCAGCACCACCTGGAAAAGTCTTTGGAAACAAAAGAAAAGAGAACATAGGAGACACCCCAGCATGAGCTGGAATCCATGGTGACACGAAACCCTAGGGCAGATGACACAGTCTGGCATGACAGCAGCCTGACATAATCTGACTAAGGACAGAATAGACTGGGTCAGCCCTACTTAGACCAGGAAAGCTGAGACAACAGCTGGCTTGTAGTCCTAACCTTGGACCTGCACGAAAAGTGACCCTACATCCTAGGATCTGTACTTCACCAGCCTAAAACGTTCGGATCAAATCAGGAGCAACCCTTGGGGAGGGACGTCAGATGAAATCTCCAGCCACCAAAGGAGAATGCGCCACGTGTCAAAATGAGGATAAGGTTTTGATATATCTAGGCAACCTGCAAGGGGAAGAGGGGAGAAGGAAATTCGAGCGCCTATATAAACCCCACTATAGCAACTCAGAAGGTAAGTATTCTTAAGTCTAGAAAGCCCCAAGTATGCAGGAGAAAACCCAAGTGGTGTTATTCTAAAAATACTAGTGTGCATGCATTCTATGACTACTCCTCACACCAATAATATCTCTATGTACCTCATTTTTCATCTGGAAACCCCCTTTGACTTGGGCGTCGGAGGGTTTTCACCGGTGGAACACCGGTGACCCCTGACCTCTGTTTTCTGTGTTTCCTTGCAACAAAGGGGATCAACAGGTTTGCTGAAGCTAGAATACATAGAGATGGGTGTTATCAGCAAGGGAGCTCTCAGTAACATCCATAAAAGACCTTCGCCATTCAGCCCGAAGGGGTCCTATGCCATACCCTTCCACTGTCATCAAACAGAAATATCTTTGTGTGATTTCCATCAACTAGTCTAAGGCCCAGATATCTTAAGAAGATTTATTACAAGTGTACCTTTGTAGAATCATCATTTGTAACTAGATTTATCAAGCATTATTAAATCACGTGTACTAAGGGAAAGCCATTTCTTGGCATCAACAGTTACAATGCCGCAACAACCCAACATACCACAAGTAAGTGCCTAGGTAGGCTAGGTTAAATTCTTGCATATTAGATCGAGACATTTTCAATCGAATAATATACCAGAATAACTCTTTATTCTTATATCATCCAACCATCACTTTGGTTTAGTCAGGACATTACATTAACAACTTAATTAAGTCCTTTGTGAGTGTGACCCATTGTTTCAGAATTCATGGACTTAACTTGAAGTTGCCAAAGTAGGCTAGGTCAATCCCAAAATACATTCTAAAAACCTATCCGTTAGGAAGTCAACCTTGGTATTGACTCTTATAGACACCCTCTGTAAGGAGGATGAAAGTAAAGCCGTCACGAGACACCACTTGAATCTCACGGTGTTGAACTAACAATGGAGACTGCGGGATATAATGTCATATATCCCTCTCCCACTCACTATTTGTAATTTAAAGTTTTCTAATAACTAAAAATTTCTAAAACTCTATGTTTCTAGTCTTTACTTAGATTCTACGGCTAATATAAAATCTAAATTACTAGTCATAATAAATTATTCAATTTTAATCTTTAAAAAACTAATTTATTATTTAATTTCTAATCTACATAAACTATTTAAATAAATTAGAAATTATATGTGAAATTATTAAGTTTTAACTATTAAAACTAAATCACATTATTTTGGTCCAATTATTATTTAGGCCTTAATCATATTAATCATAATTAATTGATGGACCTAACTAATCTAATTAAGCAATTTAATTGTTAGATTAGTTCAATAATGAGAATTACTAAGTTTTTACTCCTAAAAACTAATTTCATTTTTTGGTTCTATTTTAATTAAGGCTTTAATCTCGTTAATCTTAATTAGTACAAGAATCTAACCAATCAATTTAATTAAACACTTTAATTAATGGATTAGTTATTTAATGAGAATTACAAAGTTTTTACACCGAAAAACTAATCTGATTATTCAATTGCCAATTATGTAGATGTTTATCATTTTTAATCACATTAAAAAAAAACATTTAATTATGGCAATTATGTATGATATATTATAATGCAAGTGTAGGCACGCCTAATCTAGATGACATTCATATGTATGATCAAACTTTAAACTACTATAATTCATCACATGAAATAAAATTAAAGTATACATGAATAACCGAGTGACATTGGCTATTTAACTTAAACAAATTTAATTACAATTCTTTATCCAATGCATTTCTTGGTCTTCAAGTTAAATTCTTCTTGTATTGAGTTTCCAATCAAGTCAAACTTTATTCCTTTTTACAGTCAACTTCTGTTCCAAGGTCCACGTGTTACCCTGACATGCATCCAAGGTCCAAACGAAGCCCTAAACATCCCTAACACACGCGAAGTTGTGGCTGCCAGTAGCGAAGCTGCGCATACACAAGGTGAGCACACCCCTCGCGCGAGCCGCGCTTTCACGTGCGTTGTGGGTAGTTCGCCCACAATATTTTGCTCCAATTTTATGCACTTTTTCCAGAAAAATATTCGACAATATTTTCTAGAAAAAAACAGCAAAAAAAGGTTAAAAAGAAACCATGGGAACAACCCCAAGAAAATGCGCAGTAACCAGCACACAGCCGTGTGCACGGCTGCTACTGCGCACAGGTGCATGCGACCACTACCGCGCGCGGCAACCAGAGAGCGCCCATTGCGCAAAGGGTGTTGTTCTTTTTTTTTTCTTCTTCGTATCTTCCGCATTCACGATCTTCTTCGTATCGTATAACAATTACAAAAAAAATAAAAGAAAAACAGTATACAAAATAGCTATAAACAATTGGCTTTTCCCAAAACAAAAACAAAAGACCTAAAACCCATGATACCATACAATTAACGACCATCCATGCTTTATAACATACAATCAAATCATATATCAAAGAAATCATACAGATCTAGATTGTGCCTACACAAATCATACATTAAGAATCCAGAATCAAAAAGAAAATCAAGAAACAAAAAAAAAAAATCGTAGTTTTCTTTTCCCGTATATACAAAAACTTCAGAACCACGCTCTAATATCAATTGAAGGGAAGAAAATAATGATTTATCGAATAAACAATGCGGAATGGATTTAAAAATTTTTCTTATGTTTAAAAACTATTTTCAATCAGGAATGAGTTCCTGTATACACGCAAATATGAATATATTACTATAATTATCTTTTGTTGCATTTTGATTCTCTAACTTCTTTATTAACCACTAAGCCTTCCCAGTTATAACCCGCGGTCTGATAACGCGTGTGTAAGCATGTCACAGATAGAGAGATGGAGGTAACAGAAAGGCTGAGAAGACTTCTTCTTCACTTGGCCGGCCGCACCCTGCAAGACATGAAAAGTCAAAAAAAAAAAAAAAAACTTTTCCTTTCTCACTCTCTTTGTGTTGGCCGAATATCCCTTTTGCTTTGCCTTTTTCATTAGGTCACTTAGTAATATAACACTTATATACTAGGGTTCTAGGGTTTTTAGTTGACCAAGTCAAAATAGGATTCTAAATCTTTTTTGTTTTGGTCTCCCTAGAGATTTGAACCTGTGACCTGCGGGACAATTTAAATAATCAAATTATTTTAATTCTATTGTCTTTGTCATAGTTTGAATTTGCAACCTCCTATTTAATAAATAGAATAATTATTAATTTTCATTTAATTATTAAATAGTTAACTAAATAATCACATTATTTAATTAATTCTCTTTGATTAAATTGTGTTACTTTCGTAACACTATTAATTGGACAATCCAATTAATTTACCGTGACCCACGTTACTAATAACCATAAGGGCTACTAAGGGGACCTAATGGACCCACAGTTTTGAGTTTCAATAATACTTAGTAATATTAATTAAACTCTTTAATTAATATTTCATAATTATTAACCTCAGAGTTATTCCACTAAAAATCAGAAGCTGCACTCTCAGAACTGTAGATGTGTTTATACAATTTGAAGTCTCAGTGTCCATTGATATAGCTATTTCTATATAGTGTGATCCTCCACAAGTATTTCATAGCTAGAGCCGAGTCGTAATGTCCGTTACACCCGCTTTAGTTATATTTATTCCTTTAAGCACCGTTGATTCTATAATGAACAATTAAATCCTGTCTTCCTTACAGAAGGAGGAGATATCTCATAATTTTCTAAGCCTTGAATCAACCCTTAAGGGAACTGCTCATCTACTTCAATCAAGAAAGAGAGGATTTCATTATTGTGTTCATACCTTATCAACTACAAGCCAAACCGCAACTCCAAGATACGGAGGTATTGGTCGAGAATACTACATCGATCTCACTCATGGTAAATCAAAAGCCACGATCTAACATGAAGAAGCTGATAAGACACTCAGGATTAAGATCACCATAAATAGCCATTGTTTGTTGATATATATGAATCTCATCTACTAACGGATCTTGGTGAGAGATTCATGTAAATCGTGGCCCAGTCCTATATGATCTCATCATATAAAGTGCCTTCATTCTCATCTCAACTACATGAGGGGTCTAGGATAAGACTACCGTATATTACAGAATGGACTACAGCAATAGATCAACCATAAACAAAGTACCCGGCTTTATTTGCTCTCTGCGGACTCTTTAGATTGCATATCTCAAAATGAATCCTACTGTATATGACTTTCATATACTTATTTTAAAATTACATCTTACAATCTCGGATGTTACTTGTACAATATAAATGTATGAACAAATGTAAAACACTTTGAATTTGAATGATAAACTTTTAATCTTTATTTATGTCTAAAACCGTTCACAATTACAAGCTTTAGGGCATAAATCCCAATATCATTTTCATTACATTTTTATTTCCATTTATTGGGATATAATTAGTGAAGTCGGAAATTCTAACTAGTTCTCCCTTCAATCCAACTCTCACTTTTTATTTTGTTGTATTTCTTCTTCTTAATTAGTTTTAATTAGTTATTTTCATAACTTTCTTAATTTATTCAAATAGTTATAGACTTGGTTAATTTTAGTACTCAATACCTAAATATCCCTGTAAAGACGATAAGTTACTCTCATTGTATTACTTGTGCCGACCCCGTATACTTGCAGGTACAAAAAGGCGTATCACGTTTTTGGTGCTGTTGTCGGCAATATCTTAGGTTTGTTGATATTAATACCGATTAGGTATATAACTAATTTAGATTTGTATATATTTTATTTTTACTAATTGTTTGTTTTTCTTTTTCTGTACAGATATGAATTCTTTGTTTCAGGCACATGAGCTTACTGAAGAAGTGGCTACTAATGACTATCAGTGGTCATTTGAGAGGGCACCACCTGGACATTAAGAAGGCACATCTTCATATTGTTTCTTATGTGAGGGGGCCACATGTGAGTATCGATTGTCAGGTGGACAATTCATTTGTAGCGAGCAGTTCTAAACAAATGCAGTATAAGGAATATTTAGACTATGATCAGAATAATCCTTACCCGAGCTCATACAATCCAGAGTGGAGCAAGCATCCTGACTCTCGTTGGAGCAACCAGCAAAAACATGATTCAGTATTGGAAGACATGATTTGTAAATTCATGTCTAAGGTGGATGAAAGAATGGATTTCCAAGATAATGCCCTGAAGAAGCTAAAAGTCAAGATTGATCAAGTTGCTCAACATATTCAAGCAGTCGTTCAAAGCTTGGAGATTCAGATCAGCCAATTAGCTATAAAGATCCATTGGCTAGAACAAGAATCTTTACCAAGTAGCATAGAGCCATATCTAATGGAGCAATGCAATGAAATTGTCTTGGAAATCGAAAAGCTAGTTGAGCGTCCGATTTGGGTTGCTTAAGTAGAGATGGGAGTGAGTAAGAGCGTGTTACTTGTAGTTGAAACACCTACCTTTCCAGAGCCACTTGTGCTATGCCTAGTCTACAGTGCCTACTGTAGAAGAAGATAGTCACCAGAGTACATCTATTTTTATAGATATTGGAGAAGGGAAGCCCAAACCGCCTCCTCCCTTTGAGGAGATACCTTTTCATTTGAGGTATACAGGGTTGGGAGAGTTATCTTCTTTTCTAGTCATTTGGTTAGGATGGTGTGGTAAGTTGATGAGGAAATATCAATTATAGGGCAGGTGGGCGAAAGCAAGAGCAACCAGATAAAATTGTATATTATTTTTTATTTATTTTGTTTATTTTGTTTATTTGTTTAAAATTTGAATTTTAGTATTTGATAACCCTTGCCCATGAGCTTATTTGAAGTGTTGTGCTTTGTGTTTAAAAATTTCGAAGTTCGGGGGACGTTTGGTTGAATGTGAATATTTTTGAAGTGTTTGAACATTGTTTGATTTTTTTTAATTTTTATTTTTACTTGGTTTTTGCTTGTGTGTTTGAATTTTATTCTTTAGTTAGATTTTTTTTATTTCTTTGTTTAACACCACTTTTTCTCGAGCATAAGGTTTTAAAACATTGGAGACAATATTTATCTTAGGTTTGGGGGTGATTTTTGGTTGTTTTTCATTTAATATTTTTCTTGTGTTTTTGTTGTGTTTAGTGTGTGGTGTTTTTTTTATTATGTTTTCAGATTATTTATTTTGTCTTAGGAATTGTTTTTTTATTTATTTATTGTGTTTAGTTGACTTATATCAGCTAGAAACCTAGACTTTCCTTACACGCATTAAGCGTTTGGAAGACTTAGGTATAACAATGCCACGTACATCTAGTTCGTGTTTAGGGTATTTAGTATAGACTCTAAATATTTTTGAACCTTTATTTTTGTTATGTGTGCACTTTCTGTTGAAACATAATTGTTAGCTTTTTCAATGAATTTTAATTTGTTTGGACCATTCAGATTTGGTTTGTGCTATGTTTTGCACCGCATTGTGTTAAACTCTGTTTATCTTTTTTTTTTTGTGAAAACATGCTATGTTCGATCGACTAGGATAAATAGTGGAAGCTTACCCAATGAATTTTTGAGCTTATTTGAGAGGGTATTTTTATTTATACTCTTTACATACTTATCTTCAATTTTAATTAATTAGTTTGATCTCATTTAGGTTTTGCATTGAATATTTTTTAACAGCATCTAAGATTTCATGTGTTTACCCTATGTTGAGTTGGTTTCCCCCTTTAGAAGTGATGTAGGCTATGCATGTTGAGCTATTTATAAATCCTAAAATTCATCCTATCCTTATGTGTGCTCTAATAACCATTTTGAAGCCAAAAACTTAGAAGCATTTTCTTTCATCACCTACACAAATCCAAAACCAAGTTTTGTGTATGAAATATCCTTACCTTATATTAGCTTGAATCATTTTAAGATGATAAGAAAAGAAATGAATTACATGGGTGAATTTCACAATAAATATGCCAAGGTAAATGTTGCTATTGTTGCGATTGTTGAAAAAAAAAAAGAAAAGCAAAGAATAAACGACAGGAATCATGCAAAGCATTGTGGCATAAGAAATGTCAATAAAATAGAATGGTCCATGTATTAAAAATATTAAATGATCTTTTAATGTGATCAAGCTCTTTGCATTCCTTTTTCCTTTTCTTTCTTAACCCATCACCCAATAGCACCATTATAACCTATATTAAGTCTGGTTGATCTTTGTTGATATCATGTTCATAATGTTCAATCCCTTCAATGAGATCTTTGTGCTTAAAAAGTAGTATTTTTCAAATTGATTTTCACATGCGATGTATATTCGTATTTCTTTGAGCATAAATTCCTTCTGCATGTGTTTGATGAGCGTGTTACCTAGGTTCTGAGCAATTTTCTAGAGAATTATCCTAAGAGATTTAGAGTCAATGTGAATTCTATCTCGGGTATTTGAACATAATTGTTTTCTTTTTAAGATTCTTAAAGTGTTGGCATGTGTGTGGCAAGTGGTGCAAAAATTTGTAAGTGGATGCTTTCGAATTTTACTTTTTTTTTTTGCTAATTTTTATCTTAATGGATTGTGTTTCATTTGACAAATTAATTGTTCTTTAATGTTCAGAGATGCGTTTGTGGGTATCGTTGATGGTAAACCCTCACGAGACTATAACTCATCAACTAGGGATACCTAAGGCTTTAAAAGCTTGTGGCATATGCTAAGTGCCATCGTGTTACCTACGAAAGTGGTTTAGGCTAGTTGTTTGTTTATATTTATTTTTTGTTTTAGTTTTCTTTTTGTTTTTGTTTGCATTTTTGTTTTGTTTCGATTTTGCTCGAGGATGAGCAAAAGTTAAGTTTGGGAGTATTTGTTGGCTTTATTTCTTAATGAAAAATGGGCATCCATCTTTACCTATCCTTACCTAATTTTGTTCCGTTCCCGGGTAATTATCGATTGTTTATAATGTTTTTATTTAGTGTGTAGATATAAGGATCCAAGTGAAATATTATAGAATTTTAGGGTAAAAGTGTAATTTTTGTAACTTGGTAATAAGGGCCTTTGTGAAAGCTTTTTAGACTTTGGGGCAAAAAGTGAAATTTTAGCAAGATGCCCCAGCTGATACGAACCTCGTCGATTGTACCAAGATTGATGCCGAAGATCGTTCTAACCTCTGGTTCGGATGGAAACCGCGACCCAACACCTATATCGAGATGTGAACCTTGGTATAAAGAAAGACGCTACAATTAAGGATGAAATACTAGATTGATAAGTCAAGGAGGAACCCCACAGAGAATTTTGATAAGTTCCAGTTAGTTCTCAAAGAACAAAAGAGAAAACTCTCTCAATTTTCATTCAAAATCAAGTCTTCTTCTTACATCCATCAATATCCTTATATACTGAAACCCTAAAAGAAAGGAAAGGAAACAAGATATTCCGCCATTAAGGCCTTACAAACAGAAAACTAGAATGACAATAATTGCCTTACAAATGGACAAAACTAAAACAAGCAACTATTAAATCAAGCCCAAGCCGAAATTGTGCCACACTCCCAAGCCTTCTCTTACTCGGCCCACTCAATTGCCTTGATGATGTTAATCAAGCCTTGGTCTTCATGTGGGTTCATCTTAGGCTTTAATAATTCAGAATCAGCCTATGTGTCTTGAATTAGGCTATTGAGTGCTTCTTTGAATCTCTTAGCCCTTGCCCTTGTTATTGGCCCAACCGGAACATGCAATGGATCCCTTGGTGCAGCTCCCTTATTCTTATAATTCCCTCCCTCTTGAAAAGGATTTGTCCTCAAATCGTCATCTGCATCAAAAGGAGACAAATCAGAAACATTGAAGCTTGCACTAACATTATACTCATCTGGAAGATCTAACTTGTAGGCATTGTCATTGATCCTTTCAATCACTTGAAATGGGCCATCTCCCCTTGGAAGTAGTTTAGAGCGCCGCTGGACTGGAAACCGTTCCTTCCTCATATACAACCACACCCAATCACCGGGTTCAAACACAACTTTCTTGCGCCCTTTATTAGCTTGGTTGGCATATTGCTCAGTTCTCCTCTCGATGTTTTGCCTAGTCTTTTCATGGATTTGCTTAACAAACTTTGCCCTTTTCTTTCCATCCAAGTTAACATGCTCATTCACAGGTAAAGGAAGTAAATCCAAAGGAGTCAATGGGTTAAAACCATACACAATTTCAAAAGGCGAAAAATGAGTTGCAGAATGCACACTCCTATTATAAGCAAACTCTATATGCGGCAAACAATCTTCCCATGTTTTCAAGTTCTTTTGTATTATAGCACGCAACAAGACAGATAAAGTCCTATTAACTACTTCAGTTTGACCATCAGTTTGTGGATGACAAGTAGTAGAAAATAAAAGTTTAGTTCCTAACTTGCCCCATAAAGTTTTCCAAAAGTAGCTTAAGAACTTAGCATCTCTATCCGAAACAATGGTTTTAGGCAAGCCATGCAATCTAACGATTTCTTTGAAAAACAAATTAGCAATATGTGATGCATCATCAGTTTTATGACAAGGAATGAAATGTGCCATTTTAGAAAACCTATCAACAACCACATATATAGAATCCCTACCCCTTTTTGACCTAGGCAAATCCAGCACAAAATCCATAGAAATATCAATCCAAGGTTCACTAGGTATAGGTAAAGGAGTATACAAACCATGAGGCTTAACCCTAGACTTAGCTTGTCTACACGTAATGCATTTCTCACAAATTCTTTCTACATCACGTTTCATATGAGGCCAAAAGAAGTGTTCATGCAAAACATCTAGTGTCTTGGCTATACCAAAATGCCCCATCAAACTGCCCCCATGAGCTTCCCTCACAAGCAATTCACACAAAGAACTCTTAGGCACACATAATTTAGTTTCTCTAAACAAAAATCCATCATGCCTATAAAACTTGCCAAATGCAACCTTTTCACATGCATTGAATACATTGCCAAAATCAATATCTTCCATATACAATTCTTTAATGTAGTTAAAACCAAACAATCTAGCATCCAAAGTAGAAAGTAAAACGTATCTTCTAGACCAAGCATCAGCGACTACGTTTTCCTTACCCTTTTTGTACTTGATCACATATGGAAATGTTTCTATAAACTCCACCCACTTGGCATGCCGCTTATTTAGCTTGTGCTGCCCCTTTAAATGCTTCAAGGACTCATGATTCGTGTGAATCACAAATTCTTTCGGCCAAAGGTAGTGTTGCCAAGCTTCTAATGCCCTAACCAAAGCATACATCTCCTTGTCATAGGTAGGATAATTCAAGGCTGCTCCACTTATTTTCTCACTAAAAAATGCAACGGGACGCCCTTCTTGCATTAGAACAGCTCCAATACCTATTCCTGGAGTATCACACTCAATCTCAAAAGCTTTAGCAAAGTCAGGCAAAGCAAACAAAGGTGCATTAGTTAATTTTTCCTTAATCAAGTTAAATGCCTTTTCTTGTTCATTACCCCATTTAAAACCCACATTCTTTTTGATAACTTCAGTTAAAAGTGCAGTTAGACTACTAAAGTCTTTCACAAACCTCCTATAGAAACTAGCCAACCTATGAAAACTTCTCACTTGTCCCACACTTGTAGGTTTCGGCCACTCCTTAATTGCCTTAACCTTTTCTTCATCAACTCCAATTCCTTTAGCACTAACAACAAAATCCAGAAATACCAACTTATCCGTGCAAAAGATACACTTTTTAAAATTAGCAAACAACTTTTCGGTTCTTAAAATACCTAAAACAAGTTTTAAATGTTCAACATGCTCATCTAAGTTTTTGCTATAAATCAGAATGTCATCAAAGTAAACAACCACAAATTTTCCAATAAAAGCACGCAAAACATGGTTCATTAATCTCATGAAAGTACTTGGTGCATTAGTTAACCCAAAAGGCATAACTAACCATTCATATAACCCATATTTTGTTTTGAAAGCAGTTTTCCACTCATCTCCTTTTTTCATCCTAATTTGATGATATCCACTTTTAAGATCAATTTTAGTGAAAACAATAGAACCATGCAATTCATCAAGTATATCATCTAATCTAGGAATAGGATGTCGATACTTTACAGTGATATTGTTGATGGCACGACAATCAACACACATCCTCCATGTTCCATCCTTCTTAGGCACAAGCAATACGGGAACCGAACAAGGACTCATACTCTCACGAACATACCCCTTCTCCATGAGCTCATCAACCTGCCTTTAAAGTTCCTTTGTCTCTTCGGGATTACTTCGGTATGCGGGTCTATTTGGAATTGGTGGTCCGAGTACAAAATCAATTTGGTGCTCAATCCTTCTTATTGGTGGTAAACCAATAGGCATCTCTTCGGGAAACACTACATCAAAGTCCTGCAAAAGCGAAATAACAACACTAGGCAAAGAAGAGTTAATTTCATTAGTACTAAAACAAGCTTCTTTGTACAAAAGTACAATTATTGGCTAATTTGAAAACAAAGCCCTTTTGATCTCACTGTCTCTTGCATAAAAGCTCACTTGTTTTCTCTCTTCGTTTTTCTCGTCAACCTCTTTTTCTTTTGAACTTTCACTCTCCTTTTTAACATCCCTCTCATCTTTTAACCTCACTTGATCTTCATATACTTGTCTTAGGGTTAAAGGTACAAGAGTGATTGGCCTTTTATGGAGTATAAAGGAGTATCTATTGGTGTATCCATCATGAGTCATATGCCTATCAAACTGCCATGGTCTTCCTAAAAGGATATGACCCGCATTCATTGGTACCACGTCACAAACAACTTCATCTTTATATTTGCCAATTGAAAATGACACCAACACCTGTTTATTCACCCTAACTTCCCCACTATCATTCAACCATTGTAGCTTATAAGGTTTTGGGTGCTTCAAAGTTTTCAAATTCAATTTTTTCACCAAAGTAGTGCTTGCCACATTAGTACAACTCCCCCCGTCAATAATCATACTACATACCTTGTCATTAACATGGCAGCGGGTGTGAAAAATGTTTTCACGTTGTACCTCATCATCTTCCTTGGCTTGAGCACTAAGAGCTCTTCTTGCAACCAAAAGCTCTCCACCCACCGGATATTCAAAGTCACTGGTATCCTCCAAAGGTGGCATGGACTCATCATCAGATTCACCCTCTGATTCGATACCACCATCATCCTTCAAAACCATTACTCTCTTGTTTGGGTATTGTGATGCAATATGACCTACTCCCAAACACTTAAAGCACTTAATGTCACGATTTCTAGTAGGTTGAGAATCTGGTTTACCTTGGTTTATTGTGCCTCTGGCCTTATGATCTTTGGAAGGTTCTGCCTTGGCCTTGAAACTAGGCTGGTCCTCCCTCTTGCTCCAATTCGGTTTCCATGATGATGAAGAACCCAAATTTTGCCCAACCCGTGTGGAACCCTTCCTTTTCAATTGTTGTTCCACTTTAATGGCCATGTGTACCATGTCAGTCAATTCAACATAATACCGCAACTCCACTACATTTGTAATGTCTCGGTGTAGTCCATTGAGAAACCTAGCCATAGTCGCCTCTCTGTCCTCTTCTACATCAGCTCAAATTATGGCTATCTCCATCTCTTTGTAGTAGTCTTCAACACACTTAGACCCCGAGTAAGAGTTTGCAATTTTTGAAACAAGCCCCTATAATAGTAACTTGGAATGAATCTCTTCCTCATAACAGTCTTCATCTCCTCCCATGTCTCAATAGGTCTTTCTCCATTCCGTCTCCTACTCACAATTAGTTGATCCCACTAAACAATAGCATAATCGGTGAATTCTATGGCTGCCAATTTCACCTTCTTCAATTCGGAATATTCATGGCAATCAAACACCAACTCTATTATTTTCTTCCACTCCAGATAAGCTTCAGGATCAGTTTTACCTTGGAAGGTTGGAATCTTCACCTTTATACTACCCAAATTATTATCAACTCTCTCTACTTACCTATCTTCTCTATTCCCATACCTATCTTCTCTATTCCCATACCTAACTCCTCTACCTCCCATTCCACGCCTAAATCTCCCCACACCCACACTGGACATGCGATCGTACTCCTCTATGTCATTATCATCCCCGTAGTAATCATTAACTTCTTCTCTAACCGGAACCCTCTCTCTCCTACATGCTTGGGGAACGGGTGGTGGCGGTTCCGTATGTGTATTTTCTACCCGATCTAATCGTTCATTAATTTGTTCCATCTCCGCCCTCAACATTCTCCCCATCTCCCTCGTCAATGCTTCCATTATAAACTTTGCATCAACCTTTCCCAACGCCTCCTCCGAAGCACTTTCTTTAGACATTCAAGGAAAATGTTAGCAGAAATGTAAAAGAAGGTCCTCACTTCACTCCCTCACGTGTTTCCCTCAAGAAACTGTCACTCAGTTGCACTCGTGTTTCACACAATAAATTCGGCTTTTACCCTCAGTATGTCCTCACCTCTCTTGCCTTTTTCCACTCATAATTTTTCTCAAAAGTTCTTATCAAACTAACCAAACAATAATTAGGATTTCTTAGCCACGTTCACACGAAACAAAAGTTCCTAGGTTCACACGAAACGAATCACAACGAAACTGGAATAACAAAGTAATAGGACAAAAATAACAAAAACGAGTTTCTAGTACCAGGATTTTTTTTTTTTTTTAATATCACTGCACGAATCAAGAAGAGAAATAACAATAGTTGATATATATTCAACTACACGATCGGTCAAAATAAAAATTTTGTACTTTTTTTTTTTTTTTTTTTCAAATCTGGACATGCACAAGCAGTTCTAGAAATAAGATGTAATTTTGTGATCAACGAAATCAAAGTAGAAGAATAATAACAAAGATAGAATAACCTGATGTTAGAGTCCTAAGCTCTAATACCAAATGATACGAACCTCGTCGATTGTATCAAGATTGATGCTGAAGATCGTTCTAACCTTTGGTTTGGATGGAAACTGATGAGAATAAGGAAGCTGCACCAAGGGATCCATTGCATGTTCCGGTTGGGCCAATAACAAGGGCAAGGGCTAAGAGATTCAAAGAAGCACTCAATGGCCTAATTCAAGACACATGGGTTAATTCTGAATTATTAAAGCCCAAGATGAACCCACATGAAGACCAAGGCTTGATTAACATCATCAAGGCAATTGAGCGGGCCGAATAAGAGAAGGCTTGGGAGTGTGGCACAATTTCGGTTTTGACTGGATTTAGTAGTTGCTTGTTTTAGTTTGTCCATTTGTAAGGCAATTATGGCCATTCTAGTTTTCTGTTTGTAAGGCCTTAATGGCTATCTTGTTTCCTTTCCTTTGTTTTAGGGTTTCATTATATAAGGCATTTGATGGATGAAAGGAGGGTACTTTTAAATTTTGAATGAAAATTGAAAGAGTTTTCTCTTTGTTCTTTGAGAACTAACTGGAACTTATCAGAATTCTCTGTGGCGTTCCTCCTTGACTTATCAATCGAGTATTTCATCCTTGATTGTGGCATCCTCCTTTATACCAAGGTTCACATCTCGATATAGGTGTTGGGTCGCGGATTCCATTCGAACCAGAGGTTAGAACGAACTTCGGCATCAATCTTGAAACAATCGATGAGGTTCATATCAGAAACCGCGACCCAACACCTATATCGAGATGTGAACCTTGGTATAAAGAAGGACGCTACAATTAAGGATGAAATACTAGATTGATAAGTCAAGGAGGAACCCCACAGAGAATTTTGATAAGTTCCAGTTAGTTCTCAAAGAACAAAAGAGAAAACTCTCTCAATTTTCATTCAAAATCAAGTCTTCTTCTTACATTCATCAATATCCTTATATACTGAAACCCTAAAAGAAAGGAAAGGAAACAAGATATTCGGCCATTAAGGCCTTACAAACAGAAAACTAGAATGACCATAATTGCCTTACAAATGGACAAAACTAAAATAAGTAACTATTAAATCAAGCCCAAGTCGAAATTGTGCCATACTTCGAAGCCTTCTCTTACTCGGCCCACTCAATTGCCTTGATGATGTTAATCAAGCCTTGGTCTTCATGTGGGTTCATTTTGGGCTTTAATAATTCAGAATCAGCCCATGTGTCTTGAATTAGGCCATTGAGTGCTTCTTTGAACCTTTTAGCCCTTGCCCTTGTTATTGGCCCAACCGGAACATGCAATGGATCCCTTGGTGCAGCTCCCTTATTCTCATCACCAGCTTTAATGAAACGGTGCGTTTTGCACCTGGTAAACAAAAATAAATAAATAAATAAATAAAGGCGCGCGACCTGGTGCAAGTCGTGGCCATGCAAATTTAGGGCGACCTATTGTGTTTAAAAGGAAAAAAAAAAAAGCAACAACACAAGAGGGAGAGACTTGGACTTGGAGTTGGAGGCTGGCAGTTACGGGACAAAGAAAAAAAGGCACCAGTGAGGAGAGCTGCGGGATTGGGCCGTGGGGAGTTGACCAGCAGCACTAGTAGCTGTGGGAAGAAGAACACAACAACTGTGAGCTCCAGGAAGGAGAGAACCAGAGGATTGCTGCGGGAAGAAGATAACATCTGTGACGTTTGGCCGTGGGAAGAAAAACAGCAGAGCATACCACCATACTTTGGAGGCAGAAAAGGGCACGAGGAGAGGAAGAAGCTTGGTCTTGGATTTCTCCACATGGAATCAGACGAGAGTCATTACGTTTAGAGTTTTATTTTTCCTTTAATTTTTGTTTCCTTTATACTTATTTGATGTCTTCAAAGTTAATTTTCATGAACACCTTTCAGATTGATCCTTCTTCTGACTATTCTATATCAGAAGAAGGATAATCACTCAGAATACTATGATTATCACAAGTATCTAACTCTAAGAAATTTCTAAGAGTTTCTAAGATATAACAGATATTTGCAAGAAACACAGATGTTAACCTTAGATTTGAAGCTAATCCAATTGAGACAATTGTGATCAACTTAACTAGCAAAAGCTTACGATTAAGCTTAGCTTCTTGAGTATGGACTGGATTATCAAAGTTGTCTATAGCAACCCAAGCCTTGATACTTTTAAACAATTTCCAGAGAATACTGGGATTGAAAGGTATGTTCTGAAAATCAGAGTAAGATTGAAGAGAAGAGGAATGTTCATCTTCAAGCTTATCCCTAATCAACAGATTAGAACAAGAAGACTGATCTCGTAAAGGAGTAGTCTTCCATGCCAGTGATACAACTAGTCTTTTAAGAACAAAAGTTCTTCTAGGTTCAATAGATAATTGAGACCTAGTTTGACTAATAGATTCCTTAATTTTCCACAAAGAATCAACTACAGATTTCTTAGCTGAACTAAACCAAGAAAGATTTTGGTTAGGTTGTGGTAAGAAACTGTTTTTAGATAAGAATGTTTTTACAAACTTCTCCATTCTAATAAGGTTATAAACTTTATTGAGTCTATTAATAACCGTAAAATAATCAGATATACTGATGTTAGGTTTAATAGACTTTTGAGATAAGATAAGAGGTATTGTCTTTGTGGAATTTAACCATTGGTTAAGATAAACCAAAAATTTCCTCATTTGATTTTCATTCTTCTTATAAAGAATGACAGTGGAGTTCTTAGCAGAGAATTCTGCTAACTTAGAACTCTTAGCAGATGATTCTGCTGATGACTGAAGAACCAAAGAAGGAGCAGAGGTATCTGCTACTGTAAGAACAATAGGTTCAATAGGTTGGAGGACTAGAGGCATTTTAATAGCAGGAAATACTGCCGACCTAAGAATCAGGAGTCATATTGGTTGAGATATTAGGTTCAGAATGCTGACACTTAATACAGACAGAGAAGACTGATTCTTATCTTGAGTAAGATCAGAATCAGAAACTTCATTGTCTTCTAAAGGCTGAGAAGACTGATTCTTATCTTGAACAAGAGTAGAATCAGGAACTTCAGCAGTTCTGAAGGCTGAGAAGAATTAATTAACTCTTCTTTATCAAATTCAGCCGTATCATGACTGGAAGATCTCAAGGGATGTGTAGGATAAGTATCCAGATCTTCACCAGGTTCAATTCCTGGATTTATAGGTTGAAGAGAATCAACCATTGGCTGCGATGTTGCAACCATTTGCTCAACCCAAGATTGAGAGGTCAAGTCTTGTGTGATATTTGATTGGAAAGATTTAGTCTTGACTGTAATAGGTTGGAATGATTCAACCTTAGTACTAAATTGAAAAGGTTCAATTTTAGTACCACTTGCCAATTGGGAGGATACAGACTTAGCACTAAACTGAGAAGGTTCAGTACTAATTATCAATGGGGATCCTTTTCCCAATTTATCTGTGTTAGTGACAGATGAAGAAACTTTAGGGTCACTACCAGATTTTTCTAACTTGGTGACAGATGAGACTTTGGTGTCACTAGCAGAATTAATATCAGAAGTAATACTGATATTCTTTTTAGAGGAGCTAAGTTCATCATTAACTTTAGCCAACCTCTTGTAGATATCAGAGAGCGATAAATTATTGCCAGAGTCTACCAGACTAGAAGGACTATCTGTCAAAGGTTTAGTATTAACCTTTTGCACAGATTGAGGAGCCTGAGGAATAAGGCTACCTTAACTGTTAGCAGATTTATACTGTTGAGAGCAATTCTTAAGCTGAATTGCTATTGGTGATGGAACTGTAGGGGTATTAACAGATCCATCTATAAATATAATATTTGCAAAATATTTCTTAACATATTCTAAGAAATCAATCCAAGGATTATTTTTTTTTGGATAATGTAAGTATATTAACCAAAGAGACAAAACAAAAGCAAAGGGGCATACCCCAGTGAGAAGATCACAAGGTCAGACAAGGGACAGGCCCCCTACCAACCGAAACTCAAAAAACAGCAAAGCAATAAAAGCTAAGCATAAACCCTGTCATAGGGTGCAGCTAAAAGAAACCATCAAACCGACAGCAAAAGGGACAAACCCCCTAAAAGGCAAAACAAACGAATTACAAAAAAATAGAATCAGATAAACCCCAAGACTGGTGGAGCCACCTATTAGTAGGAGAAGGCACCACACCAGATAAGGAATTAAGACGCATACAAACATCTTTAACAATGGAACGAACAACCACGGAAACAGGTTTAGGCAACTCGCCATGCATCCTAGCATTCCGCTCACGCCAAATAGCATAGACAGCAGCCGCAAGCATAATACGCACCACCCACCCACGAAGATGCCGACCGCGGAAATGGCAAGACCAAAGAATAGTAGCCTCCCAGCTCCGAGCACGAAGAGATAATCTGCACTTCCTTAAAAGAGCAAACCAAACCTCACAAGAATAAGAACAATAAAAAAAGAGATGAGGGACATCCTCACAACTCCATCCACAAAACACACAATGAATAGTCGGAATCAAGCCATAAACAAGAAGCTTATCCTGAGTAGAAAGAGCACCCCTAATGGCCAGCCAGAAGATGAAAGCATGTCTAGGAATTGATTTAGAATGCCAAACGGACCTAAACCAATCCACCGCTTGCTGCCGGGACCGAAGAGCCTCCCAATTCCCGGTCAGGGAACGAGGCCAAGCCCAATCCAATTCCCTGAATAACATTATCAGGGGTACCACTGATAATGTCCATCCAATTCCCGGTCAGGGAACGAGGCCAAGCCCAATCCCTCCCCTGAATAACATCCGCCACCCTAGCATGAAGACCAAAACCAGAATTATAAATAATCCGACGCCCAAACACCTCCACCAAAGGACCCAGCGGATGCCAATAATCAAACCAAAGGGAAATATCCTTCCCATTACCCACCCGAAACTGCATCAACCGCCGCACAAGACACCGAAGTCCCAGAATTTTCCTCCAACTCCACGAGCAATCCTCAGGGAACCTAACCTCCCACACATTCTTTCCCTTAAGCAGAGTAGATCTAACCCACGAGACCCAGACAGAAGACCTCAAATTGCTACAGACAGCCCACAAATGCTTACTTATGGCAGCTTTATTCCAATACTCAACGCTCTTAATACCGAGCCCACCCTCTTCCTTTGGTAAACACACCGAAGACCATGCAACCTTTGCCCCACCTTTACCTAAATCTGAACCTTTCCAAAGAAAACTACGCAAAATAGTTTCAACCTTAATCACCACTGACTTAGGCAAGATAAAAATGGAGGACCAATACACCTGGATAGAGAACAATACAGATTGAATGAGCTGAAGCCTCCCTGCAAAAGAAAGAACCCTACTAGTCCAACTCTTAACTCTAGCTACAATCCTATCAACAAGAACCCTACAATCCACTGCCATAAGCTTAGTAGAAATCAAAGGAACCCCAAGATATCTAACAGGTAATACCCCTTCCTGAAAACCAAGAATCGCAAGCAACTTTTGCTTAATGTCAGAAGACACACCAGCCACAAAAAGATTGCTCTTGCTAGGATTAGGAATCAACCCAGAAAGAGCTTGGAACTGACCAAGGACAACATTAACCGCAGCAACTGACTCCCTCTCTGCCCTACAGAAAACCATAAGATCATCCGCAAAGCATAAATGCGAAATACCAGTCTTCCCACACCGCCAATGGTACGCAAACTGACTCTCCTGCTCTATAATACGCATCAACCCCGAGAAGACCTCCATAGCCAGCACAAATAAATAAGGGGACATAGGATCCCCCTGCCTCAAACCTCGGCTACTAGTAAAGAAACCATTCAACTCGCCATTGATAGAAATAGAGAAACGGGGAGTAGAAATGCACTCAGAAATCCAAGCTATCATCTGCTCCGGGAAGCCTAAAATCTGTAAAATAGCCACTAAGAAATCCCACCGCACAGAATCATAGGCTTTCATTAAATCTACCTTCAGCGAACACCTAGGATGACCCCCATCACGATGATAGTTCCTTAACAATTCCTGCGACAGTAATATATTATCACTAATCCTCCTACCAGCAACGAAGGCCGACTGAAAAGGACTAACAACATCAGGCAGTACCATCTGAACACGATTCGCAATAATTTTGGCAATGCATTTGTAGATAGTGTTACAACACGAAATAGGCCTAAAATCCCCAACCGTAGATGGATTACGAACCTTAGGAATAAGAGCAACCACAGTAGCATTCACTTGCTTGAGCAATCCTAACCTCTTATTCCTAAGGTTCCTAATCCTTCTAAGGTTGGGGATTTTAGGCCTATTTCGTGTTGTAACACTATCTACAAATGCATTGCCAAAATTATTGCGAATCGAGTTCAGATGGTGCTGCCTGATGTTGTTAGTCCTTTTCAGTCGGCCTTCGTTGCTGGTAGGAGGATTAGTGATAATATATTACTGTCGCAGGAATTGTTAAGGAACTATCATCGTGATGGGGGTCATCCTAGGTGTTCGCTGAAGGTAGATTTAATGAAAGCTTATGATTCTGTGCGGTGGGATTTCTTAGTGGCTATTTTACATATTTTAGGCTTCCCAGAACAGATGATAACTTGGATTTCTGAGTGCATTTCCACTCCCCGTTTCTCGATTTCTATCAATGGCGAGTTGAATGGTTTCTTTGCTAGTGGCCGAGGTTTGAGGCAGGGGGATCCTATGTCCCCTTATTTATTTGTGCTGGCTATGGAGGTCTTCTCGTGGTTGATGCATATTATGGAGCAGGAGGGTCAGTTTGCATACCATTGGCGGTGTGGGAAGATTGGTATTTCGCATTTATGCTTTGCGGATGATCTTATGGTTTTCTGTAGGGCAGAGAGGGAGTCAGTTGCTGCAGTTAATGTTGACCTTGGTCAGTTCTAAGCTCTTTCTGGGTTGATTCCTAATCCTAGCAAGAGCAATCTTTTTGTGGCTGGTGTGTCTTCTGAGACTAAGCAAGAGTTACTTGGGATTCTTGGTTTTCAGGAAGGGGTATTACCTGTCAGATATCTTGGGGTTCCTCTGATTTCTACTAAGCTTACGGCAGTGGATTGTAGGGTTCTTGTCGACAGAATTGTAGCAAGAGTTAAGAGTTGGACTAGTAGGGTTCTTTCTTTTGCAGGGAGGCTTCAGCTCATTCAATCTGTATTGTTCTCTATTCAGGTGTATTGGTCCTCCATTTTTATCTTGCCTAAGTCAGTGGTGATTAAGGTTGAAACTACTTTGCGTAGTTTTCTTTGGAAGGGTTCAGATTTAGGTAAAGGTGGGGCAAAGGTTGCATGGTCTTCGGTGTGTTTACCAAAGGAAGAGGGTGGTCTCGGTATTAAGAGCGTTGAGTGTTGGAATAAAGCTGCCATAAGTAAGCATTTGTGGGCTGTCTGTAGCAATTTGAGGTCTTCTGTCTGGGTCTCGTGGGTTAGATCTACTCTGCTTAAGGGAAAGAATGTGTGGGAGGTTAGGTGCCCTGGGGATTGCTCGTGGAGTTGGAGGAAAATTTTAGGCCTTCGGTGTCTTGTGCGGCGGTTGATGCAGTTTTGAGTGGGTAATGGGGAGGATATTTCTCTTTGGTTTGATTATTGGCATCTGTTGGGTCCTTTGGTGGAGGTGTTTGGGCGACGGATTATTTATGATTCTGGTTTTGGTCTTCATGCTAGGGTGGCGGATGTTGTTCAGGGGAGGGATTGGGCTTGGCCTCGTTCCCTGACCAGGAATTGGATGGACATTATCAGTGGTATCCCTGCTTCCTTCAGGCCTAATAACTCTCAAGCTGATACTTTGTGTTGGGTTGAGGACTCTCGGGGGGCTTTCTCTATTCGTAATGCTTGGGAGGCTCTTCGGTCCCGGCAGCTAGCGGTGGATTGGTTTAGATCCGTTTGGCATTCTAAATCAATTCCTAGACATGCTTTCATCTTCTGGTTGGCCATTAGGGGTGCTCTTTCTACTCAGGATAAGCTTCTTGTTTATGGCTTGATTCCGGCTATTCGTTGTGTGTTTTGTGGAGGGAGTTGTGAGGATGTCCCTCATCTCTTTTTTGAGTGTTCTTATTCTTGCGAGGTTTGGTTTGCTCTTTTAAGGAGGTGCAGATTACCTCTGCGTGCTCGGAGCTGGGAGGATACTATTCTTTGGTCTTGCCATTTCCGCGGTCGGCAACTTCGTGGGTGGGTGGTGCGTATTATGCTTGCGGCTGCTGTCTATGCTATTTGGCGTGAGCGGAATGCTAGGATGCATGGCGAGTTACCTAAACCTGTTACCATGGTTGTTCGTTCCATTGTCAGAGATGTTTGTATGCGGCTTAATTCCTTATCTGGTGTGATGCCTTCTCCTACTAATAGGTGGCTCCACCAGTCTTGGGGTTTATCTGATTCTATTTTTTTGTAATTCGCTTGTTTTTCCTTTTATGGGGTTTGGTGGGTTCTTTTGGCTGTACCCTATGACAGGTTTTGTGCTTAGCTTTTATTGCTCTGCTGTTTTTTGAGTTTCGGTTGGTAGGGGGCCTGTCCCTTGTCTGACCTTGTGATCTTCTCGCTGGGGTATGCCCCTTTGCTTTTGTTTTGTCTCTTTGGTTAATATACTTACATTATCCAAAAAAAAAACCTAAAACTAAAGAAAACGAAAATTGAGCTCGTAATCATCAAAGAAATCAATAATAATCACGAAGAGAGAATAGAAAAGAGAGAAGAAGAGTTTGAAACTAAACCAGCTCAAGAATTTAGAGAGAGAAAATGCTCTGCCTTCTCTCTAGAATTTTTTGAGTGTTCTTCTTGATTTTTTTTTCTATTCTCTCTTTGGGATCATTATTGATTTCTTTTGATGATTACAAGCTCAATTTTCGTTCTTCTTTAGCTTTAGGTTTGCTGGTCATTTTCTGGGCAGTTTTTTAGCTTGTTTTGTGCCATGGTATGCTTGTGATTTTGAGCTGAATTTTTTCCTTACTGTTGGGGTGTGATCTTCATCTTCTTCTTGGTGTTCTAGTTGGAGCCATGGTTGGTGGTTCACCAACTGCTGGTGATGTAAAAAATGGTGGAATAAAGGGCTATCATGATGGTTTTATGAAAGATTCAGATTTGGGTCTTAATATGAAGATTCAACGTATGAAGGTTCGAGATCTAGAGAAGAGAGCTGCTGGTGATGATGCATTTGACATAGCTATTGGAGGTTGGATCTCTTGTGATGCTTCTTCAAAATTGTTGTTAAGCAAGCAACATGTTTTGCATAGTTTTAAGAATCAGAGTAGTAATGGTAAAATGGGCAACAAGGCATGTGCAAATGGGATTGAAGGCAAGCATGGTGATGTTCTTCATAGGGTGGTGCATGATGAGGAAGATGGCAAGCATGTTAATGTTCTTCATAGGGTGGTGCATGATGAGGAAGATGGTAATCTGGTTTTGGGTGAGAGATGTGTCAAGAATGGGCCAAAATCTGGTGCTTTTGTTTCAATTTCGGGTATTGGTAATGTTGGGCACGAAATTGAAGCTAATGGGGCTAATATTGAAGCCAAGCATGCTGATGTTCTTCATGAGGTGTTGCATGATGAGGAAGATGAAAATCTGGTTTTGGGTGAAGGTAGAAATCTGGTTTTGGGTGAAAACCATGTGAAGGATGGTTGTCTCTCAACAATTTCGGGATTGGACAAGAAGAAAGCTATGGTTGACATTGATGAAAAGAGTGAAGACTTGTTGAATGAGATCATGTGCAATGGGCAAATAATTCAAATGATGAATGATTCTCATGGACAAGTTTTTCAAAATAAGGTGGCTAGTATTGACCTTAATAGCCAAAATTGTCAAAGGAAGGTGGTTGTTGATGACTTTCCTTCACTAAATAATACTAGTCAGCAAGGAATGGGGGTAAGAGAGTCAAACTTTGGTGCTTTGGGCTCAATTTCGGGTATTGGAGCTAATGGGACTGATTCCACAAAATTAGATGGGCCAAAGATTAATGTTATTGAATCACCTTCGAATTATGGTGGATCTGGGCTTGCAAGAGATGATCATAGAAAGGAAAAGCTTGGTAACTTGCATTTTGGGTCTGATGTGGGCGTAATTGGGCCGAAATCGAGTGCTTTGGGTTCAATTTCGGGTCTTGGTAGCTTTGGACAAGGAGGGGCTGATCTTGGACCATTTTCAACACCTTCTTCCATGCATGATCAAGGGCTGAAACCATCTTATGCTAAGGCTGTCCAGAATTCTTCTCCTATTGCTTGTGAGGTACGATCTTCTACCTTTGAATCCTTACAATATTTTAAACCAACTGAAGAAAATGGAAGAATTAAAGTTAGCCCTCCGATTGAGGTAGCTATTGAGGGAAGTGAAGAATGGAGAACTTCCTTGATAGGGTACTTTGTGGATAAGAGAATTCCTTTCCCCGTAGTGAATTCAGTAGTTCATAAAATTTGGGGTAGGTTTGGCCTTAAAGAAGTTTTATCTTCGGAACAAGGGTTCTTTATTTTCAAGTTTGATAGTCTTGACCATGCTTGTGAAGTTCTTGAAAAAGGTCCATGGCATATAGTGAATAAATTGCTTGTTCTTAAACGGTGGCAGCCTAGTTTATCCTTGTCTAAAGATGAGTTACGCAATATTCCTGTATGGGTTAAACTTTACAATCTTCCGTTTGAATATTGGACTTCTAAGGGCCTGAGTTTTGTAGTTAGTGCTTTGGGCATTCCATTGCATGCCGATCACATTACATTAGCTAGGAAACGTCTTAGCTATGCTCGTGTGTGTGTTGAGATTGATGCTTCGAAGGATGTCATTAATGAGTTTGATATTCAATGTGCTAATGGGGAGTGGAAAACTATTTATGCTGTTTATGAGTGGCTTCCTTCTAGGTGTAATATTTGTAAGGTGTTTGGGCATGCGCCGGGTATATGTAAACAAAGCGTTCAAGATTTGGGTGACAATGTGAATATGGTTACCGGAAATGGAGGGGTTGATGTTCATGATATGAAGAAGAGGCACGAAGACTCGTTGGGGCCTAAACGGCCGGTTTGGGTTGAGGTTAAAAAAAAGAACAAGGGTGGAGAATTATCTACTATGGGGAATAGTGCTAGTGTTCCGCTTGTGGAAAATGTTGATAATCATCTTAATTTAGTACCAATGGAGGGCAATGACCATACTATGAATTCGGAAGTAATGGAAGAGGGTACTCCTTTAGCAATTTTGGACACTGTTTGTGATGCAGGGGCTGTTCTTTGTAAGGATGGGGCTAATGGTTATGATGATGACAGGGATGCTCTTTGTGGTAATGATGAGGCTGGTCATGGTGAGGATGGTAGTGATTCTAGCCCTCCTCGTAATGCTTTGGCTTCAAAAGTTAAGGATTCTCTGGAAAAGAAAAAGAAGAAGAAAGGTTCCAGTAGTAAGGGTAAGAAGAATAAGAAGCACTCCTCCCCTAAGGGGGGTAAGTGGAGATAGATTTGTGGGGGTTTCTTCTTATCATTGTATATTTATTATGATTTTTGGGTGCTGGAATATTAGGGGTCTTAATGACCCTTTGAAGCAAAGAGAGGTTCGCAATTTGATTAAAGATGAGAAATTGTCTTTGTGTGGTTTAGTGGAAACGAAAGTTCTGGAGAAAAATAAAGATGTTATTCTTAAGACCATTGACCGGTCTTGGAAGGTGGAGTGCAATTATAATTTTTCCTCTTTGGGGAGGATTTGGGTTTGTTGGAATCCGTTTGATGTTACTGTTTTGGTTGTCGGATCTTCTGAGCAAGTTATCCATTGTAGAGTTTCTTCTGTTGATTCTACTTGGGAGTGTATGATTTCGATTGTGTACGGTGATAATTGTAATGTTCGTAGGGAGGCGTTGTGGGCTGATTTAGTGGCGCGCGGAGTGGAATGGGAGAATAGTGCTTGGATTGTGATGGGTGACTTTAATGCTATTAAGTCTTCGGTTGAGAGTGTTGGAGGCTCCAATTCTTGGCCTCATTGGAAAGATGACTTTTCTAATTGTTTAGCTGAGTCTGGGTTGGATGATCTGCGATTTAATGGGTGCTTCTATACTTGGTCTAATCATCGTACGGTTGATCCTATTCTTCGAAAGTTAGATCGAGCTTTGGTCAACTTGAATTGGGATATTTCCTTTCGAGGTTCAGAGGCGCATTTTCTTCCTTCTAGTGTTTCTGATCACTCTCCTATGATTGTTAAGATTGTGGATCTCCCTCGGCGACGGGTGCCTTTTAAGTTTTTTGATTTCTGGGCGGATCATCCAGAATTTTTATCCTTGGTGGATCGGGTTTGGGCGGACAGGGTGGATGGGTCTCCTATGTTTCAGCTATGTAAGAAGCTAAAAAGATTGAAAGTAGAGCTTAAGAAACTTAATAGGGAGTGTTATTCTGACTTGTCTTCTAGGGTGCAGCAAGCTAAGCATGATTTAGAGTCTGTGCAATGGGATATTCAGAGGCAGCCTACGAACATTTCTTTACATGGGGAGGAGTCTCGGTTGGTGAAGCTTTATGGTGACTTGAGTAGAGATGAGGAGAGTTTTTTGAGACAAAAGTCCCGGGTTCAGTGGATTAATTTGGGAGATAGGAATTCTAAGTTCTTTTTTCGATCGATGAGACACAGATGTAGTAGGAGTAAGGTATTATCTCTTACCGATGAGCATGGTAATCGTGTGGAGGAGCCTAGTGAAGTTAAATCAACGGTGGTGAACTTCTTTGAGACACTTCTGAGACAGCCTGCTGGATGCCCTAGGATTGACCTTGATTTAGTGAGGCGGGCTCTCCCGAAGCGTATTTCTAGTGATCAGTGTGCTACCTTGGGTAGAGAGGTTAGTGATGTTGAAATTAAAGCAGTTTTGTTCTCTTTAAAAGATAATAAAGCTCCTGGTCCGGATGGGTATAATGCTACTTTCTTCAAGAAAGCTTGGTCTGTTGTTGGTGATGATTTTCTTCGTGCTATTCGTTCGTTTTTTAGCTCTGGGAGATTGCTCAAGCAAGTGAATGCTACTGTGGTTGCTCTTATTCCTAAGGTTCCTAATCCTTCTACGGTTGGGGATTTTAGGCCTATTTCGTGTTGTAACACTATCTACAAATGCATTGCCAAAATTATTGCGAATCGTGTTCAGATGGTACTGCCTGATGTTGTTAGTCCTTTTCAGTCGGCTTTCGTTGCTGGTAGGAGGATTAGTGATAATATATTACTGTCGCAGGAATTGTTAAGGAACTATCATCGTGATGGGGGTCATCCTAGGTGTGCGCTGAAGGTAGATTTAATGAAAGCCTATGATTCTGTGCGGTGGGATTTCTTAGTGGCTATTTTACAGATTTTAGGCTTCCCGGAGCAGATGATAGCTTGGATTTCTGAGTGCATTTCTACTCCCCGTTTCTCTATTTCTATCAATGGCGAGTTGAATGGTTTCTTTACTAGTAGCCGAGGTTTGAGGCAGGGGGATCCTATGTCCCCTTATTTATTTGTGCTGGCTATGGAGGTCTTCTCGGGGTTGATGCGTATTATAGAGCAGGAGAGTCAGTTTGCGTACCATTGGCGGTGTGGGAAGACTGGTATTTCGCATTTATGCTTTGCGGATGATCTTATGGTTTTCTGTAGGGCAGAGAGGGAGTCAGTTGCTGCGGTTAATGTTGTCCTTGGTCAGTTCCAAGCTCTTTCTGGGTTGATTCCTAATCCTAGCAAGAGCCATCTTTTTGTGGCTGGTGTGTCTTCTGACATTAAGCAAAAGTTGCTTGGGATTCTTGGTTTTCAGGAAGGGGTATTACCTGTTAGATATCTTGGGGTTCCTTTGATTTCTACTAAGCTTATGGCAGTGGATTGTAGGGTTCTTGTTGATAGGATTGTAGCTAGAGTTAAGAGTTGGACTAGTATGGTTCTTTCTTTTGCAGGGAGGCTTCAGCTCATTCAATCTGTATTGTTCTCTATCCAGGTGTATTGGTCCTCCATTTTTATCTTGCCTAAGTCAGTGGTGATTAAGGTTGAAACTATTTTGCGTAGTTTTCTTTGGAAAGGTTCAGATTTAGGTAAAGGTGGGGCAAAGGTTGCATGGTCTTCGGTGTGTTTACCAAAGGAAGAGGGTGGGCTCGGTATTAAGAGCGTTGAGTATTGGAATAAAGCTGCCATAAGTAAGCATTTGTGGGCTGTCTGTAGCAATTTGAGGTCTTCTGTCTGGGTCTCGTGGGTTAGATCTACTCTGCTTAAGGGAAAAAATGTGTGGGAGGTTAGGTGCCCTGAGGATTGCTCGTGGAGTTGGAGGAAAATTCTGGGACTTCGGTGTCTTGTGCGGCGGTTGATGCAGTTTCGGGTGGGTAATGGGAAGGATATTTCCCTTTGGTTTGATTATTGGCATCCGCTGGGTCCTTTGGTGGAGGTGTTTGGGCGACGGATTATTTATGATTCTGGTTTTGGTCTTCATGCTAGGGTGGCGGATGTTGTTCAGGGGAGGGATTGGGCTTGGCCTCGTTCCCTGACCGGGAATTGGATGGACATTATCAGTGGTATCCCTGCTTCCTTTAGGCCTAATAACTCTCAAGCTGATACTTTGTGTTGGGTTGAGGACTCTCGGGGAGCTTTCTCTATTCGTAATGCTTGGGAGGCTCTTCGGTCCCGGCAGCCAGCGGTGGATTGGTTTAGGTCCGTTTGGCATTCTAAATCAATCCCTAGACATGCTTTTATCTTCTGGTTGGCCATTAGGGGTGCTCTTTCTACTCAGGATAAGCTTCTTGTTTATGGCTTGATTCCGGCTATTCGTTGTGTGTTTTGTGGAGGGAGTTGTGAGGATGTCCCTCATCTCTTTTTTTATTGTTCTTATTCTTGCGAGGTTTGGTTTGCTCTTTTAAGGAGGTGCAGATTACCTCTGCGTGCTCGGAGCTGGGAGGATACTATTCTTTGGTCTTGCCATTTCCGCGGTCGGCAACTTCGTGGGTGGGTGGGTGGTGCGTATTATGCTTGCGGCTGCTGTCTATGCTATTTGGCGTGAGCGGAATGCTAGGATGCATGGCGAGTTACCTAAACCTGTTACCATGGTTGTTCGGTCCATTGTCAGAGATGTTTGTATGCGTCTTAATTCCTTATCTGGTGTGATGCCTTCTCCTACTAATAGGTGGCTCCACCAGTCTTGGGGTTTATCTGATTCTATTTTTTTGTAATTCGCTTGTTTTGCTTTTTATGGGGTTTGGTGGGTTCTTTTGGCTGTACCCTATGACAGGGTTTGTGCTTAGCTTTTATTACTTTGCTGTTTTTTGAGTTTCGGTTGGTAGGGGGCCTGTCCCTTGTCTGACCTTGTGATCTTCTCGCTGGGGTATGCCCCTTTGCTTTTGTTTTGTCTTTTGGTTAATATACTTACATTATCCAAAAAAAAAAGAGAGAAGAGAAGAACACTCAAAGAAATTCTAGAGAGAAGTCAGAGCATTTTCTCTCACTAGTTCTCATTTTCGGGTCTTGCTAGATCCAAGTTTGACTTGATTGAAGACCAAGTTTGACTTGATTGTAATCACTTGTACTAGCAATCCTATTATTATTACTTATCATGCCGATTTCTCTATCATGAAAATATCTAGGAGAATTATACCTTCTCCTCAAGTTATCTTTGAGTTTCCTCAAGAGCTTGTTTGTACATAGCTATACCTCACGCTATATTCTCATCACTGAGATAAGTACTATTATGCATATGTGGAGAGTAAAATCCACTAAACGGGTGATTACGATCTATACCTTCATAATCTAAAACATATTACTAAAACTATCAACAAATGCATCACTAAAATTAACAATATTAAAATTCATACTAAAAACATATAATGAGTAAACAAAGAGTAGAAGATACTACAAGAACAACTTAGTCAAGGGAGTGAGACCTTTAGTTAAGAGATTAACATGACCTTTAAAGGAAATGACCAAATAATTTTACTTATTAAAGCATGCAGATAATAATATAAAGAAATTTAAATTTATATATCTTTTAATGAAAAATTTTGTTATAACCTTGCTGATGACTTCTTTACCTAGTAAGTAAAGAAAGACTGAAGAGCACGCAATCGAGAGAATATTTATCAAGAAATGAAGAGCACGCAATCGAAAAAGATAAAATCCAACTAAACCTTGTACTAGCCTGTGTTTTATGAAAACTGTCAAGCGGCACCAACACCTCAACGCCTGTCCATCGGCTAAACGGCCTGCAGATCTCGTAACAACAAACACCTTACCCATACTTAGTCTAGAAAGAAACATCAAAAGACATCTCTTTTCTCTTTCACCTCAATCTCCATATATTGACATTTCTGCCATCTTTCACCTCAATCTCCAAACTCAAGTTAAAAACTAGACTTAAAAGTTTTCAGCAAGAACACAACAAAACTGAATCTTTTTTTTGGATAATGTAAGTATATTAACCAAAGAGACAAAACAAAAGCAAAGGGGCATACCCCAGCGAGAAGATCACAAGGTCAGACAAGGGACAGGCCCCCTACCAACCGAAACTCAAAAAACAGCAGAGCAATAAAAGCTAAGCACAAAACCTGTCATAGGGTACAGCCAAAAGAACCCACCAAACCCCATAAAAGGCAAAACAAACAAGCGAATTACAAAAAAATAGAATCAGATAAACCCCAAGACTGGTGGAGCCACCTATTAGTAGGAGAAGGCATCACACCAGATAAGGAATTAAGCCGCATACAAACATCTCTGACAATGGAACGAACAACCATGGTAGCAGGTTTAGGTAACTCGCCATGCATCATAGCATTCCGCTCACGCCAAATAGCATAGACAGCAGCCGCAAGCATAATACGCACCACCCACCCACGAAGTTGCCGACCGCGGAAATGGCAAGACCAAAGAATAGTATCCTCCCAGCTCCGAGCACGCAGAGGTAATCTGCACTTCCTTAAAAGAGCAAACCAAACCTCGCAAGAATAAGAACAATCAAAAAAGAGATGAGGGACATCCTCACAACTCCCTCCACAAAACACACAACGAATAGCCGGAATCAAGCCATAAACAAGAAGCTTATCCTGAGTAGAAAGAGCACCCCTAATGGCCAACCAGAAGATGAAAGCATGTCTAGGAATTGATTTAGAATGCCAAACGGATCTAAACCAATCCACCGCTAGCTGCCGGGACCGAAGAGCCTCCCAAGCATTACGAATAGAGAAAGCCCCCCGAGAGTCCTCAACCCAACACAAAGTATCAGCTTGAGAGTTATTAGGCCTGAAGGAAGCAGGGATACCACTGATAATGTCCATCCAATTCCCGGTCAGGGAACGAGGCCAAGCCCAATCCCTCCCCTGAACAACATCCGCCACCCTAGCATGAAGACCAAAACCAGAATCATAAATAATCCGTCGCCCAAACACCTCCACCAAAGGACCCAACGGATGCCAATAATCAAACCAAAGAGAAATATCCTCCCCATTACCCACCCGAAACTGCATCAACCGCCGCACAAGACACCGAAGGCCTAGAATTTTCCTCCAACTCCACGAGCAATCCCCAGGGCACCTAACCTCCCACACATTCTTTCCCTTAAGCAGAGTAGATCTAACCCACGAGACCCAGACAGAATTCTTATTTCTTATGTTATTATAATCATGCTTTATCAAAGAAAATCAAATCTTCATTTCAAAAGCAGGAGGTCAAGACTCTTAGGTCTCGCCCCTAACTAAAGGACGACTACTCACTTATTATGTTTAGTGATAACATATGCATAGATCAATAGTATAAATAACTACCTACTATATCACCCTTTTAAAATAAACCTAATGGCTCTGATACCATTCCCGGGGCTTTCTGATAAGCAAGATCAGACTATGTCTGCGAGCTTAGAGCATACTAATACTGAGTATGAATTTCAGAGTAAGAAAGCTAAAAATAAAATAAGAAATGCGGATTAAGAAAGTATATCTTACATTGATAGAGGAAAGATTACACGAGGAAAGATTATACAAAGCTTTATGAAATATTGTTCATATTTTTCGTTATGCTTAACCACAGAGGTGTCATACCCTTATATAGGGAGAGCATACTCTGAAGATAAGGATCCAGAAAGAAACTCACAATCTTCATGATTGCTAAAATCCAAATCCTAGAAAAGCTAGGAAAAAAGCAAGCCAAATAAGTCAAATGACTTTTTCAAAAGTAGAATAAAACAAACTACTTTGTTAAAGCAAAGGGGTGATGAGAAATAAAGATTCTCACCAAGGTCACGTGTCCTTTTCACCTTGACATAAAGGTGGTGGAGTCGATCAGGACCTTATCCGAAAGGAATCAAAACTTTATTGGGATCTAGAAAGTGCTCATCACCAGGCACAAAATCCAACGGATCCTAGCTGAATTTAGCTGTTAGTTAGGTCCACGATGCCATTATTGATTCCACTAGCTTTTCTTAGTGGGGCATTACTGAGTAGTGATTGAAAGGGAATCAAACAAGGGTGGGCTCCTGGCATGGGCCAGCTCATCACATGCCTCGTAGTGATCTGCAATAGATGACACAATACTAGAGCATAATATATTAGGTCCACGGGGTACCCATGGTATCATGTTGTCAATAATGGTGGAGAATTCACCATAAACACGAAGACCATCTTCTTCTGCAAGCACGGGAAAATTCCTAAACTTGCCATATTGTTCAAAAAGAACAAATGCTTTGTATCTCTCAAGATCAGTATGAGAGAATAAATATCTTCTTCCAAAAGCCTTTGAGAATTTATCTGTTGTGACAGAGGAAAGGAAGAACGGATCAGCTTCCTTAGGTTGATGAAGGAGGAACTGATGAACACCTTTCAGATTGATCTTTGAATAGTATCCATCTTCATCACGAGTCCACTCTGGTGGAGTGGAAACACAAGAAAGTCTGATATTGACTTCATCAAGAGAAATATTATTCTCAATAATGACATCCTTAATAATCTGGGGGAGATCATCAGGAAGCTTGCTACCTTTGATAAGGACTCTGTTTACTATTCCTAAATCAAGAAGATCTTGGAAAGTAACAGTATTCTCCATGACTGACATAGCTTGAAACTCAGGATAGAATATATCAGTACAAGGAAAACAGAAGGGAAACATACCTTCCTTCCTTACCATGTGAACCAATATCCCGGGAATATTACGAAGATGCTCAGCGAGGAAGTCTAAAATAAATAAACTACTTCTGAATTGGCTTTCAAAACTCATCAGGCGAATTTGAGCTTTGATTTCTTCTGGTAAATTCAGAAGACTGGATGTTTTCATTATCCAAAAAAAAAAAAAAAGACTGGATGTTTGGACTTCATCTCCATTAAGAGCTTGCTCGAGGAGAGCAGTATGATACTGAAGTCGCTTAATCTGAAATCCCAATTCTTGAATTTCTGATTGATGTTTCTGCTTAAGCTTTGCAGTCTGAACTATCAAAGCTTGAAACCTGGATTCCATAGTATAATGGTTACCAGCTTGATTTCTCACATCAATGGATAATTCATATGAGTGAAGAGCATCCTTAGCTTCATCTTCAGAATAGAAACCTTGCCATAAAGGTTTCTCAACACCATAGATGCTGCTTGCAACATTACCCAAATCCAAGTGATTCTATTCTATAAAGAAAGAAGTTGAGGTGTCAACTTTCAATCTCATAAAAAGAAAATACAAAGGATATCAAACTATTATCTGATTCCTTCTTTTTATAGAGGCCAAAGAATTGCTTCTATAAATATGTATGATTAAGATTAGTCCCAAGTATGGAACTGAACTCTTCATTCTTTTGGCTATCATCAGCATTACTGAGCAACCTGTTTGATCTTAAACAAAAGACTGAAACAGACTGGTTAGCAATAAATAAGAATTTAATGCACAGCACAAAACAGAAATGGTAATAAGAATATAAAATCTTTATAAACTTAAATCAGTTAAGACCAAGCTTATAATTGTCAAGAAAAATCCTGACAAAAAAGAGAAAAGGTAAAACCTTTTAACTCTTAAATAAACAACTTCAGAAAGCAAGGATAAAATAATCCTTTGAAGATGTTATGGCCAAAATACAAAGTATTAAAGCTTTAGGGCAAAGTTAGAAGAGTAAATTAACTCTGAAAACCCATACACGGTCAAAAGAGTGAAGTGACTCAAAAAACTAAGCAAAGTTTTAACAGAACCAAAGACTATCCCAGATAGGCTTGAAACTGTTAAAAACATTATTAATATCTAACAGAACAGAAATTGTCCCAGACAGAACCGCTACTGTCAAGAATATTAATAATATTCTTTTCTAAGACTATAATTATAATCTTGGATATAAACAAATATTGTTCATTGATCCTTTGAAAACTTCAAAAGGAATTCCCTTTGAATCATGCTAGAGTATAACCAAATAAATCTTATCGAAGAATTCAACTCTAGTATCCGTTAGAGATAAAATAATCTCAAAGGTTACATCACAGATCAAAACATGTAGCGTAGGACTAAAGGTGAGTAATTGGAGTCTATTAAATGTTGTGTAATCGTTTGAAAGATGCAATTTGACCCAAACGTGTCGTAGGGTTCTTCTTGATTTTTTTCTATTCTCTCTTTGTGATCATTATTGATTTCTTTTGATGATTACAAGCTCAAATTTCGTTTTCCTTTAGTTTTAGGTTTGCTGGTCCGTTTTTGTTTTTTCTTTACCAATCTTATGAGTGTTATTACTTACTTGTGTTCTTGAGCTGCGTTTTTCCTTTTGGTTGGGTTTATGATCTTCATCTTCCTCTTGATGATCACGAGCTCATCTCCCTCTCTTTTAGTGTTATTTTGCTGGTCCGTTTTCCCTTATTTTCTGGGCAGTTCTGGTTTGCTTGTTTGCCATGGTGGATGATTCTACTTTGGCCAATCTTGTGACTGATTTTGCTTGTGATTTTGAGCTGCGTTTTGTCTTTATTGTTGGGTTGTTATCATCATCTTCTTCTTGTTATATTGGTTGGAGCCATGGTTGGTGGTTCATTAGCTGCTGGTGATGTAAAGAAGGGTGGAATGAAGAGTGGAGACATTGTTTCTTCTTTAATGTCTAATGAAATAAACGGTTGTCATAAAGGGCTAGTGATGGGCTGTCATGGTAGATCATCTCTTGTTGATGGTGTAAAGAAGGATGGAGAACATGTTTCCAAAGGTAGAGAAAGAGCTGGTGTGTCTCTTTCAAATAGTGGAGCTTAAGAAACTTAATAGGGAGTGTTATTCTGACTTGTCTTCTAGGGTGCAGCAAGCTAAGCATGATTTAGAGTCTGTGCAATGGGATATTCAGAGGCAGCCTACGAACATTTCTTTACATGGGGAGGAGTCTCGGTTGGTGAAGCTTTATGGTGATTTGAGTAGAGATGAAGAGAGTTTTTTGAGACAAAAGTCCCGAGTTCAGTGGATTAATTTGGGAGATAGGAATTCTAAGTTCTTTTTTCGATCGATGAGACAAAGATATAGTAGGAGTAAGGTATTATCTCTTACCGATGAGCATGGTAGTCGTGTGGAGGAGCCTAGTGAAGTTAAATCATTGGTGGTGAACTTCTTTGAGACACTTCTGAGACAGCCTGCTGGATGCCCTAGGATTGACCTTGATTTAGTGAGGCGGGCTCTCCCGAAGCGTATTTCTGGTGATCAGTGTGCTACCTTGGGTAGAGAGGTTAGTGATGTTGAAATTAAGGCAGTTTTGTTCTCTTTAAAAGATAATAAAGCTCCTGGTCCGGATGGGTATAATGCTACTTTCTTCAAGAAAGCTTGGTCTGTTGTTGGTGATGATTTTCTTCGTGCTATTCATTCGTTTTTTAGCTCCGGGAGATTGCTCAAGCAAGTGAATGCTACTGTGGTTGCTCTTATTCCAAAGGTTCCTAATCCTTCTAAGGTTGGGGATTTTAGGCCTATTTCGTGTTGTAACACTATCTACAAATGCATTGCCAAAATTATTGCGAATCGTGTTCAGATGGTGCTGCCTGATGTTGTTAGTCCTTTTCAGTCGGCCTTCGTTGCTGGTAGGAGGATTAGTGATAATATATTACTGTCGCAGGAATTGTTAAGGAACTATCATCGTGATGGGGGTCATCCTAGGTGTGCGCTGAAGGTCGATTTAATGAAAGCTTATGATTCTGTGCGGTGGGATTTCTTAGTGGCTATTTTACAGATTTTAGGCTTCCCAGAGCAGATGATAACTTGGATTTCTGAGTGCATTTCCACTCCCCGTTTCTCGATTTCTATCAATGGCGAGTTGAATGGTTTCTTTGCTAGTGGCCGAGGTTTGAGGCAGGGGGATCCTATGTCCCCTTATTTATTTGTGCTGGCTATGGAGGTCTTCTCGGGGTTGATGCATATTATGGAGCAGGAGGGTCAGTTTGCATACCATTGGCGGTGTGGGAAGATTGGTATTTCGCATTTATGCTTTGCGGATGATCTTATGGTTTTCTATAGGGCAGAGAGGGAGTCAGTTGCTGTAGTTAATGTTGTCCTTGGTCAGTTCCAAGCTCTTTCTGGGTTGATTCCTAATCCTAGCAAGAGCAATCTTTTTGTGGCTGGTGTGTCTTCTGAGACTAAGCAAGAGTTACTTGGGATTCTTGGTTTTCAGGAAGGGGTATTACCTGTCAGATATCTTGGGGTTCCTCTGATTTCTACTAAGCTTACGGCAGTGGATTGTAGGGTTCTTGTTGACAGGATTGTAGCGAGAGTTAAGAGTTGGACTAGTAGGGTTCTTTCTTTTGCAGGGAGGCTTCAGCTCATTCAATCTGTATTGTTCTCTATTCAGGTGTATTGGTCCTCCATTTTTTATCTTGCCTAAGTCAGTGGTGATTAAGGTTGAAACTACTTTTTTTTTTTGGATAATGTAAGTATATTAACCAAAGAGACAAAACAAAAGCAAAGGGGCATACCCCAGCGAGAAGATCACAAGGTCAGACAAGGGACAGGCCCCCTACCAACCGAAACTCAAAAAACAGCAAAGCAATAAAAGCTAAGCAAAAAACCTGTCATAGGGTACAGCCAAAAGAACCCACCAAACCCCACAAAAGGCAAAACAAGCGAATTACAAAAAAATAGAATCAGATAAACCCCAAGACTGGTGGAGCCACCTATTAGTAGGAGAAGGCATCACACCAGATAAGGAATTAAGCCGCATACAAACATCTCTGACAATGGAACGAACAACCATGGTAACAGGTTTAGGTAACTCGCCATGCATCCTAGCATTCCGCTCACGCCAAATAGCATAGACAGCAGCCGCAAGCATAATACGCACCACCCACCCACGAAGTTGCCGACCGCGGAAATGGCAAGACCAAAGAATAGTATCCTCCCAGCTCCGAGCACGCAGAGGTAATCTGCACTTCCTTAAAAGAGCACACCAAACCTCGCAAGAATAAGAACAATCAAAAAAGAGATGAGGGACATCCTCACAACTCCCTCCACAAAACACACAACGAATAGCCGGAATCAAGCCATAAACAAGAAGCTTATCCTGAGTAGAAAGAGCACCCCTAATGGCCAACCAGAACCACCATCAACAATAGAGGGTTTTAGAGAGAAAATGCTCTGCCTTCTCTCTAGAATTTTTTGAGAAATTAAGGGTTTTAGAGAGAGAAAATGCTCTGCCTTCTCTCTAGAATTTTTTGAGTGTTCTTCTTGATTTTTTTTCTATTCTCTCTTTGGGATCATTATTGATTTCTTTTGATGATTACAAGCTCAATTTTCGTTCTTCTTTAGCTTTAGGTTTGTTGGTCATTTTCTGGGCAGTTTTTTAGCTTGTTTTGTGCCATGGTATGCTTGTGATTTTGGGTTGGGTTTATGATCTTCATCTTCCTCTTGGTGATCACGAGCTCATCTCCCTCTCTTTTAGTGTTATTTTGCTGGTCCATTTTCCCTTATTTTCTGGGCAGTTCTGGATTGCTTGTTTGCCATGGTGGATGATTCTACTTTGGCCAATCTTGTGACTGATTTTGCTTGTGATTTTGAGCTGCGTTTTGTCTTTATTGTTGGGTGGTGATCATCATCTTCTTCTTGTTATATTGGTTGGAGCCATGGTTGGTGGTTCTTTAGCTGCTGGTGATGTAAAGAAGGGTGGTATGAAGAGTGGAGACATTGTTTCCGGGTGTTGCGTGTCTACAAAACTTGTTCCTTCGAATTTGCCTCATGGTATTGGTGCTGTAGAAGGAAGAAGTCCGAATTTGGGTGAGAATTGCTCAAAGGATGGTTGTTTTGCTACTGTTTCGGGATTGCAATCAAATAAAACAACACATGATAGGCATGGAGCTGTTGGTTGTGTAAATGGGATTGAATCCAAGCATGATGATGTTCTTCATGGGGTGTTGCATGATGAGGAAGATGAAAATCTGGATTTGGGTGAAGGTAGAAATATGGTTTTGGGTGAAAACCATGTGAAGGCTGGTTGTCTCTCAACAATTTCGGGATTGGACAAGAAGAAAGCTATGGTTGACAATGATGAAAAGAGTGAAGACTTGTTGCATGAGATCATGTGCAATGGGCAATTAATTCAAATGATGAATGATTCTCATGGATAAGTTTTTCAAAATAAGGTGGCTAGTATTGACCTTAATAGCCAAAATTGTCAAAGGAAGGTGGTTGGTGATGACTTTCCTTCACTAAATAATACTAGTCAGCAAGGAATGGGGGTAATAGAGTCAAATTTTGGTGCTTTGGGCTCAATTTCGGGTATTGGAGCTAATGGGACTGATTCCACAAAATTAGATGGGCCAAGGATTAATGTTATTGAATCACCTTCGAATTATGGTGGATTTGGGCTTGCAAGAGATGATCATAGAAAGGAAAAGCTTGGTAACTTGCATTTTGGGTCTGATGTGGGCGTAATTGGGCCGAAATCGAGTGCTTTGGGTTCAATTTCGGGTCTTGGTAGCTTTGGACAAGGAGGGGCTGATCTTGGACCATTTTCAACACCTTCTTCCATGCATGATCAAGGGCTGAAACCATCTTATGCTAAGGCTGTCCAGAATTCTTCTCCTATTGCTTGTGAGGTACGATCTTCTACCTTTGAATCCTTACAATATTTTAAACCAACTGAAGAAAATGGAAGAATTAAAGTTAGCCCTCCGGTTGAGGTAGCTATTGAGGGAAGTGAAGAATGGAGAACTTCCTTGATAGGGTACTTTGTGGATAAGAGAATTCCTTTCCCCGTAGTGAATTCAGCAGTTCATAAAATTTGGGGTAGGTTTGGCCTTAAAGAAGTTTTATCTTCGGAACAAGGATTCTTTATTTTCAAGTTTGATAGTCTTGAACATGCTTGTGAAGTTCTTGAAAAAGGTCCATGGCATATAGTGAATAAATTGCTTGTTCTTAAACGGTGGCAGCCTAGTTTATCCTTGTCTAAAGATGAGTTACGCAATATTCCTGTATGGGTTAAACTTTACAATCTTCCATTTGAATATTGGACTTCAAAGGGCCTGAGTTTTGTAGTTAGTGCTTTGGGCATTCCATTGCATGCTGATCACATTACATTAGCTAGGAAACGTCTTAGCTTTGCTCGTGTGTGTGTTGAGATTGATGCTTCGAAGGATGTCATTAATGAGTTTGATATTCAATGTGCTAATGGGGAGTGGAAAACTATTTATGCTGTTTATGAGTGGCTTCCTTCTTGGTGTAATATTTGTAAGGTGTTTGGGCATGCGCCGGGTATATGTAAACAAAGCGTTCAAGATTTGGGTGACAATGTGAATATGGTTACCGGAAATGGAGGGGTTGATGTTCATGATATGAAGAATAGGCACGAAGACTCGTTGGGGCCTAAACGACCGGTTTGGGTTGAGGTTAAAAAAAAGAACAAGGGTGGAGAATTATCTACTATGGGGAATAGTGCTAGTGTTCCGCTTGTGGAAAATGTTGATAATCATCTTAATTTAGTACCAATGGAGGGCAATGACCATACTCCGAATTTGGAAGTAATGGAAGAGGGTACTTCTTTAGCAATTTTGGACACTGTTTGTGATGCAGGGGCTGCGCTTTGTAAGGATGGGGCTAATGGTTATGTTGATGACAGGGATGCTCTTTGTGATGATGAGGGTGCTATTTGTGGTAATGATGAGGCTGGTCATGGTGAGGATGGTAGTGATACTAGCCCTCCTCGTAATGCTTTGGCTTCAAAAGTTAAGGATTCTCTGGAAAAGAAAAAGAAGAAGAAAGGTTCCAGTAGTAAGGGTAAGAAGAATAAGAAGCACTCCTCCCCTAAGGGGGGTAAGTGGAGATAGATTTGTGGGGGTTTCTTCTTATCTTTGTATATTTATTATTATTTTTGGGTGCTGGAATATTAGGGGTCTTAATGACCCTTTGAAGCAAAGAGAGGTTCGCAATTTGATTAAAGATGAGAAATTGTCTTTGTGTGGTTTAGTGGAAACGAAAGTTCTGGAGAAAAATAAAGATGTTATTCTTAAGACCATTGACCGGTCTTGGAAGGTGGAGTGCAATTATAATTTTTCCTCTTTGGGGAGGATTTGGGTTTGTTGGAATCCGTTCGATGTTACTGTTTTGGTTGTCGGATCTTCTGAACAAGTTATCCATTGTAGCGTTTCTTCTGTTGATTCTACTTGGGAGTGTATGATTTCGATTGTGTACGGTGATAATTGTAATGTTCGTAGGGAGGCGTTGTGGGCTGATTTAGTGGCGCGCGGAGTGGAATGGGAGAATAGTGCTTGGATTGTGATGGGTGACTTTAATGCTATTAAGTCTTCGGTTGAGAGTGTTGGAGGCTCCAATTCTTGGCCTCATTGGAAAGATGACTTTTCTAATTGTTTAGCTGAGTCTGGGTTGGATGATCTGCGATTTAATGGGTGCTTCTATACTTGGTCTAATCATCGTACGATTGATCCTATTCTTCGAAAGTTAGATAGAGCTTTGGTCAACTTGAATTGGGATATTTCCTTTCGAGGTTCAGAGGCGCATTTTCTTCCTTCTAGTGTTTCTGATCACTCTCCTATGATTGTTAAGATTGTGGATCTCCCTCGGCGACGGGTGCCTTTTAAGTTTTTTGATTTCTGGGCGGATCATCCAGAATTTTTATCCTTGGTGGATCGGGTTTGGGCGGACAGGGTGGATGGGTCTCCTATGTTTCAGCTATGTAAGAAGCTAAAAAGATTGAAAGTCGAGCTTAAGAAACTTAATAGGGAGTGTTATTCTGACTTGTCTTCTAGGGTGCAGCAAGCTAAACATGATTTAGAGTCTGTGCAATGGGATATTCAGAGGCAGCCTACGAACGCTTCTTTACATGAGGAGGAGTCTCGGTTGGTGAAGCTTTATGGTGACTTGAGTAGAGATGAGGAGAGTTTTTTGAGACAAAAGTCCCGGGTTCAGTGGATTAATTTGGGAGATAGGAATTCTAAGTTCTTTTTTCGATCGATGAGACAAAGATGTAGTAGGAGTAAGGTATTATCTCTTACCGATGAGCATGGTAATCGTGTGGAGGAGCCTAGTGAAGTTAAATCAATGGTGGTGAACTTCTTTGAGACACTTCTGAGACAGCCTGCTGGATGCCCTAGGATTGACCTTGATTTAGTGAGGCGGGCTCTCCCGAAACGTATTTCTGGTGATCAGTGTGCTACCTTGGGTAGAGAGGTTAGTGATGTTGAAATTAAGGCAGTTTTGTTCTCTTTAAAAGATAATAAAGCTCCTGGTCCGGATGGGTATAATGCTACTTTCTTCAAGAAAGCTTGGTCTGTTGTTGGTGATGATTTTCTTCGTGCTATTCGTTCGTTTTTTAGCTCCGGGAGATTGCTCAAGCAAGTGAATGCTACTGTGGTTGCTCTTATTCCTAAGGTTCCTAATCCTTCTACGGTTGGGGATTTTAGGCCTATTTCGTGTTGTAACACTATCTACAAATGCATTGCCAAAATTATTGCGAATCGTGTTCAGATGGTACTGCCTGATGTTGTAAGTCCTTTTCAGTCGGCCTTCGTTGCTGGTAGGAGGATTAGTGATAATATATTACTGTCGCAGGAATTGTTAAGGAACTATCATCGTGATGGGGGTCATCCTAGGTGTGCGCTGAAGGTAGATTTAATGAAAGCCTATGATTCTGTACGGTGGGATTTCTTAGTGGCTATTTTACAGATTTTAGGCTTCCCGGAGCAGATGATAGCTTGGATTTCTGAGTGCATTTCTACTCCCCGTTTCTCTATTTCTATCAATGGCGAGTTGAATGGTTTCTTTAATAGTAGCCGAGGTTTGAGGCAAGGGGATCCTATGTCCCCTTATTTATTTGTGCTGGCTATGGAAGTCTTCTCGGGGTTGATGCGTATTATGGAGCAGGAGAGTCAGTTTGCGTACCATTGGCGGTGTGGGAAGATTGGTATTTCGCATTTATGCTTTGCGGATGATCTTATGGTTTTCTGTAGGGCAGAGAGGGAGTCAGTTGCTACAGTTAATGTTGTCCTTGGTCAGTTCCAAGCTCTTTCTGGGTTGATTCCTAATCCTAACAAGAGCAATCTTTTTGTGGCTGGTGTGTCTTCTGAGACTAAGCAAGAGTTACTTGGGATTCTTGGTTTTCAGGAAGGGGTATTACCTGTCAGATATCTTGGGGTTCCTCTGATTTCTACTAAGCTTACGGCAGTGGATTGTAGGGTTCTTGTTGACAGGATTGTAGCGAGAGTTAAGAGTTGGACTAGTAGGGTTCTTTCTTTCGCAGGGAGGCTTCAGCTCATTCAATCTATATTGTTCTCTATTCAGGTGTATTGGTCCTCCATTTTTATCTTGCCTAAGTCAGTGGTGATTAAGGTTGAAACTACTTTGCGTAGTTTTCTTTGGAAGGGTTCAGATTTAGGTAAAGGTGGGGCCAAGGTTGCATGGTCTTCGGTGTGTTTACCAAAGGAAGAGGGTGGTCTCGGTATTAAGAGCGTTGAGTGTTGGAATAAAACTGCCATAAGTAAGCATTTGTGGGCTGTCTGTAGCAATTTGAGGTCTTCTGTCTGGGTCTCGTGGGTTAGATCTACTATGCTTAAGGGAAAGAATGTGTGGGAGGTTAGGTGCCCTGGGGATTGCTCGTGGAGTTGGAGGAAAATTCTAGGCCTTCGGTGTCTTGTGCGGCGGTTGATGCAGTTTCGGGTGGGTAATGGGGAGGATATTTCTCTTTGGTTTGATTATTGGCATCCGTTGGGTCCTTTGGTGGAGGTGTTTGGGCGACGGATTATTTATGATTCTGGTCTTGGTCTTCATGCTAGGGTGGCGGATGTTGTTCAGGGAAGGGATTGGGCTTGGCCTCGTTCTCTGACCGGGAATTGGATGGACATTATCAGTGGTATCCCTGCTTCCTTCAGGCCTAATAACTCTCAAGCTGATACTTTGTGTTGGGTTGAGGACTCTCGGGGGGCTTTCTCTATTCGTAATGCTTGGGAGGCTCTTCGGTCCCGGCAGCCAGCGGTGGATTGGTTTAAGTCCGTTTGGCATTCTAAATCAATTCCTAGACATGCTTTCATCTTCTGGTTGGCCATTAGGGGTGCTCTTTCTACTCAGGATAAGCTTCTTATTTATGGCTTGATTCCGGCTATTCGTTGTGTGTTTTGTGGAGGGAGTTGTGAGGATGTCCCTCATATCTTTTTTGATTGTTCTTATTCTTGCGAGGTTTGGTTTGCTCTTTTAAGGAAGTGCAGATTACCTCTGCGTGCTCAGAGCTGGGAGGATACTATTCTTTGGTGTTGCCATTTCCGCGGTCGGCAACTTCGTGGGTGGGTGGTGCGTATTATGCTTGCGGCTGCTGTCTATGCTATTTGGCGTGAGCGGAATGCTAGGATGCATGGCGAGTTACCTAAACCTGTTACCATGGTTGTTCGTTCCATTGTCAGAGATGTTTGTATGCGTCTTAATTCCTTATCTGGTGTGATGCCTTCTCCTACTAATAGGTGGCTCCACCAGTCTTGGGGTTTATCTGATTCTATTTTTTTATAATTCGCTTGTTTTGCCTTTTATGGGGTCTGGTGGATTCTTTTGGTTGTACCTATGACAGGGTTTGTGCTTAGCTTATATTGCTTTGCTGTTTTTTGAGTTTCAGTTGGTAGGGGGCCTGTCCCTTGTTTGACTTTGTGATCTTCTCGCTGGGGTATGCCCCTTTTCTTTTGTTTTGTCTCTTTGGTTAATATACTTACATTATCCAAAAAAAGGCCAACCAGAAGATGAAAGCATGTCTAGGAATTGATTTAGAATGCCAAACGGATCTAAACCAATCCACCGCTAGCTGCCGGGACCGAAGAGCCTCCCAAGCATTACGAATAGAGAAAGCCCCCCGAGAGTCCTCAACCCAACACAAAGTATCAGCTTGAGAGTTATTAGGCCTGAAGGAAGCAGGGATACCACTGATAATGTCCATCCAATTCCCGGTCAGGGAACGAGGCCAAGCCCAATCCCTCCCCTGAACAACATCCGCCACCCTAGCATGAAGACCAAAACCAGAATCATAAATAATCCGTCGCCCAAACACCTCCACCAAAGGACCCAACGGATGCCAATAATCAAACCAAAGAGAAATATCCTCCCCATTACCCACCCGAAACTGCATCAACCGCCGCACAAGACACCGAAGGCCTAGAATTTTCCTCCAACTCCACGAGCAATCCCTAGGGCACCTAACCTCCCACACATTCTTTCCCTTAAGCAGAGTAGATCTAACCCACGAGACCAAGACAGAAGACCTCAAATTGCTACAGATAGCCCACAAATGCTTACATATGGCAGCTTTATTCCAACACTCAACGCTCTTAATACCGAGACCACCCTCTTCCTTTGGTAAACACACCGAAGACCATGCAACCTTTGCCCCACCTTTACCTAAATCTGAACCCTTCCAAAGAAAACTACGCAAAGTAGTTTCAACCTTAATCACCACTGACTTAGGCAAGATAAAAATGGAGGACCAATACACCTGAATAGAGAACAATACAGATTGAATGAGCTGAAGCCTCCCTGCAAAAGAAAGAACCCTACTAGTCCAACTCTTAACTCTCGCTACAATTCTGTCGACAAGAACCCTACAATCCACTGCCGTAAGCTTAGTAGAAATCAGAGGAACCCCAAGATATCTGACAGGTAATACCCCTTCCTGAAAACCCAGAATCCCAAGTAACTCTTGCTTAGTCTCAGAAGACACACCAGCCACAAAAAGATTGCTCTTGCTAGGATTAGGAATCAACCCAGAAAGAACTTGGAACTGACCAAGGACAACATTAACTGCAGCAACTGATTCCCTCTCTGCCCTACAGAAAACCATAAGATCATCCGCAAAGCATAAATGCGAAATACCAATCTTCCCACACCGCCAATGGTATGCAAACTGACCCTCCTGCTCCATAATATGCATCAACCCCGAGAAGACCTCCATAGCCAGCACAAATAAATAAGGGGACATAGGATCCCCCTGCCTCAAACCTCGGCCACTAGCAAAGAAACCATTCAACTCGCCATTGATAGAAATCGAGAAACGGGGAGTGGAAATGCACTCAGAAATCCAAGTTATCATCTGCTCTGGGAAGCCTAAAATCTGTAAAATAGCCACTAAGAAATCCCACCGCACAGAATCATAAGCTTTCATTAAATCTACCTTCAGCGCACACCTAGGATGACCCCCATCACGATGATAGTTCCTTAACAATTCCTGCGACAGTAATATATTATCACTAATCCTCCTACCAGCAACGAAGGCCGACTGAAAAGGACTAACAACATCAGGCAGTACCATCTGAACTCGATTCGCAATAATTTTGGCAATGCATTTGTAGATAGTGTTACAACACGAAATAGGCCTAAAATCCCCAACCTTAGAAGGATTAGGAACCTTAGATTAACCAACATCAATTAAAAAAGGGTTTTAGAGAGAGAAAATGCTCTGCCTTCTCTCTAGAATTTTTTGAGTGTTCTTCTTGATTTTTTTTCTATTCTCTCTTTGGGATCATTATTGATTTCTTTTGATGATTACAAGCTCAATTTTCGTTCTTCTTTAGCTTTAGGTTTGTTGGTCATTTTCTGGGCAGTTTTTTAGCTTGTTTTGTGCCATGGTATGCTTGTGATTTTGGGTTGGGTTTATGATCTTCATCTTCCTCTTGGTGATCACGAGCTCATCTCCCTCTCTTTTAGTGTTATTTTGCTGGTCCATTTTCCCTTATTTTCTGGGCAGTTCTGGATTGCTTGTTTGCCATGGTGGATGATTCTACTTTGGCCAATCTTGTGACTGATTTTGCTTGTGATTTTGAGCTGCGTTTTGTCTTTATTGTTGGGTGGTGATCATCATCTTCTTCTTGTTATATTGGTTGGAGCCATGGTTGGTGGTTCTTTAGCTGCTGGTGATGTAAAGAAGGGTGGTATGAAGAGTGGAGACATTGTTTCCGGGTGTTGCGTGTCTACAAAACTTGTTCCTTCGAATTTGCCTCATGGTATTGGTGCTGTAGAAGGAAGAAGTCCGAATTTGGGTGAGAATTGCTCAAAGGATGGTTGTTTTGCTACTGTTTCGGGATTGCAATCAAATAAAACAACACATGATAGGCATGGAGCTGTTGGTTGTGTAAATGGGATTGAATCCAAGCATGATGATGTTCTTCATGGGGTGTTGCATGATGATGAAGATGAAAATCTGGATTTGGGTGAAGGTAGAAATATGGTTTTGGGTGAAAACCATGTGAAGGCTGGTTGTCTCTCAACAATTTCGGGATTGGACAAGAAGAAAGCTATGGTTGACAATGATGAAAAGAGTGAAGACTTGTTGCATGAGATCATGTGCAATGGGCAATTAATTCAAATGATGAATGATTCTCATGGACAAGTTTTTCAAAATAAGGTGGCTAGTATTGACCTTAATAGCCAAAATTGTCAAAGGAAGGTGGTTGGTGATGACTTTCCTTCACTAAATAATACTAGTCAGCAAGGAATGGGGGTAATAGAGTCAAATTTTGGTGCTTTGGGCTCAATTTCGGGTATTGGAGCTAATGGGACTGATTCCACAAAATTAGATGGGCCAAGGATTAATGTTATTGAATCACCTTCGAATTATGGTGGATTTGGGCTTGCAAGAGATGATCATAGAAAGGAAAAGCTTGGTAACTTGCATTTTGGGTCTGATGTGGGCGTAATTGGGCCGAAATCGAGTGCTTTGGGTTCAATTTCGGGTCTTGGTAGCTTTGGACAAGGAGGGGCTGATCTTGGACCATTTTCAACACCTTCTTCCATGCATGATCAAGGGCTGAAACCATCTTATGCTAAGGCTGTCCAGAATTCTTCTCCTATTGCTTGTGAGGTACGATCTTCTACCTTTGAATCTTTACAATATTTTAAACCAACTGAAGAAAATGGAAGAATTAAAGTTAGCCCTCCGGTTGAGGTAGCTATTGAGGGAAGTGAAGAATGGAGAACTTCCTTGATAGGGTACTTTGTGGATAAGAGAATTCCTTTCCCCGTAGTGAATTCAGTAGTTCATAAAATTTGGGGTAGGTTTGGCCTTAAAGAAGTTTTATCTTCGGAACAAGGGTTCTTTATTTTCAAGTTTGATAGTCTTGACCATGCTTGTGAAGTTCTTGAAAAAGGTCCATGGCATATAGTGAATAAATTGCTTGTTCTTAAACGGTGGCAGCCTAGTTTATCCTTGTCTAAAGATGAGTTACGCAATATTCCTGTATGGGTTAAACTTTACAATCTTCCATTTGAATATTGGACTTCAAAGGGCCTGAGTTTTGTAGTTAGTGCTTTGGGCATTCCATTGCATGCTGATCACATTACATTAGCTAGGAAACGTCTTAGCTTTGCTCGTGTGTGTGTTGAGATTGATGCTTCGAAGGATGTCATTAATGAGTTTGATATTCAATGTGCTAATGGGGAGTGGAAAACTATTTATGCTATTTATGAGTGGCTTCCTTCTAGGTGTAATATTTGTAAGGTGTTTGGGCATGCGCCGGGTATATGTAAACAAAGCGTTCAAGATTTGGGTGACAATGTGAATATGGTTACCGGAAATGGAGGGGTTGATGTTCATGATATGAAGAAGAGGCACGAAGACTCGTTGGGGCCTAAACGACCGGTTTGGGTTGAGGTTAAAAAAAAGAACAAGGGTGGAGAATTATCTACTATGGGGAATAGTGCTTGATATGAACCTCGTTGATTGTATCAAGATTGATGCCAATATTCGTTCTAACCTCTGGTTCGGATGGAAACCGCGACCCAACACCTATATCGAGATGTGAACCTTGGTATAAAGGAGGACGCCACAATCAAGGATGAAATACTCGATTGATAAGTCAAGGAGGAACGCCACAGAGAATTCTGATAAGTTCCAGTTAGTTCTCAAAGAACAAAGAGAAAACTCTCTCAAATTTCATTCAAAATCAATAATTACCCTTCTTACATCCATCAACATCCTTATATAATGAAACCCTAAAACAAAGGAAAGAAAACAAGATAGCCATTAAGGCCTTACAAATAGAAAACTAGAATGGTCATAATTGCCTTACAAATGGACCATTATCCAAAAAAAAATTTTCATTATCCAAAAAAGCCTTACAAATGGACCCAAACTAAAACAAACAACTATTAAATCAAGCCCAAACCGAAATTATGCCAAGCTTTCTCTTATTCAGCCCACTCAATTGCCTTGATGATGTTAATCAAGCCTTGGTCTTCATGTGGGTTCATCTTGGGCTTTAATAATTCAGAATCAGCCCATGTTTCTTGAATTAGGCCATTGAGTGCTTCTTTGAATCTCTTAGCCCTTGCCCTTGTTATTGGCCCAATCGGAACATGCAATGGATCCCTTGGTGCAGCTCCCTTATTCTCATCATTCCCTCCCTCTTGAAAAGGATTTGTCCTCAAATCGTCACCTACATCAAAAGGAGACAAATCAGAAACATTGAAGCTTGCACTAACATTATACTCACCTGGAAGATCTAACTTGTAGGCATTGTCATTGATCCTTTCAATCACTTGAAATGGGCCATCTCCCCGTGGAAGTAGTTTAGAACGCCTTTGGACTGGAAACCGTTCCTTCCTCATATGCAACCACACCCAATCACCGGGTTCAAACACAACTTTCTTGCGCCCTTTATTAGCTTGGTTGGCATATTGCTCAGTTCTCCTCTCGATGTTTTGCCTAGTCTTTTCATGGATTTGCTTAACAAACTCTGCCTTTTTCTTTCCATCCAAGTTAACATGCTCAGTTACAGGTAAAGGAAGTAAATCCAAAGGAGTCAATGGGTTAAAACCATACACAATTTCAAAAGGCGAAAAATGAGTTGCAGAATGCACACTCTTATTATAAGCAAACTCTACATGCGGCAAACAATCTTCCCATGTTTTCAAGTTCTTTTGTATTATAGCACGCAACAAGGCAGATAAAGTCCTATTAACTACTTCAGTTTGACCATCAGTTTGTGGATGACAAGTAGTAGAAAACAAAAGTTTAGTTCCTAACTTGCCCCATAAAGTTTTCCAAAAGTAGCTTAAGAACTTAGCATCTCTATCCGAAACAATGGTTTTAGGCATGCCGTGCAATCTAACAATTTCTTTGAAAAACAAATCAGCAATATGTGATGCATCATCAGTTTTATGACAAGGAATGAAATGTGCCATTTTAGAAAACCTATCAACAACCACATATATAGAATCCCTACCCCTCTTTGACCTAGGCAAACCCAGCACAAAATCCATAGAAATATCAATCCAAGGTCCACTAGGTATAGGTAAAGGAGTATACAAACCATGAGGCTTAATCCTAGACTTAGCTTGTCTACACGTAATGCATTTCTCACAAATTCTTTCTACATCACGTTTCATATGAGGCCAAAAGAAGTGTTTATGCAAAACATCTAGGGTCTTGGCTATACCAAAATGCCCCATCAAACCACCCCCATGAGCTTCCCTCACAAGCAATTCACGCAGAGAACTCTTAGGCACGCATAATTTAGTCTCTCTAAACAAAAATCCATCATGCCTATAAAACTTGCCAAATGCAACCTTTTCACATGCATTGAATACATTGCCAAAATCAGCATCTTCCACATACAATTCTTTAATGTAGTCAAAACCAAACAATCTCGCATCCAAAGTAGAAAGTAAAACGTACCTTCTGGACAGAGCATCAGCGACTACGTTTTCCTTACCTTTTTTGTACTTGATCACGTATGGAAATGTTTCTATGAACTCCACCCACTTGGCATGCCGCTTATTTAACTTGTGCTGCCCCTTTAGATGCTTCAAGGACTCATGATCCGTGTGAATCACAAATTCTTTCGGCCAAAGGTAATGTTGCCAAGTTTCCAATGCCCTAACCAAAGCATACATCTCCTTGTCATAGGTAGGATAATTCAAGGCCGCTCCACTTATTTTCTCACTAAAAAAAGCAATGGGACGTCCTTCTTGCATTAGAACAGCTCCCATACCTATTCCTGAAGCATCACATTCAATCTCAAAAGCTTTAGCAAAGTTAGGCAAAGCAAGCAAAGGTGCATTAGTTAATTTTTCCTTAATCAAGTTAAATGCCTTTTCTTGTTCATTACCCCACTTAAAACCCACATTCTTTTTGATAACTTCAGTTAAAGGTGCAGCTAGACTACTAAAGTCTTTCACAAACCTCCTATAGAAACTAGCCAACCCATGAAAACTTCTCACTTGTCCCACAGTTGTAGGTTTCGGCCACTCCTTAATTGCCTTAACCTTTTCTTCATCAACCCCAATTCCTTTAGCACTAACAACAAAACCCAAAAATACCAACCTATCCGTGCAAAAGGTACACTTTTTAAAATTAGCAAACAACTTTTCGGTTCTTAAAACACCTAAAACAAGTTTTAAATGTTCAACATGCTCATCCAAGTTTTTGCTATAAATCAGAATGTCATCAAAGTAAACAACCACAAATCTTCCAATAAAAGCACGCAAAACATGGTTCATTAATCTCATGAAAGTACTTGGTGCATTAGTTAACCCAAAGGGCATAACTAACCACTCATATAACCCATATTTTGTTTTGAAAGCAGTTTTCCACTCATCACCTTCTTTCATCCTAATTTGATGATATCCACTTTTAAGATCAATCTTAGTGAAAACAATAGAACCATGCAATTCATCAAGCATATCATCTAATCTAGGAATAGGATGTCGATACTTTACAGTGATATTGTTGATGGCACGACAATCAACACACATCCTCCATGTTCCATCCTTCTTAGGCACAAGCAATACGGGAACCGCACAGGGACTCATACTCTCACGAACATACCCCTTCTCCATGAGCTCATCAACCTGCCTTTGAAGTTCCTTTGTCTCCTCGGGATTACTTCGGTATGCTGGTCTATTTGGAATTGGTGCTCCGGGGACAAAGTCAATTTGGTGTTCAATCCCCCTTATTGGTGGTAAACCAATAGGCATCTCTTCGGGAAACACTTCATCAAAGTCCTGCAAAAGTGAAACAACAACACTAGGCAAAGAAGAGTTAATTTCATTAGTACTAAAACAAGCCTCTTTGTACAAAAGTACAATCATTGGCTGGTTTGAAAACAAAGCCCTTTTGATCTCACTGTCTCTTGCATAAAAGCTCACTTGTTTTGTCTCTCTTTTTTTCTCTTCAACCTCTTTTTCTTTTGAACTCTCACTCTCATTTTTAACATCCCTCTCATCTTTTAACCTCACTTGATCTTCATATACTTGTCTTGGGGTTAAAGGTACAAGGGTGATTGGCCTTTTATGGAGCACAAAGGAGTATCTATTAGTGTATCCATCATGAGTCACATGCCTATCAAACTGCCACGGTCTTCCCAAAAGGATATGACCCGCATTCATTGGTACCACATCACAAACAACTTCATCTTTGTATTTGCCAATTGAAAATGACACCAACACCTGTTTATTCACCCTAACTTCCCCACTATCATTCAACCATTGTAGCTTATAAGGTTTTGGGTGCTTCAAAGTTTTCAAATTCAATTTTTTTACCAAAGTAGTGCTCGCCACATTAGTACAACTCCCCCCATCAATAATCACACTACATACCTTGTCATTAACATGGCAGCGGGTGTGAAAAATGTTTTCACGTTGTACCTCATCATCTTCCTTTGCTTGAGCACTAAGAGCTCGTCTTGCAACCAAAAGCTCTCCACCCACCGGATACTCAAAGTCACCGGCATCCTCCAATGGTGGCATGGACTCACCATCAGATTCACCCTCTGATTCGATACCACCATCATCCTTCAAAACCATTACTCTCTTGTTTGGGCATTGTGATGCAATATGACCTGCTCCCAAACACTTAAAGCACTTAATGTCACGATTTCTAGTAGGTTGAGAATCTGGTTTACCTTGGTTTATTGTGCCTCCGGCCTTATGATCTCTGGAAGGTTCGGCCTTGGCCTTGAAACTAGGCTGGTCCTCCCTCTTGCTCCAATTCGGTTTCCATGTTGATGAAGAACCCGAATTTTGCCCAACCCGTGTGGAACCATTCCTCTTCAATTGTTGTTCCACTTTAATGGCCATGTGTACCATGTCAGTCAATTCAACATAATGCTGCAACTCCACTACATTTGCAATGTCTCGGTGTAGTCCATTGAGAAACCTAGCCATAGTCGCCTCTCTGTCCTCCTGTACATCAGCTCGAATCATGGCTATTTCCATCTCTTTGTAGTAGTCTTCAACACACTTGGACCCCTGAGTAAGAGTTTGCAATTTTTGAAACAAACCCCTATAATAGTGACTTGGAATGAATCTCCTCCTCATAACAGTCTTCATCTCCTCCCATGTCTCAATAGGTCTTTCTCCATTCCGTCTCCTACTCACAATCAGTTGATCCCACCAAACAATAGCATAATCGGTGAATTCTATGGCTGCCAATTTCACCTTCTTCATTTCGGAATATTCATGGCAGTCAAACACCAGCTCTATTCTTTTCTCCCACTCCAAATAAGCTTCAGGATCAGTTTTACCTTGGAAGGTTGGAATCTTCACCTTTATACTACCCAAATTATTATCAACCCTCTCTACATTCCTATCTCCTCTGTTCCCATACCTATCTTCTCTATTCCCATACCTATCTTCTCTATCCCCATACCTAACTCCTCTACCTCCCATTCCACGCCTAAATCTCCCCACACCCACACTGGACATGCGATCATCCTCCTCTATGTCATTATCATCCCCGTAGTAATCATGAACTTCTTCTCTAACCGGAACCCTCTCTCTCCTACGTGCTTGGGGAACGGGTGGTGGCTGTTCCGCACGTGTATTTTCTACCCGATCTAATCGTTCATGAATCGGTTCCATTTCAGCCCTTAACAATCTCCCCATCTCCCTCATCAATGCTTCCATTATAAACTTTGTATCTACCTTTCCCAACACCTCATCCGAAGCACTTTCTTTAGACATATTCGCTGCAAAGAAAACGTTAGTAAAAAAAAAAAGAACCCTACTAGTCCAACTCTTAACTCTCGCTACAATCCTGTCAACAAGAACCCTACAATCCACTGCCGTAAGCTTAGTAGAAATCAGAGGAACCCCAAGATATCTGACAGGTAATACCCCTTCCTGAAAACCAAGAATCCCAAGTAACTCTTGCTTAGTCTCAGAAGACACACCAGCCACAAAAAGATTGCTCTTGCTAGGATTAGGAATCAACCCAGAAAGAGCTTGGAACTGACCAAGGACAACATTAACCGCAGCAACTGACTCCCTCTCTGCCCTACAGAAAACCATAAGATCATCCGCAAAGCATAAATGCGAAATACCAATCTTCCCACACCGCCAATGGTACGCAAACTGACTCTCCTGCTCCATAATACGCATCAACCCCGAGAAGACCTCCATAGCCAGCACAAATAAATAAGGGGACATAGGATCCCCCTGCCTCAAACCTCGGCTACTAGTAAAGAAACCATTCAACTCGCCATTGATAGAAATAGAGAAACGGGGAGTGGAAATGCACTCAGAAATCCAAGCTATCATCTGCTCTGGGAAGCCTAAAATCTGTAAAATAGCCATTAAGAAATCCCACCGCACAGAATCATAGGCTTTCATTAAATCTACCTTCAGCGCACACCTAGGATGACCCCCATCACGATGATAGTTCCTTAACAATTCCTGCGACAGTAATATATTATCACTAATCCTCCTACCAGCAACGAAGGCCGACTGAAAAGGACTAACAACATCAGGCAGCACCATCTGAACACGATTCGCAATAATTTTGGCAATGCATTTGTAGATAGTGTTACAACACGAAATAGGCCTAAAATCCCCAACCGTAGAAGGATTAGGAACCTTAGGAATAAGAGCAACCACAGTAGCATTCACTTGCTTGAGCAATCTCCCGGAGCTAAAAAATGAACGAATAGCACGAAGAAAATCATCACCAACAATAGACCAAGCTTTCTTGAAGAAAGTAGCATTATACCCATCCGGACCAGGAGCTTTATTATCTTTTAAAGAGAACAAAACTGCCTTAATTTCAACATCACTAACCTCTCTACCCAAGGTAGCACACTGATCACCAGAAATACGCTTCGGGAGAGCCCGCCTCACTAAATCAAGGTCAATCCTAGGGCATCCAGCAGGCTGTCTCAGGAGTGTCTCAAAGAAGTTCACCACCGTTGATTTAACTTCACTAGGCTCCTCCACACGATTACCATGCTCATCGGTAAAAGATAATACCTTACTCCTACTACATCTTTGTCTCATGGATCGAAAAAAGAACTTAGAATTCCTATCTCCCAAATTAATCCACTGAACTCGGGACTTTTGTCTCAAAAAACTCTCCTCATCTCTACTCAAGTCACCATAAAGTTTCACCAACCGAGACTCCTCCTCATGTAAAGAAGCGTTCGTAGGCTGCCTCTGAATATCCCATTGCACAGACTCCAAATCATGTTTAGGTTGCTGCACCCTAGAAGACAAGTCAGAATAACACTCCCTATTAAGTTTCTTAAGCTCTACATTCAATCTTTTTAGCTTCTTACATAGCTGAAACATAGGAGACCCATCCACCCTGTCCGCCCAAACCCGATCCACCAAGGATAAAAATTCTGGATGATCCGCCCAGAAATCAAAAAACTTAAAAGGGACCCGTCGCCGAGGGAGGTCCACAATCTTAACAATCATAGGAGAGTGATCAGAAACACTAGAAGGAAGAAAATGCGCCTCTGAACCTCGAAAGGAAATATCCCAATTCAAGTTGACCAAAGCTCGATCTAACTTTCGAAGAATAGGATCAACCGTACGATGATTAGACCAAGTATAGAAGCACCCATTAAATCGCAGATCATCCAACCCAGACTCAGCTAAACAATTAGAAAAGTCATCTTTCCAATGAGGCCAAGAATTGGAGCCTCCAACACTCTCAACCGAAGACTTAATAGCATTAAAGTCACCCATCACAATCCAAGCACTATTCTCCCATTCCACTCCGCGCGCCACTAAATCAGCCCACAACGCCTCCCTACGAACATTACAATTGTCACCGTACACAATTGAAATCATACACTCCCAAGTAGAATCAACAGAAGAAACTCTACAATGGATAACTTGTTCAGAAGATCCGACAACCAAAACAGTAACATCGAACGGATTCCAACAAACCCAAATCCTCCCCAAAGAGGAAAAATTATAATTGCACTCCACCTTCCAAGACCGATCAATGGTCTTAAGAATAACATCTTTATTTTTCTCCAGAACTTTCGTTTCCACTAAACCACACAAAGACAATTTCTCATCTTTAATCAAATTGCGAACCTCTCTTTGCTTCAAAGGGTCATTAAGACCCCTAATATTCCAGCACCCAAAAATCATAATAAATATACAAAGATAAGAAGAAACCCCCACAAATCTATCTCCACTTACCCCCCTTAGGGGAGGAGTGCTTCTTATTCTTCTTACCCTTACTACTGGAACCTTTCTTCTTCTTTTTCTTTTCCAGAGAATCCTTAACTTTTGAAGCCAAAGCATTACGAGGAGAGCTAGAATCACTACCATCCTCACCATGACCAGTCTCATCATTACCACAAATAGCACCCCCATCATCACAAAGAGCATCCCTGTCATCAACATAACCATTAGCCCCATCCTTACAAAGAACAGCCCCTACATCACAAACAGTGTCCAAAATTGCTAAAGGAGTGCCCTCTTCCATTACTTCCAAATTCAGAGTATGGTCATTGCCCTCCATTGGTACTAAATTAAGATGATTATCAACATTTTCCACAAGCGGAATACTAGCACTATTCCCCATAGTAGATAATTCTCCACCCTTGTTCTTTTTTTTAACCTCAACCCAAACCGGTCGTTTAGGCCCCAACGAGTCTTCGTGCCTCTTCTTCATATCATGAACATCAACCCCTCCATTTCCGGTAACCATATTCACATTGTCACCCAAATCTTGAACGTTTTGTTTACATACACCCGGCGCATGCCCAAACACCTTACAAATATTACACCTAGAAGGAAGCCACTCATAAACAGCATAGATAGTTTTCCACTCCCCATTAGCACATTGAATATCAAACTCATTAATGACATCCTTCGAAGCATCAATCTCAACACACACACGAGCATAGCTAAGACGTTTCCTAGCTAATGTAATGTGATCGGCATGCAATGGAATGCCCAAAGCACTAACTACAAAACTCAGGCCCTTAGAAGTCCAATATTCAAACGGAAGATTGTAAAGTTTAACCCATACAGGAATATTGCGTAACTCATCTTTAGACAAGGATAAACTAGGCTGCCACCGTTTAAGAACAAGCAATTTATTCACTATATGCCATGGACCTTTTTCAAGAACTTCACAAGCATGGTCAAGACTATCAAACTTGAAAATAAAGAACCCTTGTTCTGAAGATAAAACTTCTTTAAGGCCAAACCTACCCCAAATTTTATGAACTACTGAATTCACTACGGGGAAAGGAATTCTCTTATCCACAAAGTACCCTATCAAGGAAGTTCTCCATTCTTCACTTCCCTCAATAGCTACCTCAACCGGAGGGCTAACTTTAATTCTTCCATTTTCTTCAGTTGGTTTAAAATATTGTAAGGATTCAAAGGTAGAAGATCGTACCTCACAAGCAATAGGAGAAGAATTCTGGACAGCCTTCGCATAAGATGGTTTCAGCCCTTGATCATGCATGGAAGGTGTTGAAGATGGTCCAAGATCAGCCCCTTCTTGTCCAAAGTTACCAAGACCCGAAATTGAACCCAAAGCACTCGATTTCGGCCCAATTACTCCCACATCAGACCCAAAATGCAAGTTACCAAGCTTTTCCTTTCTATGATCATCTCTTGCAAGCCCAACTCCACCATAATTCGAAGGTAATTTAATAACATTAATCCTTGGCCCATCTAATTTTGTGGAATCAGTCCCATTAGCTCCAATACCCGAAATTGAGCCCAAAGCACCAAAGTTTGACTCTATTACCCCCATTCCTTGCTAACTAGTATTATTTAGTGAAGGAAAGTCATCACCAACCACCTTCCTTTGACAATTTTGGCTATTAAGGTCAATACTAGCCACCTTATTTTGAAAAACTTGTCCATGAGAATAATTCATCATTTGAATTAATTGCCCATTGCACATTATCTCATTCAACAAGTCTTCACTCTTTTCATCAATGTCAACCATAGCTTTCTTCTTGTCCAATCCCGAAATTGTTGAGAGACAACCAGCCTTCACATGGTTTTCACCCAAAACCAGATTTCTACCTTCACCCAAAACCAGATTTTCATCTTCTTCATCATGCAACACCCCATGAAGAACATCATCATGCTTGGATTCAATCCCATTTACACAACCAACAGTTCCATGCCTATCATGTGTTGTTTTATTTGATTGCAATCCCGAAACAGTAGCAAAACAACCATCCTTTGAGCAATTCTCACCCAAATTCGGACTTCTTCCTTCTACAGCACCAATACCATGAGGCAAATTCGAAGGAACAAGTTTTGTAGACACGCAACACCCGGAAACATCCTTAATATCACCATCTATCAGCCCCAAAATAGAATGAGTTGTTGAAGACAAGTTGGATCCCGAATTTGCCTCCTTACGTTTCCACTAAACCACACAAAGACAATTTCTCATCTTTAATCAAATTGCGAACCTCTCTTTGCTTCAAAGGGTCATTAAGACCCCTAATATTCCAGCACCCAAAAATCATAATAAATATACAAAGATAAGAAGAAACCCCCACAAATCTATCTCCACTTACCCCCCCTAGGGGAGGAGTGCTTCTTATTCTTCTTACCCTTACTACTAGAACCTTTCTTCTTCTTTTTCTTTTCCAGCGAATCCTTAACTTTTGAAGCCAAAGCATTACGAGGAGGACTAGAATCACTACCATCCTCACCATGACCAGCCTCATCCTTATCACAAAGAGCATCCCTGTCATCAACATAACCATTAGCCCCATCCTTACAAAGAACAGCCCCTGCATCACAAACAGTGTCCAGAATTGCTAAAGGAGTACCCTCTTCCGTTACTTCCAAATTCAGAGTATGGTCATTGCCCTCCATTGGCACTAAATTAAGATGATTATCAATATTTTCCACAAGCGGAACACTAGCACTGTTCCCCATAGTAGATAATTCTCCACCCTTGTTCTTTTTTTTAACCTCAACCCAAACCGGTCGTTTAGGCCCCAACGAGTCTTCTTGCCTCTTCTTCATATCATGAACATCAACCCCTCTATTTCCTGTAACCAGATTCATATTGTCACCCAAATCTTGAACACTTGGTTTACATATACCCGACGTATGCCCAAACACCTTACAAATATCACACCTAGAAGGAAGCCACTCATAAACAGCATAAATAGTTTTCCACTCCCCATTAGCACATTGAATATCAAACTCATTAATGACATCCTTCGAAGCATCAACCTCAACACACACACGAGCAAAGCTAAGACGTTTCCTAGCTAATGTAATGTGATCGGCATGTAATGGAATGCCCAAAGCACTAACTGCAAAACTCAGGCCCTTAGAAGTCCAATATTCAAAAGGTAGATTATAAAGTTTAACCCATACAGGAATATTGCGTAACTCATCTTTAGACAAGGATAAACTAGGCTGCCACCTTTTAAGAACAAGCAATTTATTCACTATATGCCATGGACCTTTTTCAAGAACTTCACAAGCATGGTCAAGACTATCAAACTTGAAAATAAAGAACCCTTGTTCCGAAGATAAGACTTCTTTAAGGCCAAACCTACCCCAAATTTTATGAACTATTGAATTCACTACGGGGAATGGAATTCGCTTATCCACAAAGTACCCTATCAAGGAAGTTCTCCATTCTTCACTTCCCTCAATAGCTACCTCAACCGGAGGGCTAACTTTAATTCTTCCATTTTCTTCAGTAGGTTTAAAATATTGTAAGGATTCAAAGGTAGAAGATCGTACCTCACAAGCAATAGGAGAAGAATTCTGGACAGCCTTAGCATAAGATCGTTTCAGCCCTTGATCATGCATGGAAGAAGGTGTTGAAAATGGTCCAAGATCAGCCCCTCCTTGTCCAAAGCTACCAAGACCCGAAATTGAGCCCAAAGCACTCGATTTCGGCCCAATTACACCCACATCAGACCCAAAATGCAAGTTACCAAGCTTTTCCTTTCTATTATCATCTCTTGCAAGCCCAACTCCACCATAATTCGAAGGTGATTCAATAACATTAATCCTTGGCCCATCTAAATTTGTAGAATCAGCCCCATTACCTCCAATTTCGTGCCCAACATTACCAATACCCGAAATTGAACCCAAAGCACCACATTTTGACTCTATTACCCCCATTCCTTGCTGAATACTTTTATTTAGTGGAGGAAGGTCATCAACAACCACCTTCCTTTGACAATTTTGGCCATTAATGTCAATATTAGCATCCTTATGTTGAAAAATCCGCCCATGAGAATCATCCATCCTTTGAATTATTTGCCCCTTGCACATGTCTCCAACCACCACTTGAAAATTGTGTCCATTATTATCTCTATGCAACACCTCATTCAACAAGTCTTCACCCTTGTCACCAATGTCAACCACACCTAACTTCTTGTCCAATCCCGAAATAGTTGAAAGACAACCAATTCTTCCTTTGGAGACAGCTCCTACTCCATCACAATTATCATCCATTTCAAGAGACCTACTACTTACACCAAAAGAGACATTTTTCATTGCACCACCATTACCAAATTCAGTTTTAACAACTCCAGCTGAAGCTTTATCAAGACAGCCCTTCATACCATTGAATTTCAAAGAAGAAACATGGTTGCCATCCTTCATACCACCATCAACAATAGAGGGCATATCATGGCAGCCCTTCATTACCCCTTCATGACAGCTCTTTATCCCATTGATCATCAAAGAAGAAGAAGAAACATGGTCTCCATCCTTCTTGACACCACCATCTATAGATGATATATCATGACAGCCCATGACTAGCCCTTCATGATAACCATTCACTCCATTGGAACTCAAAGAAGAAACACGGTCTCCACCCTTCTTCACACCACCATCAGCTATATGATAGCCCTTCATTCCATTTGAGATCAAAGAAGAAACATGGTCTCCATCCTTCTTCACACCACCAGCAGTAGGATTTTGGGTTTGATCTACCAAAACCCTACATCCCTTCATTCCATTGGTTGAAGACAAGTTGCAGCTCGAATTAGCCTTCATTCCATTGGTTGAAGACAAGTTGCAGCTCGAATTAGCCTTAAAACCACCAAGATTGGCCACATTAAAATCATCCATAGCAGAAAAGCAAACTAAAACTTCTAATAAATTAAAGAAAACGGACCAGCAAACCTAAAACTAAAGAAGAACGAAAATTGAGCTTGTAATCATCAAAAGAAATCAATAATGATCCCAAAGAGAGAATAGAAAAAAATTAAGAAGAACACTCAAAAATTTCTAGAGAGAAGGCAGAGCATTTTCTCTCTCTAGCTTTCATTTTTCATTGGGGGTTGAAACTACTTTGCGTAGTTTTCTTTGGAAGGGTTCAGATTTAGGTAAAGGTGGGGCAAAGGTTGCATGGTCTTCGGTGTGTTTACCAAAGGAAGAGGGTGGTCTCGGTATTAAGAGCATTGAGTGTTGGAATAAAGCTGCCATAAGTAAGCATTTGTGGGCTGTCTGTAGCAATTTGAGGTCTTCTGTCTGGGTCTCGTGGGTTAGATCTACTCTCCTTAAGGGAAAGAATGTGTGGGAGATTAGGTGCCCTGGGGATTGCTCGTGGAGTTGGAGGAAATTCTAGGCCTTCGGTGTCTTGTGCGGCGGTTGATGCAGTTTCGGGTGGGTAATGGGGAGGATATTTCTCTTTGGTTTGATTATTGGCATCCGTTGGTGATGTGAACCCGTAAGGTTATATAACCCCCAAACCCACACTCAATTTGTTTTACACCCAAGAACTCCCAAAAATCAGATTCTTCAACCTTCTAGACCCGATGAATACTCAATCCACGAACCCGAAAGTATAAACACTCAAGAACGCTACAAAGGAAGCCTTCCTTTGATAAGTTCAGTAGTTCTATCAAGAACAAGTAGGTGAAACGAAATTTCACTCAATTTTTGTATTAATGATCAATGGTGCCATAAAATGACTTACAAATGAGTTTAAATAGAAAATGAAATGTCTTGGAACAACCCTCCAAGCATGGGAAACGAAAACAAGTAAAGGAAGGTGTGATTTGTTGACTAGGAAGCTTTGAACTCAATAAAAACGTGCAACACAATTATCAAATGAAGATAACACAATTGTCAAAGTAAGACAACAATTGTCAAAGTAAGACAGCTTCTGGATACTTTGAAATAACCGACCATATCTTCCTCGTGTGACCTCCAATGGATCTGATTCCAAATTGAAAATTGAAGATAAGATCATGAACTTTGAAAAGTCCTACTCACAAGTCTCTAGAAACCTAACCGTTCACACGTTATGAATTTCCAAAGTTATCCCTTCGAATTAGCAAGTTGCATCTTCCTTAACTTGAATTACATTCACTAAGGTTGGGCCCTCCTTTTGCAAGTCCATTCCTTCCATGGGCCTCCATGAATATGCCTGAACCCAAATCCCTTGAATTAGCCCACTCAATGCATTTTTGAATTTCTTAGCACGTGCTCTTGTAACCGGCCCAACGGGAACTTGGATTGGATCCGCATTCCATGCCCTTGTGCTAGATAAGTCTTCATCATTCCCCTCCTCTTGAAAAGGATTTGTCCTCAAATCAGGGTCATCACCTGCATCAAAAGGAGTTAAATCAGAAACATTGAATGTAGCACTTACATTATACTCACCGGGCAAGTCTAGCTTATACGCATTATCATTGACGCGTTCTAGGACTTGAAAAGGACCATCCCCTCTAGGTAGTAGCTTGGATTTCCTCTGGGTCGGAAAGCGCTCCTTGCGCATATGCACCCAAACCCATTCTCCAGGTTCGAAGACCATCTGTCGTCGGCCCTTATTGGCTTGTTTTTCATATTGCTCCGTTCGCCGTTCAATGTTGACCTTTGCTTTCTCATGAATCTGCTTTACAAGTTCAGCTTTTCTTTTCCCATCTAAATTCACATGCTCAGACATTGGTAATGGTGATAAATCCAAAGGAGTTAAAGGATTAAAACCATAAACAATCTCAAATGGTGAAAATTTAGTAGCAGAATGAACAGAACGATTATAAGCAAACTCAACATGCGGTAAGCATTCTTCCCATGTTTTAATGTTCTTTTTGATAATTGCACGCAACAAGGTAGATAAGGTCCTATTTACTACTTCTGTTTGACCATCAGTTTGAGGATGACAAGTAGTTGAAAACAACAACTTAGTTCCTAACTTAGCCCATAAGGTCTTCCAGAAATAACTTAAGAACTTCGCATCCCTATCAGAAACAATTGTTCTAGGCACGCCATGTAAGCGAACAATTTCTTTAAAGAACAAATCTGCAACATGTGAAGCATCATCAGTCTTGTGACATGGAATAAAATGTGCCATTTTAGAAAATCTATCCACGACAACAAATACGGAATCTCTTCCCCTTTTTGACCTAGGCAAACCTAATACAAAATCCATTGAAATATCAATCCAAGGTTCACTAGGAATCGGAAGTGGTGTATATAAGCCATGGGGTTGTACTCGGGATTTCGCTTGCCTACATGTGACACATCTACCACAAAGTCTCTCAACATCTCGTTTCATGTGTGGCCAATAGAAGTGTTCTTGCAGAACGGCTAAGGTTTTAGCTACCCCAAAGTGTCCCATTAGCCCTCCCCCATGTGATTCTCTCACCAGCAAATCTCGCAAGGAACAATTTGGTATACACAATTTATTGTCTCGAAACAAGAAACCCTCATGTCTAAAATACTTACCACTGGCACTCTTTTCACAAGATACATAATCTTCACAAAAATCACAATCTAAAGGATATAAATCTTTAATATGCTCAAAACCAAGAATCTTAGCATCAAGAGTAGATAGAAGAGTGTACCTTCGAGAAAGTGCATCAGCAACGATGTTCTCCTTACCTTGTTTATATCGAATAACGTACGGAAAAGTCTCAATGAATTCGACCCATCGTGCATGCCTCTTATTCAACTTGTGTTGGCCTTTAAGGTGTTTTAAGGACTCATGATCGGTGTGAATCACGAATTCTTTAGGCCACAAGTAATGTTGCCATGTCTGTAAAGCCCGAACCAATGCATACAGCTCTTTATCATAAGTCGGGTAGTTTAAGGCTGCCCCACTTAGTTTCTCACTGAAGTAAGCAATTGGTCGTCCCTCCTGCATTAATACTGCACCTATACCAATACCTGAAGCATCACATTCAATTTCAAACGTTTTATTAAAGTTAGGTAAAGACAATAAAGGGGCGTTGGTCAGCTTTTGCTTAATCAATTGAAACGCCTTCTCTTGTTCTTCTCCCCACTTGAATTCAACGTTCTTTTTTATTACTTCGGTAAGCGGTGCGGCCAATGAGCTAAAATCTTTCACAAACCGTCGGTAGAAACTAGCAAGTCCATGAAAACTTCTTACATTACCTATAGTTGTGGGACTCGGCCACTCTTGAATTGCACATACCTTCTCCTCATCAACCTGTATACCCTGTGCACTAACAACAAATCCTAGAAACACAAGTTTATTGGTGCAAAAGGTACACTTTTTCAGATTAGCAAACAACTTTTCTTTCCTGAGTACATCTAAGACAGATTTTAAATGCACTACATGTTCATCCAAGTTTTTGCTATATATGAGAATATCATCAAAATAAACAACTACGAATTGTCCAATGAAAGCTCGCAAAACATGGTTCATTAATCTCATGAAAGTACTAGGAGCATTAGTTAACCCAAAAGGCATAACTAACCATTCATACAAACCATATTTTGTTTTAAACGCAGTTTTCCACTCATCACCTTCTTTCATTCTAATCTGATGGTATCCACTTTTCAAATCAACTTTAGAAAATACACAAGAACCATGCAATTCATCTAGCATATCATCTAAGCGAGGAATAGGATGTCGATACTTTACCGTTATATTGTTAACAGCTCGGCAATCAACACACATTCTCCATGAGCCATCCTTCTTAGGAACCAAAATAACTGGAACAGCACAAGGACTCATGCTTTCCTGAACATACCCTTTTTTCATTAATTCATCAACCTGCCTTTGAAGCTCCTTTGTCTCCTCAGGATTACTGCGATAGGCTGGTCGGTTTGGAATGGTTGCGCCGGGTACAAAATCAATTTGATGCTCAATCCCTCGAATAGGTGGCAAACCATCTGGAATTTCCTCGGGAAAAACATCATCAAATTCCTGCAAGAGAGATAAAACAGAGCTAGGCAAAGAAGCCTCAAGTTGGTTAACATATAAACATTCTTCCTTATACATAAGTATAAGTATGGGTTTGTTGGACAACATCGCTCTTTTAACATCACTCGCTCTAGCATAAAAATTTGTTTTTCTCTCTTCTTTTCTTTCAATGGCCGTTTCTCTCTCATTTTTCTCTTTCTTTTTTGTCTCGACCTCTTTTTCTTTTGCTCTCATTTTCTTTTTCTCACTCTCTTGTTGCAACCTCAATTGATCCTCATAAACTTGTTGTGGTGTCAAAGGAACTAGAGTGATTGTCCTTTGGTTATGCACGAAAGAGTACTTGTTGGTGAAGCCATCATGACTAACACGTCGGTCAAACTGCCATGGTCGTCCTAGTAACAAGTGCCCTGCTTGCATTGGAACTACGTCGCATAACACTTTGTCTTCATATTTTCCGATTTGAAAAGAAATCATAACTTGTTTATTCACCTTTACCTCACCACTATCGTTTAGCCATTGCAACTTGTAAGGTCGGGGGTGTTTAATTATTGGCAAGCCTAACCTTTCCACCATAAGAGTGCTAGCAACATTAGTACAACTACCACCATCTATTATCATACTACATACCTTGTTATTAACATGGCACCTAGTATGGAAAATATTTTCTCGTTGTACTTCTTCTTCTTTTTTGACTTGGACACTTAGCGCTCGCCTTGCCACCAACATCTCTCCTTGGACAGCGTATTCTTCATTATCAACATCCTCCAATGGTGGCATAGAGTCGGTGTTTTCTTCGTCATCTTCTGATTCGACCTCTCCATTATCTCGTATCACCATAACTCTTTTGTTTGGACATTGGCTAGCTATGTGACCCCTGCCTTGACACTTAAAACACTTAATATCACGATTCCTAGAAGTGGAAGAATCGGATTTACCTTGATTTCCATTGTTTGTTGCTTCTGGCTTTTGCTCGGCCTTAGGCTTCATCATCGGCTGCTTCTCATCTTTCTTCCAATGATTTGGTCTCCAAGCTGATGAACTAGAATTTTGGCTTGGACGTGTATTACCCCTTCTTTTGAGCTGGTTCTCTATTTTTATTGCCATGTGAACCATGTCCTCCAACTCCACATAATGTTGCAATTCCACCACATTGGTAATTTCACGATTCAAACCTGCCAAGAACCTAGACATTGTTGCTTCCCGATCCTCCTCTATATTTGCTCGAATCATAGCGACCTCCATCTCCTTATAATATTCCTCCACACTTCGGTTGCCTTGTCGAAGACTTTGCAACTTGTTGTATAGCTCCCGGTAGTAGTAGGTCGGGACGAATCGCTTCCTCATCACTGCTTTCATCTCCTCCCACGTCTCTATTGGACGCTCCCTATTTCTCCTCCTGTTCATCACCAATTGATCCCACCAAACAATAGCATATTCAGAAAATTCAATGGCAGCAAGTTTTACCTTCTTATTCTCGGAATAATTGTGGCAATCGAACACTAGCTCCACCTTCTTTTCCCATTCGAGATAAACCTCCGGATCATTTTTCCCTTGAAACGATGGAATCTTCATTTTGATACTACCCAAGTTATTATCTTCACGATTCCTAACTACCCCATTTTGACCCCGAAATCCTCTTCTCGGTACTCCTTCATGCCTACCTCCTCTAGGCCTATTTCTACCCATTTCAACTTCAGATTCGAAATCATCATCATCCCCACTTCTAAGCTCACGTTCTCTCTCAGATACATCTCCGAAAACACCACGCCTATTTTGTCTACCTAAGTTCAAAGGCTGTTCCCTTTGTATACGAGCTATAACCTCATCTTGTTGATCCATCCTATCTCTAATATCCCCAAAAACCACGTTCATTCGCTCGAATTGCTGCTGCATGGCCTTCAGAACAATGGACATGTTCTCCTCTCTAGGTGTTGAATCACTTTGGTTCGACATTATAGAAAGCTGCAATGAAAGAGTTAGAAAAAAAAGCCTCACAATCCTCACGTGTTTGCACTCAAGATACCACTCCACTCGTGTTTCACTCTAATAGGCTTTTCTCGATGCTGTGCTCACACTCTCTTGCCTTTTTCCACTCTTTATTTTCACCCTCAAGTCCTATAAGAACTAATTGAACTTAACAAAGAAGAAATAACCAATGTATGAATATTCTAACCAACAAAAAACCCACGAAATAACAACACAACCAGAATATATATATATATATATATATATTTTGGATAATGATTTTTTTTTTTTTTTTTTTTGGATAATGAACACAACTCACAACACAACCTAGAATAGTCAACAAAGAAAAGAACTTAGGATACAAGCACGAATTTGTGTAGAACTCAAAGAAATCTTAGGATACAAGCACGAATTGGTGTAGAACTCAAAGAAGTCTTAGGATACAAGCACGAATTTGTGTAGAACTCAAAGAAATCTTAGGATACAAGCACGAATTGGTGTAGAACTCAAAGAAGTCTTAGGATACAAGCACAAATTTGTGTAGAAGTCAAAGAAATCTTAGGATATAAGAAGAATTTGTGTAGAAGTCTTGTTCTAATTTTTTTTTTTTTTTTTTTGGAATTTTAATATAATCAATACACAAAATCTTCAAGAAGAACAAGCAAGAAAAAAGAGCAAACAATAAAATGCAGAAGCTATGAATTAAAAGGACGAAAAATTCAAAGATAAATCAAACCTAATTTTGGAACTTTGGCTCTGATACCAAATGATGTGAACCCGTAAGGTTATATAACCCCCAAACCCACACTCAATTTGTTTTACACCCAAGAACTCCCAAAAATCAGATTCTTCAACCTTCTAGACCCGATGAATACTCAATCCACGAACCCGAAAGTATAAACACTCAAGAACGCCACAAAGGAAGCCTTCCTTTGATAAGTTCAGTAGTTCTATCAAGAACAAGTAGGTGAAACGAAATTTCACTCAATTTTTGTATTAATGATCAATGGTGCCATAAAATGACTTACAAATGAGTTTAAATAGAAAATGAAATGTCTTGGAACAACCCTCCAAGCATGGGAAACGAAAACAAGTAAAGGAAGGTGTGATTTGTTGACTAGGAAGCTTTGAACTCAATAAAAACGTGCAACACAATTATCAAATGAAGATAACACAATTGTCAAAGTAAGACAACAATTGTCAAAGTAAGACAGCTTCTGGATACTTTGAAATAACCGACCATATCTTCCTCGTGTGACCTCCAATGGATCTGATTCCAAATTGAAAATTGAAGATAAGATCATGAACTTGGAAAAGTCCTACTCACAAGTCTCTAGAAACCTAACCGTTCACACGTTATGAATTTCCAAAGTTATCCCTTCGAATTAGCAAGTTGCATCTTCCTTAACTTGAATTACATTCACTAAGGTTGGGCCCTCCTTTTGCAAGTCCATTCCTTCCATGGGCCTCCATGAATATGCCTGAACCCAAATCCCTTGAATTAGCCCACTCAATGCATTTTTGAATTTCTTAGCACGTGCTCTTGTAACCGGCCCAACGGGAACTTGGATTGGATCCGCATTCCATGCCCTTGTGCTAGATAAGTCTTCATCAGTTGGGTCCTTTGGTGGAGGTGTTTGGGCGACGGATTATTTATGATTCTGGTTTTGGTCTTCATGCTAGGGTGGCGGATGTTGTTCAGGGGAGGGATTGGGCTTGGTCTCGTTCCCTGACCGGGAATTGGATGGACATTATCAGTGGTATCCCTGCTTCCTTCAGGCCTAATAACTCTCAAGCTGATACTTTGTGTTGGGTTGAGGACTCTTGGGGGGCTTTCTCTATTCGTAATGCTTGGGAGGCTCTTCGGTCCCGGCAGCCAGCGGTGGATTGGTTTAGGTCCGTTTGGCATTCTAAATCAATTCCTAGACATGCTTTCATCTTCTGGTTGGCCATTAGGGGTGCTCTTTCTACTCAGGATAAGCTTCTTGTTTATGGCTTGATTCCGGCTATTCGTTGTGTGTTTTGTGGAGGGAGTTGTGAGGATGTCCCTCATCTCTTTTTTGAGTGTTCTTATTCTTGCGAGGTTTGGTTTGCTCTTTTAAGGAGGTGCAGATTACCTCTGCGTGCTCGGAGTTGGGAGGATACTATTCTTTGGTCTTGCCATTTCCGCGGTCGGCAACTTCGTGGGTGGGTGGTGCGTATTATGCTTGCGGCTGCTGTCTATGCTATTTGGCGTGAGCGGAATGCTAGGATGCATGGCGAGTTACCTAAACCTGTTACCATGGTTGTTCGTTCCATTGTCAGAGATGTTTGTATGCGTCTTAATTCCTTATCTGGTGTGATGCCTTCTCCTACTAATAGGTGGTTCCACCAGTCTTGGGGTTTATTTGATTCTATTTTTTTGTAATTCGCTTGTTTTGCCTTTTGTGGGGTTTGGTGGGTTCTTTTGGCTGTACCCTATGATAGGGTTTGTGCTTAGCTTTTATTGCTTTGCTGTTTTTTGAGTTTCGGTTGGTAGGGGGCCTGTCCCTTGTCTGACCTTGTGATCTTCTCGCTGGGGTATGTTCTGATGTGAACCCGTAAGGTTATATAACCCCCAAACCCACACTCAATTTGTTTTACACCCAAGAACTCCCAAAAATCAGATTCTTCAACCTTCTAGACCCGATGAATACTCAATCCACGAACCCAGAAGTATAAACACTCAAGAACGCTACAAAGGAAGCCTTCCTTTGATAAGTTCAGTAGTTCTATCAAGAACAAGTAGGTGAAACGAAATTTTACTCAGTTTTTGTATTAATGATCAATGGTTCCATAAAATGACTTACAAATGAGTTTAAATAGAAAATGAAATGTCTTGGAACAACCCTCCAAGCATGGGAAACGAAAATAAGTAAAGCAAGGTGTGATTTTGTTGACTAGAAAGGTTTGAACTCAATAAAAACGTGCAATACAAATGTCAAAGGAAGATAACACAATTGTCAAAGTAAGACAACAATTGTCAAAGTAAGACAGCTTCTGGATACTATGAAATAACCAACCAAATCTTCCTCGTGTGGTCTCCCATGGATCTGATTCCAACATCAAAGTTGAAGATAAGATCATGAAAGTTGAAAAGACCTACTCACACGCCTCCAGAAACCTAGCCGTTCACACGTTATGAATTTCCAAAGTTATCCCTTCGAATCAGCAGGTTGCCTCGCCTTTGTGCTACATCATGTTCCTTTGCTTTTGTTTTGTCTCTTTGGTTAATATACTTACATTATCCAAAAAAAAAAAACTTACATCACAACACAAGGCTGTAATGTCTATCTCTAAATGAAAATGAATATTCTTTCATCTCAAGATAGGAGTACACAAGAGTATGTATAAGCAGGCTAAGGAGGAATACCAAAATGATTATACAACTCAAAATATCTTAGAGAAATGTATAGAAAATACTATAACAAGTCTCTCAGATATAAATACTGAAAAGTGTGCAGGTTTCTCAGATATAAATACTGAATCCAGTATTTGACTAATTAGAATATTTCTCTGTAACAGAATACTGCTAAAGAGAGTACTCTAAAAGACTTTGAAGCTTTTAATCCTAAAATAAGGATTAAATCAAGGAAAGTTCCAAATGGAAGTATTTCCAAGAAATATGGACTTTAAACAGATATGCTAACAGATTCAATTAGATTTCATATTTCTTGTGACACTGAAAGTGTTCACATATGATCTAATCAACAAATCTAATAAAGACCAGAAAAAACAATGAGTCTTAGGAGAAACCCAAAACTCAACAGTCTTAACTCTTTTTTTGGATAATGTAAATATATTAACCAAAGAGACAAAACAAAAGCAAAGGGGCATACCCCAGCGAGAAGATCACAAGGTCAGACAAGGGACAGGCCCCCTACCAACCGAAACTCAAAAAATAGCAAAGCAATAAAAGCTAAGCACAAACCCTGTCATAGGGTACAGCCAAAAGAACCCACCAGACCGACAGTAAAAGGAACAAACCCCATAAAAGGCAAAACAAACGAATTACAAGAAAATAGAATTAGATAAACCCCAAGACTGGTGGAGCCACCTATTAGTAGGAGAAGGCACCACACCAGATAAGGAATTAAGACGCATACAAACATCTCTGACAATGGAACGAACAACCATAGTAACAGGTTTAGGTAACTCGCCATGCATCCTAGCATTCCGCTCACGCCAAATAGCATAGACAGCAGCCGCAAGCATAATACGCACCACCCACCCACGAAGTTGCCAACCGCGGAAATGGCAAGACCAAAGAATAGTAGCCTCCCAGCTCCGAGCACGCAGAGGTAATCTGCACTTCCTTAAAAGAGCAAACCAAACCTCGCAAGAATAAGAACAATAAAAAAAGAGATGAGGGACATCCTCACAACTCCCTCCACAAAACACACAACGAATAGCCGGAATCAAGCCATAAACAAGAAGCTTATCCTGAGTAGAAAGAGCACCCCTAATGACCAGTCAGAAGATGAAAGCATGTCTAGGAATTAATTTAGAATGCCAAACGGACTTAAACTAATCCACCGCTGGCTGCCGGGACCGAAGAGCCTCCCAAGCATTACGAATAGAGAAAGTCCCTCGAGAGTCCTCAACCCAACACAAAGTATCAGCTTGAGAGTTATTAGGCCTGAAGGAATCAGGGATACCACTGATAATGTCCATCCAATTCCCGGTCAGGGAACGAGGCCAATCCCAATCCCTCCCCTGAACAACATTCGCCACCCTAACATGAAGACCAAAACCAGAATCATAAATAATCCGTTGCCCAAACACCTCCACCAAAGGACCCAACGGATGCCAATAATCAAACCAAAGGGAAATATCCTCCCCATTACCCACCCGAAACTGCATCAACCGCCGCACAAGACACCGAAGGCCCAGAATTTTTCTCCAACTCCACAAGCAATCCTCAGGGCACCTAACCTCCTACACATTCTTTCCCTTAAGCAGAGTAGATCTAACCCACGACACCCAGACAGAAGACGTCAAATTGCTACAGACAGCCCACAAATGCTTACTTATGGCAGCTTTATTCCAACACTCAACGCTCTTAATACCGAGACCACCCTCTTCCTTTGGTAAACACACCGAAGACCATGCAACCTTTGCCCCACCTTTACCTAAATCTCAATAGTCTTAACTCCAGACACATATTTTGTCTAGAATTATTTTAGACAATAAAATAATTGCCTAAAACTTGAAGTGATGGCTAATAATTGCATTTAGTTGATTTTATGGTTGTATGTTATGAACCGAGAGGTTACGCCTACAACGTGCTTGATATAATGTTCACCATAGGTAAAATTAGATAGAGATATGCTAATTTACTTTTGTAATCATATAAGGTGTTTATTATGATTAATGCATTTTCATCTATTATCCAAAAAAAAAAAATGCATTTTCATGCACTTGGATATTCATCGAAAGTTTCAATTGGATGGATTAGGTGAATTCAAATACCCTAGCTAATCTCTCGTATTGGTCCATGTTATCCCAATTTTGCTTGTTTTTTATGTTTATGTTATTTACTTCGTTAATTCTCTTCTTATAAACATTTCGCTTTTCAAAATAGATACAGGCTTAGTTAATTTTAGTACTCAATACCTAAATATCCCTGTGGAGACGATAATTTACTCATTGTGTATTACTTGTGCCGACCCCGTATACTTGCAGGTATAAAATGGCATAACAACGATCAAGTCAGTTTTTTGTATAAGGATATATTTTGCAAGCGATTATCGAAATTATAGGGTTTTTACGTGTAAAAAACCTTACCTTATTATTCTTCTTCTAGGACCTATTTATATGGGACCTTAATTCCTCCCTCTTTTCCCATTATGGCGTGGTTTAGATTTCAGTACCAATCATGACTTTCTTGAAACTATATTCGATCAAGACGGCTTATCAGACGGCTCGGGTCGCATCACCATTAATACTATTGTATTGGCGTGTCATAGCCTTAAGGGCAGGTGCATTTAATGTCATTAGGTGCATTAAAGGCATGCTTTTTAACTGATACTGTATTATTGACAAGCATTGATTTGACAAACTATAAAGAGTTAATTTTAAAGTGTATTCATTTGACTTATTCGAGAAGCATTTTGGATAGATCATATCATACACCATTTGTCTGTTGTCGCTGAGAACATCCTCTACCTTCGAAGGTAATTTTTATAGATCTTTGGGATACTTTAAGGCCCAAATATAGGATTTGGGCCTTTTTGGCAGGCTTTATAATACGAAAAATTAGTCCAAAAAACCACTCACAACAAGTACCCTCTAAATTCCCGAAGCAAAATTGTTGAGAGGGAATTTAATCAATCTAGAGACAAAACAATGTCGTGTTGGATTCAACTGTCTAGGTTTTAAAGAGAAGAGTTTCAAATGACGGTTATTGTGTTTAACACTCTTGACGTGTTGTTTTTCTACTAGCATTTGATCCATATGGTTTCGAGGCAGAGGAATAGGGTAATGATGAGCACATTTTTCAATGTTCATGCCAACCATTTGATTTAGCAATCAAGTAGAGGTTGGTGGCTTTTTCAAGAATGGTGCTTATACTATCGTGTCCGTTCCACGAAAGAAAACTTTACTCTTTTAGCAAAAGTTGCTATGTTTTCGCTACGAAAGAGTTTTCAGTCTCAAAGAAAGCGAAGAAGACTCTTGTGATTTTCTTTGGACTAATATCATGGTGAAAGGTCCCTCGCTAGTGGGTGAACAGGTTATCACAGAATCGGATGATGAGGGCCATGCAAAGAAACAGGTCGATTATTCGCTCTCGAATCCCAGTTTCTTAGATTACGAGTTGAATGTGGTTGAGGTTGTGGATCTTCTCGTGTATACTTCCTACTTCGAGCTTCCTCTTACAATCAATATAGTATATCTGGCATTTAAGGCGGCCTGGAATCCACCAAAAGGGGCGGTCGCTATCTACGGATTGATGTTGAGTTGTTGCATAACCCTGCCACTTCAACATTTTATTGATCTCTTCCTCAGCAATATTAACCTTGTCAGGATTATGATCAAAAGCAAGAGTGTAATATTATAATTTAACAATCTTTTTATATTAATAAAGTGATTTTAGTTGAACAAATCTTATAGTTTTTATAGTGTAATATTATAATTGTTAAATGTGAATAATCATAAGGTCAAAAGACTAAAAGAAATGAAGATTTTTTCATGCATCTGGATATATATGAGGTAGACACAATTCTTTAGTTAGTCTTGAATAACATTCACAACTTAAAATAAAGGTTGAACACCATTATCTTGTATAAAGTTGTAGATTCTTTTGCTAGCATTTGAATGGGATCAAATATGTTATGATGAGTCTAAAATCCTCAAAGTGCATTTTCTTTGGGCAAAAGGATATAGTGCACCGGATGTACTGAATAGGATCATAGTGAAACACTTTATCTAGAACCGTTAATGAATCAAAGTTTTCACATGATGACAATCGGAGAGTCTATCTCAGTTTTGAAATAAATGATGGACTTATGGTTGCACCTGATATCATTTTTTTTTTTGGATAATGTAAGTATATTAACTAAAGAGACAAAACAAAAGCAAAGGGGCATACCCCAGTGAGAAGATCACAAGATCAGACAAGGGACAAGGGACAGGCCCCCTACCAACTGAAACTCAAAAAACAGCAAAGCAATAAAAGCTAAGCACAAGACCAGTCATAAGGTACAGCCAAAAGAAACCACCAGAACGACAGCAAAAGGGACAAACCCACTAAAAGGCAAAACAAGCAAATTACAAAAAAATAGAATCAGATAAACCCTAAGACTGGTGGAGCCACCTACTAGTAGGAGAAGGTACCACACCAGATAAGGAATTAAGACGCATACAAACATCTCTAACAATGGAACGAACAACCACGGTAACAGGTTTAGGTAACTCGCCATGCATCCTAGCATTCCGCTCACGCCAAATAGCATAGACAGCAGCCGCAAACATAATACGCACCACCCACCCACGAAGTTGACGACCGCAGAAATGGCAAGACCAAAGAATAGTAGCCTTCCAGCTCCGAGCACGCAGAGGTAATCTGCACTTCCTTAAAAGAGCAAACCAAACCTCGCAAGAATAAGAACAATAAAAAAAAGAGATGAGGGACATCCTCACAACTCCCTCCACAAAACACACAACTAATAGCCGGAATCAAGCCATAAACAAAAAGCTTATCCTGAGTAGAAAGAGCACCCCTAATGGCTAGCCAGAAGATGAAAGCATGTCTAGGAATTGTTTTAGAATGCCAAACGGACCTAAACCAATTTACCGCTGGCTGCCGGGACCGAAGAGCCTCCCAAGCATTACGAATAGAGAAATCCCCCAAAGAGTCCTCAACCCAACACAAAGTATCAGCTTGAGAGTTATTAGGCCTGAAGGAATCAGGGGTACCACTGATAATGTCCATCCAATTCCCAGTCAGGGAACAAGGCCAAGCCCAATCTCTCCCCTGAATAACATCCGCCACCCTAGCATGAGGACCAAAACTAGAATCATAAATAATCCGACGCCCAAATACCTCCACCAAAAGACCCAATGGATGCCAATAATCAAACCAAAGGGAAATATCCTCCCCATTACCCACCCAAAACTGCATCAACCGCCGCACAAGACACCGAAGACCCAGAATTTTCCTCCAACTCCACGAGTAATCCCCAGGGCACCTAACCTCCCACACATTCTTTCCCTTAAGCAGAGTAGGTCTAACCCACGACACCCAGACAGAAGACCTCAAATTGCTACAGACAGCCCACAAATGCTTACTTATGGCAGATTTATTCCAACACTCAATACTCTTAATACCGAGTCGACCCTCCTCCTTCGGTAAACACACCGAAGACCATACAACCTTTACCTCAATCTGAACCCTTCCAAAGAAAACTACGCAAAGTAGTTTCAACCTTAATCACCACTGACTTAGGCAAGATAAAAATGGAGGCCCAATACACCTGGATAGAGAACAATACAAATTGAATGAGCTGAAGCCTCCCTGTAAAGGAAAGAACCCTACTAGTCCAACTCTTAACTCTCGCTACAATCCTATCGACAAGAACCCTACAATTCACTGCCATAAGCTTAGTAGAAATCAGAGGAACCCCAAGATATCTGACAGGTAATACCCATTCCTGAAAACCTAGAATCCCAAGCAACTCTTGCTTAATATCAGAAGACACACCAGCCACAAAAAGATTGCTCTTGCTAGGATTAGGAATCAACCTAGAAAGAGCTTGGAACTGACCAAGGACAACATTAACCACAGCAACTGACTCCCTCTCTGCCCTACAGAAAACCATAAGATCATCCGCAAAGCATAAATGCGAAATACCAATCTTCCCACACTGCCAATGGTATGCAAACTGACCCTCCTGCTCCATAATACGCATTAACCCCGAGAAGGCCTCCATAGCCAGCACAAATAAATAAAGGAACATAAGATCCCCCTGCCTCAAACCTCGGCCACTAGCAAAGAAACCATTCAACTCACCATTGGTAGAAATAAAGAAACGGGGAGTAGAAATACACTCAGAAATCCAAGCTATCATCTGTTCTGGGAAGCCTAAAATCTGTAAAATAGCCACTAAGAAATCCCACCGCACAGAATCATAGGCTTTCATTAAATCTACCTTCAGCGCACACCTAGGATGACCCCCATCACAATGATAGTTCCTTAACAATTCCTGCGACAGTAATATATTATCACTAATCCTCCTACCAGCAACGAAGGCCGACTGAAAAAGACTAACATCAGGCAGCACCATCTAAACACGATTCGCAATAATTTTGGCAATGCATTTGTAGATAGTGTTACAACACGAAATAGGCTTAAAATCCCCAACCTTAGAAGGATTAGGAACCTTAGGAATAAGAGCAACCACAGTAGCATTCACTTGCTTGAGCAATCTCCCGGAGCTAAAAAACGAACGAATAGCACGAAGAAAATCATCACCAACAACAGACCAAGCTTTCTTAAAGAAAGTAGCATTATACCCATCCGAACCAGGAGCTTTATTATCTTTTAAAGAGAATAAAAATGCCTTAATTTCATCATCACTAACCTCTCTACCCAAGGTAGCATACTGATCACCAGAAATCCGCTTCGGGACACTAAATCAAGGTCAATCCTAGGGCATCCAGCAGACTGTCTCCGAAGTGTCTCTTTTTTTGGGTAATGAAGTATATTAACCAAAGAGACAAAACAAAAGCAAAGGGGCATACCCCAGCGAGAAGATCACAAGGTCAGACAAGGGACAGGCCCCCTACCAACCGAAACTCAAAAAACAGCAAAGCAATAAAAGCTAAGCACAAACCCTGTCATAGATACAACCAAAAGAATCCACCAGACCCCATAAAAGGCAAAACAAGCGAATTACAAAAAAATAGAATCAGATAAACCCCAAGACTGGTGGAGCCACCTATTAGTAGGAGAAGGCATCACACCAGATAAGGAATTAAGACGCATACAAACATCTCTGACAATGGAACGAACAACCATGGTAACAGGTTTAGGTAACTCGCCATGCATCCTAGCATTCCGCTCACGCCAAATAGCATAGACAGCAGCCGCAAGCATAATACGCACCACCCACCCACGAAGTTGCCGACCGCGGAAATGGCAACACCAAAGAATAGTATCCTCCCAGCTCCGAGCACGCAGAGGTAATCTGCACTTCCTTAAAAGAGCAAACCAAACCTCGCAAGAATAAGCACAATCAAAAAAGAGATGAGGGACATCCTCACAACTCCCTCCACAAAACACACAACGAATAGCCGGAATCAAGCCATAAATAAGAAGCTTATCCTGAGTAGAAAGAGCACCCCTAATGGCCAACCAGAAGATGAAAGCATGTCTAGGAATTGATTTAGAATGCCAAACAGACCTAAACCAATCCACCGCTGGCTGCCGGGACCGAAGAGCCTCCCAAGCATTACGAATAGAGAAAGCCCCCCGAGAGTCCTCAACCCAATACAAAGTATCAGCTTGAGAGTTATTAGGCCTGAAGGAAGCAGGGATACCACTGATAATGTCCATCCAATTCCCGGTCAGGGAACGAGGCCAAGCCCAATCCCTTCCCTGAACAACATCCGCCACCCTAGCATGAAGACCAAGACCAGAATCATAAATAATCCGTCGCCCAAACACCTCCACCAAAGAACCCAACGGATGCCAATAATCAAACCAAAGAGAAATATCCTTCCCATTACCCACCCGAAACTGCATCAACCGCCGCACAAGACACCGAAGGCCTAGAATTTTCCTCCAACTCCACGAGCAATCCCCAGGGCACCTAACCTCCCACACATTCTTTCCCTTAAGCAGAGTAGATCTAACCCACGAGACCCAGACAGAAGACCTCAAATTGCTACAGACAGCCCACAAATGCTTACTTATGGCAGCTTTATTCCAACACTCAACGCTCTTAATACCGAGACCACCCTCTTCCTTTGGTAAACACACCGAAGACCATGCAACCTTGGCCCCACCTTTACCTAAATCTGAACCCTTCCAAAGAAAACTACGCAAAGTAGTTTCAAAAGAAAACTACGCAAAGTAGTCTCCGAAGTGTCTCAAAGAAGTTCACCACCATAGATTCAACTTCACTAGGCTCCTCCACACGATTATCATTTTTTTGGATAATGTAAGTATATTAACCAAAGAGACAAAACAAAAGCAAAGGGGCATACCCCAGCGAGAAGATCACAAGGTCAGACAAGGGACAGGCCCCCTACCAACCGAAACTCAAAAAACAGCAAAGCAATAAAAGCTAAGCACAAACCCTGTCATAGAGTACAGCCAAAAGAACCCACCAAACCCCATAAAAGGCAAAACAAGCGAATTACAAAAAAATAGAATCAGATAAACCCCAAGACTGGTGGAGCCACCTAAACCACACGATTATCATGCTCATCAGTAAGAGATAATACCTTACTCCTATTACATCTTTGTCTCATCGATCGAAAAAAGAACTTAGAATTCCTATCTCCCAAATTAATCCACTAGACTCGGGACTTTTCTCTAAAAAAAACTCTCATCATCTCTACTCAAATCACCATAAAGCTTCACCATAAAGAAACGTTCGTAGGCTGCCTCTAAATATCTCATTGCACAGAATTTAAATCATGGTTAACTTGCTGCACCCTAGAAGACAAGTCAGAATAACACTCCCTATTAAGTTTCTTAAGCTCCACTTTCAATCTTTTTAGCTTCTTGCATAGCTGAATCATAGGAGACCCATCCACCCTGTCTGCCCAAACCCGATCCACCAAGGTTAAAAATTTTGGATGATTCGCCCAGAAATCAAAAAACTTAAAAGGCACCCGTCGCCGAGGGAGATCCACAATCTTAAAAATTATAGGAGAGTGATCAGAAACACTAGAAGGAAGAAAATGCGCCTCTGAACCTCAAAAGGAAATATCCCAATTCAAATTGACCAAAGCTCGATCTAATTTTCGAAGAATAGGATCAACCGTACGATGATTAGACCACGTATAGAAGCACCCATTAAATCGCAGATCATCCAACCCAGACTCAGCTAAACAATTAGAAAAGTCTTCTTTCCAATGTGGCCAAGAATTGGAACCTCCAACACTCTCAACCGAAGACTTAATAGCATTAAAGTCACCCATCACAATCCAATCATTATTCTCCCATTCCACTCCGTGTGCCACAAAATCAGCCCACAACGCCTCCCTACGAACATTACAATTATCACCGTACACAATCGAAATCATACACTGATGTTTGATTTATCTTTGAATTTATCAGAGCCAAAGTTCCAAAATTAGGTTTGATTTATCTTTGAATTTTTCGTCCTTTTAATTCATAGCTTCTGCATTTTATTGTTTGCTCTTTTTTCTTGCTTGTTCTTCTTGAAGATTTTGTGTATTGATTATATTAAAATTCCAAAAAAAAAAAAAAATTAGAACAAGACTTCTACACAAATTCTTCTTATATCCTAAGATTTCTTTGACTTCTACACAAATTTGTGCTTGTATCCTAAGACTTCTTTGAGTTCAACACCAATTCATGCTTGTATCCTAAGATTTCTTTGAGTTCTACACAAATTCGTGCTTGTATCCTAAGTTCTTTTCTTTGTTGACTATTCTAGGTTGTGTTGTGAGTTGTGTTCATTATCCAAAAAAAAAAAAAATCATTATCCAAAATATATATATATTCTGGTTGTGTTATTATTTCGTGGGTTTTTTGTTGGTTAGAATATTCATACATTGGTTATTTCTTCTTTGTTAAGTTTAATTAGTTCTTATAGGACTTGAGGGTGAAAATAAAGAGTGGAAAAAGGCAAGAGAGTGTGAGCACAGCATCGAGAAAAGCCTATTAGAGTGAAACACGAGTGGAGTGGTATCTTGAGTGCAAACACGTGAGGATTGTGAGGATTTTTTTTCTAACTCTTTCATTGCAGCTTTCTATAATGTCGAACCAAAGTGATTCAACACCTAGAGAGGAGAACATGTCCATTGTTCTGAAGGCCATGCAGCAGCAATTCGAGCGAATGAACGTGGTTTTTGGAGATATTAGAGATAGGATGGATCAACAAGATGAGGTTATAGCTCGTATACAAAGGGAACAGCCTTTGAACTTAGGTAGACAAAATAGGCGTGGTGTTTTCGGAGATGTATCTGAGAGAGAACGTGAGCTTAGAAGTGGGGATGATGATGATTTCGAATCTGAAGTTGAAATGGGTAGAAATAGGCCTAGAGGAGGTAGGCATGAAGGAGTACCGAGAAGAGGATTTCGGGGTCAAAATGGGGTAGTTAGGAATCGTGAAGATAATAACTTGGGTAGTATCAAAATGAAGATTCCATCGTTTCAAGGAAAAAATGATCCGGAGGTTTATCTCGAATGGGAAAAGAAGGTGGAGCTAGTGTTCGATTGCCACAATTATTCCGAGAATAAGAAGGTAAAACTTGCTGCCATTGAATTTTCTGAATATGCTATTGTTTGGTGGGATCAATTGGTGATGAACAGGAGGAGAAATAGGGAGCGTCCAATAGAGACGTGGGAGGAGATGAAAGCAGTGATGAGGAAGCGATTCGTCCCGAGCTACTACTACCGGGAGCTATACAACAAGTTGCAAAGTCTTCGACAAGGCAACCGAAGTGTGGAGGAATATTATAAGGAGATGGAAGTCGCTATGATTCGAGCAAATATAGAGGAGGATCGGGAAGCAACAATGTCTAGGTTCTTGGCAGGTTTGAATCGTGAAATTACCAATGTGGTGGAATTGCAACATTATGTGGAGTTGGAGGACATGGTTCACATGGCAATAAAAATAGAGAACCAGCTCAAAAGAAGGGGTAATACACGTCCAAGCCAAAATTCTAGTTCATCAGCTTGGAGACCAAATCATTGGAAGAAAGATGAGAAGCAGCCGATGATGAAGCCTAAGGCCGAGCAAAAGCCAGAAGCAACAAACAATGGAAATCAAGGTAAATCCGATTCTTCCACTTCTAGGAATCGTGATATTAAGTGTTTTAAGTGTCAAGGCAGGGGTCACATAGCTAGCCAATGTCCAAACAAAAGAGTTATGGTGATACGAGATAATGGAGAGATCGAATCAGAAGATGACGAAGAAAACACCGACTCTATGCCACCATTGGAGGATGCTGATAATGAAGAATACGCTGTCCAAGGAGAGATGTTGGTGGCAAGGCGAGCGCTAAGTGTCCAAGTCAAAAAAGAAGAAGAAGTACAACGAGAAAATATTTTCCATACTAGGTGCCATGTTAATAACAAGGTATGTAGTATGATAATAGATGGTGGTAGTTGTACTAATGTTGCTAGCACTCTTATGGTGGAAAGGTTAGGCTTGCCAATAATTAAACACCCCCGACCTTACAAGCTGCAATGGCTAAACGATAGTGGTGAGGTAAAGGTGAACAAACAAGTTATGATTTCTTTTCAAATCGGAAAATATGAAGACAAAGTGTTATGCGACGTAGTTCCAATGCAAGCAGGGCACTTGTTACTAGGACGACCATGGCAGTTTGACCGACGTGTTAGTCATGATGGCTTCACCAACAAGTACTCTTTCGTGCATAACCAAAGGACAATCACTCTAGTTCCTTTGACACCACAACAAGTTTATGAGGATCAATTGAGGTTGCAACAAGAGAGTGAGAAAAAGAAAATGAGAGCAAAAGAAAAAGAGGTCGAGACAAAAAAGAAAGAGAAAAATGAGAGAGAAACGGCCATTGAAAGAAAAGAAGAGAGAAAAACAAATTTTTATGCTAGAGCGAGTGATGTTAAAAGAGCGATGTTGTCCAACAAACCCATACTTATACTTATGTATAAGGAAGAATGTTTAAATGTTAACCAACTTGAGGCTTCTTTGCCTAGCTCTGTTTTATCTCTCTTGCAGGAATTTGATGATGTTTTTCCCGAGGAAATTCCAGATGGTTTGCCACCTATTCGAGGGATTGAGCATCAAATTGATTTTGTACCCGGCGCAACCATTCCAAACCGACCAGCCTATCGCAGTAATCCTGAGGAGACAAAGGAGCTTCAAAGGCAGGTTGATGAATTAATGAAAAAAGGGTATGTTCAGGAAAGCATGAGTCCTTGTGCTGTTCCAGTTATTTTGGTTCCTAAGAAGGACGGCTCATGGAGAATGTGTGTTGATTGCCGAGCTGTTAACAATATAACGGTAAAGTATCGACATCCTATTCCTCGCTTAGATGATATGCTAGATGATGTGAACCCGTAAGGTTATATAACCCCCAAACCCACACTCAATTTGTTTTACACCCAAGAACTCCCAAAAATCAGATTCTTCAACCTTCTGGACCCGATGAATACTGAATCCACGAACCCAGAAGTATAAACACTCAAGAACGCCACAAAGGAAGCCTTCCTTTGATAAGTTCAGTAGTTCTATCAAGAACAAGTAGGTGAAACGAAATTTCACTCAGTTTTTGTATTAATGATCAATGGTTCCATAAAATGACTTACAAATGAGTTTATATAGAAAATGAAATGTCTTGGAACAACCCTCCAAGCATGGGAAACGAAAACAAGTAAAGGAAGGTGTGATTTGTTGACTAGGAAGCTTTGAACTCAATAAAAACGTGCAACACAATTATCAAATGAAGATAACACAATTGTCAAAGTAAGACAACAATTGTCAAAGTAAGACAGCTTCTGGATACTTTGAAATAACCGACCATATCTTCCTCGTGTGACCTCCAATGGATCTGATTCCAAATTGAAAATTGAAGATAAGATCATGAACTTTGAAAAGTCCTACTCACAAGTCTCTAGAAACCTAACCGTTCACACGTTATGAATTTCCAAAGTTATCCCTTCGAATTAGCAAGTTTCATCTTCCTTAACTTGAATTACATTCACTAAGCTTGGGCCCTCCTTTTGCAAGTCCATTCCTTCCATGGGCCTCCATGAATATGCCTGAACCCAAATCCCTTGAATTAGCCCACTCAATGCATTTTTGAATTTCTTAGCACGTGCTCTTGTAACCGGCCCAACGGGAACTTGGATTGGATCCGCATTCCATGCCCTTGTGCTAGATAAGTCTTCATCATTCCCCTCCTCTTGAAAAGGATTTGTCCTCAAATCAGGGTCATCACCTGCATCAAAAGGACTTAAATCAGAAACATTGAATGTAGCACTTACATTATACTCACCGGGCAAGTCTAGCTTATACGCATTATCATTGATGCGTTCTAGGACTTGAAAAGGACCATCCCCTCTAGGTAGTAGCTTGGATTTCCTCTGGGTCGGAAAGCGCTCCTTGCGCATATGCACCCAAACCCATTCTCCAGGTTCGAAGACCATCTGTCGTCGGCCCTTATTGGCTTGTTTTTCATATTGCTCCGTTCGCCGTTCAATGTTGACCTTTGCTTTCTCATGAATCTGCTTTACAAGTTCAGCTTTTCTTTTCCCATCTAAATTCACATGCTCAGACATTGGTAATGGTGATAAATCCAAAGGAGTTAAAGGATTAAAACCATAAACAATCTCAAATGGTGAAAATTTAGTAGCAGAATGAACAGAACGATTATAAGCAAACTCAACATGCGGTAAGCATTCTTCCCATGTTTTAATGTTCTTTTTGATAATTGCACGCAACAAGGTAGATAAGGTCCTATTTACTACTTCTGTTTGACCATCAGTTTGAGGATGACAAGTAGTTGAAAACAACAACTTAGTTCCTAACTTAGCCCATAAGGTCTTCCAGAAATAACTTAAGAACTTAGCATCCCTATCAGAAACAATTGTTCTAGGCACGCCATGTAAGCGAACAATTTCTTTAAAGAACAAATCTGCAACATGTGAAGCATCATCAGTCTTGTGACATGGAATAAAATGTGCCATTTTAGAAAATCTATCCACGACAACAAACACGGAATCTCTTCCCCTTTTTGACCTAGGCAAACCTAATACAAAATCCATTGAAATATCAATCCAAGGTTCACTAGGAATTGGAAGTGGTGTATATAAGCCATGGGGTTGTACTCGGGATTTCGCTTGCCTACATGTGACACACCTACCACAAAGTCTCTCAACATCTCGTTTCATGTGTGGCCAATAGAAGTGTTCTTGCAGAACGGCTAAGGTTTTAGCTACCCCAAAGTGTCCCATTAGCCCTCCCCCATGTGATTCTCTCACCAGCAAATCTCGCAAGGAACAATTTGGTATACACAATTTATTGTCTCGAAACAAGAAACCCTCATGTCTAAAATACTTACCACTGGCACTCTTTTCACAAGATACATAATCTTCACAAAAATCACAATCTAAAGGATATAAATCTTTAATATGCTCAAAACCAAGAATCTTAGCATCAAGAGTAGATAGAAGAGTGTACCTTCGAGAAAGTGCATCAGCAACGATGTTCTCCTTACCTTGTTTATATCGAATAACGTACGGAAAAGTCTCAATGAATTCGACCCATCGTGCATGCCTCTTATTCAACTTGTGTTGGCCTTTAAGGTGTTTTAAGGACTCATGATCGGTGTGAATCACGAATTCTTTAGGCCACAAGTAATGTTGCCATGTCTGTAAAGCCCGAACCAATGCATACAGCTCTTTATCATAAGTCGGGTAGTTTAAGGCTGCCCCACTTAGTTTCTCACTGAAGTAAGCAATTGGTCGTCCCTCCTGCATTAATACTGCACCTATACCAATACCTGAAGCATCACATTCAATTTCAAACGTTTTATTAAAGTTAGGTAAAGACAATAAAGGGGCGTTGGTCAGCTTTTGCTTAATCAATTGAAACGCCTTCTCTTGTTCTTCTCCCCACTTGAATCCAACGTTCTTTTTTATTACTTCGGTAAGCGGTGCGGCCAATGAGCTAAAATCTTTCACAAACCGTCGGTAGAAACTAGCAAGTCCATGAAAACTTCTTACATTACCTATAGTTGTGGGACTCGGCCACTCTTGAATTGCACATACCTTCTCCTCATCAACCTGTATACCCTGTGCACTAACAACAAATCCTAGAAACACAAGTTTATTGGTGCAAAAGGTACACTTTTTCAGATTAGCAAACAACTTTTCTTTCCTGAGTACATCTAAGACAGATTTTAAATGCACTACATGTTCATCCAAGTTTTTGCTATATATGAGAATATCATCAAAATAAACAACTACGAATTGTCCAATGAAAGCTCGCAAAACATGGTTCATTAATCTCATGAAAGTACTAGGAGCATTAGTTAACCCAAAAGGCATAACTAACCATTCATACAAACCATATTTTGTTTTAAACGCAGTTTTCCACTCATCACCTTCTTTCATTCTAATCTGATGGTATCCACTTTTCAAATCAACTTTAGAAAATACACAAGAACCATGCAATTCATCTAGCATATCATCTAAGCGAGGAATAGGATGTCGATACTTTACCGTTATATTGTTAACAGCTCGGCAATCAACACACATTCTCCATGAGCCGTCCTTCTTAGGAACCAAAATAACTGGAACAGCACAAGGACTCATGCTTTCCTGAACATACCCTTTTTTCATTAATTCATCAACCTGCCTTTGAAGCTCCTTTGTCTCCTCAGGATTACTGCGATAGGCTGGTCGGTTTGGAATGGTTGCGCCGGGTACAAAATCAATTTGATGCTCAATCCCTCGAATAGGTGGCAAACCATCTGGAATTTCCTCGGGAAAAACATCATCAAATTCCTGCAAGAGAGATAAAACAGAGCTAGGCAAAGAAGCCTCAAGTTGGTTAACATTTAAACATTCTTCCTTATACATAAGTATAAGTATGGGTTTGTTGGACAACATCGCTCTTTTAACATCACTCGCTCTAGCATAAAAATTTGTTTTTCTCTCTTCTTTTCTTTCAATGGCCGTTTCTCTCTCATTTTTCTCTTTCTTTTTTGTCTCGACCTCTTTTTCTTTTGCTCTCATTTTCTTTTTCTCACTCTCTTGTTGCAACCTCAATTGATCCTCATAAACTTGTTGTGGTGTCAAAGGAACTAGAGTGATTGTCCTTTGGTTATGCACGAAAGAGTACTTGTTGGTGAAGCCATCATGACTAACACGTCGGTCAAACTGCCATGGTCGTCCTAGTAACAAGTGCCCTGCTTGCATTGGAACTACGTCGCATAACACTTTGTCTTCATATTTTCCGATTTGAAAAGAAATCATAACTTGTTTGTTCACCTTTACCTCACCACTATCGTTTAGCCATTGCAGCTTGTAAGGTCGGGGGTGTTTAATTATTGGCAAGCCTAACCTTTCCACCATAAGAGTGCTAGCAACATTAGTACAACTACCACCATCTATTATCATACTACATACCTTGTTATTAACATGGCACCTAGTATGGAAAATATTTTCTCGTTGTACTTCTTCTTCTTTTTTTGACTTGGACACTTAGCGCTCGCCTTGCCACCAACATCTCTCCTTGGACAGCGTATTCTTCATTATCAGCATCCTCCAATGGTGGCATAGAGTCGGTGTTTTCTTCGTCATCTTCTGATTCGACCTCTCCATTATCTCGTATCACCATAACTCTTTTGTTTGGACATTGGCTAGCTATGTGACCCCTGCCTTGACACTTAAAACACTTAATATCACGATTCCTAGAAGTGGAAGAATCGGTTTTACCTTGATTTCCATTGTTTGTTGCTTCTGGCTTTTGCTCGGCCTTAGGCTTCATCATCGGCTGCTTCTCATCTTTCTTCCAATGATTTGGTCTCCAAGCTGATGAACTAGAATTTTGGCTTGGACGTGTATTACCCCTTCTTTTGAGCTGGTTCTCTATTTTTATTGCCATGTGAACCATGTCCTCCAACTCCACATAATGTTGCAATTCCACCACATTGGTAATTTCACGATTCAAACCTGCCAAGAACCTAGACATTGTTGCTTCCCGATCCTCCTCTACATTTGCTCGAATCATAGCGACCTCCATCTCCTTATAATATTCCTCCACACTTCGGTTGCCTTGTCGAAGACTTTGCAACTTGTTGTATAGCTCCCGGTAGTAGTAGCTCGGGACGAATCGCTTCCTCATCACTGCTTTCATCTCCTCCCACGTCTCTATTGGACGCTCCCCTATTTCTCCTCCTGTTCATCACCAATTGATCCCACCAAACAATAGCATATTCAGAAAATTCAATGGCAGCAAGTTTTACCTTCTTATTCTCGGAATAATTGTGGCAATCGAACACTAGCTCCACCTTCTTTTCCCATTCGAGATAAACCTCCGGATCATTTTTCCCTTGAAACGATGGAATCTTCATTTTGATACTACCCAAGTTATTATCTTCACGATTCCTAACTACCCCATTTTGACCCCGAAATCCTCTTCTCGGTACTCCTTCATGCGTACCTCCTCTAGGCCTATTTCTACCCATTTCAACTTCAGATTCGAAATCATCATCATCCCCACTTCTAAGCTCACGTTCTCTCTCAGATACATCTCCGAAAACACCACGCCTATTTTGTCTACCTAAGTTCAAAGGCTGTTCCCTTTGTATACGAGCTATAACCTCATCTTGTTGATCCATCCTATCTCTAATATCCCCAAAAACCACGTTCATTCGCTCGAATTGCTGCTGCATGGCCTCCAGAACAATGGACATGTTCTCCTCTCTAGGTGTTGAATCACTTTGGTTCGACATTATAGAAAGCTGCAATGAAAGAGTTAGAAAAAAATCCTCACAATCCTCACGTGTTTGCACTCAAGATACCACTCCACTCGTGTTTCACTCTAATAGGCTTTTCTCGATGCTGTGCTCACACTCTCTTGCCTTTTTCCACTCTTTATTTTCACCCTCAAGTCCTATAAGAACTAATTGAACTTAACAAAGAAGAAATAACCAATGTATGAATATTCTAACCAACAAAAAACCCACGAAATAACAACACAACCAGAATATATATATATATTTTGGATAATGATTTTTTTTTTTTTGGATAATGAACACAACTCACAACACAACCTAGAATAGTCAACAAAGAAAAGAACTTAGGATACAAGCACGAATTTGTGTAGAACTCAAAGAAATCTTAGGATACAAGCACGAATTGGTGTAGAACTCAAAGAAGTCTTAGGATACAAGCACAAATTTGTGTAGAAGTCAAAGAAATCTTAGGATATCAGAAGAATTTGTGTAGAAGTCTTGTTCTAATTTTTTTTTTTTTTGGAATTTTAATATAATCAATACACAAAATCTACAAGAAGAACAAGCAAAAAAAAAGAGCAAACAATAAAATGCAGAAGCTATGAATTAAAAGGACGAAAAATTCAAAGATAAATCAAACCTAATTTTGGAACTTTAGCTCTGATACCAAATGATGTGAACCCGTAAGGTTATATAACCCCCAAACCCACACTCAATTTGTTTTACACCCAAGAACTCCCAAAACTCAGATTCTTCAACCTTCTAGACCCGATGAATACTCAATCCACGAACCCAGAAGTATAAACACTCAAGAACGCCACAAAGGAAGCCTTCCTTTGATAAGTTCAGTAGTTCTATCAAGAACAAGTAGGTGAAACGAAATTTCACTCAGTTTTTGTATTAATGATCAATGGTTCCATAAAATGACTTACAAATGAGTTTATATAGAAAATGAAATGTCTTGGAACAACCCTCCAAGCATGGGAAACGAAAACAAGTAAAGGAAGGTGTGATTTGTTGACTAGGAAGCTTTGAACTCAATAAAAACGTGCAACACAATTATCAAATGAAGATAACACAATTGTCAAAGTAAGACAACAATTGTCAAAGTAAGACAGCTTCTGGATACTTTGAAATAACCGACCATATCTTCCTCGTGTGACCTCCAATGGATCTGATTCCAAATTGAAAATTGAAGATAAGATCATGAACTTTGAAAAGTCCTACTCACAAGTCTCTAGAAACCTAACCGTTCACACGTTATGAATTTCCAAAGTTATCCCTTCGAATTAGCAAGTTTCATCTTCCTTAACTTGAATTACATTCACTAAGCTTGGGCCCTCCTTTTGCAAGTCCATTCCTTCCATGGGCCTCCATGAATATGCCTGAACCCAAATCCCTTGAATTAGCCCACTCAATGCATTTTTGAATTTCTTAGCACGTGCTCTTGTAACCGGCCCAACGGGAACTTGGATTGGATCCGCATTCCATGCCCTTGTGCTAGATAAGTCTTCATCACTAGATGAATTGCATGGTTCTTGTGTATTTTCTAAAGTTGATTTGAAAAGTGGATACCATCAGATTAGAATGAAAGAAGGTGATGAGTGGAAAACTGCGTTTAAAACAAAATATGGTTTGTATGAATGGTTAGTTATGCCTTTTGGGTTAACTAATGCTCCTAGTACTTTCATGAGATTAATGAACCATGTTTTGCGAGCTTTCATTGGACAATTCGTAGTTGTTTATTTTGATGATATTCTCATATATAGCAAAAACTTGGATGAACATGTAGTGCATTTAAAATCTGTCTTAGATGTACTCAGGAAAGAAAAGTTGTTTGCTAATCTGAAAAAGTGTACCTTTTGCACCAATAAACTTGTGTTTCTAGGATTTGTTGTTAGTGCACAGGGTATACAGGTTGATGAGGAGAAGGTATGTGCAATTCAAGAGTGGCCGAGTCCCACAACTGTAGGTAATGTAAGAAGTTTTCATGGACTTGCTAGTTTCTACCGACGGTTTGTGAAAGATTTTAGCTCATTGGCCGCACCGCTTACCGAAGTAATAAAAAAGAACGTTGGATTCAAGTGGGGAGAAGAACAAGAGAAGGCGTTTCAATTGATTAAGCAAAAGCTGACCAACGCCCCTTTATTGTCTTTACCTAACTTTAATAAAACGTTTGAAATTGAATGTGATGCTTCAGGTATTGGTATAGGTGCAGTATTAATGCAGGAGGGACGACCAATTGCTTACTTCAGTGAGAAACTAAGTGGGGCAGCCTTAAACTATCCGACTTATGATAAAGAGCTGTATGCATTGGTTCGGGCTTTACAGACATGGCAACATTACTTGTGGCCTAAAGAATTCGTGATTCACACCGATCATGAGTCCTTAAAACACCTTAAAGGCCAACACAAGTTGAATAAGAGGCATGCACGATGGGTTGAATTCATTGAGACTTTTCCGTACGTTATTCGATATAAACAAGGTAAGGAGAACATCGTTGCTGATGCACTTTCTCGAAGGTACACTCTTCTATCTACTCTTGATGCTAAGATTCTTGGTTTTGAGCATATTAAAGATTTATATCCTTTAGATTGTGATTTTTGTGAAGATTATGTATCTTGTGAAAAGAGTGCCAGTGGTAAGTATTTTAGACATGAGGGTTTCTTGTTTCGAGACAATAAATTGTGTATACCAAATTGTTCCTTGCGAGATTTGCTGGTGAGAGAATCACATGGGGGAGGGCTAATGGGACACTTTGGGGTAGCTAAAACCTTAGCCGTTCTGCAAGAACACTTCTATTGGCCACACATGAAACGAGATGTTGAGAGACTTTGTGGTAGATGTGTCACATGTAGGCAAGCGAAATCCCGAGTACAACCCCATGGCTTATATACACCACTTCCAATTCCTAGTGAACCTTGGATTGATATTTCAATGGATTTTATATTAGGTTTGCCTAGGTCAAAAAGGGGAAGAGATTCCGTGTTTGTTGTCGTGGATAGATTTTCTAAAATGGCACATTTTATTCCATGTCACAAGACTGATGATGCTTCACATGTTGCAGATTTGTTCTTTAAAGAAATTGTTCGCTTACATGGCATGCCTAGAACAATTGTTTCTGATAGGGATGCTAAGTTCTTAAGTTATTTCTGGAAGACCTTATGGGCTAAGTTAGGAACTAAGTTGTTGTTTTCAACTACTTGTCATCCTCAAACTGATGGTCAAACAGAAGTAGTAAATAGGACGTTATCTACCTTGTTGCGTGCAATTATCAAAAAGAACATTAAAACATGGGAAGAATGCTTACCGCATGTTGAGTTTGCTTATAATCGTTCTGTTCATTCTGCTACTAAATTTTCACCATTTGAGATTGTTTATGGTTTTAATCCTTTAACTCCTTTGGATTTATCACCATTACCAATGTCTGAGCATGTGAATTTAGATGGGAAAAGAAAAGCTGAACTTGTAAAGCAGATTCATGAGAAAGCAAAGGTCAACATTGAACGGCGAACGGAGCAATATGAAAAACAAGCCAATAAGGGCCGACGACAGATGGTCTTCGAACCTGGAGAATGGGTTTGGGTGCATATGCGCAAGGAGCGCTTTCCGACCCAGAGGAAATCCAAGCTACTACCTAGAGGGGATGGTCCTTTTCAAGTCCTAGAACGCATCAATGATAATGCGTATAAGCTAGACTTGCCCGGTGAGTATAATGTAAGTGCTACATTCAATGTTTCTGATTTAAGTCCTTTTGATGCAGGTGATGACCCTGATTTGAGGACAAATCCTTTTCAAGAGGAGGGGAATGATGAAGACTTATCTAGCATAAGGGCATGGAATGCGGATCCAATCCAAGTTCCCGTTGGGCCGGTTACAAGAGCACGTGCTAAGAAATTCAAAAATGCATTGAGTGGGCTAATTCAAGGGATTTGGGTTCAGGCATATTCATGGAGGCCCATGGAAGGAATGGACTTGCAAAAGGAGGGCCCAACCTTAGTGAATGTAATTCAAGTTAAGGAAGATGCAACTTGCTAATTCGAAGGGATAACTTTGGAAATTCATAACGTGTGAACGGTTAGGTTTCTAGAGACTTGTGAGTAGGACTTTTCAAAGTTCATGATCTTATCTTCAATTTTCAATTTGGAATCAGATCCATTGGAGGTCACACGAGGAAGATATGGTCGGTTATTTCAAAGTATCCAGAAGCTGTCTTACTTTGACAATTGTTGTCTTACTTTGACAATTGTGTTATCTTCATTTGATAATTGTGTTGCACGTTTTTATTGAGTTCAAAGCTTCCTAGTCAACAAATCACACCTTCCTTTACTTGTTTTCGTTTCCCATGCTTGGAGGGTTGTTCCAAGACATTTCATTTTCTATTTAAACTCATTTGTAAGTCATTTTATGCAACCATTGATCAATTAATACAAAAACTGAGTGAAATTTCGTTTCACCTACTTGTTCTTGATAGAACTACTGAACTTATCAAAGGAAGGCTTCCTTTGTGGTGTTCTTGAGTGTTTATACTTTCGGGTTCGTGGATTGAGTATTCATCGGGTCTAGAAGGTTGAAGAATCTGATTTTTGGGAGTTCTTGGGTGTAAAACAAATTGAGTGTGGGTTTGGGGGTTATATAACCTTACGGGTTCACATCATACACTCCCAAGTAGAATCAACAGAACAAGCTCTACAATGGATAACTTGTTCAGAAGATCCGACAACCAAAACAGTAACATTGAACGGATTCCAACAAACCCAAATCCTCCCCAAAGAGGAAAAATTATAATTGCACTCCACCTTCCAAGACCGGTCAATGGTCTTAAGAATAACATCTTTATTTGTGTTGTGTTTTTTTCTTATTGTTGGTTTGTGACTGCTATCTTCTTCTTGGTGTGTTGGTTGGTGTCATGGTTGGTGATTCATTAGCTGCTGGTGGTGTGAAGAAGGGTGAATATCATGTTTCTTCTTTAATGTCCATTGGAATGAAGAAAGGTAGGGTTTTGGTAGATCAAACCCGAATTTCTACTGCTGGTGGTGTGAAGAAGGATGGAGACCATGTTTCTTCTCTGATCTCAAATGGAATATATGCCTCGGGACTGCTTGAAAACAAGAAGGATCACGGTTTTGATCAGAATATGGATATTCAACGTAAGGAGGCAAATTCGGGATCCAACTTGTCTTCAACAACTCATTCTATTTTGGGGCTGATAGATGGTGATATTAAGGATGTTTCCGGGTGTTGCGTGTCTACAAAACTTGTTCCTTCGAATTTGCCTCATGGTATTGGTGCTGTAGAAGGAAGAAGTCCGAATTTGGGTGAGAATTGCTCAAAGGATGGTTGTTTTGCTACTGTTTCGGGATTGCAATCAAATAAAACAACACATGATAGGCATGGAGCTGTTGGTTGCGTAAATGGGATTGAATCCAAGCATGATGATGTTCTTCATGGGGTGTTGCATGATGAAGAAGATGAAAATCTGGTTTTGGGTGAAGGTAGAAATCTGGTTTTGGGTGAAAACCATGTGAAGGCTAGTTGTCTCTCAACAATTTCGGGATTGGACAAGAAGAAAGCTATGGTTGACATTGATGAAAAGAGTGAAGACTTGTTGAATGAGATCATGTGCAATGGGCAATTAATTCAAATGATGAATGATTCTCATGGACAAGTTTTTCAAAATAAGGTGGCTAGTATTGACCTTAATAGCCAAAATTGTCAAAGGAAGGTGGTTGGTGATGACTTTCCTTCACTAAATAATACTAGTCAACAAGGAATGGGGGTAATAGAGTCAAACTTTGGTGCTTTGGGCTCAATTTCGGGTATTGGAGCTAATGGGACTGATTCTACAAAATTAGATGGGCCAAGGATTAATGTTATTGAATCACCTTCGAATTATGGTGGATTTGGGCTTGCAAGAGATGATCATAGAAAGGAAAAGCTTGGTAACTTGCATTTTGGGTCTGATGTGGGCGTAATTGGACCGAAATCGAGTGCTTTGGGTTCAATTTCGGGTCTTGGTAGCTTTCGACAAGGAGGGGCTGATCTTGGACCATTTTCAACACCTTCTTCCATGCATGATCAAGGGCTGAAACCATCTTATGCTAAGGCTGTCCAGAATTCTTCTCCTATTGCTTGTGAGGTACGATCTTCTACCTTTGAATCCTTACAATATTTTAAACCAACTGAAGAAAATGGAAGAATTAAAGTTAGCCCTCCGGTTGAGGTAGCTATTGAGGGAAGTGAAGAATGGAGAACTTCCTTGATAGGGTACTTTGTGGATAAGAGAATTCCTTTCCCCGTAGTGAATTCAGTAGTTCATAAAATTTGGGGTAGGTTTGGCCTTAAAGAAGTTTTATCTTCGGAACAAGGGTTCTTTATTTTCAAGTTTGATAGTCTTGACCATGCTTGTGAAGTTCTTGAAAAAGGTCCATGGCATATAGTGAATAAATTGCTTGTTCTTAAACGGTGGCAACCTAGTTTATCCTTCGAAGGATGTCATTAATGAGTTTAATATTCAATGTGCTAATGGGGAGTGGAAAACTATTTATGCTGTTTATGAGTGGCTTCCTTCTAGGTGTAATATTTGTAAGGTGTTTGGGCATGCGCCGGGTATATGTAAACAAAGCGTTCAAGATTTGGGTGACAATATGAATATGGTTACCGGAAATGGAGAGGTTGATGTTCATGATATGAAGAAGAGGCACGAAGACTCGTTGGGGCCTAAACGACCGGTTTGGGTTGAGGTTAAAAAAAAGAACAAGGGTGGAGAATTATCTACTATGGGGAATAGTGCTAGTGTTCCGCTTGTGAAAAATGTTGATAATCATCTTAATTTAGTACCAATGGAGGGCAATGACCATACTCTGAATATGGAAGTAATGGAAGAGGGTACTCCTTTAGCAATTTTGGACACTGTTTGTGATGCAGGGGCTGTTCTTTCTAAGGATGTGGCTAATGGTTATGTTGATGACAAGGATGCTCTTTGTGATGATGGGGGTGCTATTTGTGGTAATGATGAGGCTGGTCATGGTGAGGATGGTAGTGATTCTAGCCCTCCTCGTAATGCTTTGGCTTCAAAAGTTAAGAATTCTCTGGAAAAGAAAAAGAAGAAGAAAGGTTCCAGTAGTAAGGGTAAGAAGAATAAGAAGCACTCCTCCCCTAAGGGGGGTAAGTGGAGATAGATTTGTGGAGGTTTCTTCTTATCTTTGTATATTTATTATGATTTTTGGGTGCTAGAATATTAGGGGTCTTAATGACCTTTTGAAGAAAAGAGAGGTTCGCAATTTGATTAAAGATGAGAAATTGTCTTTGTGTGGTTTAGTGGAAACGAAAGTTTTGGAGAAAAATAAAGATGTTATTCTTAAGACCATTGACCGGTCTTGGAAGGTGGAGTGCAATTATAATTTTTCCTCTTTGGGGAGGATTTGGGTTTGTTGGAATCCGTTCGATGTTATTGTTTTGGTTGTCGGATCTTCTGAACAAATTATCCATTGTAGAGTTTCTTCTGTTGATTCTACTTGGGAGTGTATGATTTCGATTGTGTACGGTGATAATTGTAATGTTCGTAGGGAGGCGTTGTGGGCTGATTTAGTGGCGCGCGGAGTGGAATGGGAGAATAATGCTTGGATTGTGATGGGTGACTTTAATGCTATTAAGTCTTCGGTTGAGAGTGTTGGAGGCTCCAATTCTTGGCCTAATTGGAAAGATGACTTTTCTAATTGTTTAGCTGAGTCTGGGTTGGATGATCTGCGATTTAATGGGTGCTTCTATACTTGGTCTAATCATCGTACGGTTGATCCTATTCTTCGAAAGTTAGATCGAGGTTTGGTCAACTTGAATTGGGATATTTCCTTTCGAGGTTCAGAGGCGCATTTTCTTCCTTCTAGTGTTTCTGATCACTCTCCTATGATTGTTAAGATTGTGGATCTCCCTCGGCGACGGGTTCCTTTTAAGTTTTTTGATTTCTGGGCGGATCATCCAGAATTTTTATCCTTGGTGGATCGGGTTTGGGCGGACAGGGTGGATGGGTCTCCTATGTTTCAGCTATGTAAGAAGCTAAAAAGATTGAAAGTAGAGCTTAAGAAACTTAATAGGGAGTGTTATTCTGACTTGTCTTCTAGGGTGCAGCAAGCTAAACATGATTTAGAGTCTGTGCAATGGGATATTCAGAGGCAGCCTACGAACGCTTCTTTACATGAGGAGGAGTCTCGGTTGGTGAAGCTTTATGGTGACTTGAGTAGAGATGAGGAGAGTTTTTTGAGACAAAAGTCCCGGGTTCAGTGGATTAATTTGGGAGATAGGAATTCTAAGTTCTTTTTTCGATTGATGAGACAAAGATGTAGTAGTAGTAAGGTATTATCTCTTACCGATGAGCATGGTAATCGTGTGGAGGAGCCTAGTGAAGTTAAATCAACGGTGGTGAACTTCTTTGAGACACTTCTGAGATTGACCTTGATTTAGTGAGGCGGGCTCTCCCGAAGCGTATTTCTGGTGATCAGTGTGCTACCTTGGGTAGAGAGGTTAGTGATGTTGAAATTAAGGCAGTTTTGTTCTCTATAAAAGATAATAAAGCTCCTGGTCCGGATGGGTATAATGCTACTTTCTTCAAGAAAGCTTGGTCTGTTGTTGGTGATGATTTTCTTCGTGCTATTCGTTCGTTTTTTAGCTCCGGGAAATTGCTCAAGCAAGTGAATGCTACTGTGGTTGCTCTTATTCCTAAGGTTCCTAATCCTTCTACGGTTGGGGATTTTAGGCCTATTTCGTGTTGTAACACTATCTACAAATGCATTGCCAAAATTATTGCGAATCGTGTTCAGATGGTACTGCCTGATGTTGTTAGTCCTTTTCAGTCGGCCTTCGTTGCTGGTAGGAGGATTAGTGATAATATATTACTGTCGCAGGAATTGTTAAGGAACTATCATCGTGATGGGGGTCATCCTAGGTGTGCGCTGAAGGTAGATTTAATGAAAGCCTATGATTCTGTGCGGTGGGATTTCTTAGTGGCTATTTTACAGATTTTAGGCTTCCCGGAGCAGATGATAGCTTGGATTTCTGAGTGCATTTCTACTCCCCGTTTCTCTATTTCTATCAATGGCGAGTTGAATGGTTTCTTTACTAGTAGCCGAGGTTTGAGGCAGGGGGATCCTATGTCCCCTTATTTATTTGTGCTGGCTATGGAGGTCTTCTCGGGGTTGATGCGTATTATAGAGCAGGAGAGTCAGTTTGCGTACCATTGGCGGTGTGGGAAGACTGGTATTTCGCATTTATGCTTTGCGGATGATCTTATGGTTTTCTGTAGGGCAGAGAGGGAGTCAGTTGCTGCGGTTAATGTTGTCCTTGGTCAGTTCCAAGCTCTTTCTGGGTTGATTCCTAATCCTAGCAAGAGCAATCTTTTTGTGGCTGGTGTGTCTTCTGACATTAAGCAAGAGTTGCTTGGGATTCTTGGTTTTCAGGAAGGGGTATTACCTGTTAGATATCTTGGGGTTCCTTTGATTTCTACTAAGCTTATGGCAGTGGATTGTAGGGTTCTTGTTGATAGGATTGTAGCTAGAGTTAAGAGTTGGACTAGTAGGGTTCTTTCTTTTGCAAGGAGGCTTCAGCTCATTCAATCTGTATTGTTCTCTATCCAGGTGTATTGGTCCTCCATTTTTATCTTGCCTAAGTCAGTGGTGATTAAGGTTGAAACTATTTTGCGTAGTTTTCTTTGGAAGGGTTCAGATTTAGGTAAAGGTGGGGCAAAGGTTGCATGGTCTTCGGTGTGTTTACCAAAGGAAGAGGGTGGGCTCGGTATTAAGAGCGTTGAGTATTGGAATAAAGCTGCCATAAGTAAGCATTTGTGGGCTGCCTGTAGCAATTTGAGGTCATCTGTCTGGGTCTCGTGGGTTAGATCTACTCTGCTTAAGGGAAAGAATGTGTGGGAGGTTAGGTGCCCTGGGGATTGCCCGTGGAGTTGGAGGAAAATTCTGGGACTTCGGTGTCTTATGCGGCGGTTGATGCAGTTTCGGGTGGGTAATGGGAAGGATATTTCCCTTTGGTTTGATTATTGGCATCCGCTGGGTCCTTTGGTGGAGGTGTTTGGGCGTCGGATTATTTATGATTCTGGTTTTGGTCTTCATGCTAGGGTGGCGGATGTTATTCAGGGGAGGGATTGGGCTTGGCCTCGTTCCCTGACCGGGAATTGGATGGACATTATCAGTGGTATCCCTGATTCCTTCAAGCCTAATAACTCTCAAGCTGATACTTTGTGTTGGGTTGAGGACTCTCGGGGGGCTTTCTCTATTCGTAATGCTTGGGAGGCTCTTCGGTCCCGGCAGCCAGCGGTGGATTGGTTTAGGTCCATTTGGCATTCTAAATCAATTCCTAGACATGCTTTCATCTTTTGGCTGGCCATTAGGGGTGCTCTTTCTACTCAGGATAAGCTTCTTGTTTATGGCTTGATTCCGACTATTCATTGTGTGTTTTGTGGATGGAATTGTGAGGATGTCCCTCATCTTTTTTTTGATTGTTCTTATTCTTGTGAGGTTTGGTTTGCTCTTTTAAGGAAGTGCAGATTATCTCTTCGTGCTCGGAGCTGGGAGGCTACTATTCTTTGGTCTTGCCATTTCCGCGGTCGGCATCTTCGTGGGTGGGTGGTGCGTATTATGCTTGCGGCTGCTGTCTATTCTATTTGGCGCGAGCGGAATGCTAGGATGCATGGCGAGTTGCCTAAACCTGTTTCCGTGGTTGTTCGTTCCATTGTTAAAGATGTTTGTATGCGTCTTAATTCCTTATCTGGTGTGGTGCCTTCTCCTACTAATAGGTGGCTCCACCAGTCTTGGGGTTTATCTGATTCTATTTTTTTGTAATTCGTTTGTTTTGCCTTTTAGGGGGTTTGTCCCTTTTGCTGTCTGTTTTTTGAGTTTCGGTTGGTAGGGGGCCTGTCCCTTATCTGACCTTGTGATCTTCTCACTGGGGTATGCCCCTTTGCTTTTGTTTTGTCTCTTTGGTTAATATACTTACATTATCAAAAAAAAAAGACCCCTAATATTCTAGCACCCAAAAATCATAATAAATATACAAAGATAGAAACTCCCACAAATCTATCTCCACTTACCCCCCTTAGGGGAAGAGTGCTTCTTATTCTTCTTACCCTTACTACTAGAACCTTTCTGATATGAACCTCGTCGATTGTCTCAAAATTGATGCCAATATTCGTTCTAACCTCTGGTTCGGATGGAAACCGCGACCCAACACCTATATCGAGATGTGAACCTTGGTATAAAGGAGGACGCCACAATCAAGGATGAAATACTCGATTGATAAGTCAAGGAGGAACGCCACAGAGAATTCTGATAAGTTCCAGTTAGTTCTCAAAGAACACAGAGAAAACTCTCTCAAATTTCATTCAAAATCAATAATAATCCTTCTTACATCCATCAATATCCTTATATAATGAAACCCTAAAACAAAGGAAAGAAAACAAGATAGCCATTAAGGCCTTACAAATAGAAAACTAGAATGGCCATAATTGCCTTACAAATGGACCAAAAACTAAAACAAACAACTATTAAATCAAGCCCAAACCGAAATTATGCCAAGCTTTCTCTTATTCAGCCCACTCAATTGCCTTGATAATGTTAATCAAGCCTTGGTCTTCATGTGGGTTTATCTTGGGCTTTAATAATTCAGAATCAGCCCATGTATCTTGAATTAGGCCATTGAGTGCTTCTTTGAATCTCTTAGCCCTTGCCCTTGTTATTGGACCAATCGGAACATGCAATGGATCCCTTGGTGCAGCTCCCTTATTCTCATCACTTTCTTCTTTTTCTTTTTTTTTTTCTAGAGAATCCTTAACTTTTGAAGCCAAAGCATTACGAGGAGGACTAGAATCACTACCATCCTCACCATGACCAGCCTTATCATTATCACAAAGAGCATCCCCATCATCACAAAGAGCATCCCTGTTATCAACATAAACATTAGCCCCATCCTTACAAAGACCATCCCCTGCATCACAAACAGTGTCCAAAATTACTAACGAAGTACCTGATGAACACTTAAATTTGTATAATAATAAAGGTTAAAACCATTATTTTATACTATTAGTGTCATCAAATTACCTAACTTATTTATAACTGCACTTAATTGTTAAACTTTTCATTTTGATGCAGGTTCAGTGTAATGGGCATAACTTTGCACTCAAATATCCAATCACTACATTCTTAATAGTGCTGGAAAGATAACTCATAGCCCTATAAGTTTGGTTTGTAAACTCTTGTCAGATTTGGACTCCTTTGAAGTCAAAAATTGGATTACCTTGGGCTGGTTTGCATGGCCGTGTAAATTGGGCAGTCTTCACTCTTTGGGCCATAACTTTCTCCAGAAAATTCCAAATATTATGAGTCTTATCATTCCAGAAAGATAAGAAACTTGTCTACAACTTTGATGTTTATCACAAGATCCAATTTTCAAAGGAGCAGCGCCTAATTCGGTGGACAATTCGGTGCATGTGTGGAAGACACCAAAGTTGACAACTTTACCTTACCAAATTCAATCAACTTGCATTAATTTATTCCTACCATTTTAACTTGTTTGCCTCTCAATGTGCCTATAAATAGAGGCCTTGTAAAAGCTTGAGGGCAGCTTGGGTTCCTTACCAAGTTCACCTTACATTGTTGTATTGTTGAACTTTTATGATAATCTAATTTCTCTCTTGCTCATTTTATTTCTTCTATCATGAGTAGCTAAATTCTCTTTTTGCTAAGGTGAAGGGTGAAGCTCTTGGTATGTGAATAAAGATTTATTTAACTCTTAACATGGTCTTAAAGTTTATATTCATTTGTGTAAATTTATCTACATGCTTTATATTACTTTTCTTATTGAATTGAATTGAATTTTCATCTCTTACTCTTATGTAAAGTGGGGATCTTGACTTATTGTAGACAATTCTTGGCACAATGAATACTTGAATCCGTCTAGATCCGCATGGTTATACCTGACCAAGGATTCTTGATTCATTGTAGACAAACAATACCATAGATACTTGAATCCTTCTAGAACCGTATGGTTGTACATGCATCTGGCAAAGGAATCTTGATTTATGGTAGTTGATTGGCACAATAAGTACTTGAACCCATTTAACATAAGAAGTGTAGAGTATCCATTGTAATATAACTAAAAGAAAAGAAATATAACTTGATAGATGTGTAAAGAAGAACTTAAATGATCTAACTTCCGATTGGAACCTCCTTTGTGTGTGGATTCTAATTGAGTAATAAAAAGGAGTTAAATATAACTTAAACAATATACCAAGAGTAGAACCTCTAACCTTAGCATGTTTTAATTTAATTTGTTTCACCATTATACCTATCTTCATTTCATAATATATTCTTTCCTATTATATTTTCCTTGTAGATTTTTGTTGGTTTTTTGCAGGATTTAAATATTCTTCCTCATGGATCGACCCCGGTCTCACCGGGTTAATTTATTACTTCGATACTCCTGCACTTGGGAGTAGAAATCCATTTTCTGGACGTGTCAAGTTTTTGACGCCGTTGCCAGGGAAGTATCATTTGGTGTCCAAAACCATCAAAATTCTTTTCATCTTTTTCATTTTCTTTTTCTTGTAAATAATATTATTTTTGGTGTTTTTGTTTTCTTTTATTCTGTTTCATTTAAGACTTGCATGAGAGCTTGGTCACGTACACCGACTGGTAGACTTGTTAGGGGCTCCCCATCTTCATTTGAAAATATGGCAGAAAACGAAGTTGAAAGAGTTGCTGATCTCGGGGACAATTGTTACCAACACAATGATCATGCACAACCTAGAACACTTAGAGACTACATGAACCCCACAAGAACTAGTGCTCCATCATGTCTAGTTTTTCCTCCAGATGCATCTCATTTTAACTTTAAGCCGGGTATTATTCAACTTTTACCCAAATTTCATGGATTAGATGCCGAAAACCCATACCTGCATTTGAGAGAGTTTGAGGAAGTGTGCAACACTTACAATGACACAAATTGTAGCATGAACACCATCAGACTAAAGCTTTTCCCTTTCTCTTTGAAAGATAAAGCTAAAACATGGCTGCAAAATCTTAGGTCTAGATCTATTAGTAATTGGGATGAAATGCCTACAGTTCTTGAAAAAGTTCTTTCCTCATCATAGAACAAATTCCTTCAAAAGACAAATTACCACTTTCAGCCAAAAACCAGGAGAGACCCTTTACCAATGTTAGGAGAGGTACAAAGAATTGCTTAATTCTTGTCCTCACCATGGTTTTGAAACATGGAGACTAGTCACACACTTTTACGAGGGTTTAACACCCCAAGGTAGACAAATGGTCGAAATGATGTGTAATGGAGAGTTTAGAGATAAAGACCCTGAAGAGGCACTAGACTACCTAGACCTATTAGCAGAGAATGCTCAAAATTGGGACACTGCAGGTACCCAAGAGGCACCGAGCAAAGCTCAAGCCTTTACATTTAGTGGAGATATTTACAACCTTAGGGAAGAACATGACATTCAAGCCAAATTTGCATCTCTAGCTAGAAAGGTCGAGGCCTTAGAATTGAAAAAAAGCGGTCACCTAAAATCCGCTCAAGAAATTGTGTGTCACATATATGATACCAATGATCATTCAACTAAGGAGTGCCCAACTCTGCCTGCATTCAAAGAATGTCTCCATGAACAAGCCAATGTCCTAAACACTTTCAAAAGGCCAAATCCTAACCCATACTTATAGACCTACAATCCAGGCTGGAGAAATCACCCAAACTTCAGCTGGAGGAATGATAATCATGCACAATCTTCACAACCACCACCTCCTCAAGGTCACCAAAACTTTCAAGGCACTCAAGGTTATGCACCTTATGTCCCACAATTTAGGAAAAACCTTGAGGAAACATTGTACTCATTCATTGAAAAGCAAGAGACCATTGACAATCAAACTTCACAAACCTTGTCCGATTTAAAAGACACTCTTGCAAAGATTGCCTCAGCACTCACCATTCATGAAAAAGGAAAATTTCCTTCTCAACCTCCACCAAATCCTAAGGGTCAATACAATCTGGAAGAGGGTAGTTCAGGAAGTCAACACATGGACCAAGTTAAATCGGTCATAACTCTTCGCAATGGTAAGATTGTCGAAAAATCTATTCTTGATCCTTGTGAGAAAGATGATAAGTCTATCTCCAAGAGTAAGGAAGGGGTTGATAAGCCTGTACCTAGACAAGAAAAGACCAATCTCCCACCTGTAGCCCCATTTCCTTAAGCATTGAACAATCCAAGGAAATTGAACCACAATCCTGAAATTTATGAAATTTTTAAACAAGTGAAGGTCAATATTCTTTTTTTTTTTTTTTTTTTTTTTTTTTTTAAGGTCAATATTCCTTTGTTGGATGCTATTAAACAGGTTCCTTCTTATGCAAAATTTTTGAAAGATTTGTGCACTGTGAAAAGAAAACTGAATGTGAAAAAGAGAGCCTTTTTAGCATAACAAGTAAGTTTCATTCTTCAAAACAATAATTCTATGAAATATAAGGACCCTGGTTGTCCCACAATTTCATGCATTATTGGAGAGCATAAAATTGAACAGGCTTTACTTGATTTTGGTGCTAGTGTTAATTTACTTACATATTCAGTTTATCAAGAACTTGATCTAGGTGAGTTAAAACCAACCTCCATAACTCTTTTACTTGCTGATAGATCAATTAAAGTGCCAAGAGGGATAGTAGAAGATGTTTTAGTACAAGTCAATAAATTCATATATCCTGTGGATTTTATTGTCTTGGATACACAACCTGTTGCTAATGGGTGTAAATCAATTCCTGTTATTTTAGGCGCCCATTTTTAGCAACCTCTAATGCTTTGATTAATTGCAGGAATGACGTAATGAAGATGACATTTGGAAATATGTCACTAGAGCTTAATGTTTTCAATATGTGCAAACAACCACAAGATGAAGGTGATGAAAATGAAGAAGCAAACATGATTGAAGCTATTGTTGAAGATCATCTTCAAGCAGGGGGTTCTTCTGATCCTCTGGAAACTTGTTTAGTTAATTCATTTGAGTCAAGCATGCAACTAGATCCTACTGTTTCTAATATATGTTCGTTGCTTGATTGTACCCAGGTGATGGAGAACAAAGGTTGGAAGCCGAAATTTGAAGAGTTGGGACCTGTCAATGAAAATAAACAAGAAGAAGTACCCAAACTAGAATTGAAGCCATTACCTCAAGGACTGAAATATGCATTCCTTGGTGAAGAACAAACTTATCTGGTGGTAATTTCTTCAACTTTCACCAACGAACAGGAAGGTAAATTGATAGAGGTACTTAAAAGGCATAAAAATGCAATTGGGTAGACTTTAAAAGACATAAAAGGCATTAATCCGTTAATATGTACACATAGAATACATCTAGAAGATAATGCTAGAACATGTCAACAGCCCCAAAGAAGATTAAATCCACACATGAAAGAGGTAGTAAGAGGTGAAGTTCTTAAGCTACTTGATGTAGGAATTATCTACCCTATTTCTGATAGTAATTGGGTAAGTCCAACACAAGTAGTCCCTAAGAAATCTGGAGTCACAGTGGTAAAAAATGAAAAAGGAGAGTTTTTTTTTTTGGATAATGTAAGTATATTAACCAAAGAGACAAAACAAAAGCAAAGGGGCATACCCCAGCGAGAAGATCACGAGGTCAGACAAGGGACAGGCCCCCTACCAACCGAAACTCAAAAAACAGCAAAGCAATAAAAGTTAAGCACAAACCCTGTCATAGGGTGCAGTTAAAAGAAACCATCAAACCGACAGCAAAAGGGACAAACCCCCTAAAAGGCAAAACAAACGAATTACAAAAAAATAGAATCAGATAAACCCCAAGACTGGTGGAGCCACCTATTAGTAGGAGAAGGCACCACACCAGATAAGGAATTAAGACGCATACAAACATCTTTAACAATGGAACGAACAACCACGGAAACAGGTTTATGTAACTCGCCATGCATCCTAGCATTCCGCTCGCGCCAAATAGCATAGACAGCAGCCGCAAGCATAATACGCACCACCCACCCACGAAGATGCCGACCGCGGAAATGGCAAGACCAAAGAATAGTAGCCTCCCAGCTCCGAGCACGAAGAGATAATCTGCACTTCCTTAAAAGAGCAAGCCAAACCTCACAAGTATAAGAACAATCAAAAAAGAGATGAGGGACATCCTCACAACTCCCTCCACAAAACACACAATGAATAGCCGGAATCAAGCCATAAACAAGAAGCTTATCCTGAGTAGAAAGAGCACCCCTAATGGCCAGCCAGAAGATGAAAGCATGTCTAGGAATTGATTTAGAATGCCAAACGGACCTAAACCAATCCACCGTTGGCTGCCGGGACCGAAGAGCCTCCCAAGCATTACGAATAGAGAAAGCCCCCCGAGAGTCCTCAACCCAACACAAAGTATCAGCTTGAGAGTTATTAGGCCTGAAGGAATCAGGGGTACCACTGATAATGTCCATCCAATTCCCGGTCAGGGAACGAGGCCAAGCCCAATCCCTCCCCTGAATAACATCCGCCACCCTAGCATGAAGACTAAAACCAGAATCATAAATAATCCGACGCCCAAACACCTCCACCAAAGGACCCAGCGGATGCCAATAATCAAACCAAAGGGAAATATCCTTCCCATTACCCACCCGAAACTGTATCAACCGCCGCACAAGACACCGAAGTCCCAGAATTTTCCTCCAACTCCACAAGCAATCCCCAGGGCACCTAACCTCCCACACATTCTTTCCCTTAAGCAGAGTAGATCTAACCCACGAGACCCAGACAGAAGACCTCAAATTGCTACAGACAGCCCACAAATGCTTACTTATGGCAGCTTTATTCCAACACTCAACGCTCTTAATACCGAGCCCACCCTCTTCCTTTGGTAAACACACCGAAGACCATGCAACCTTTGCCCCACCTTTACCTAAATCTGAACCCTTCCAAAGAAAACTACGCAAAATAGTTTCAACTTTAATCACCACTGACTTAGGCAAGATAAAAATGGAGGACCAATACACCTGGATAGAGAACAATACAGATTGAATGAGCTGAAGCCTCCCTGCAAAAGAAAGAACCCTACTAGTCCAACTCTTTACTCTCGCTAAAATCCTATCAACAAGAACCCTACAATCCACTGCCATAAGCTTAGTAGAAATCAAAGGAACCCCAAGATATCTAACAGGTAATACCCCTTCCTGAAAACCAAGAATCCCAGGCAACTCTTGCTTAATGTCAGAAGATACACCAGCCATAAAAAGATTGCTCTTGCTAGGATTAGGAATCAACCCAGAAAGAGCTTGGAACTGACCAAGGACAACATTAACCGCAGCAACTGACTCCCTCTCTGCCCTACAGAAAACGATAAGATCATCCGCAAAGCATAAATGCGAAATACCAATCTTCCCACACCGCCAATGGTACGCAAACTGACTCTCCTGCTCCATAATATGCATCAACCCCGAGAAGACCTCCATAGCCAGCACAAATAAATAAGGGGACATAGGATCCCCCTGCCTCAAACCTCGGCTACTAGTAAAGAAACCATTCAACTCGCCATTAATAGAAATAGAGAAACGGGGAGTAGAAATGCACTCAGAAATCCAAGCTATTATCTGCTCCGGGAAGCCTAAAATCTGTAAAATAGCCACTAAGAAATCCCACCGCACAGAATCATAGGCTTTCATTAAATCTACCTTCAGCGCACACCTAGGATGACCCCCATCACGATGATAGTTCCTTAACAATTCCTGCGACAGTAATATATTATCACTAATCCTCCTACCAACAACGAAGGCCGACTGAAAAGGACTAACAACATCAGGCAGTACCATCTGAACACGATTCGCAATAATTTTGGCAATGCATTTGTAGATAGTGTTACAACACGAAATAGGCCTAAAATCCCCAACCGTAGAAGGATTAGGAACCTTAGGAATAAGAGCAACCACAGTAGCATTCACTTGCTTGAGCAATCTCCCGGAGCTAAAAAATGAACGAATAGCACGAAGAAAATCATCACCAACAACAGACCAAACTTTCTTGAAGAAAGTAGCATTATACCCATCCGGACCAGGAGCTTTATTATCTTTTAAAGAGAACAAAACTGCCTTAATTTCAACATCACTAACCTCTCTACCCAAGGTAGCACACTGATCACCAGAAATACGCTTCGGGAGAGCCCGCCTCACTAAATCAAGGTCAATCCTAGGGCATCCAGCAGGCTGTCTCAGAAGTGTCTCAAAGAAGTTCACCACCGTTGATTTAACTTCACTAGGCTCCTCCACACGATTACCATGCTCATCGGTAAGAGATAATACCTTACTCCTACTACATCTTTGTCTCATCGATCGAAAAAAGAACTTAGAATTCCTATCTCCCAAATTAATCCACTGAACCCGGGACTTTTGTCTCAAAAAACTCTCCTCATCTCTACTCAAGTCACCATAAAGCTTCACCAACCGAGACTCCTCCTCATGTAAAGAAGCGTTCGTAGGCTGCCTCTGAATATCCCATTGCACAGACTCTAAATCATGTTTAGCTTGCTGCACCCTAGAAGACAAGTCAGAATAACACTCCCTATTAAGTTTCTTAAGCTCTACTTTCAATCTTTTTAGCTTCTTACATAGCTGAAACATAGGAGACCCATCCACCCTGTCCGCCCAAACCCGATCCACCAAGGATAAAAATTCTGGATGATCCGCCCAGAAATCAAAAAACTTAAAAGGAACCCGTCGCCGAGGGAGATCCACAATCTTAACAATCATAGGAGAGTGATCAGAAACACTAGAAGGAAGAAAATGCGCCTCTGAACCTCGAAAGGAAATATCCCAATTCAAGTTGACCAAACCTCGATCTAACTTTCGAAGAATAGGATCAACCGTACGATGATTAGACCAAGTATAGAAGCACCCATTAAATCGCAGATCATCCAACCCAGACTCAGCTAAACAATTAGAAAAGTCATCTTTCCAATTAGGCCAAGAATTGGAGCCTCCAACACTCTCAACCGAAGACTTAATAGCATTAAAGTCACCCATCACAATCCAAGCATTATTCTCCCATTCCACTCCGCACGCCACTAAATCAGCCCACAACGCCTCCCTACGAACATTACAATTATCACCGTACACAATCGAAATCATACACTCCCAAGTAGAATCAACAGAAGAAACTCTACAATGGATAACTTGTTCAGAAGATCCGACAACCAAAACAGTAACATCGAACGGATTCCAACAAACCCAAATCCTCCCCAAAGAGGAAAAATTATAATTGCACTCCACCTTCCAAGACCGGTCAATGGTCTTAAGAATAACATCTTTATTTTTCTCCAGAACTTTCGTTTCCACTAAACCACACAAAGACAATTTCTCATCTTTAATCAAATTGTGAATCTCTCTTTACTTCAAAGGGTCATTAAGACCCCTAATATTCCAGCACCCAAAAATCATAATAAATATACAAAGATAAGAAGAAACCCCCACAAATCTATCTCCACTTACCCCCCTTAGGGGAGGAGTGCTTCTTATTCTTCTTACCCTTACTACTGGAACCTTTCTTCTTCTTTTTCTTTTCCAGAGAATCCTTAACTTTTGAAGCCAAAGCATTACGAGGAGGGCTAAAATCACTACCATCCTCACCATTACCAGCCTCATCATTACCACAAATAGCACCCCCATCATCACAAAGAGCATCCTTGTCATCAACATAACCATTAGCCCCATCCTTACAAAGACCAGCCCCTGCATCACAAACAGTGTCCAAAATTGCTAAAGGAGTATGATGAAGACTTATCTAGCATAAGGGCATGGAATGCGGATCCAATCCAAGTTCCCGTTGGGCCGGTTACAAGAGCACGTGCTAAGAAATTCAAAAATGCATTGAGTGGGCTAATTCAAGGGATTTGGGTTCAGGCATATTCATGGAGGCCCATGGAAGGAATGGACTTGCAAAAGGAGGGCCCAACCTTAGTGAATGTAATTCAAGTTAAGGAAGATGCAACTTGCTAATTCGAAGGGATAACTTTGGAAATTCATAACGTGTGAACGGTTAGGTTTCTAGAGACTTGTGAGTAGGACTTTTCAAAGTTCATGATCTGATCTTCAATTTTCAATTTGGAATCAGATCCATTGGAGGTCACACGAGGAAGATATGGTCGGTTATTTCAAAGTATCCAGAAGCTGTCTTACTTTGACAATTGTTGTCTTACTTTGACAATTGTGTTATCTTCATTTGATAATTGTGTTGCACGTTTTTATTGAGTTCAAAGCTTCCTAGTCAACAAATCACACCTTCCTTTACTTGTTTTCGTTTCCCATGCTTGGAGGGTTGTTCCAAGACATTTCATTTTCTATTTAAACTCATTTGTAAGTCATTTTATGCAACCATTGATCAATTAATACAAAAACTGAGTGAAATTTCGTTTCACCTACTTGTTCTTGATAGAACTACTGAACTTATCAAAAGAAGGCTTCCTTTGTGGCGTTCTTGAGTGTTTATACTTTCGGGTTCGTGGATTGAGTATTCATCGGGTCTAGAAGGTTGAAGAATCTGATTTTTGGGAGTTCTTGGGTGTAAAACAAATTGAGTGTGGGTTTGGGGGTTATATAACCTTACGGGTTCACATCATTTGGTATCAGAGCCAAAGTTCCAAAATTAGGTTTGATTTATCTTTGAATTTTTCGTCCTTTTAATTCATAGCTTCTGCATTTTATTGTTTGCTCTTTTTTCTTGCTTGTTCTTCTTGAAGATTTTGTGTATTGATTATATTAAAATTCCAAAAAAAAAAAAAAATTAGAACAAGACTTCTACACAAATTCTTCTTATATCCTAAGATTTCTTTGACTTCTACACAAATTTGTGCTTGTATCCTAAGACTTCTTTGAGTTCAACACCAATTCATGCTTGTATCCTAAGATTTCTTTGAGTTCTACACAAATTCGTGCTTGTATCCTAAGTTCTTTTCTTTGTTGACTATTCTAGGTTGTGTTGTGAGTTGTGTTCATTATCCAAAAAAAAAAAAAATCATTATCCAAAATATATATATATTCTGGTTGTGTTGTTATTTCGTGGGTTTTTTGTTGGTTAGAATATTCATACATTGGTTATTTCTTCTTTGTTAAGTTCAATTAGTTCTTATAGGACTTGAGGGTGAAAATAAAGAGTGGAAAAAGGCAAGAGAGTGTGAGCACAGCATCGAGAAAAGCCTATTAGAGTGAAACTCGAGTGGAATGGTATCTTGAGTGCAAACACGTGAGGATTGTGAGGATTTTTTTCTAACTCTTTCATTGCAGCTTTCTATAATGTCGAACCAAAGTGATTCAACACCTAGAGAGGAGAACATGTCCATTGTTCTGAAGGCCATGCAGCAGCAATTCGAGCGAATCAACGTGGTTTTTGGGGATATTAGAGATAGGATGGATCAACAAGATGAGGTTATAGCTCGTATACAAAGGGAACAGCCTTTGAACTTAGGTAGACAAAATAGGCGTGGTGTTTTCGGAGATGTATCTGAGAGAGAACGTGAGCTTAGAAGTGGGGATGATGATGATTTCGAATCTGAAGTTGAAATGGGTAGAAATAGGCCTAGAGGAGGTAGGCATGAAGGAGTACCGAGAAGAGGATTTCGGAGTCAAAATGGGGTAGTTAGGAATCGTGAAGATAATAACTTGGGTAGTATCAAAATGAAGATTCCATCGTTTCAAGGAAAAAATTGATGAAGACTTATCTAGCACAAGAGCATGGAATGCGGATCCAATCCAAGTTCCCGTTGGGCCGGTTACAAGAGCACGTACTAAGAAATTCAAAAATGCATTGAGTGGGCTAATTCAAGGGATTTGGGCTCAGGCATATTCATGGAGGCCCATGGAAGGAATGGACTTGCAAAAGGAGGGCCCAACCTTAGTGAATGTAATTCAAGTTAAGGAAGATGCAACTTGCTAATTCGAAGGGATAACTTTGGAAATTCATAACGTGTGAACGGTTAGGTTTCTAGAGACGTGTGAGTAGGACTTGTCAAAGTTCATGATCTTATCTTCAACTTTCAATTTGGAATCAGATCTATTGGAGGTCACACGAGGAAGATATGGTCGGTTATTTCAAAGTATCCAGAAGCTGTCTTACTTTGACAATTGTTGTCTTACTTTGACAATTGTGTTATCTTCATTTGATAATTGTGTTGCACGTTTTTATTGAGTTCAAAGCTTCCTAGTCAACAAATCACACCTTCCTTTACTTGCTTTCATTTCCCATGCTTGGAGGGTTGTTCCAAGACATTTCATTTTCTATTTAAACTCATTTGTAAGTCATTTTATGAAACCATTGATCAATTAATACAAAACTTGAGTGAAATTTCGTTTCACCTACTTGTTCTTGATAGAACTACTGAACTTATCAAAGGAAGGCTTCCTTTGTGGCGTTCTTGAGTGTTTATACTTCCGGGTTCGTGGATTGAGTATTCATCGGGTCTAGGAGGTTGAAGAATCTGATTTTTGGGAGTTCTTGGGTGTAAAACAAATTGAGTGTGGGTTTGGGGGTTATATAACCTTACGGGTTCACATCATTTGGTATCAGAGCCAAAGTTCCAAAATTAGGTTTGATTTATCTTTGAATTTTCGTTCTTTTAATTCATAGCTTCTGCATTTTATTGTTTGCTCTTTTTTCTTGCTTGTTCTTCTTGAAGATTTTGTGTATTGATTATATTAAAATTCCAAAAAAAAAAAAGAAAAAAAAAATTAGAACAAGACTTCTACACAAATTCTTCTTATATCCTAAGATTTCTTTGACTTCTACACAAATTTGTGCTTGTATCCTAAGTCTTCTTTGAGTTCTACACCAATTCGTGCTTGTATCCTAAGACTTCTTTGAGTTGTACACCAAATTCGTGCTTGTATCCTAAGTTCTTTTCTTTGTTGACCATTCTAGGTTGTGTTGTGAGTTGTGTTCATTATCCAAAAAAAAAAAAAAAAAAATCATTATCCAAAATATATATATATATATATATATATTCTGGTTGTGTTGTTATTTCGTGGGTTTTTTGTTGGTTAGAATATTCATACATTGGTTATTTCTTCTTTGTTAAGTTCAATTAGTTCTTATAGGACTTGAGGGTGAAAATAAAGAGTGGAAAAAGGCAAGAGAGTGTGAGCACAGCATCGAGAAAAGCCTATTAGAGTGAAACACGAGTGGAGTGGTATCTTGAGTGCAAACACGTGAGGATTGTGAGGATTTTTTTTTTTTTCTAACTCTTTCATTGCAGCTTTCTATAATGTCGAACCAAAGTGATTCAACACCTAGAGAGGAGAACATGTCCATTGTTCTGAAGGCCATGCAGCAGCAATTCGAGCGAATGAACGTGGTTTTTGGGGATATTAGAGATAGGATGGATCAACAAGATGAGGTTATAGCTCGTATACAAAGGGAACAACCTTTGAACTTGGGTAGACAAAATAGGCGTGGTGTTTTCGGAGATGTATCTGAGAGAGAATGTGAGCTTAGAAGTGGGGATGATGATGATTTCGAATCTGAAGTTGAAATGGGTAGAAATAGGCCTAGAGGAGGTAGGCATGAAGGAGTACCGAGAAGAGGATTTCGGGGTCAAAATGGGGTAGTTAGGAATCGTGAAGATAATAACTTGGGTAGTATCAAAATGAAGATTCCATCGTTTCAAGGGAAAAATGATCCGGAGGTTTATCTCGAATGGGAAAAGAAGGTGGAGCTAGTGTTCGATTGCCACAATTATTCCGAGAATAAGAAGGTAAAACTTGCTGCCATTGAATTTTCTGAATATGCTATTGTTTGGTGGGATCAATTGGTGATGAACAGGAGGAGAAATAGGGAGCGTCCAATAGAGACGTGGGAGGAGATGAAAGCAGTGATGAGGAAGCGATTCGTCCCGAGCTATTACTACCGGGAGCTATACAACAAGTTGCAAAGTCTTCGACAAGGCAATCGAAGTGTGGAGGAATATTATAAGGAGATGGAGGTCGCTATGATTCGAGCAAATATAGAGGAGGATCGGGAAGCAACAATGTCTAGGTTCTTGGCAGGTTTGAATCGTGAAATTACCAATGTGGTGGAATTGCAACATTATGTGGAGTTGGAGGACATGGTTCACATGGCAATAAAAATAGAGAACCAGCTCAAAAGAAGGGGTAATACACGTCCAAGCCAAAATTCTAGTTCATCAGCTTGGAGACCAAATCATTGGAAGAAAGATGAGAAGCAGCCGATGATGAAGCCTAAGGCCGAGCAAAAGCCAGAAGCAACAAACAATGGAAATCAAGGTAAATCCGATTCTTCCACTTCTAGGAATCGTGATATTAAGTGTTTTAAGTGTCAAGGCAGGGGTCACATAGCTAGCCAATGTCCAAACAAAAGAGTTATGGTGATACGAGATAATGGAGAGGTCGAATCAGAAGATGACGAAGAAAACACCGACTCTATGCCACCATTGGAGGATGCTGATAATGAAGAATACGCTGTCCAAGGAGAGATGTTGGTGGCAAGGCGAGCGCTAAGTGTCCAAGTCAAAAAAGAAGAAGTACAACGAGAAAACATTTTCCATACTAGGTGCCATGTTAATAACAAGGTATGTAGTATGATAATAGATGGTGGTAGTTGTACTAATGTTGCTAGCACTCTTATGGTGGAAAGGTTAGGCTTGCCAATAATTAAACACCCCCGACCTTACAAGTTGCAATGGCTAAACGATAGTGGTGAGGTAAAGGTGAACAAACAAGTTATGATTTCTTTTCAAATCGGAAAATATGAAGACAAAGTGTTATGCGACGTAGTTCCAATGCAAGCAGGGCACTTGTTACTAGGACGACCATGGCAGTTTGACCGACGTGTTAGTCATGATGGCTTCACCAACAAGTACTCTTTCGTGCATAACCAAAGGACAATCACTCTAGTTCCTTTGACACCACAACAAGTTTATGAGGATCAATTGAGGTTGCAACAAGAGAGTGAGAAACAGAAAATGAGAGCAAAAGAAAAAGAGGCCGAGACAAAAAAGAAAGAAAAAAATGAGAGAGAAACGGCCATTGAAAGAAAAGAAGAGAGAAAAACAAATTTTTATGCTAGAGCGAGTGATGTTAAAAGAGCGATGTTGTCCAACAAACCCATACTTATACTTATGTATAAGGAAGAATGTTTAAATGTTAACCAACTTGAGGCTTCTTTGCCTAGCTCTGTTTTATCTCTCTTGCAGGAATTTGATGATGTTTTTCCCGAGAAAATTCCAGATGGTTTGCCACCTATTCGAGGGATTGAGCATCAAATTGATTTTGTACCCGGCGCAACCATTCCAAACCGACCAGCCTATCGCAGTAATCCCGAGGAGACAAAGGAGCTTCAAAGGCAGGTTGATGAATTAATGAAAAAAGGGTATGTTCAGGAAAGCATGAGTCCTTGTGCTGTTCCAGTTATTTTGGTTCCTAAGAAGGACGGCTCATGGAGAATGTGTGTTGATTGCCGCGCTGTTAACAATATAACGGTAAAGTATCGACATCCTATTCCTCGCTTAGATGATATGCTAGATGAATTGCATGGTTCTTGTGTATTTTCTAAAGTTGATTTGAAAAGTGGATACCATCAGATTAGAATGAAAGAAGGTGATGAGTGGAAAACTGCGTTTAAAACAAAATATGGTTTGTATGAATGGTTAGTTATGCCTTTTGGGTTAACTAATGCTCCTAGTACTTTCATGAGATTAATGAACCATGTTTTGCGAGCTTTCATTGGACAATTCGTAGTTGTTTATTTTGATGATATTCTCATATATAGCAAAAACTTGGATGAACATGTAGTGCATTTAAAATCTGTCTTAGATGTACTCAGGAAAGAAAAGTTGTTTGCTAATCTGAAAAAGTGTACCTTTTGCACCAATAAACTTGTGTTTCTAGGATTTGTTGTTAGTGCACAGGGTATACAGGTTGATGAGGAGAAGGTAAGTGCAATTCAAGAGTGGCCGAGTCCCACGACTGTAGGTAATGTAAGAAGTTTTCATGGACTTGCTAGTTTCTACCGACGGTTTGTGAAAGATTTTAGCTCATTGGCCGCACCGCTTACCGAAGTAATAAAAAAGAACGTTGGATTCAAGTGGGGAGAAGAACAAGAGAAGGCGTTTCAATTGATTAAGCACAAGCTGACCAACGCCCCTTTATTGTCTTTACCTAACTTTAATAAAACGTTTGAAATTGAATGTGATGCTTCAGGTATTGGTATAGGTGCAGTATTAATGCAGGAGGGACGACCAATTGCTTACTTCAGTGAGAAACTAAGTGGGGCAGCCTTAAACTACCCGACTTATGATAAAGAGCTGTATGCATTGGTTCGGGCTTTACAGACATGGCAACATTACTTGTGGCCTAAAGAATTCGTGATTCACACCGATCATGAGTCCTTAAAACACCTTAAAGGCCAACACAAGTTGAATAAGAGGCATGCACGATGGGTCGAATTCATTGAGACTTTTCCGTACGTTATTCGATATAAACAAGGTAAGGAGAACATCGTTGCTGATGCACTTTCTCGAAGGTACACTCTTCTATCTACTCTTGATGCTAAGATTCTTGGTTTTGAGCATATTAAAGATTTATATCCTTTAGATTGTGATTTTTGTGAAGATTATGTATCTTGTGAAAAGAGTGCCAGTGGTAAGTATTTTAGACATGAGGGTTTCTTGTTTCGAGACAATAAATTGTGTATACCAAATTGTTCCTTGCGAGATTTGCTGGTGAGAGAATCACATGGGGGAGGGCTAATGGGACACTTTGGGGTAGCTAAAACCTTAGCCGTTCTGCAAGAACACTTCTATTGGCCACACATGAAACGAGATGTTGAGAGACTTTGTGGTAGGTGTGTCACATGTAGGCAAGCGAAATCCCGAGTACAACCCCATGGCTTATATACACCACTTCCAATTCCTAGTGAACCTTGGATTGATATTTCAATGGATTTTGTATTAGGTTTGCCTAGGTCAAAAAGGGGAAGAGATTCCGTGTTTGTTGTCGTGGATAGATTTTCTAAAATGGCACATTTTATTCCATGTCACAAGACTGATGATGCTTCACATGTTGCAGATTTGTTCTTTAAAGAAATTGTTCGCTTACATGGCGTGCCTAGAACAATTGTTTCTGATAGGGATGCTAAGTTCTTAAGCTATTTCTGGAAGACCTTATGGGCTAAGTTAGGAACTAAGTTGTTGTTTTCAACTACTTGTCATCCTCAAACTGATGGTCAAACAGAAGTAGTAAATAGGACCTTATCTACCTTGTTGCGTGCAATTATCAAAAAGAACATTAAAACATGGGAAGAATGCTTACCGCATGTTGAGTTTGCTTATAATCGTTCTGTTCATTCTGCTACTAAATTTTCACCATTTGAGATTGTTTATGGTTTTAATCCTTTAACTCCTTTGGATTTATCACCATTACCAATGTCTGAGCATGTGAATTTAGATGGGAAAAGAAAAGCTGAACTTGTAAAGCAGATTCATGAGAAAGCAAAGGTCAACATTGAACGGCGAACGGAGCAATATGAAAAACAAGCCAATAAGGGCCGACGACAGATGGTCTTCGAACCTGGAGAATGGGTTTGGGTGCATATGCGCAAGGAGCGATTTCCGACCCAGAGGAAATCCAAGCTACTACCTAGAGGGGATGGTCCTTTTCAAGTCCTAGAACGCATCAATGATAATGCGTATAAGCTAGACTTGCCCGGTGAGTATAATGTAAGTGCTACATTCAATGTTTCTGATTTAAGTCCTTTTGATGCAGGTGATGACCTTGATTTGAGGACAAATCCTTTTCAAGAGGAGGGGAATGATGAAGACTTATCTAGCACAAGAGCATGGAATGCGGATCCAATCCAAGTTCCCGTTGGGCCGGTTACAAGAGCACGTACTAAGAAATTCAAAAATGCATTGAGTGGGCTAATTCAAGGGATTTGGGCTCAGGCATATTCATGGAGGCCCATGGAAGGAATGGACTTGCAAAAGGAGGGCCCAACCTTAGTGAATGTAATTCAAGTTAAGGAAGATGCAACTTGCTAATTCGAAGGGATAACTTTGGAAATTCATAACGTGTGAACGGTTAGGTTTCTAGAGACGTGTGAGTAGGACTTGTCAAAGTTCATGATCTTATCTTCAACTTTCAATTTGGAATCAGATCTATTGGAGGTCACACGAGGAAGATATGGTCGGTTATTTCAAAGTATCCAGAAGCTGTCTTACTTTGACAATTGTTGTCTTACTTTGACAATTGTGTTATCTTCATTTGATAATTGTGTTGCACGTTTTTATTGAGTTCAAAGCTTCCTAGTCAACAAATCACACCTTCCTTTACTTGCTTTCATTTCCCATGCTTGGAGGGTTGTTCCAAGACATTTCATTTTCTATTTAAACTCATTTGTAAGTCATTTTATGAAACCATTGATCAATTAATACAAAACTTGAGTGAAATTTCGTTTCACCTACTTGTTCTTGATAGAACTACTGAACTTATCAAAGGAAGGCTTCCTTTGTGGCGTTCTTGAGTGTTTATACTTCCGGGTTCGTGGATTGAGTATTCATCGGGTCTAGGAGGTTGAAGAATCTGATTTTTGGGAGTTCTTGGGTGTAAAACAAATTGAGTGTGGGTTTGGGGGTTATATAACCTTACGGGTTCACATCAAAAATGATCCGGAGGTTTATCTCGAATGGGAAAAGAAGGTGGAGCTAGTGTTCGATTGCCACAATTATTCCGAGAATAAGAAGGTAAAACTTGCTGCCATTGAATTTTCTGAATATGCTATTGTTTGGTGGGATCAATTGGTGATGAACAGGAGGAGAAATAGGGAGCGTCCAATAGAGACGTGGGAGGAGATGAAAGCAGTGATGAGGAAGCGATTCGTCCCGAGCTACTACTACCGGGAGCTATACAACAAGTTGCAAAGTCTTCGACAAGGCAACCGAAGTGTGGAGGAATATTATAAGGAGATGGAAGTCGCTATGATTCGAGCAAATATAGAGGAGGATCGGGAAGCAACAATGTCTAGGTTCTTGGCAGGTTTGAATCGTGAAATTACCAATGTGGTGGAATTGCAACATTATGTGGAGTTGGAGGACATGGTTCACATGGCAATAAAAATAGAGAACCAGCTCAAAAGAAGGGGTAATACACGTCCAAGCCAAAATTCTAGTTCATCAGCTTGGAGACCAAATCATTGGAAGAAAGATGAGAAGCAGCCGATGATGAAGCCTAAGGCCGAGCAAAAGCCAGAAGCAACAAACAATGGAAATCAAGGTAAATCCGATTCTTCCACTTCTAGGAATCGTGATATTAAGTGTTTTAAGTGTCAAGGCAGGGGTCACATAGCTAGCCAATGTCCAAACAAAAGAGTTATGGTGATACGAGATAATGGAGAGGTCGAATCAGAAGATGACGAAGAAAACACCGACTCTATGCCACCATTGGAGGATGCTGATAATGAAGAATACGCTGTCCAAGGAGAGATGTTGGTGGCAAGGCGAGCGCTAAGTGTCCAAGTCAAAAAAGAAGAAGAAGTACAACGAGAAAATATTTTCCATACTAGGTGCCATGTTAATAACAAGGTATGTAGTATGATAATAGATGGTGGTAGTTGTACTAATGTTGCTAGCACTTTTATGGTGGAAAGGTTAGGCTTGCCAATAATTAAACACCCCCGACCTTACAAGTTGCAATGGCTAAACGATAGTGGTGAGGTAAAGGTGAACAAACAAGTTATGATTTCTTTTCAAATCGGAAAATATGAAGACAAAGTGTTATGCGACGTAGTTCCAAAGCAAGCAGGGCACTTGTTACTAGGACGACCATGGCAGTTTGACCGACGTGTTAGTCATGATGGCTTCACCAACAAGTACTCTTTCGTGCATAACCAAAGGACAATCACTCTAGTTCCTTTGACACCACAACAAGTTTATGAGGATCAATTGAGGTTGCAACAAGAGAGTGAGAAAAAGAAAATGAGAGCAAAAGAAAAAGAGGTCGAGACAAAAAAGAAAGAGAAAAATGAGAGAGAAACGGCCATTGAAAGAAAAGAAGAGAGAAAAACAAATTTTTATGCTAGAGCGAGTGATGTTAAAAGAGCGATGTTGTCCAACAAACCCATACTTATACTTATGTATAAGGAAGAATGTTTAAATGTTAACTAACTTGAGGCTTCTTTGCCTAGCTCTGTTTTATCTCTCTTGCAGGAATTTGATGATGTTTTTCCCGAGGAAATTCCAGATGGTTTGCCACCTATTCGAGGGATTGAGCATCAAATTGATTTTGTACCCGGCGCAACCATTCCAAACCGACCAGCCTATCGCAGTAATCCTGAGGAGACAAAGGAGCTTCAAAGGCAGGTTGATGAATTAATGAAAAAAGGGTATGTTCAAGAAAGCATGAGTCCTTGTGCTGTTCCAGTTATTTTGGTTCCTAAGAAGGACGGCTCATGGAGAATGTGTGTTGATTGCCGAGCTGTTAACAATATAATGGTAAAGTATCGACATCCTATTCCTCGCTTAGATGATATGCTAGATGAATTGCATGGTTCTTGTGTATTTTCTAAAGTTGATTTGAAAAGTGGATACCATCAGATTAGAATGAAAGAAGGTGATGAGTGGAAAACTGCGTTTAAAACAAAATATGGTTTGTATGAATGGTTAGTTATGCCTTTTGGGTTAACTAATGCTCCTAGTACTTTCATGAGATTAATGAACCATGTTTTGCGAGCTTTCATTGGACAATTCGTAGTTGTTTATTTTGATGATATTCTCATATATAGCAAAAACTTGGATGAACATGTAGTGCATTTAAAATCTGTCTTAGATGTACTCAGGAAAGAAAAGTTGTTTGCTAATCTGAAAAAGTGTACCTTTTGCACCAATAAACTTGTGTTTCTAGGATTTGTTGTTAGTGCACAGGGTATACAGGTTGATGAGGAGAAGGTATGTGCAATTCAAGAGTGGCCGAGTCCCACAACTGTAGGTAATGTAAGAAGTTTTCATGGACTTGCTAGTTTCTACCGACGGTTTGTGAAAGATTTTAGCTCATTGGCCGCGCCGCTTACCGAAGTAATAAAAAAGAACGTTGGATTCAAGTGGGGAGAAGAACAAGAGAAGGCGTTTCAATTGATTAAGCAAAAGCTGACCAACGCCCCTTTATTGCCTTTACCTAACTTTAATAAAACGTTTGAAATTGAATGTGATGCTTCAGGTATTGGTATAGGTGCAGTATTAATGCAGGAGGGACGACCAATTGCTTACTTCAGTGAGAAACTAAGTGTGGCAGCCTTAAACTATCCGACTTATGATAAAGAGCTGTATGCATTGGTTCGGGCTTTACAGACATGGCAACATTACTTGTGGCCTAAAGAATTCGTGATTCACACCGATCATGAGTCCTTAAAACACCTTAAAGGCCAACACAAGTTGAATAAGAGGCATGCACGATGGGTCGAATTCATTGAGACTTTTCCGTACGTTATTCGATATAAACAAGGTAAGGAGAACATCGTTGCTGATGCACTTTCTCGAAGGTACACTCTTCTATCTACTCTTGATGCTAAGATTCTTGGTTTTGAGCATATTAAAGATTTATATCCTTTAGATTGTGATTTTTGTGAAGATTATGTATCTTGTGAAAAGAGTGCCAGTGGTAAGTATTTTAGACATGAGGGTTTCTTGTTTCGAGACAATAAATTGTGTATACCAAATTGTTCCTTGCGAGATTTGCTGGTGAGAGAATCACATGGGGGAGGGCTAATGGGACACTTTGGGGTAGCTAAAACCTTAGCCGTTCTGCAAGAACACTTCTATTGGCCACACATGAAACGAGATGTTGAGAGACTTTGTGGTAGATGTGTCACATGTAGGCAAGCGAAATCCCGAGTACAACCCCATGGCTTATATACACCACTTCCAATTCCTAGTGAACCTTGGATTGATATTTCAATGGATTTTATATTAGGTTTGCCTAGGTCAAAAAGGGGAAGAGATTCCGTGTTTGTTGTCGTGGATAGATTTTCTAAAATGGCACATTTTATTCCATGTCACAAGACTGATGATGCTTCACATGTTGCAGATTTGTTCTTTAAAGAAATTGTTCGCTTACATGGCATGCCTAGAACAATTGTTTCTGATAGGGATGCTAAGTTCTTAAGTTATTTCTGGAAGACCTTATGGGCTAAGTTAGGAACTAAGTTGTTGTTTTCAACTACTTGTCATCCTCAAACTGATGGTCAAACAAAAGTAGTAAATAGGACGTTATCTACCTTGTTGCGTGCAATTATCAAAAAGAACATTAAAACATGGGAAGAATGCTTACCGCATGTTGAGTTTGCTTATAATCGTTCTGTTCATTCTGCAATTAAATTTTCACCATTTGAGATTGTTTATGGTTTTAATCCTTTAACTCCTTTGGATTTATCACCATTACCAATGTCTGAGCATGTGAATTTAGATGGGAAAAGAAAAGCTGAACTTGTAAAGCAGATTCATGAGAAAGCAAAGGTCAACATTGAACGACGAACGGAGCAATATGAAAAACAAGCCAATAAGGGCCGACGACAGATGGTCTTCGAACCTGGAGAATGGGTTTGGGTGCATATGCGCAAGGAGCGCTTTCCGACCCAGAGGAAATCCAAGCTACTACCTAGAGGGGATGGTCCTTTTCAAGTCCTAGAACGCATCAATGATAATGCGTATAAGCTAGACTTGCCCGGTGAGTATAATGTAAGTGCTACATTCAATGTTTCTGATTTAAGTCCTTTTGATGCAGGTGATGACCCTGATTTGAGGACAAATCCTTTTCAAGAGGAGGGGAATGATGAAGACTTATCTAGCATAAGGGCATGGAATGCGGATCCAATCCAAGTTCCCGTTGGGCCGGTTACAAGAGCACGTGCTAAGAAATTCAAAAATGCATTGAGTGGGCTAATTCAAGGGATTTGGGTTCAGGCATATTCATGGAGGCCCATGGAAGGAATGGACTTGCAAAAGGAGGGCCCAACCTTAGTGAATGTAATTCAAGTTAAGGAAGATGCAACTTGCTAATTCGAAGGGATAACTTTGGAAATTCATAACGTGTGAACGGTTAGGTTTCTAGAGACTTGTGAGTAGGACTTTTCAAAGTTCATGATCTTATCTTCAATTTTCAATTTGGAATCAGATCCATTGGAGGTCACACGAGGAAGATATGGTCGGTTATTTCAAAGTATCCAGAAGCTGTCTTACTTTGACAATTGTTGTCTTACTTTGACAATTGTGTTATCTTCATTTGATAATTGTGTTGCACGTTTTTATTGAGTTCAAAGCTTCCTAGTCAACAAATCACACCTTCCTTTACTTGTTTTCGTTTCCCATGCTTGGAGGGTTGTTCCAAGACATTTCATTTTCTATTTAAACTCATTTGTAAGTCATTTTATGCAACCATTGATCAATTAATACAAAAACTGAGTGAAATTTCGTTTCACCTACTTGTTCTTGATAGAACTACTGAACTTATCAAAGGAAGGCTTCCTTTGTGGCGTTCTTGAGTGTTTATACTTTCGGGTTCGTGGATTGAGTATTCATCGGGTCTAGAAGGTTGAAGAATCTGATTTTTGGGAGTTCTTGGGTGTAAAACAAATTGAGTGTGGGTTTGGGGGTTATATAACCTTACGGGTTCACATCAGAGTACCCTCTTCCATTACTTCCAAATTCAGAGTGTGGTCATTGCCCTCCATTGGTACTGAATTAAGATGATTATCAACATTTTCCACAAGCGGAACACTAGCACTATTCCCCATAGTAGATAATTCTCCACCCTTGTTCTTTTTTTTAACCTCAACCCAAACCGGTTGTTTAGGCCCCAACGAGTCTTCGTGCCTCTTCTTCATATCATGAACATCAACCCCTCCGTTTCCGGTAATCATATTCACATTGTCACCCAAATCTTGAATGCTTTGTTTACATATACCCGGCGCATGCCCAAACACCTTACAAATATTACACCTAGAAGGAAGCCACTCATAAACAGCATAAATAGTTTTCCACTCCCCATTAGCACATTGAATATCAAACTCATTAATGACATCCTTCGAAGCATCAATCTCAACACACACACGAGCAAAGCTAAGACGTTTTCTAGCTAATGTAATGTGATCGGCATGCAATGGAATGCCCAAAGCACTAACTACAAAACTCAGGCCCTTAGAAGTCCAATATTCAAACGGAAGATTGTAAAATTTAACTCATACAGGAATATTGCGTAACTCATCTTTAGACAAGGATAAACTAGGCTGCCACCGTTTAAGAACAAGCAATTTATTCACTATATGCCATGGACCTTTTTCAAGAACTTCACAAGCATGGTCAAGACTATCAAACTTGAAAATAAAGAACCCTTGTTCCGAAGATAAAACTTCTTTAAGGCCAAACCTACCCCAAATTTTATGAACTACTGAATTCACTACGGGGAAAGGAATTCTCTTATCCACAAAGTACCCTATCAAGGAAGTTCTCCATTCTTCACTTCCCTCAATAGCTACCTCAACCGGAGGGCTAACTTTAATTCTTCCATTTTCTTCAGTTGGTTTAAAATATTGTAAGGATTCAAAGGTAGAAGATCGTACCTCACAAGCAATAGGAGAAGAATTCTGGACAGCCTTAGCATAAGATGGTTTCAGCCCTTGATCATGCATGGAAGAAGGTGTTGAAAATGGTCCAAGATCAGCCCCTCCTTGTCGAAAGCTACCAAGACTCGAAATTGAACCCAAAGCACTCGATTTCGGTCCAATTACGCCCACATCAGACCCAAAATGCAAGTTACCAAGCTTTTCCTTTCTATGATCATCTCTTGCAAGCCCAAATCCACCATAATTCGAAGGTGATTCAATAACATTAATCCTTGGCCCATCTAATTTTGTGGAATCAGTCCCATTAGCTCCAATACCCGAAATTGAGCCCAAAGCACCAAAGTTTGACTCTATTACCCCCATTCCTTGCTGACTAGTATTATTTAGTGAAGGAAAGTCATCACCAACCACCTTCCTTTGACAATTTTGGCTATTAAGGTCAATACTAGCCACCTTATTTTGAAAAACTTGTCCATGAGAATCATTCATCATTTGAATTAATTGTCCATTGCACATGATCTCATTCAACAAGTCTTCACTCTTTTCATCAATGTCAACCATAGCTTTCTTCTTGTCCAATCCCGAAATTGTTGAGAGACAACCAGCCTTCACATGGTTTTCACCCAAAACCAGATTTTCATCTTCTTCATCATGCAACACCCCATGAAGAACATCATCATGCTTGGATTCAATCCCATTTACACAACCAACAGCATGGGCCTATCATGTGTTGTTTTATTTGATTGAAATCCCGAAACAGTAGCTAAACAACCATCCTTTGAGCAATTCTCACCCAAATTCGGACTTCTTCCTTCTACAGCACCAATACCATGAGGCAAATTCGAAGGAACAAGTTTTGTAGACACGCAACACCCGGAAACATCCTTAATATCACCATCTATCAGCCCCAAAATAGAATGAGTTGTTGAAGACAAGTTGGATCCCGAATTTGCCTCCTTACGTTGAATCTCCATATTCTGATCAAAACCGTGATCCTTCTTGTTTTCAAGCAGTCCCGAGGCATATATTCCATTTGAGATCAGAGAAGAAACATGGTCTCCATCCTTCTTCACACCACCAGCAGTAGAAATTCGGGTTTGATCTACCAAAACCCTACCTTTCTTCATTCCAATGGACATTAAAGAAGAAACATGGTATTCACCCTTCTTCACACCACTAGCAGCTAATGAATGAAAAAGGAGAGTTAATACCAACACGAGTCTCATCTAGTTGGCGGATGTGTATTGATTATAGAAAATTAAATGCGGCCACTAGAAAAGATCATTTTCCCTTACCATTTCTTGACCAAATTCTAGAAAGAGTGGCAGGACATCCCTACTACTGTTTTCTTGATGGATACTCAGGTTATTATTAAATTTCCATAGCACTAGAGGACCAAGAAAAGACAACATCCACATGTCCCTTTGGCACCTTTGCATTTAGAAGGATGCCTTTTGGCCTTTGTAATGCTCCTGCGACATTTCAAAGATGTATGTTGAGCATTTTTAGTGACATGGTTGAACATTTTTTAGAGGTCTTTATGGATGATCTAACAGTGTTTGGAAATTCATTTGATAATTGCCTTGAAAATTTAGAAAATGTCTTAAAAAGATGTGAAGAAAAAGGTTTGGTGTTAAATTGGGAAAAATGTCATTACATAGTCACCTTTGGAATTGTCCTAGGACATGTGGTTTCTTCTAAGGGAATTGAAGTTGACAAAGCAAAAGTTGAATTAATTGCACATTTGCCTCCACCAAAAACGGTTAGGGATGTTCGATCTTTCCTAGGCCATGCAGGATTTTATAGGAGATTCATTAAAGACTTTAGTGCAATATCTAGACCTCTTTATTAATTTGCTTTTTTTAAATTAATTTTAACAACCAGTAAAACTACGTTAGTTTCATGTTTAGAGAGAGAAAATGCTCTGCCTTCTCTCTAGAATATTTTTGAGTGTTCTTCTTGATTTTTTTCTATTCTCTCTTTGTGATCATTATTGACTTCTTTTGATGATTACAAGCTCAATTTTCTTTCTTCTTTAGATTTAAGTTTGCTGGTTTCATTCCAATAGTGCTTTGTTTGTTGTGAGTTTGTGTTGTGTTTTTTTCTTATTGTTGGTTTGTGACTGCTATCTTCTTCTTGGTGTGTTGGTTGGTGTCATGGTTGGTGATTCATTAGCTGCTGGTGGTGTGAAGAATGGTGAATACCATGTTTCTTCTTTAATGTCCATTGGAATGAAGAAAGGTAGGGTTTTGGTAGATCAAACCCAAATTTCTACTGCTGGTGGTGTGAAGAAGGATGGAGACCATGTTTCTTCTCTGATCTCAAATGGAATATATGCCTCGGGACTGCTTGAAAACAAGAAGGATCATGGTTTTGATCAGAATATGGAGATTCAACGTAAGGAGGCAAATTCGGGATCCAACTTGTCTTCAACAACTCATTCTATTTTGGGGCTGATAGATGGTGATATTAAGGATGTTTCCGGGTGTTGCGTGTCTACAAAACTTGTTCCTTCGAATTTGCCTCATGGTATTGGTGCTGTAGAAGGAAGAAGTCCGAATTTGGGTGAGAATTGCTCAAAGGATGGTTGTTTTGATACTGTTTCGGGATTGCAATCAAATAACACAACACATGATAGGCATGGAGCTGTTGGTTGTGTAAATGGGATTGAATCCAAGCATGATGATGTTCTTCATGGGGTGTTGCATGATGAAGAAGATGAAATCTGGTTTTGGGTGAAGGTAGAAATCTGGTTTTGGGTGAAAACCATGTGAAGAATGGTTGTCTCTCAACAATTTCGGGATTGGACAAGAAGAAAGCTATGGTTGACATTAATGAAAAGAGTGAAGACTTGTTGAATGAGATCATGTGCAATGGGCAATTAATTCAAATGATGAATGATTCTCATGGACAAGCTTTTCAAAATAAGGTGGCTAGTATTGACCTTAATAGCCAAAATTGTCAAAGGAAGGTGGTTGGTGATGACTTTCCTTCACTAAATAATACTAGTCATCAAGGAATGGGGGTAATAGAGTCAAACTTTGGTGCTTTGGGCTCAATTTCGGGTATTGGAGCTAATGGGACTGATTCCACAAAATTAGATGGGCCAAGGATTAATGTTATTAAATCACCTTCGAATTATGGTGGAGTTGGGCTTGCAAGAGATGATCATAGAAAGGAAAAGCTTGGTAACTTGCATTTTGGGTCTGATGTGGGCGTAATTGGGCCGAAATCGAGTGCTTTGGGTTCAATTTCGGGTCTTGGTAACTTTGGACAAGGAGGGGCTGATCTTGGACCATTTTCAACACCTTCCATGCATGATCAAGGGCTGAAACCATCTTATGCGAAGGCTGTCCAGAATTCTTCTCCTATTGCTTGTGAGGTACGATCTTCTACCTTTGAATCCTTACAATATTTTAAACCAACTGAAGAAAATGGAAGAATTAAAGTTAGCCCTCCGGTTGAGGTAGCTATTGAGGGAAGTGAAGAATGGAGAACTTCCTTGATAGGGTACTTTGTGGATAAGAGAATTCCTTTCCCCGTAGTGAATTCAGTAGTTCATAAAATTTGGGGTAGGTTTGGCCTTAAAGAAGTTTTATCTTCAGAACAAGGGTTCTTTATTTTCAAGTTTGATAGTCTTGACCATGCTTGTGAAGTTCTTGAAAAAGGTCCATGGCATATAGTGAATAAATTGCTTGTTCTTAAACGGTGGCAGCCTAGTTTATCCTTGTCTAAAGATGAGTTACGCAATATTCCTGTATGGGTTAAACTTTACAATCTTCCATTTGAATATTGGACTTCTAAGGGCCTGAGTTTTGTAGTTAGTGCTTTGGGCATTCCATTGCATGCCGATCACATTACATTAGCTAGGAAACGTCTTAGCTATGCTCGTGTGTGTGTTGAGATTGATGCTTCGAAGGATGTCATTAATGAGTTTGATATGCAATGTGCTAATGGGGAGTGGAAAACTATCTATGCTGTTTATGAGTGGCTTCCTTCTAGGTGTAATATTTGTAAGGTGTTTGGGCATGCGCCGGGTATATGTAAACAAAGCGTTCAAGATTTGGGTGACAATGTGAATATGGTTACCGGAAATGGAGGGGTTGATGTTCATGATATGAAGAAGAGGCACGAAGACTCGTTGGGGCCTAAACGACCGGTTTGGGTTGAGGTTAAAAAAAAGAACAAGGGTGGAGAATTATCTACTATGGGGAATAGTGCTAGTGTTCTGCTTGTGGAAAATGTTGATAATCATCTTAATTTAGTACCAATGGAGGGCAATGATCATTCTCTGAATTTGGAAGTAATGGAAGAGGGCACTCCTTTAGCAATTTTGGATACTGTTTGTGATGCAGGGGCTGTTCTTTGTAAGGAGGGGGCTAATGGTTATGTTGATGAGAGGGATGCTCTTTGTGATGATGGGGGGGCTATTTGTGGTAATGATGAGACTGGTCATGGTGAGGATGGTAGTGATTCTAGCCCTCCTCGTAATGCTTTGGCTTCAAAGGTTAAGGATTCTCTGGAAAAGAAAAAGAAGAAGAAAGGTTCCAGTAGTAAGGGTAAGAAGAATAAGAAGCACTCCTCCCCTAAGGGGGGTAAATGGAGATAGATTTGTGGGGGTTCTTCTTATCTTTGTATATTAATTATGATTTTTTGGGTGCTGGAATATTAGGGGTCTTAATGACCCTTTGAAGCAAAGTGAGGTTCGCAATTTGATTAAAGATGAGAAATTGTCTTTGTGTGGTTTAGTGGAAACGAAAGTTCTGGAGAAAAATAAAGATGTTATTCTTAAGACCATTGACCGGTCTTGGAAGGTGGAGTGCAATTATAACTTTTCCTCTTTGGGGAGGATTTGGGTTTGTTGGAATCCGTTCGATGTTACTGTTTTGGTTGTCGGATCTTCTGAACAAGTTATCCATTGTAGAGTTTCTTCTGTTGATTCAACTTGGGAGTGTATGATATCGATAGTGTACGGTGATAATTGTAATGTTCGTAGGGAGGCGTTGTGGGCTGATTTAGTGGCGCGCGGAGTGGAATGGGAGAATAGTGCTTGGATTGTGATGGGTGACTTCAATGCTATTAAGTCTTCGGTTGAGAGTGTTGGAGGCTCCAATTCTTGGCCTCATTGGAAAGATGACTTTCCTAATTGTTTAGCTGAGTCTGGGTTGGATGATCTGCGATTTAATGGGTGCTTCTATACTTGGTCTAATCATCGTACGGTTGATCCTATTCTTCGAAAGTTAGATCGAGCTTTGGTCAACTTGAATTGGGATATTTCCTTTCGAGGTTCAGAGGCGCATTTTCTTCCTTCTAGTGTTTCTGATCACTCTCCTATGATTGTTAAGATTGTGGACCTCCCTCGGCGACGGGTACCTTGTAAGTTTTTTGATTTCTGGGCGGATCACCCAGATTTTTTATCCTTGGTGGATCGGGTTTGGGCGGACAGGGTGGATGGGTCTCCTATGTTTCAGCTATGTAAGAAGCTAAAAAGATTGAAAGTAGAGCTTAAGAAACTTAATAGGGAGTGTTATTCTGACTTATCTTCTAGGGTGCAGCAAGCTAAACATGATTTAGAGTCTGTGCAATGGGATATTCAGAGGCAGCCTACGAACGCTTCTTTACATGAGGAGGAGTCTCGGTTGGTGAAGTTTTATGGTGACTTGAGTAGAGATGAGGAGAGTTTTTTGAGACAAAAGTCCCGAGTTCAGTGGATTAATTTGGGAGATAGGAATTCTAAGTTCTTTTTTCGATCCATGAGACAAAGATGTAGTAGGAGTAAGGTATTATCTCTTACCGATGAGCATGGTAATCGTGTGGAGGAGCCTAGTGAAGTTAAATCAACGGTGGTGAACTTCTTTGAGACACTCCTGAGACAGCCTGCTGGATGCCCTAGGATTGACCTTGATTTAGTGAGGCGGGCTCTCCCGAAGCGTATTTCTGGTGATCAGTGTGCTACCTTGGGTAGAGAGGTTAGTGATGTTGAAATTAAGGCAGTTTTGTTCTCTTTAAAAGATAATAAAGCTCCTGGTCCGGATGGGTATAATGCTACTTTCTTCAAGAAAGCTTGGTCTGTTGTTGGTGATGATTTTCTTCGTGCTATTCGTTCATTTTTTAGCTCCGGGAGATTGCTCAAGCAAGTGAATGCTACTGTGGTTGCTCTTATTCCTAAGGTTCCTAATCCTTCTACGGTTGGGGATTTTAGGCCTATTTCGTGTTGTAACACTATCTACAAATGCATTGCCAAAATTATTGCGAATCGTGTTCAGATGGTACTGCCTGATGTTGTTAGTCCTTTTCAGTCGGCCTTCGTTGCTGGTAGGAGGATTAGTGATAATATATTACTGTCGCAGGAATTGTTAAGGAACTATCATCGTGATAGGGGTCATCCTAGGTGTGCGCTGAAGGTAGATTTAATGAAAGCCTATGATTCTGTGCGGTGGGATTTCTTAGTGGCTATTTTACAGATTTTAGGCTTCCCAGAGCAGATGATAGCTTGGATTTCTGAGTGCATTTCCACTCCCCGTTTCTCTATTTCTATCAATGGCGAGTTGAATGGTTTCTTTACTAGTAGCCGAGGTTTGAGGCAGGGGGATCCTATGTCCCCTTATTTATTTGTGCTGGCTATGGAGGTTTTCTCGGGGTTGATGCGTATTATGGAGAAGGAGAGTCAGTTTGCGTACCATTGGCGGTGTGGGAAGATTGGTATTTCGCATTTATGCTTTGCGGATGATCTTATGGTTTTCTGTAGGGCAGAAAGGGAGTCAGTTGCTGCGGTTAATGTTGTCCTTGGTCAGTTCCAAGCTCTTTCTGGGTTGATTCCTAATCCTAGCAAGAGCAATCTTTTTGTGGCTGGTGTGTCTTCTGAGACTAAGCAAGAGTTACTTGGGATTCTTGGTTTTCAGGAAGGGGTATTACCTGTCAGATATCTTGGGGTTCCTCTGATTTCTACTAAGCTTACGGCAGTGGATTGTAGGGTTCTTGTCGACAGGATTGTAGCGAGAGTTAAGAGTTGGACTAGTAGGGTTCTTTCTTTTGCAGGGAGGCTTCAGCTCATTCAATCTGTATTGTTCTCTATTCAGGTGTATTGGTCCTCCATTTTTATCTTGCCTAAGTCAGTGGTGATTAAGGTTGAAACTACTTTGCGTAGTTTTCTTTGGAAGGGTTCAGATTTAGGTAAAGGTGGGGCAAAGGTTGCATGGTCTTCGGTGTGTTTACCAAAGGAAGAGGGTGGTCTCGGTATTAAGAGCGTTGAGTGCTGGAATAAAGCTGCCATAAGTAAGCATTTGTGGGCTGTCTGTAGCAATTTGAGGTCTTCTGTCTGGGTCTCGTGGGTTAGATCTACTCTGCTTAAGGGAAAGAATGTGTGGGAGGTTAGGTGCCCTGGGGATTGCTCGTGGAGTTGGAGGAAAATTCTAGGCCTTCGGTGTCTTGTACGGCGGTTGATGCAGTTTCGGGTGGGTAATGGGGAGGATATTTCTCTTTGGTTTGATTATTGGCATCCGTTGGGTCCTTTGGTGGAGGTGTTTGGGCGACGGATTATTTATGATTCTGGTTTTGGTCTTCATGCTAGGGTGGCCGATGTTGTTCGGGGGAGGGATTGGGCTTGGCCTCGTTCCCTGACCGGGAATTGGATGGACATTATCAGTGGTATCCCTGCTTCCTTCAGGCCTAATAACTCTCAAGCTGATACTTTGTGTTGGGTTGAGGACTCTCGGGGGGCTTTCTCTATTCGTAATGCTTGGGAGGCTCTTCGGTCCCGGCAGCTAGCGGTGGATTGGTTTAGATTCGTTTGGCATTCTAAATCAATTCCTAGACATGCTTTCATCTTCTGGTTGGCCATTAGGGGTGCTCTTTCTACTCAGGATAAGCTTCTTATTTATGGCTTGATTCCGACTATTCGTTGTGTGTTTTGTGGAGGGAGTTGTGAGGATGTCTCTCATCTCTTCTTTGATTGTTCTTATTCTTGCGAGGTTTGGTTTGCTCTTTTAAGGAAGTGCAGATTACCTCTGCGTGCTCGGAGCTGGGAGGATACTATTCTTTGGTCTTGCCATTTCCGCGGTCGGCAACTTCGTGGGTGGGTGGTGCGTATTATGCTTGCGGCTGCTGTCTATGCTATTTGGCGTGAGCGGAATGCTAGGATGCATGACGAGTTACCTAAACCTGTTACCATGGTTGTTCGTTCTATTGTCATAGATGTTTGTATGCGGCTTAATTCCTTATCTGGTGTGATGCCTTCTCCTACTAATAGGTGGCTCCACCAGTCTTGGGGTTTATCTGATTCTATTTTTTTGTAATTCGCTTGTTCTGCCTTTTATGTGGTTTGGTGGGTTCTTTTGGTTGTACCCTATGACAGGGTTTGTGCTTAGCTTTTATTGCTTTGCTGTTTTTTGAGTTTCGGTTGGTAGGGGGCCTGTCCCTTGTCTGATCATTGTGATCTTCTCGCTGGGGTATGCCCCTTTGCTTTTGTTTTGTCTCTTTGGTTAATATACTTACATTATCCAAAAAAAATCTAGACCTCTTTGTAATCTCCTAATAAAAGATGCACAATTTGACTGGACTCAAGATTGTCAAAAATCTTTTGATAAGTTGATTAGCCTTTTGACAACTGCTCCTATCATGCAATCCCCTGATTGGTCTTTGCCTTTTGAGTTGATGTGTGATGATAGCGATTTTGCTGTCGGTGCCGTGCTAGGGCAAAGGAAGGAAGGTAAGCCTTATGTCATTTATTACATAAGTAGAACTTTGAATAGTGCACTATACCACTACAGAAAAAGAACTACTTGCTGTAGTATTTGCATTAGACAAATTTCGATTTTATTTAATTGGCTCTTCAACTATTATTTTCACTGAACATGCTGCTGTGAGGTACTTAATGTCTAAACAGGATGCCAAACCTAGGTTGATACGGTGGATTTTGTTGCTCCAAGAATTTAACATCACAATCAAAGATAAAAGAGGAGCCGAAAATGTTGTTGCAGACCATTTGTCAAGACTTACAATAAACTCATCCTTGGACATAACACCTATCAATGACTCTTTTCCAGATGAGTTTTTATTTTCTATTAGTAAAATTCCATGGTATGCTAATATTGTCAATTTTTTTGTAACAGGAGAGATGCCATCTCAATGGACAACACAAGATAAGAAAAAGTTTCTGACAGAGGTTAGAAATTTTTATTGGAATGACCCATACCTGTTCAAGTATTGTCCTGATCAAATTTTTCGTAGATGCATACCCGACAATGAGGTAAGTAGTGTCATTAAATTTTGTCATACAGAAGCATGTGGGGGTCATTTTTCGTCAAGGAAAACGGCTGCAAAAATCTTATAATGTGGATTTTATTGGCCAACTTTATTCAAAGACACCTACACATTCTGCAAGACTTGTGAAAATTGTCAAAAACTGGGGGTCATTTCTAAGCGGCACATGATGCCTCTAAACCCTATATTTGTCATTAAAATATTTGATTGTTGGGGGATAGATTTCATGGGCCCATTTCCATCATCATTCGGTTTTGTTTACATTTTAGTCGCAGTTGACTATGTCTCCAAATGGATCGAAGCAATTCCATGTCGAAATAATGACCACAAAACAGTTGTCAAATTTTTGAAAGAAAATATTTTGAGTCGTTTTGGAATTCCTCGAGTCATGATGGGGGAACACATTTTTGCAACAAAGTCTTTGAGTCTCTAATGAAGAAATATGGGATTACATATAAAGTTGCTACCCCTTATCACCCTCAGACAAGTGGACAAGTTGAATTAGCTAATCGAGAGATAAAACAAATTTTAGAAAAAACGGTTAATCCAAATCACAAAGATTGGTCACTTAGACTAAATGATGCACTTTGGGCTTACCGTACTGTTTTCAAAACATCTTTGGATATGTCACCCTATCGGTTAGTTTATGGGAAACCTTGTCACTTGCCTGTGGAACTGGAGCATAAAGCTTACTGGGCTATCAAAACTTTTAATTCAAACATTGATGATGCTTGCAAATTACGTAAGCTACAGCTGAATGAACTTGAGGAATTAAGAAATGATGCATATGAGAATTCGAGAATTTATAAAGACAGAACCAAAGTTTTTCATGACAAATCAATTTTAAGAAAAACATTTGATGTTGGGCAAAAAGTTTTACTTTATAATTCTCGACTTCACATATTCCCTAGAAAACTGAGACCTAGGTGGAGCGGTCCATTTGTTGTGAAACATGTATATCCTTATGGAGCCATTGACATTGAAAACCCTAGGAATGGTAACGTGTTCAAAGTGAACGGTGAAAGACTTAAACCATTTCTAGAAAATCAAGCTTTAGAAGAAGGGACTCTTCCTCTTTCAGACCCATGTTATGATAACCATTGATATGATTTGAATTGGGTTTGCATATTTCTTTCTAACTCTAATTTTTTTTTTTTTTTTTGTGATTGCAGGCTAATTTTGTATTTTGTACTTTTTTTTCTTTTTCTTTTTCCTTCTTCTATTTTTCCGGTTAAATGGCGGATAACGGTACTCCGCGACTTTTCAAGTCGGTCTTTTCAGTCTCCCATAATAGCTGATAAAAAAAAAAAAAATCTTACTTTGTACATTCTCTTTTCTCTCTTTTCTTTTTCACAAAGATGGAAGAAATTCTCAATAAATTGAAAAATCGTTTTCCCTTACTTCCTCAAAAAGTTTTGATGAAAATTTACAAAGATCGGTCCGAAAGATTAAGGATGCTAATGTGCAAGGACATCCCTGTTGAGGTACGTTGGCTGATTGAAGCCAAGGTAAGATTGGCAGGTGAGTTCTCTGATTCATTTGTTACTTACATGCCTGGTCTAGGTAAAAGCAGTTATGCAAAAAAAAAAAGAGCAAAGAAATTGGGTGTATGTTAGAAGTGTGCTCGCACGACTTGTAACACACGCTGTCGTTCTCTTGGAATGGTGTCTGTAAATCGAGAAGATAAAATACAATTCATTAAGGATGGCTTGAATAAGGAGTCATTAGACGATATTTTGTTGACTCTTGAGACGCATCCTAGTGGATATGTGCATATTGCAATTCTTGCTTTATGGAACCAATTTAAAAAAGAACAGGAGCGATACAGTCCTGGGAATCTGACTTTAAAAGACCCTGTTTGGCAATTTATAAGAAAATTGGATGGGAAGCATATTCTCGACCCATAGAGGGCATTCAAGCCGTTTCTGGACGTAAAACCAGAAGAAAATGTGAGCCACAATCACAACTACTTGTACAGATACAGGTCAACCACTCTTTTTGACATTTTATACTCTAGACTGACACCCATCTGCCATTGCAGACCTAGGTCATATAGCTTCCATCATTTCATCTTCTTTATAAGCACTATAAATGACACTTCTCTATCTTTTCCAGTTCTCATAACCCAACAAATTTTCACAAAAAAAAAAAAAAACGTGCATAACAATGGCAAATACCATCTCATGCCGCTTTACCAATATTTGTGTCTTTTGTGGGTCTAGTTCTGGTAAGAATAGAGAATTTGAGGAATCTGCTGACCAACTTGGTAAGGTATTACCAGAGAAAAAGATTAATCTAGTTTATGGAGGAGGTAACCTTGGGTTGATGGGTCGTGTCTCAAAAGCTGCTTATGATGGCGGCAGTCAAGTTTTGGGTATCATCCCAAAAACTTTGAGTATGGGTGGTGTTACAGGAAATACAATTGGGGAGGTGCAGATTGTTTCAGACATGCATGAACGCAAGGCCGAAATGTTTAGTCATGCTGATGCATTCATAGCCTTACCAGGGGGATTTGGAACCTTAGAGGAACTCTTTGAAGTCACCTCATGGGCCCAACTCAAAATCCATCAAAAACCAATAGGCTTGTTGATATGAACCTCGTCGATTGTATCAAGATCGATGCCAAAGTTCGTTCTAACCTCTGGTTAGGATGGAAACCGCGACCCAACACCTATATCGAGATGTGAACCTTGGTATTAAGGAGGACGCCACAATCAAGGATGAAATACTCGATTGATAAGTCACGAAGGAACGCCACAGAGAATTCTGATAAGTTCCAGTTAGTTCTCAAAGAACAAAGAGAAAACTCTCTCGATTTTCATTCCAAATCAAAAAGTCCCTTCTTACATCCATCAATATCCTTATATAATGAAACCCTAAAACAAAGGAAAGGAAACAAGATAGCCATTAAGGTCTTACAAATAGAAAACTAGAATGGCCATAACTGCCTTACAAATGGACCAAAACTAAAACAAACAACTATTAAATCAAGCCCAAACCGAAATTATGCTATGCTTTCTCTTATTCGGCCCACTCAATTGCCTTGATGATGTTAATCAAGCCTTGGTCTTCATGTGGGTTCATCTTGGGCTTTAATAATTCAGAATCAGCCTATGTGTCTTGAATTAGGCCATTGAGTGCTTCTTTGAATCTCTTAGCCCTTGCCCTTGTTATTGGCCCAACCGGAACATGCAATGGATCCCTTGGTGCAGCTCCCTTATTCTCATCACTTGTTGAATATTAGTGGTTGTTATGATGGTCTATTGTCTTTCTTAGATCATGCTGTGGAAAACCAATTTATCTCACCTCTAGCTCGACGCATCATTGTCACTGCTTCTAATGTTCATCAATTGATTGAACAATTAGAAGTTTTTGTTCCTAAATATAACATAGCCACATCTAAGTTAGATTGGTCAGTTGCTGAGGGTAGCAAAAAGCGCAGATTGGCTTGACCTATGTATTTTGTTTTTCCTTTCTTTCTTTCCCATTTTTGTTTTCAATAAATATGTTATTTTTTAGTTTGTTGCAGGTTTTTCTTTTCATTAATCTTTGGTTTAGGTAATTTCTTCTACACTCTCTCTTTATCCTTAGACATTGAAGACAATGTCTTTATTTAGTTGGGGGGAGGGATAGTTGATAATACTTGTGATAACTTTTATGATTATTTATTTTTATTTTAAAAAAAAGATAATAAATAATAGGTGTCATTATTTCATCTCGATTTTTTTTTAAAATTTATTAAGAGCCTTCACTATTCATCTTAGTTTGACTATTCAAATCTATGAACTCTCAAATATAAATTAACTTTCATGCTCATATACCAAAAAGCAAGTGTTCATAAACTACTTTTCTCACACACACACTTTGACATTTGATCGTGGGTTGCAAATTGAAGATTATTAAGAATCTATTCTTGTGGGTTAACAAAATTAACAACCAAAGGTAGTGAATCTTCCTCTTCTTCTCCTCTCTTTAAAAAAAAAAAAAAAGAAGTAATAATAAATTATGGATACGTTTGGTTTTGAAGCCTTCTTAACTCGAGTAATTAAGTCCATAGGGGTGTCTCAACACCTAATGCCCTAAGGTCAACTGATCTGGGAGCCATTGGCCTAAAGCTCGCTACATGGGTTAAGAAGAAAGCTTAAGGGAACTAGACATTGCACTATCCACTATTACTATATAAATCTGGCTACATTTCAACTCGAGTGATTAAGTCCGTAGGGGTGTCTCAACACCTAATGCCCTAAGGTCAACTGATCTGGGAGCCATTGGCCTAAAGCTTGCTACATGGGTTATGAATGTACTATATCTTTTTTCCAAAATAAAAAATAAAAAAATAGAGAGAGAGAGGAAGAAATACATTGCTCTGCCTAAGGAAGTTATTTTGGAAGAAACATTAGAATGAAACTTTGATATTTTCGGTGAAGCCCCATGAACTTATGTCAACTTATAATGAGCACAAAGAATGTTTGTCAATATCTTGTCTAAGGGTACATGTTGCACACAAAAATGAAGAAGACAAATTAAATATTTTTGTCGAGAGTTCATCTATTCGGATAGAACAAACGAAGAATGGGTGAATGAAGACTTAGATATAAATATGAAAAATCATTATGAAATGATCGTACGGTTCAGAGGGTGGATCCTATTCTTCGAAAGTTAGATCGTACGGTTGATCCTATTCTTCGAAAGTTAGATCGAGTTTTGGTCAATTTGAAGTGGGATATTTCATTTCGAGGTTCAGAGGCGCATTTTCTTCCTTCCAGTGTTTCTGATTACTCTCCTATGATTGTTAAGATTGTGGATCTCCCTCGGCGACGGGTGCCTTTTAAGTTTTTTGATTTCTGGACGGATCATCCAGAATTTTTATCCTTGGTGGATCGAGTTCGGGCGGATAGGGTGGATGGGTCTCCTATGTTTCAGCTATGTAAGAAGCTAAAAAGATTGAAAGTGGAGCTTAAGAAACTTAATAGGGAGTGCTATTCTGACTTGTCTTCTAGGGTGCAGCAAACTAAGCATGATTTAAAGTCTGTGCAATGGGATATTCAGAGGCAGCCTACGAACATTTCTTTACATGGGGAGGAGTCTCGGTTGGTGAAGCTTTATGGTGATTTGAGTAGAGATGAGGAGCGTTTTTGAGACAAAAGTCCCGGGTTAAGTGGATTAATTTGGGAGATAGGAATTCTAAGTTCTTTTTTCGATCGATGAGACAAAGATGTAGTAGGAGTAAAGTATTATCTCTTACCGATGAGTATGGTAATCGTGTGGAGGAGCCTAGTGAAGTTAAATCAATGGTGGTGAACTTCTTTGAGACACTTCTGAGACAACCTGTTGGATGCCCTAGGATTGACCTTGATTTAGTGAGGCGGGCTCTCCCGAAGCGTATTTCTGGTGATCACTGTGCTACCTTGGGTAGAGAGGTTACTGATGTTGAAATTAAGGCAGTTTTGTTCTCTTTAAAAGATAATAAAGCTCCTGGTCCAGATGGGTATAATGCTACTTTCTTCAAGAAAGCTTGGTCTGTTGTGGGTGATGATTTTCTTCGTGCTATTCGTTCTTTTTTTAGCTCCGGGAGATTGCTCAAGCAAGTGAATGCTACTGTGGTTGCTCTTATTCCTAAGGTTCCTAATCCTTCTAAGGTTGGGGATTTTAGGCCTATTTCGTGTTGTAACTGATACGAACCCCATCAACTTGTGACGAAACCCGGAACCAGCTCTGATACCAAATGATACGAACCCCATCAACTTGTGACGAAACCCGGAACCAGCTCTGATACCAAATGATACGAACCCCATCAACTTGTGACGAAACCCGGAACCAGCTCTGATACCAAATGATACGAACCCCGCCAACTTGTGACGAAACCCGTAACCAGCTCTGATACCAAATGATACGAACCCCATCAACTTGTGACGAAACCCGGAACCAGCTCTGATACCAAATGATACGAACCCCGTCAACTTGTGACGAAACCCGAAACCAGCTCTGATACCAAATGATACGAACCCCGCCAACTTATGACGAAACCCGTAACCAGCTCTGATACCAAATGGTACGAACCCCGCCAACTTATGACGAAACCCGTAACAATGTTACTGCCTAGGACTGTTCTACTTTCAGGTTTAGGATGGAAACCGCGACCCAACACCTATAGAGAAGGTGCGAACCTTGGTATTAGGAGGACGCCACAATCAAGGATGGAAAACTTGATTGATAAGTCAAGGTACGAACGCCACAGAGTAATCTGATAAGTTCGTAGGTTCTTCAAAGAACCCAAGAGAGACTTAAACTCACATTTCTATATTGAAATTCATCTCTGCCTCTATTAAATAACTTACAAATGAGTTTAAATAGAAAATGAAATGTCTTGGAACAACCCTCCAAGCATGGGAAACGAAAACAAGTAAAGGATGGTGTGATTTTGTTGACTAGGAAGCTTTGAACTCAATAAAAACGTGCAACACAATTATCAAAGGAAGAGAACACAATTGTCAAAGTAAGACAGCTTCTGGATACTTTGAAATAACCAACCATATCTTCACCGTGTGGCCTCCAATGGATCTGATTCCAAATTCAAAGTTGAAGATAAGATCATGAACTTTGAAAAGTCCTACTAACACACCTCCCGAAACCTAGCCGTTCACACGTTATGAATTTCCAAAGTTATCCCTACGAATCAGCAAGTTGCATCTTTCTTAACTTGAATTACATTCACTAAGGTTGGGCCCTCCTTTTGCAAGTCCATTCCTTCAATGGGCCTCCATGAACATGTCTGAACCCAAATCACTTGAATTAGCCCACTCAATGCATTTTTGAACTTCTTAGCATGTGCTCATGTAACTGGCCCAACGGGAACTTAGATTGGATCCGCATTCCATGCCTTTGTGCTAGATAAGCCCCGGCAACGGCGCCAAATGGTACGAACCCCGCCAACTTATGACGAAACCCGTAACAATGTTACTGCCTAGGACTGTTCTACTTTCAGGTTTAGGATGGAAACCGCGACCCAACACCTATAGAGAAGGTGCGAACCTTGGTATTAGGAGGACGCCACAATCAAGGATGGAAAACTTGATTGATAAGTCAAGGTACGAACGCCACAGAGTAATCTGATAAGTTCGTAGGTTCTTCAAAGAACCCAAGAGAGACTTAAACTCACATTTCTATATTGAAATTCATCTCTGCCTCTATTAAATAACTTACAAATGAGTTTAAATAGAAAATGAAATGTCTTGGAACAACCCTCCAAGCATGGGAAACGAAAACAAGTAAAGGATGGTGTGATTTTGTTGACTAGGAAGCTTTGAACTCAATAAAAACGTGCAACACAATTATCAAAGGAAGAGAACACAATTGTCAAAGTAAGACAGCTTCTGGATACTTTGAAATAACCAACCATATCTTCACCGTGTGGCCTCCAATGGATCTGATTCCAAATTCAAAGTTGAAGATAAGATCATGAACTTTGAAAAGTCCTACTAACACACCTCCCGAAACCTAGCCGTTCACACGTTATGAATTTCCAAAGTTATCCCTACGAATCAGCAAGTTGCATCTTTCTTAACTTGAATTACATTCACTAAGGTTGGGCCCTCCTTTTGCAAGTCCATTCCTTCAATGGGCCTCCATGAACATGTCTGAACCCAAATCACTTGAATTAGCCCACTCAATGCATTTTTGAACTTCTTAGCATGTGCTCATGTAACTGGCCCAACGGGAACTTAGATTGGATCCGCATTCCATGCCTTTGTGCTAGATAAGTCTTCATCAGTAACACTATCTACAAATGCATTGCCAAAATTATTGCAAATCGTGTTCAGATGGTGCTGCCAAAATTATTGTGAATGATGATGTTGATTAAGGTTGAAACTACTTTGCGTAGTTTTCTTTGGAAGGGTTCAGATTTAGGTAAAGGTGGGGCAAAGGTTGCATGGTCTTCGGTGTGTTTACCGAAGGAAGAGGGTGGACTCGGTATTAAGAGTGTTGAGTGTTGGAATAAGTCTGCCATAAGTAAGCATTTGTGGGCTGTCTGTAGCAATTTGAGGTCTTCTGTCTGGGTCTCGTGGGTTAGATCTACTCTGCTTAAGGGAAAGAATGTGTGGGAGGTTATGTGCCCTGGGGATTGCTCGTGGAGTTGGAGGAAAATTCTGGGCCTTCGGTTTCTTGTGCGGCGGTTGATGCAGTTTCGGGTGGGTAATGGGGAGGATATTTCCCTTTGGTTTGATTATTGGCATCTGTTGGGTCCTTTGGTGGAGGTGTTTGGGCGACGGATTATTTATGATTCTAGTTTTGGTCTTCATGGTAGGGTGGCGGATGTTGTTCAGGGAAGGGATTGGGCTTGGCCTCGTTCCCTGACCGGGAATTGGATGGACATTATCAGTGGTATCCCTGATTCCTTCAGGCCTAATAACTCTCAAGCTGATATTTTGTGTTGGGTTGAGGACTCTCGGGGGGCTTTCTCTATTCATAATGCTTGGGAGGCTCTTTGGTCCCGGCAGCCAGCGGTGGATTGGTTTAGGTCCGTTTGGCATTCTAAATCAATTCCTAGACATGCTTTCATCTTCTGGCTGGCCATTAGGGGTGCTCTTTCTACTCAGGATAAGCTTCTTGTTTATGGCTTGATTCCAGCTATTCGTTGTATGTTTTGTGAAGGGAGTTGTGAGGATGTCCTTCATCTCTTTTTTTATTGTTCTTATTCTTGCGAGGTTTGGTTTGCTCTTTTAAGGAAGTGCAGATTACCTCTGCGTGCTCGGAGCTGGGAGGCTACTATTCTTTGGTCTTGCCATTTCCGTGGTTGGCAACTTCGTAGGTGGGTGGTGCGTATTATGCTTGTGGCTGCTGTCTATGCTATTTGGCGTGAGCGGAATGCTAGGATGCATGGCGAGTTACCTAAACCTGTTACCATGGTGATACGAACCCCGCCAACTTTTGACGAAACCCGTAACAATGTTACTGCCTAGGACCGTTCTACTTTCAGGTTTAGGATGGAAACCGCGACCCAACACCTATAGAGAAGGTGCGAACCTTGGTATTAGGAGGACGCCACAATCAAGGATGGCAAATTTGATTGATAAGTCAAGGTACGAACGCCACAGAGTAATCTGATAAGTTCGTAGGTTCTTCAAAGAACCCAAGAGAGACTTAAACTCACATTTCTATATTGAAATTCATCTCTGCCTTTATTAAATGACTTACAAATGAGTTTAAATAGAAAATGAAATGTCTTGGAACAACCCTCCAAGCATGGGAAACGAAAACAAGTAAAGGATGGTGTGATTTTGTTGACTAGGAAGCTTTGAACTCAATAAAAACATGCAACACAATTATCAAAGGAAGAGAACACAATTGTCAAAGTAAGACAACAATTGTCAAAGTAAGACAGCTTCTGGATACTTTGAAATAACCAACCATATCTTCCCCGTGTGGCCTTCAATGGATCTAATTCCAGCATCAAAGTTGAAGATAAGATCATGAACTTTGAAAAGACCTACTCACACGCCTCCCAAAAACCTAGCCGTTCACACGTTATGAATTTCCAAAGTTATCCCTTCGAATCAGCAGGTTGCCTCGCCTTTGTGCTAGATAAGTCTTCATCACATGGTTGTTCGTTCCATTGTTAGAGATGTTTGTATGCATCTTAATTCCTTATCTGGTGTGGTGCCTTCTCCTACTAATAGGTGGCTCCACCAGTCTTGGGGTTTATCTGATTCTATTTTTTTGTAATTCGCTTGTTTTGCCTTTTATGGGTTTTGTCCCTTTTGCTGTCGGTCTGGTGGGTTCTTTTGGCTGTACCCTATGACAGGGTTTGTGCTTAGCTTTTATTGTTTTACTGTTTTTTGAGTTTCGGTTGGTAGGGGGCCTGTCCCTTGTCTGACCTTGTGATCTTCTCGTTGGGGTATGCCCCTTTACTTTTGTTTTGTCTCTTTGGTTAATATACTTACATTATCCAAAAAAAGAAATGATAACGCTTTAATTGCTAGGGACTAGCAATAAGCTGGTTGGGAGGTGTGATGAATACTTAAATTTTTATAATAATAAAGGTTAAAACCATTATTTTATACTATCAGTGTCATCAAATTACCTAACTTGTTTATAACTGCGCTTAATTGTTAAACTTTTCATTTTGATGCAGGTTCAGTGTAATGGGCATAACTTTGCACTCAAATATCCAATCACTATGTTCTTGATAGTGCTGGAAAGATAACGCATAGCCCTATAAGTTTGGTTTGTAAACTCTTGTCAGATTTGGACTCCTTTGAAGTCAAAAATTGGATTACATTGGGCTGGTTTGCATGGCCGTGTAAATTGGGCAGTCTTCACTCTTTGGGCAATAACTTTCTCCAAAAAATTCCAAATACTATGATTCTTATCATTCCAGAAAGATAAGAAACTTGTCTACAACTTTGATGTTATCACAAGATCCAAATTTCAAAGGAGCAGCGCCTAATGCGGTGGACAATTCGGTGCATGTGCGGAAGACACCAAAGTTGACAACTTTACCTTACCAAATTCAATCAACTTGCATTAATTTATTCCCACCATTTTTGACTTGTTTGCCTCTCAATGTGCCTATAAATAGAGGCCTTGTAAAAGCTTGAGGGCAGCTTGGGTTCCTTGCCAAGTTCACCTTACATTGTTGTATTTGTTTTTGGATAATGTAAGTATATTAACCAAAGAGACAAAATAAAAGCAAAGAGGCATATCCCAGCGAGAAGATCACAAGGTCAGACAAGGGACAGGCCCCCTACCAACCGAAACTCAAAAAACAGCAAAGCAATAAAAGCTAAGCACAAACTCTGTCATAGGGTACAGCCAAAAGAACCCACCAAACCCCATAACAGGCAAAACAAGCGAATTACAAAAAAATAAAATCAGATAAACCCCAAGACTGGTGGAGCCACCTATTAGTAGGAGAAGGCATCACACCAGATAAGGAATTAAGACGCATACAAACATCTCTGACAATGGAACGAACAACCATGGTAACAGGTTTAGGTAACTCGCCATGCATCCTAGCATTCCGCTCACGCCAAATAGCATAGACAGCAGCCGCAAGCATAATACGCACCACCCACCCATGAAGTTGCCGACCGCGGAAATGGCAAGACCAAAGAATAGTATCCTCCCAGCTCCGAGCACGCAGAGGTAATCTGCACTTCCTTAAAAGAGCAAACCAAACCTCGCAAGAATAATAACAATCAAAAAAGAGATGAGGAACATCCTCACAACTCCCTCCACAAAACACACAACGAATAGTCGGAATCAAGCCATAAACAAGAAGCTTATCCTGAGTAGAAAGAGCACCCCTAATGGCCAACCAGAAGATGAAAGCATGTCTAGGAATTGATTTAGAATGCCAAACGGACCTAAACCAATCCACCGCTGGCTGCCGGGACCGAAGAGCCTCCCAAGCATTACGAATAGAGAAAGCCCCCCGAGAGTCCTCAACCCAACACAAAGTATCAGCTTGAGAGTTATTAGGCCTGAAGGAAGCAAGGATACCACTGATAATGTCCATCCAATTCCCGGTCAAGGAACGAGGCCAAGCCCAATCCCTCCCCTGAACAACATCCGCCACCCTAGCATGAAGACCAAAACCAGAATCATAAATAATCCGTCGCCCAAACACCTCCACCAAAGGACCCAACGGATGCCAATAATCAAACCAAAGAGAAATATCCTCCCCATTACCCACCCGAAACTGCATCAACCGCCGCACAAGACACCGAAGGCCTAGAATTTTCCTCCAACTCCACGAGCAATCCCCAGGGCACCTAGTCTCCCACACATTCTTTCCCTTAAACAGAGTAGATCTAACCCACGAGACCCAGACAGAAGACCTCAAATTGCTACAGACAGCCCACAAATGCTTACTTATGGCAGCTTTATTCCAACACTCAACGCTCTTAATAACGAGACCACCCTCTTCCTTTGGTAAACACACCGAAGACCATGCAACCTTTGCCCCACCTTTACCTAAATCTGAACCCTTCCAAAGAAAACTACGCAAAGTAGTTTCAACCTTAATCACCACTGACTTAGGCAAGATAAAAATGGAGGACCAATACACCTGAATAGAGAACAATACAGATTGAATGAGCTGAAGCCTCCCTGCAAAAGAAAGAACCCTACTAGTCCAACTCTTAACTCTCGCTACAATCCTGTCAACAAGAACCCTACAATCCACTGCCGTAAGCTTAGTAGAAATCAGAGGAACCCCAAGATATCTGACAGGTAATACCCCTTCCTGAAAACCAAGAATCCCAAGTAACTCTTGCTTAGTCTCAGAAGACACACCAGCCACAAAAAGATTGCTCTTGCTAGGATTAGGAATCAACCCAGAAAGAGCTTGGAACTGACCAAGGACAACATTAACTGCAGCAACTGACTCCCTCTCTGCCCTACAGAAAACCATAAGATCATCCGCAAAGCATAAATGCGAAATACCAATCTTCCCACACCGCCAATGGTATGCAAACTGACCCTCCTGCTCCATAATATGCATCAACCCCGAGAAGACCTCCTGCCTCAAACCTCGGCCACTAGCAAAGAAACCATTCAACTCGCCATTGATAGAAATCGAGAAACGGGGAGTGGAAATGCACTCAGAAATCCAAGTTATCATCTGCTCTGGGAAGCCTAAAATCTGTAAAATAGCCACTAAGAAATCCCACCGCACAGAATCATAAGCTTTCATTAAATCTACCTTCAGCGCACACCTAGGATGACCCCCATCACAATGATAGTTCCTTAACAATTTCTGCGACAGTAATATATTATCACTAATCCTCCTACCAGCAACGAAGGCCGACTGAAAAGGACTAACAACATCAGGCAGCACCATCTGAACACGATTCGCAATAATTTTGGCAATGCATTTGTAGATAGTGTTACAACACGAAATAGGCCTAAAATCCCCAACCTTAGAAGGATTAGGAACCTTTGGAATAAGAGCAACCACAGTAGCATTCACTTGCTTGAGCAATCTCCCGGAGCTAAAAAACGAATGAATAGCACGAAGAAAATCATCACCAACAACAGACCAATCTTTCTTGAAGAAAGTAGCATTATACCCATCCGGACCAGGAGCTTTATTATCTTTTAAAGAGAACAAAACTGCCTTAATTTCAACATCACTAACCTCTCTACCCAAGGTAGCACACTGATCACCAGAAATACGCTTCCGGAGAAGTTCACCACCATTGATTTAAGGTCAATCCTAGGGCATCCAGCAGGCTGTCTCAGAAGTGTCTCAAAGAAGTTCACCACCATTGATTTAACTTCACTAGGCTCCTCCACACGATTACCATGCTCATCGGTAAGAGATAATACCTTACTTCTACTATATCGTTGTCTCATCGATCGAAAAAAGAACTTAGAATTCCTATCTCCCAAATTAATCCACTGAACCCAGGACTTTTGTCTCAAAAAACTCTCTTCATCTCTACTCAAATCACCATAAAGCTTCACCAACCGAGACTCCTCCCCATGTAAAGAAATGTTCGTAGGCTGCCTCTGAATATCCCATTGCACAGACTCTAAATCATGCTTAGCTTGCTGCACCCTAGAAGACAAGTTAGAATAACACTCCCTATTAAGTTTCTTAAGCTCCACTTTCAATCTTTTTAGCTTCTTACATAGCTGAAACATAGGAGACCCATCCACCATGTCCGCCCAAACTCGATCCACCAAGGATAAAAATTCTGGATGATCCGCCCAGAAATCAAAAAACTTAAAAGGCACCCGTCGCCGAGGGAGATCCACAATCTTAACAATCATAGGAGAGTGATCAGAAACACTGGAAGGAAGAAAATGCGCCTCAGAACCTCAAAATGAAATATCCCACTTCAAATTGACCAAATCTCGATCTAACTTTCAAAGAATAGGATCAACCGTACGATGATTAGACCATGTATAGAAGCACCCATTAAATCGCAGATCATCCAACCCAGACTCAGCTAAACAATTAGAAAAGTCGTCTTTCCAATGTGGCCAAGAATTGGATCCTCCAACACTCTCAACCGAAGACTTAATAGCATTAAAGTCACCCATCACAATCCAAGCACTATTCTCCCATTCCACTCCGCGCGCCACTAAATCAGCCCACAACGCCTCCCTACGAACATTACAATTATCACCGTACACTATCGATATCATACACTCCCAAGTAGAATCAACAGAAGAAACTCTACAATGGATAACTTGTTCAGAAGATCCGACAACCAAAACAGTAACATCGAACGGATTCCAACAAACCCAAATCCTCCCCAAAGAGGAAAAATTATAATTGCACTCCACCTTCCAAGACCGGTCAATGGTCTTAAGAATAACATCTTTATTTTTCTCCAGAACTTTCGTTTCCACTAAACCACACAAAGACAATTTCTCATCTTTAATCAAATTGCGAACCTCTCTTTGCTTCAAAGGGTCATTAAGACCCCTAATATTCCAGCACCCAAAAATCATAATAAATATACAAAAATAAGAAGAAACCCCCACAAATCTATCTCCACTTACCCCCCTTAGGGGAGGAGTGCTTCTTATTCTTCTTACCCTTACTACTGGAACCTTTCTTCTTCTTTTTCTTTTCCAGAGAATCCTTAACTTTTGAAGCCAAAGCATTACGAGGAGGGCTAGAATCACTACCATCCTCACCATGACCAGCCTCATCATTACCACAAATAGCACCCCCATCATCACAAAGAGCATCCCTGTCATCAACATAACCATTAGCCCCATCCTTACAAAGAACAGCCCCTGCATCACAAACAGTGTCCAGAATTGCTAAAGAAGTACCCTCTTCCGTTACTTCCAAATTCACAAACAATGTCTAGAATTATTAAACTTTTATGATAATCTAATTTCTCTCTTGCTCATTTTATTTCTTCTACTTGTTTTCTTTCTTCTATCATGAGTAGTTAAATTCTCTTTTTGCTAAGGTGAAGGGTGAAGCTCTTGATAAGTGAATAAAGATTTATTTAACTCTTAACATGGTCTTAAAGTTTATATTCATTTGTGTAAATTTATCTACATGCTTTATATTACTTTTCTTATTGAATTGAATTGAATTTTCATCTCTTACTCTTATGTAAAGTGGGGATCTTGACTTATTATAGACAATTCTTGGCACAATGAATACTTGAATCCGTCTAGAACCGCATGGTTATACCTGCACCTCTGACCAAGGATTCTTGATTCATTGTAGACAAACAACACCATAGATACTTGAATCCGTATAGAACCGCATGGTTATACCTGCATCTGGCAAAGGAATCTTGATTTATGGTAGATGATTGGCACAATAAGTATTTGAACCCATTTAACATAAGAAGTGTAGAGTATCCATTGTAATATAAATAAAAGAAAATAAATATAACTTGATAGATGTGTAAAGAACTTAAATGATCTAACTTCTTATTGGAACCTCCTTTGCGTGTGGATTCCAATTGAGTAATAAAAAGGAGTTAAATATAACTTAAACAATATACTAAGAGTAGAACCTCTAACCTTAGCATGTTTTAATTTAATTTGTTTCACCATTATACCTATCTTCATTTCATAATATTTTCCTTTTTGATTTTTGTTGGTTTTTTGCAGGATCTAAATCTTCTTCTTCGTGGATCGACCCCGGTCTCACCGGGTTAATTTATTACTTCGACACTCCTGTACTTGGAAGTAGAAATCCATTTTCTGGAAGTGTCAGTACCCTCTTCCGTTACTTCCAAATTCAAAGTATGGTCATTGCCCTCCATTGGCACTAAATTAAGATGATTATCAACATTTTCCATAAGAGGAACATTAGCACTATTCCCCATAGTAGATAATTCTCCACCCTTGTTCTTTTTTTTAACCTCAACCCAAACCGATCGTTTAGGCCCCAACGAGTTTTCTTGCCTCTTCTTCATATCATGAACATCAACCCCTCCATTTCCTGTAACCATATTCATATTGTCACCCAAATCTTGAATACTTTATTTACATATACCCGGTGCATGCCCAAACACCTTACAAATATTACACCTAGAAGGAAGCCACTTATAAACAGCATAAATAGTTTTCACTCTCCATTTGCACATTGAATATCAAACTAAATTTCGGGTCTTGGGAGAAAATTCTCAGAAAATGCTCTGCCTTCTCTCTAGAATTTTTTTGAGTGTTCTTCTTGATTTTTTTCTATTCTCTTTTTGTGATCATTATTGATTTCTTTTGATGATTACAAGTTCAATTTTCATTCTTCTTTAGCTTTAGGTTTGCTGGTTTTTTTTCTGGTTCATTCCAATGGTGTTTTGTTTGTTGTGAGTTTGTGTTGTGTCAAATTCAAAAAGTAAATCAGATTTACTTCATAAATTTTTTGAGAGAGAAAATGCTCTGCCTTCTCTCTAGAATTTTTTGAGTGTTCTTCTTGATTTTTTTCTATTCTCTCTTTGGGATCATTATTGATTTCTTTTGATGATTACAAGCTCAATTTTCGTTCTTCTTTAGCTTTAGGTTTGTTGGTCATTTTCTGGGCAGTTTTTTAGCTTGTTTTGTGCCATGGTATGCTTGTGATTTTGGGTTGGGTTTATGATCTTCATCTTCCTCTTGGTGATCACGAGCTCATCTCCCTCTCTTTTAGTGTTATTTTGCTGGTCCATTTTCCCTTATTTTCTGGGCAGTTCTGGATTGCTTGTTTGCCATGGTGGATGATTCTACTTTGGCCAATCTTGTCACTGATTTTGCTTGTGATTTTGAGCTGCGTTTTGTCTTTATTGTTGGGTGGTGATCATCATCTTCTTCTTGTTATATTGGTTGGAGCCATGGTTGGTGGTTCTTTAGCTGCTGGTGATGTAAAGAAGGGTGGTATGAAGAGTGGAGACATTGTTTCCGGGTGTTGCGTGTCTACAAAACTTGTTCCTTCGAATTTGCCTCATGGTATTGGTGCTGTAGAAGGAAGAAGTCCGAATTTGGGTGAGAATCGCTCCAAGGATGGTTGTTTTGCTACTGTTTCGGGATTGCAATCAAATAAAACAACACATGATAGGCATGGAGCTGTTGGTTGTGTAAATGGGATTGAATCCAAGCATGATGATGTTCTTCATGGGGTGTTACATGATGAGGAAGATGAAAATCTGGATTTGGGTGAAGGTAGAAATATGGTTTTGGGTGAAAACCATGTGAAGGCTGGTTGTCTCTCAACAATTTCGGGATTGGACAAGAAGAAAGCTATGGTTGACAATGATGAAAAGAGTGAAGACTTGTTGCATGAGATCATGTGCAATGGGCAATTAATTCAAATGATGAATGATTCTCATGGACAAGTTTTTCAAAATAAGGTGGCTAGTATTGACCTTAATAGCCAAAATTGTCAAAGGAAGGTGGTTGGTGATGACTTTCCTTCACTAAATAATACTAGTCAGCAAGGAATGGGGGTAATAGAGTCAAATTTTGGTGCTTTGGGCTCAATTTCGGGTATTGGAGCTAATGGGACTGATTCCACAAAATTAGATGGGCCAAGGATTAATGTTATTGAATCACCTTCGAATTATGGTGGATTTGGGCTTGCAAGAGATGATCATAGAAAGGAAAAGCTTGGTAACTTGCATTTTGGGTCTGATGTGGGCGTAATTGGGCCGAAATCGAGTGCTTTGGGTTCAATTTCGGGTCTTGGTAGCTTTGGACAAGGAGGGGCTGATCTTGGACCATTTTCAACACCTTCTTCCATGCATGATCAAGGGCTGAAACCATCTTATGCTAAGGCTGTCCAGAATTCTTCTCCTATTGCTTGTGAGGTACGATCTTCTACCTTTAAATCCTTACAATATTTTAAACCAACTGAAGAAAATGGAAGAATTAAAGTTAGCCCTCCGGTTGAGGTAGCTATTGAGGGAAGTGAAGAATGGAGAACTTCCTTGATAGGATACTTTGTGGATAAGAGAATTCCTTTCCCCGTAGTGAATTCAGTAGTTCATAAAATTTGGGGTAGGTTTGGCCTTAAAGAAGTTTTATCTTCGGAACAAGGGTTCTTTATTTTCAAGTTTGATAGTCTTGACCATGCTTGTGAAGTTCTTGAAAAAGGTCCATGGCATATAGTGAATAAATTGCTTGTTCTTAAACGGTGGCAGCCTAGTTTATCCTTGTCTAAAGATGAGTTACGCAATATTCCTGTATGGGTTAAACTTTACAATCTTCCGTTTGAATATTGGACTTCAAAGGGCCTGAGTTTTGTAGTTAGTGCTTTGGGCATTCCATTGCATGCTGATCACATTACATTAGCTAGGAAACGTCTTAGCTTTGCTCGTGTGTGTGTTGAGATTGATGCTTCGAAGGATGTCATTAATGAGTTTGATATTCAATGTGCTAATGGGGAGTGGAAAACTATTTATACTGTTTATGAGTGGCTTCCTTCTAGGTGTAATATTTGTAAGGTGTTTGGGCATGCGCCGGGTATATGTAAACAAAGCGTTCAAGATTTGGGTGACAATGTGAATATGGTTACCGGAAATGGAGGGGTTGATGTTCATGATATGAAGAAGAGGCACGAATACTCGTTGGGGCCTAAACGACCGGTTTGGGTTGAGGTTAAAAAAAAGAACAAGGGTGGAGAATTATCTACTATGGGGAATAGTGCTAGTGTTCCGCTTGTGGAAAATGTTGATAATCATCTTAATTTAGTACCAATGGAGGGCAATGACCATACTCCGAATTTGGAAGTAATGGAAGAGGGTACTCCTTTAGCAATTTTGGACACTGTTTGTGATGCAGGGGCTGCGCTTTGTAAGGATGGGGCTAATGGTTATGTTGATGACAGGGATGCTCTTTGTGATGATGGGGGTGCTATTTGTGGTAATGATGAGGCTGGTCATGGTGAGGATGGTAGTGATTCTAGCCCTCCTCGTAATGCTTTGGCTTCAAAAGTTAAGGATTCTCTGGAAAAGAAAAAGAAGAAGAAAGGTTCCAGTAGTAAGGGTAAGAAGAATAAGAAGCACTCCTCCCCTAAGGGGGGTAAGTGGAGATAGATTTGTGGGGGTTTCTTCTTATCTTTGTATATTTATTATGATTTTTGGGTGCTGGAATATTAGGGGTCTTAATGACCCTTTGAAGCAAAGAGAGGTTCGCAATTTGATTAAAGATGAGAAATTGTCTTTGTGTGGTTTAGTGGAAACGAAAGTTCTGGAGAAAAATAAAGATGTTATTCTTAAGACCATTGACCGGTCTTGGAAGGTGGAGTGCAATTATAATTTTTCCTCTTTGGGGAGGATTTGGGTTTGTTGGAATCCGTTCGATGTTACTGTTTTGGTTGTCGGATCTTCTGAACAAGTTATCCATTGTAGCGTTTCTTCTGTTGATTCTACTTGGGAGTGTATGATTTCGATTGTGTACGGTGATAATTGTAATGTTCGTAGGGAGGCGTTGTGGGCTGATTTAGTGGCGCGCGAAGTGGAATGGGAGAATAGTGCTTGGATTGTGATGGGTGACTTTAATGCTATTAAGTCTTCGGTTGAGAGTGTTGGAGGCTCCAATTCTTGGCCTCATTGGAAAGATGACTTTTCTAATTGTTTAGCTGAGTCTGGGTTGGATGATCTGCGATTTAATGGGTGCTTCTATACTTGGTCTAATCATCGTACGGTTGATCCTATTCTTCGAAAGTTAGATCGAGCTTTGGTCAACTTGAATTGGGATATTTCCTTTCGAGGTTCAGAGGCGCATTTTCTTCCTTCTAGTGTTTCTGATCACTCTCCTATGATTGTTAAGATTGTGGATCTCCCTCGGCGACGGGTGCCTTTTAAGTTTTTTGATTTCTGGGCGGATCATCCAGAATTTTTATCCTTGGTGGATCGGGTTTGGGCGGACAGGGTGGATGGGTCTCCTATGTTTCAGCTATGTAAGAAGCTAAAAAGATTGAAAGGAGAGCTTAAGAAACTTAATAGGGAGTGTTATTCTGACTTGTCTTCTAGGGTGCAGCAAGCTAAACATGATTTAGAGTCTGTGCAATGGGATATTCAGAGGCAGCCTACGAACGCTTCTTTACATGAGGAGGAGTCTCGGTTGGTGAAGCTTTATGGTGACTTGAGTAGAGATGAGGAGAGTTTTTTGAGACAAAAGTCCTGGGTTCAGTGGATTAATTTGGGAGATAGGAATTCTAAGTTCTTTTTTCGATCGATGAGACAAAGATGTAGTAGGAGTAAGGTATTATCTCTTACCGATGAGCATGGTAATCGTGTGGAGGAGCCTAGTGAAGTTAAATCAACGGTGGTGAACTTCTTTGAGACACTTCTGAGACAGCCTGCTGGATGCCCTAGGATTGACCTTGATTTAGTGAGGCGGGCTCTCCCGAAGCGTATTTCTGGTGATCAGTGTGCTACCTTGGGTAGAGAGGTTAGTGATGTTGAAATTAAGGCAGTTTTGTTCTCTTTAAAAGATAATAAAGCTCCTGGTCCGGATGGGTATAATGCTACTTTCTTCAAGAAAGCTTGGTCTGTTGTTGGTGATGATTTTCTTCGTGCTATTCGTTCGTTTTTTAGCTCCGGGAGATTGCTCAAGCAAGTGAATGCTACTGTGGTTGCTCTTATTCCTAAGGTTCCTAATCCTTCTACGGTTGGGGATTTTAGGCCTATTTCGTGTTGTAACACTATCTACAAATGCATTGCCAAAATTATTGCGAATCGTGTTAAGATGGTACTGCCTGATGTTGTTAGTCCTTTTCAGTCGGCCTTCGTTGCTGGTAGGAGGATTAGTGATAATATATTACTGTCGCAGGAATTGTTAAGGAACTATCATCGTGATGCGGGTCATCCTAGGTGTGCGCTGAAGGTAGATTTAATGAAAGCCTATGATTCTGTGCGGTGGGATTTCTTAGTGGCTATTTTACAGATTTTAGGCTTCCCGGAGCAGATGATAGCTTGGATTTCTGAGTGCATTTCTACTCCCCGTTTCTCTATTTCTATTAATGGCGAGTTGAATGGTTTCTTTAATAGTAGCCGAGGTTTGAGGCAGGGAGATCCTATGTCCCCTTATTTATTTGTGCTGGCTATGGAGGTCTTCTCGGGGTTGATGCGTATTATGGAGCAGGAGAGTCAGTTTGCGTACCATTGGCGGTGTGGGAAGATTGGTATTTCGCATTTATGCTTTGCGGATGATCTTATGGTTTTCTGTAGGGCAGAGAGGGAGTCAGTTGCTGCAGTTAATGTTGTCCTTGGTCAGTTCCAAGGTCTTTCTGGGTTGATTCCTAATCCTAACAAGAGCAATCTTTTTGTGGCTGGTGTGTCTTCTGAGACTAAGCAAGAGTTACTTGGGATTCTTGGTTTTCAGGAAGGGGTATTACCTGTCAGATATCTTGGGGTTCCTCTGATTTCTACTAAGCTTACGGCAGTGGATTGTAGGGTTCTTGTCGACAGGATTGTAGCGAGAGTTAAGAGTTGGACTAGTAGGGTTCTTCCTTTCGCAGGGAGGCTTCAGCTCATTCAATCTGTATTGTTCTCTATTCAGGTGTATTGGTCCTCCATTTTTATCTTGCCTAAGTCAGTGGTGATTAAGGTTGAAACTACTTTGCGTAGTTTTCTTTGGAAGGGTTCAGATTTAGGTAAAGGTGGGGCCAAGGTTGCATGGTCTTCGGTGTGTTTACCAAAAGAAGAGGGTGGTCTCGGTATTAAGAGCGTTGAGTGTTGGAATAAAGCTGCCATAAGTAAGCATTTGTGGGCTGTCTGTAGCAATTTGAGGTCTTCTGTCTGGGTCTCGTGGGTTAGATCTACTCTGCTTAAGGGAAAGAATGTGTGGGAGGTTAGGTGCCCTGGGGATTGCTCGTGGAGTTGGAGGAAAATTCTAGGCCTTCGGTGTCTTGTTCGGCAGTTGATGCAGTTTCGGGTGGGTAATGGGGAGGATATTTCTCTTTGGTTTGATTATTGGCATCCGTTGGGTCCTTTGGTGGAGGTGTTTGGGCGACGGATTATTTATGATTCTGGTCTTGGTCTTCATGCTAGGGTGGCGGATGTTGTTCAGGGAAGGGATTGGGCTTGGCCTCGTTCCCTGACCGGGAATTGGATGGACATTATCAGTGGTATCTCTGCTTCCTTCAGGCCTAATAACTCTCAAGCTGATACTTTGTGTTGGGTTGAGGACTCTCGGGGGGCTTTCTCTATTCGTAATGCTTGGGAGGCTCTTCGGTCCCGGCAGCCAGCGGTGGATTGGTTTAGGTCCGTTTGGCATTCTAAATCAATTCCTAGACATGCTTTCATCTTCTGGTTGGCTATTAGGGGTGCTCTTTCTACTCAGGATAAGCTTCTTATTTATGGCTTGATTCCGGCTATTCGTTGTGTGTTTTGTGGAGGGAGTTGTGAGGATGTCTCTCATCTCTTTTTTGATTGTTCTTATTCTTGCGAGGTTTAGTTTGCTCTTTTAAGGAAGTGCAGATTACCTCTGCGTGCTCGGAGCTGGGAGGATACTATTCTTTGGTCTTGCCATTTCCGCGGTCGGCAACTTCGTGGGTGGGTGGTGCGTATTATGCTTGCGGCTGCTGTCTATGCTATTTGGCGTGAGCGGAATGCTAGGATGCATGGCGAGTTACCTAAACCTGTTACCATGGTTGTTCGTTCCATTGTCAGAGATGTTTGTATGCGTCTTAATTCCTTATCTGGTGTGATGCCTTCTCCTACTAATAGGTGGCTCCACCAGTCTTGGGGTTTATCTGATTCTATTTTTTTATAATTCGCTTGTTTTGCCTTTTATGAGGTCTGGTGGATTCTTTTGGTTGTACCTATGACAGGGTTTGTGCTTAGCTTTTATTGCTTTGCTGTTTTTTGAGTTTCGGTTGGTAGGGGGCCTGTCCCTTGTCTGACCTTGTGATCTTCTCGCTGGGGTATGCCCCTTTGCTTTTGTTTTGTCTCTTTGGTTAATATACTTACATTATCCAAAAAAAAAAAAGTGAGTTTGTGTTGTGTTTGTTTCTTATTGAGGGTGAATACCATGTTTCTTCTTTAATGTCCAATGGAATGAAGAAATGTAGGGTTTTGGTAGATCAAACCCGAAATTCTACTGCTGGTGGTGTGAAGAAGGATGGAGACCATGTTTCTTCTTTGATCTCAAATGGAATATATGCCTCGGGACTACTTGAAAACAAGAAGGATCACAGTTTGGATCAGAATATGGAGATTCAACGTATGGAGGCAAATTCGGGATCCAACTTGTCTTCAACAACTCATTCTATTTTGGGGCTGATAGATGGTGATATTAAGGATGTTTCCGGGTGTTGCGTGTCTTCAAAACTTGTTCCTTCGAATTTGCCTCATGGTATTGGTGCTGTAGAAGGAAGAAGTCCGAATTTGGGGGAGAATTTCTCAAATGATGGTTGTCTTGCTACTGTTTCGGGATTGCAAGCAAATAAAATAACACATGATAGGCATGGAGCTGTTGGTTGTGCAAATGAGATTGAAGCCAAGCATGATGATGTTCTTTATGGGGTGTTGCATGATGAGGAAGATGAAAATCTAGTTTTGGGTGAAGGTAGAAATCTGGTTTTGGGTGAAAACTATGTGAAGGCTGGTTGTCTCTCAACAAATTCGGGATTGGACAAGAAGAAAGCTATGGTTGACATTGATGAAAAGAGTGAAGACTTATTGAATGAGATCATGTGCAATGGGCAAATAATTCAAATGATGAATGATTCTCATGGATAAGTTTTTCAAAATAAGGTAGCTAGTATTGACATTAATAGCCAAAATTGTCAAAGGAAGGTGGTTGTTGATGACTTTCCTTCACTAAATAATACTAGTCAGCAAGGAATGGGGGTAATAGAGTCAAAATCTGGTGCATTGGGCTCAATTTTGGGTATTGGAGCTAATGGGGCTGATTCTACAAAATTAGATGAGCCAACGATTAATGTTATTGAATCTCCTTCGAATTATGGTGGATTTGGGCTTGTAAAATGATATGGACCTCGTCGATTGTATCAAGATTTGATGCCAATATTCGTTCTAACCTCTGGTTCGGATGTAAACCGCGACCCAACACCTATATCGAGATGTGAACCTTGGTATAAAGGAGGACGCCACAATCAAGGATGAAATACTCAATTGATAAGTCAAGGAGGAACGCCACAGAGAATTCTGATAAGTTCCAGTTAGTTCTCAAAGAACAAAGAGAAAAACTCTCTCAATTTTCATTCAAAATCAATAATTACCCTTCTTACATCCATCAATATCCTTATATAATGAAACCCTAAAACAAAGGAAAGAAAACAAGATAGCCATTAAGGCCTTACAAATAGAAAACTAGAATGGCCATAATTGCCCTACAAATGGACCAAAACTAAAACAAACAACTATTAAATCAAGCCTAAACCGAAATTTTTTTTTTGGATAATGTAAGTATATTAACCAAAGAGACAAAACAAAAGCAAAGGGGCATACCCCAGTGAGAAGATCACAAGGTCAGACAAGGGACAGGCCCCCTACCAACCGAAACTCAAAAAACAGCAAAGCAATAAAAGCTAAGCACAAACCCTATCATAGGGTACAGCCAAAAGAACCCACCAAATCCCACAAAAGGCAAAACAAGCGAATTACAAAAAAATAGAATCAGATAAACCCCAAGACTGGTGGAGCCACCTATTAGTAGGAGAAGGCATCACACTAGATAAGGAATTAAGATGCATACAAACATCTCTGACAATGGAACGAACAACCATGGTAACAGGTTTAGGTAACTCGCCATGCATCCTAGCATTCCGCTCACGCCAACTAGCCATGCATCCTAGCATTCCGCTCACGCCCAAACCGAAATTATGCCAAGCTTTCTCTTATTCGGCCCACTCAATTGCCTTGATGATGTTAATCAAGCCTTGGTCTTCATGTGGGTTCATCTTGGGCTTTAATAATTCAGAATCAGCCCATGTATCTTGAATTAGGCCATTGAGTGCTTCTTTGAATCTCTTAGCCCTTACCCTTGTTATTGGCCCAATCGGAACATGCAATGGATCCCTTGGTGCAGCTCCCTTATCCTTTTTTTTTTTGTTTTTTTTTTCTTGAATAATGTAAGTATATTAACCAAAGAGACAAAACAAAAGCAAAGGGGCATACCCCAGCGAGAAGATCACAAGGTCAGACAAGGGACAGGCCCCCTACCAACCGAAACTCAAAAAACAGCAAAGTAATAAAAGCTAAGCACAAACTCTGTCATAGGGTACAGCCAAAAGAACCCACCAAACCCCATAAAAGGCAAAACAAGCGAATTACAAAAAAATAGAATCAGATAAACCCCAAGACTGGTGGAGCCACCTATTAGTAGGAGAAAGCATCACACCAGATAAGGAATTAAGACGCATACAAACATCTCTGACAATGGAACGAACAACCATGGTAGCAGGTTTAGGTAACTCGCCATGCATCCTAGCATTCCGCTCACGCCAAATAGCATAGACAGCAGCCGCAAGCATAATACGCACCACCCACCCACGAAGTTGCCGACCGCGGAAATGGCAAGACCAAAGAATAGTATCCTCCCAGCTCCGAGTACGCAGAGGTAATCTGCATTTCCTTAAAAGAGCAAACCAAACCTCGCAAGAATAAGAACAATCAAAAAAGAGATGAGAGACATCCTCACAACTCCCTCCACAAAACACACAACGAATAGCTCCCTTATCCTCATCATTCCCTCCCTCTTGAAAAGGATTTGTCCTCAAATCGTCATCTACATCAAAAGGAGACAAATCAGAAACATTGAAGCTTGCACTAACATTATACTCACCTGGAAGATCTAACTTGTAGGCATTGTCATTGATCCTTTCAATCACTTGAAATGGGCCATCTCCCCTTGGAAGTAGTTTAGAACGCCTCTGGACTGGAAACCGTTCCTTCCCATATGCAACCACACCCAATCACCGGGTTCAAACACAACTTTCTTGCGCCCTTTATTAGCTTGGTTGGCATATTGCTCAGTTCTCCTCTCGATGTTTTGCCTAGTTTTTTCATTGATTTGCTTAACAAACTCTGCCTTTTTCTTTCCATCCAAGTTAACATGCTCAGTCACAGGTAAAGGAAGTAAATCCAAAGGAGTCAATGGGTTTTTTTTGGATAATGTAAGTATATTAACCAAAGAGACAAAACAAAAGCAAAGGGGCATACACCAGCGAGAAGATCACAATGGTCAGACAAGGGACAGGCCCCCTACCAACCGAAACTCAAAAAACAGCAAAGCAATAAAAGCTAAGCACAAACCCTGTCATAGGGTACAACCAAAAGAACCCACCAAACCCCATAAAAGGCAGAACAAGCGAATTACAAAAAAATAGAATCAGATAAACCCCAAGACTGGTGGAGCCACCTATTAGTAGGAGAAGGCATCACACCAGATAAGGAATTAAGCCGCATACAAACATCTCTAACAATAGAACGAACAACCATGGTAACAGGTTTAGGTAACTCGCCATGCATCCTAGCATTCCGCTCACGCCAAATAGCATAGACAGCAGCCGCAAGCATAATACGCACCACCCACCCACGAAGTTGCCGACCGCGGAAATGGCAAGACCAAAGAATAGTATCCTCCCAGCTCCGAGCACGCAGAGGTAATCTGCACTTCCTTAAAAGAGCAAACCAAACCTCGCAAGAATAAGAACAATCAAAGAAGAGATGAGGGACATCCTCACAACTCCCTCCACAAAACACACAACGAATAGCCGGAATCAAGCCATAAATAAGAAGCTTATCCTGAGTAGAAAGAGCACCCCTAATGGCCAACCAGAAGATGAAAGCATGTCTAGGAATTGATTTAGAATGCCAAACGGACCTAAACCAATCCACCGCTGGCTGCCGGGACCGAAGAGCCTCCCAAGCATTACGAATAGAGAAAGCCCCCCGAGAGTCCTCAACCCAACACAAAGTATCAGCTTGAGAGTTATTAGGCCTGAAGGAAGCAGGGATACCACTGATAATGTCCATCCAATTCCCGGTCAGGGAACGAGGCCAAGCCCAATCCCTCCCCCGAACAACATCGGCCACCCTAGCATGAAGACCAACATCGGCCACCCTAGCATACACCACCAACATCTCTCCTTGGACAGCGTATTCTTCATTATCAGCATCCTCCAATGGTGGCATAGAGTCGGTGTTTTCTTCGTCATCTTCTGATTCGACCTCTCCATTATCTCGTATCACCATAACTCTTTTGTTTGGACATTGGCTAGCTATGTGACCCCTGCCTTGACACTTAAAACACTTAATATCACGATTCCTAGAAGTGGAAGAATCGGATTTACCTTGATTTCCATTATTTGTTGCTTCTGGCTTTTGCTCGGCCTTAGGCTTCATCATCGGCTGCTTCTCATCTTTCTTCCAATGATTTGGTCTCCAAGCTGATGAACTAGAATTTTGGCTTGGACGTGTATTACCCCTTCTTTTGAGCTGGTTCTCTATTTTTATTGCCATGTGAACCATGTCCTCCAACTCCACATAATGTTGCAATTCCACCACATTGGTAATTTCACGATTCAAACCTGCCAAGAACCTAGACATTGTTGCTTCCCGATCCTCCTCTATATTTGCTCGAATCATAGCGACCTCCATCTCCTTATAATATTCCTCCACACTTCGATTGCCTTGTCGAAGACTTTGCAACTTGTTGTATAGCTCCCGGTAGTAATAGCTCGGGACGAATCGCTTCCTCATCACTGCTTTCATCTCCTCCCACGTCTCTATTGGACGCTCCCTATTTCTCCTCCTGTTCATCACCAATTGATCCCACCAAACAATAGCATATTCAGAAAATTCAATGGCAGCAAGTTTTACCTTCTTATTCTCGGAATAATTGTGGCAATCGAACACTAGCTCCACCTTCTTTTCCCATTCGAGATAAACCTCCGGATCATTTTTCCCTTGAAACGATGGAATCTTCATTTTGATACTACCCAAGTTATTATCTTCACGATTCCTAACTACCCCATTTTGACCCCGAAATCCTCTTCTCGGTACTCCTTCATGCCTACCTCCTCTAGGCCTATTTCTACCCATTTCAACTTCAGATTCGAAATCATCATCATCCCCACTTCTAAGCTCACGTTCTCTCTCAGATACATCTCCGAAAACACCACGCCTATTTTGTCTACCCAAGTTCAAAGGTTGTTCCCTTTGTATACGAGCTATAACCTCATCTTGTTGATCCATCCTATCTCTAATATCCCCAAAAACCACGTTCATTCGCTCGAATTGCTGCTGCATGGCCTTCAGAACAATGGACATGTTCTCCTCTCTAGGTGTTGAATCACTTTGGTTCGACATTATAGAAAGCTGCAATGAAAGAGTTAGAAAAAAAAAAAATCCTCACAATCCTCACGTGTTTGCACTCAAGATACCACTCCACTCGTGTTTCACTCTAATAGGCTTTTCTCGATGCTGTGCTCACACTCTCTTGCCTTTTTCCACTCTTTATTTTCATCCTCAAGTCCTATAAGAACTAATTGAACTTAACAAAGAAGAAATAACCAATGTATGAATATTCTAACCAACAAAAAACCCACGAAATAACAACACAACCAGAATATATATATATATATATATATTTTGGATAATGATTTTTTTTTTTTTTTTTTTTTTGGATAATGAACACAACTCACAACACAACCTAGAATAGTCAACAAAGAAAAGAACTTAGGATACAAGCACGAATTTGGTGTAGAACTCAAAGAAGACTTAGGATACAAGCACAAATTTGTGTAGAAGTCAAAGAAATCTTAGGATATAAGAAGAATTTGTGTAGAAGTCTTGTTCTAATTTTTTTTTTCTTTTTTTTTTTTTGGAATTTTAATATAATCAATACACAAAATCTTCAAGAAGAACAAGCAAGAAAAAAGAGCAAACAATAAAATGCAGAAGCTATGAATTAAAAGAACGAAAATTCAAAGATAAATCAAACCTAATTTTGGAACTTTGGCTCTGATACCAAATGATGTGAACCCGTAAGGTTATATAACCCCCAAACCCACACTCAATTTGTTTTACACCCAAGAACTCCCAAAAATCAGATTCTTCAACCTCCTAGACCCGATGAATACTCAATCCACGAACCCGGAAGTATAAACACTCAAGAACGCCACAAAGGAAGCCTTCCTTTGATAAGTTCAGTAGTTCTATCAAGAACAAGTAGGTGAAACGAAATTTCACTCAAGTTTTGTATTAATTGATCAATGGTTCCATAAAATGACTTACAAATGAGTTTAAATAGAAAATGAAATGTCTTGGAACAACCCTCCAAGCATGGGAAATGAAAGCAAGTAAAGGAAGGTGTGATTTGTTGACTAGGAAGCTTTGAACTCAATAAAAACGTGCAACACAATTATCAAATGAAGATAACACAATTGTCAAAGTAAGACAACAATTGTCAAAGTAAGACAGCTTCTGGATACTTTGAAATAACCGACCATATCTTCCTCGTGTGACCTCCAATAGATCTGATTCCAAATTGAAAGTTGAAGATAAGATCATGAACTTTGACAAGTCCTACTCACACGTCTCTAGAAACCTAACCGTTCACACGTTATGAATTTCCAAAGTTATCCCTTCGAATTAGCAAGTTGCATCTTCCTTAACTTGAATTACATTCACTAAGGTTGGGCCCTCCTTTTGCAAGTCCATTCCTTCCATGGGCCTCCATGAATATGCCTGAGCCCAAATCCCTTGAATTAGCCCACTCAATGCATTTTTGAATTTCTTAGTACGTGCTCTTGTAACCGGCCCAACGGGAACTTGGATTGGATCCGCATTCCATGCTCTTGTGCTAGATAAGTCTTCATCAAGTGGAGACATTGTTTCCGGGTGTTGCGTGTCTACAAAACTTGTTCCTTCGAATTTGCCTCATGGTATTGGTGCTGTAGAAGGAAGAAGTCCGAATTTGGGTGAGAATTGCTCCAAGGATGGTTGTTTTGCTACTGTTTCGGGATTGCAATCAAATAAAACAACACATGATAGGCATGGAGCTGTTGGTTGTGTAAATGGGATTGAACCCAAGCATGATGATGTTCTTCATGGGGTGTTGCATGATGAGGAAGATGAAAATCTGGATTTGGGTGAAGGTAGAAATATGGTTTTGGGTGAAAACCATGTGAAGGCTGGTTGTCTCTCAACAATTTCGGGATTGGACAAGAAGAAAGCTATGGTTGACAATGATGAAAAGAGTGAAGACTTGTTGCATGAGATCATGTGCAATGGGCAATTAATTCAAATGATGAATGATTCTCATGGACAAGTTTTTCAAAATAAGGTGGCTAGTATTGACCTTAATAGCCAAAATTGTCAAAGGAAGGTGGTTGGTGATGACTTTCCTTCACTAAATAATACTAGTCAGCAAGGAATGGGGGTAATAGAGTCAAATTTTGGTGCTTTGGGCTCAATTTCGGGTATTGGAGCTAATGGGACTGATTCCAAAAAATTAGATGGGCCAAGGATTAATGTTATTGAATCACCTTCGAATTATGGTGGATTTGGGCTTGCAAGAGATGATCATAGAAAGGAAAAGCTTGGTAACTTGCATTTTGGGTCTGATGTGGGCGTAATTGGGCCGAAATCGAGTGCTTTGAGTTCAATTTCGGGTCTTGGTAGCTTTGGACAAGGAGGGGCTGATCTTGGACCATTTTCAACACCTTCTTCCATGCATGATCAAGGGCTGAAACCATCTTATGCTAAGGCTGTCCAGAATTCTTCTCCTATTGCTTGTGAGGTACGATCTTCTACCTTTGAATCCTTACAATATTTTAAACCAACTGAAGAAAATGGAAGAATTAAAGTTAGCCCTCCGGTTGAGGTAGCTATTGAGGAAAGTGAAGAATGGAGAACTTCCTTGATAGGATACTTTGTGGATAAGAGAATTCCTTTCCCCGTAGTGAATTCAGTAGTTCATAAAATTTGGGGTAGGTTTGGCCTTAAAGAAGTTTTATCTTCGGAACAAGGGTTCTTTATTTTCAAGTTTGATAGTCTTGACCATGCTTGTGAAGTTCTTGAAAAAGGTCCATGGCATATAGTGAATAAATTGCTTGTTCTTAAACGGTGGCAGCCTAGTTTATCCTTGTCTAAAGATGAGTTACGCAATATTCCTGTATGGGTTAAACTTTACAATCTTCCGTTTGAATATTGGACTTCAAAGGGCCTGAGTTTTGTAGATAGTGCTTTGGGCATTCCATTGCATGCTGATCACATTACATTAGCTAGGAAACGTCTTAGCTTTGCTCGTGTGTGTGTTGAGATTGATGCTTCGAAGGATGTCATTAATGAGTTTGATATTCAATGTGCTAATGGGGAGTGGAAAACTATTTATGCTGTTTATGAGTGGCTTCCTTCTAGGTGTAATATTTGTCAGGTGTTTGGGCATGCGCCAGGTATATGTAAACAAAGCGTTCAAGATTTGGGTGGCAATGTGAATATGGTTACCGGAAATGGAGGGGTTGATGTTCATGATATGAAGAAGAGGCACGAAGACTCGTTGGGGCCTAAACGACCGGTTTGGGTTGAGGTTAAAAAAAAGAACAAGGGTGGAGAATTATCTACTATGGGGAATAGTGCTAGTGTTCCGCTTGTGGAAAATGTTGATAATCATCTTAATTTAGTACCAATGGAGGGCAATGACCATACTCCGAATTTGGAAGTAATTGAAGAGGGTACTCCTTTAGCAATTTTGGACACTGTTTGTGATGCAGGGGCTGCGCTTTGTAAGGATGGGGCTAATGGTTATGTTGATGACAGGGATGCTCTTTGTGATGATGGGGGTGCTATTTGTGGTAATGATGAGGCTGGTCATGGTGAGGATGGTAGTGATTCTAGCCCTCCTCGTAATGCTTTGGCTTCAAAAGTTAAGGATTCTCTGGAAAAGAAAAAGAAGAAGAAAGGTTCCAGTAGTAAGGGTAAGAAGAATAAGAAGCACTCCTCCCCTAAGGGGGGTAAGTGGAGATAGATTTGTGGGGGTTTCTTCTTATCTTTGTATATTTATTATGATTTTTGGGTGCTGGAATATTAGGGGTCTTAATGACCCTTTGAAGCAAAGAGAGGTTCGCAATTTGATTAAAGATGAGAAATTGTCTTTGTGTGGTTTAGTGGAAACGAAAGTTCTGGAGAAAAATAAAGATGTTATTCTTAAGACCATTGACCGGTCTTGGAAGGTGGAGTGCAATTATAATTTTTCCTCTTTGGGGAGGATTTGGGTTTGTTGGAATCCGTTCGATGTTACTGTTTTGGTTGTCGGATCTTCTGAACAAGTTATCCATTGTAGCGTTTCTTCTGTTGATTCTACTTGGGAGTGTATGATTTCGATTGTGTACGGTGATAATTGTAATGTTCGTAGGGAGGCGTTGTGGGCTGATTTAGTGGCGCGCGAAGTGGAATGGGAGAATAGTGCTTGGATTGTGATGGGTGACTTTAATGCTATTAAGTCTTCGGTTGAGAGTGTTGGAGGCTCCAATTCTTGGCCTCATTGGAAAGATGACTTTTCTAATTGTTTAGCTGAGTCTGGGTTGGATGATCTGCGATTTAATGGGTGCTTCTATACTTGGTCTAATCATCGTACGGTTGATCCTATTCTTCGAAAGTTAGATCGAGCTTTGGTCAACTTGAATTGGGATATTTCCTTTCGAGGTTCAGAGGCGCATTTTCTTCCTTCTAGTGTTTCTGATCACTCTCCTATGATTGTTAAGATTGTGGATCTCCCTCGGCGACGGGAGCCTTTTAAGTTTTTTGATTTCTGGGCGGATCATCCAGAATTTTTATCCTTGGTGGATCGGGTTTGGGCGGACAGGGTGGATGGGTCTCCTATGTTTCAGCTATGTAAGAAGCTAAAAAGATTGAAAGGAGAGCTTAAGAAACTTAATAGGGAGTGTTATTCTGACTTGTCTTCTAGGGTGCAGCAAGCTAAACATGATTTAGAGTCTGTGCAATGGGATATTCAGAGGCAGCCTACGAACGCTTCTTTACATGAGGAGGAGTCTCGGTTGGTGAAGCTTTATGGTGACTTGAGTAGAGATGAGGAGAGTTTTTTGAGACAAAAGTCCCGGGTTCAGTGGATTAATTTGGGAGATAGGAACTCTAAGTTCTTTTTTCGATCGATGAGACAAAGATATAGTAGGAGTAAGGTATTATCTCTTACCGATGAGCATGGTAATCGTGTGGAGGAGCCTAGTGAAGTTAAATCAACGGTGGTGAACTTCTTTGAGACACTTCTGAGACAGCCTGCTGGATGCCCTAGGATTGACCTTGATTTAGTGAGGCGGGCTCTCCCGAAGCGTATTTCTGGTGATCAGTGTGCTACCTTGGGTAGAGAGGTTAGTGATGTTGAAATTAAGGCAGTTTTGTTCTCTTTAAAAGATAATAAAGCTCCTGGTCCGGATGGGTATAATGCTACTTTCTTCAAGAAAGCTTGGTCTGTTGTTGGTGATGATTTTCTTCGTGCTATTCGTTCGTTTTTTAGCTCCGGGAGATTGCTCAAGCAAGTGAATGCTACTGTGGTTGCTCTTATTCCTAAGGTTCCTAATCCTTCTACGGTTGGGGATTTTAGGCCTATTTCGTGTTGTAACACTATCTACAAATGCATTGCCAAAATTATTGCGAATCGTGTTCAGATGGTACTGCCTGATGTTGTTAGTCCTTTTCAGTCGGCCTTCGTTGCTGGTAGGAGGATTAGTGATAATATATTACTGTGGCAGGAATTGTTAAGGAACTATCATCGTGATGGGGGTCATCCTAGGTGTGCGCTGAAGGTAGATTTAATGAAAGCTTATGATTCTGTGCGGTGGGATTTCTTAGTGGCTATTTTACAGATTTTAGGCTTCCCAGAGCAGATGATAACTTGGATTTCTGAGTGCATTTCCACTCCCCGTTTCTCGATTTCTATCAATGGCGAGTTGAATGGTTTCTTTGCTAGTGGCCGAGGTTTGAGGCAGGGGGATCCTATGTCCCCTTATTTATTTGTGCTGGCTATGGAGGTCTTCTCGGGGTTGATGCATATTATGGAGCAGGAGGGTCAGTTTGCATACCATTGGCGGTGTGGGAAGATTGGTATTTCGCATTTATGCTTTGCGGATGATCTTATGGTTTTCTGTAGGGCAGAGAGGGAGTCAGTTGCAGCAGTTAATGTTGTCCTTGGTCAGTTCCAAGCTCTTTCTGGGTTGATTCCTAATCCTAGCAAGAGCAATCTTTTTGTGGCTGGTGTGTCTTCTGAGACTAAGCAAGAGTTACTTGGGATTCTTGGTTTTCAGGAAGGGGTATTACCTGTCAGATATCTTGGGGTTCCTCTGATTTCTACTAAGCTTACGGCAGTGGATTGTAGGGTTCTTGTTGACAGGATTGTAGCGAGAGTTAAGAGTTGGACTAGTAGGGTTCTTTCTTTTGCAGGGAGGCTTCAGCTCATTCAATCTGTATTGTTCTCTATTCAGGTGCATTGGTCCTCCATTTTTATCTTGCCTAAGTCAGTGGTGATTAAGGTTGAAACTACTTTGCGTAGTTTTCTTTGGAAGGGTTCAGATTTAGGTAAAGGTGGGGCAAAGGTTGCATGGTCTTCGGTGTGTTTACCAAAGGAAGAGGGTGGTCTCGGTATTAAGAGCGTTGAGTGTTGGAATAAAGCTGCCATAAGTAAGCATTTGTGGGCTGTCTGTAGCAATTTGAGGTCTTCTGTCTGGGTCTCGTGGGTTAGATCTACTCTGTTTAAGGGAAAGAATGTGTGGGAGACTAGGTGCCCTGGGGATTGCTCGTGGAGTTGGAGGAAGATTCTAGGCCTTCGGTGTCTTGTTCGGCGGTTGATGCAGTTTCGGGTGGGTAATGGGGAGGATATTTCTCTTTGGTTTGATTATTGGCATCCGTTGGGTCCTTTGGTGGAGGTGTTTGGGCGACGGATTATTTATGATTCTGGTCTTGGTCTTCATGCTAGGGTGGCGGATGTTGTTCAGGGAAGGGATTGGGCTTGGCCTCGTTCCCTTACCGGGAATTGGATGGACATTATCAGTGGTATCCCTGCTTCCTTCAGGCCTAATAACTCTCAAACTGATACTTTGTGTTGGGTTGAGGACTCTCGGGGGGCTTTCTCTATTCGTAATGCTTGGGAGGCTCTTCGGTCCCGGCAGCCAGCGGTGGATTGGTTTAGGTCCGTTTGGCATTCTAAATCAATTCCTAGACATGCTTTCATCTTCTGGTTGGCCATTAGGGGTGCTCTTTCTACTCAGGATAAGCTTCTTATTTATGGCTTGATTCCGGCTATTCGTTGTGCGTTTTGTGGAGGGAGTTGTGAGGATGTCCCTCATCTCTTTTTTGATTGTTCTTATTCTTGCGAGGTTTGGTTTGCTCTTTTAAGGAAGTGCAGATTACCTCTGCGTGCTCGGAGCTGGGAGGATACTATTCTTTGGTCTTGCCATTTCCGCGGTCGGCAACTTCGTGGGTGGGTGGTGCGTATTATGCTTGCGGCTGCTGTCTATGCTATTTGGCGTGAGCGGAATGCTAGGATGCATGGCGAGTTACCTAAACCTGTTACCATGGTTGTTCGTTCCATTGTCAGAGATGTTTGTATGCGTCTTAATTCCTTATCTGGTGTGATGCCTTCTCCTACTAATAGGTGGCTCCACCAGTCTTGGGGTTTATCTGATTCTATTTTTTTGTAATTCGCTTGTTTTGCCTTTTATGGGGTCTGGTGGATTCTTTTGGTTGTACCTATGACAGGGTTTGTGCTTAACTTTTATTGCTTTGCTGTTTTTTGAGTTTCGGTTGGTAGGGGGCCTGTCCCTTGTCTGACCTTGTGATCTTCTCGCTGGGGTATGCCCCTTTGCTTTTGTTTTGTCTCTTTGGTTAATATACTTACATTATCCAAAAAAAAAAAAATCATCACCAACAACAGACCAAGCTTTCTTGAAGAAAGTAGCATTATACCCATCCGGACCAGGAGCTTTATTATCTTTTAAAGAGAACAAAACTGCCTTAATTTCAACATCACTAACCTCTCTACCCAAGGTAGCACACTGATCACCAGAAATACGCTTCGGGAGAGCCCGCCTCACTAAATCAAGGTCAATCCTAGGGCATCCAGCAGGCTGTCTCAGAAGTGTCTCAAAGAAGTTCACCACCAATGATTTAACTTCACTAGGCTCCTCCACACGACTACCATGCTCATCGGTAAGAGATAATACCTTACTCCTACTATATCTTTGTCTCATCGATCGAAAAAAGAACTTAGAATTCCTATCTCCCAAATTAATCCACTGAACCCGGGACTTTTGTCTCAAAAAACTCTCTTCATCTCTACTCAAATCACCATAAAGCTTCACCAACCGAGACTCCTCCCCATGTAAAGAAATGTTCGTAGGCTGCCTCTGAATATCCCATTGCACGGATACGAACTACAACTTGGGTTCAGAGAGAGAAAATGCTCTGCCTTCTCTCTAGAATTTTTTGAGTGTTCTTCTTAATTTTTTTCTATTCTCTCTTTGGGATCATTATTGATTTCTTTTGATGATTACAAGCTTAATTTTCGTTCTTCTTTAGTTTTAGGTTTGCTGGTCCGTTTTCTTTAATTTATTAGAAGTTTTAGTTTGCTTTTCTGCTATGGATGATTTTAATGTGGCCAATCTTGGTGGTTTTAAGGTTAATTCGAGCTGCAAATTGTCTTCAACCAATGGAATGAAGGCTAATTCGAGCTGCAACTTGTCTTCAACCAATGGAATGAAGGGATGTAGGGTTTTGGTAGATCTAACCCAAAATCCTACTGCTGGTGGTGTGAAGAAGGATGGAGACCATGTTTCTTCTTTGATCTCAAATGGAATGAAGGGCTATCATATAGCTGATGGTGGTGTGAAGAAGGGTGGAGACCATGTTTCTTCTTTGAGTTCCAATGGAGTGAATGGTTATCATGAAGGGCTAGTCATGGGCTGTCATGATATATCATCTATAGATGGTGGTGTCAAGAAGGATGGAGACCATATTTCTTCTTCTTCTTTGATGATCAATGGGATAAAGAGCTGTCATGAAGGGGTAATGAAGGGCTGCCATGATATGCCCTCTATTGTTGATGGTGGTATGAAGGATGGCAACCATGTTTCTTCTTTGAAATTCAATGGTATGAAGGGCTGTCATGATAAAACTTCAGCTGGAGTTGTTAAAACTGAATTTGGTAATGGTGGTGCAATGAAAAATGTCTCTTTTGGTGTAAGTAGTAGGTCTCTTGAAATGGATGATAATTGTGATGGAGTAGGAGCTGTCTCCAAAGGAAGAATTGGTTGTCTTTCAACTATTTCGGGATTGGACAAGAAGATAGGTGTGGTTGACATTGGTGACAAGGGTGAAGACTTGTTGAATGAGGTGTTGCATAGAGATAATACTGGACACAATTTTCAAGTGGTGGTTGGAGACATGTGCAAGGGGCAAATAATTCAAAGGATGGATGATTCTCATGGGCGGATTTTTCAACATAAGGATGCTAATATTGACATTAATGGCCAAAATTGTCAAAGGAAGGTGGTTGTTGATGACCTTCCTCCACTAAATAAAAGTATTCAGCAAGGAATGGGGGTAATAGAGTCAAAATGTGGTGCTTTGGGTTCAATTTCGGGTATTGGTAATGTTGGGCACGAAATTGGAGCTAATGGGGCTGATTCTACAAAATTAGATGGGCCAAGGATTAATGTTATTGAATCACCTTCGAATTATGGTGGAGCTGGGCTTGCAAGAGATGATAATAGAAAGGAAAAGCTTGGTAACTTGCATTTTGGGTCTGATGTGGGTGTAATTGGGCCGAAATCGAGTGCTTTGGGCTCAATTTCGGGTCTTGGTAGCTTTGGACAAGGAGGGGCAGATCTTGGACCATTTTCAACACCTTCTTCCATGCATGATCAAGGGCTGAAACCATCTTATGCTAAGGCTGTCCAGAATTCTTCTCCTATTGCTTGTGAGGTACGATCTTCTACCTTTGAATCCTTACAATATTTTAAACCTACTGAAGAAAATGGAAGAATTAAAGTTAGCCCTCCGGTTGAGGTAGCTATTGAGGGAAGTGAAGAATGGAGAACTTCCTTGATAGGGTACTTTGTGGATAAGCGAATTCCATTCCCCGTAGTGAATTCAATAGTTCATAAAATTTGGGGTAGGTTTGGCCTTAAAGAAGTCTTATCTTCGGAACAAGGGTTCTTTATTTTCAAGTTTGATAGTCTTGACCATGCTTGTGAAGTTCTTGAAAAAGGTCCATGGCATATAGTGAATAAATTGCTTGTTCTTAAAAGGTGGCAGCCTAGTTTATCCTTGTCTAAAGATGAGTTACGCAATATTCCTGTATGGGTTAAACTTTATAATCTACCTTTTGAATATTGGACTTCTAAGGGCCTGAGTTTTGCAGTTAGTGCTTTGGGCATTCCATTACATGCCGATCACATTACATTAGCTAGGAAACGTCTTAGCTTTGCTCGTGTGTGTGTTGAGGTTGATGCTTCGAAGGATGTCATTAATGAGTTTGATATTCAATGTGCTAATGGGGAGTGGAAAACTATTTATGCTGTTTATGAGTGGCTTCCTTCTAGGTGTAATATTTGTAAGGTGTTTGGGCATGAGTCGGGTATATGTAAACCAAGTGTTCAAGATTTGGGTGACAATATGAATCTGGTTACAGGAAATAGAGGGGTTGATGTTCATGATATGAAGAAGAGGCAAGAAGACTCGTTGGGGCCTAAACGACCGGTTTGGGTTGAGGTTAAAAAAAAGAACAAGGGTGGAGAATTATCTACTATGGGGAACAGTGCTAGTGTTCCGCTTGTGGAAAATATTGATAATCATCTTAATTTAGTGCCAATGGAGGGCAATGACCATACTCTGAATTTGGAAGTAACGGAAGAGGGTACTCCTTTAGCAATTCTGGACACTGTTTGTGATGCAGGGGCTGTTCTTTGTAAGGATGGGGCTAATGGTTATGTTGATGACAGGGATGCTCTTTGTGATGATGGAGATGCTATTTGTGATAAGGATGAGGCTGGTCATGGTGAGGATGGTAGTGATTCTAGTCCTCCTCGTAATGCTTTGGCTTCAAAAGTTAAGGATTCTCTAGAAAAGAAAAAGAAGAAGAAAGGTTCTAGCAGTAAGGGTAAGAAGAATAAGAAGCACTCCTCCCCTAGGGGGGGTAAGTGGAGATAGATTTGTGGGGGTTTCTTCTTATCTTTGTGTATTTATTATGATTTTTGGGTGCTGGAATATTAGGGGTCTTAATGACCCTTTGAAGCAAAGAGAGGTTCGCAATTTGATTAAAGATGAGAAATTGTCTTTGTGTGGTTTAGTGGAAACGAAAGTTCTGGAGAAAAATAAAGATGTTATTCTTAAGACCATTGACCGGTCTTGGAAGGTGGAGTGCAATTATAATTTTTCCTCGTTGGGGAGGATTTGGGTTTGTTGGAATCCGTTCGATGTTACTGTTTTGGTTGTCGGATCTTCTGAACAAGTTATCCATTGTAGAGTTTCTTCTGTTGATTCTACTTGGGAGTGTATGATATCGATAGTGTACGGTGATAATTGTAATGTTCGTAGGGAGGCGTTGTGGGCTGATTTAGTGGCGCGCGGAGTGGAATGGGAAAATAGTGCTTGGATTGTGATGGGTGACTTTAATGCTATTAAGTCTTCGGTTGAGAGTGTTGGAGGATCCAATTCTTGGCCACATTGGAAAGATGACTTTTCTAATTGTTTAGCTGAGTCTGGGTTGGATGATCTGCGATTTAATGGGTGCTTCTATACATGGTCTAATCATCGTACGGTTGATCCCATTCTTCGAAAGTTAGATCGAGCTTTGGTCAATTTGAAGTGGGATATTTCATTTCGAGGTTCTGAGGCGCATTTTCTTCCTTCCAGTGTTTCTGATCACTCTCCTATGATTGTTAAGATTGTGCATCTCCCTCGGCGACGGGTGCCTTTTAAGTTTTTTGATTTCTGGGCGGATCATCCAGAATTTTTATCCTTGGTGGATCGAGTTTGGGCGGAAAGGGTGGATGGGTCTCCTATGTTTCAGCTATGTAAGAAGCTAAAAAGATTGAAAGTGGAGCTTAAGAAACTTAACAGGGAGTGTTATTCTGACTTGTCTTCTAGGGTGCAGCAAGCTAAGCATGATTTAGAGTCTGTGCAATGGGATATTCAGAGGCAGCCTACGAACATTTCTTTACATGGGGAGGAGTCTCGGTTGGTGAAGCTTTATGGTGATTTGAGTAGAGATGAAGAGAGTTTTTTGAGACAAAAGTCCCGGGTTCAGTGGATTAATTTGGGAGATAGGAATTCTAAGTTCTTTTTTCGATCGATGAGACAAAGATGTAGTAGGAGTAAGGTATTATCTCTTACCGATGAGCATGGTAATCGTGTGGAGGAGCCTAGTGAAGTTAAATCAATGGTGGTGAACTTCTTTGAGACACTTCTGAGACAGCCTGCTGGATGCCCTAGGATTGACCTTGATTTAGTGAGGCGGGCTCTCCCGAAGCGTATTTCTGGTGATCAGTGTGCTACCTTGGGTAGAGAGGTTAGTGATGTTGAAATTAAGGCAGTTTTGTTCTCTTTAAAAGATAATAAAGCTCCTGGTCCGGATGGGTATAATGCTACTTTCTTCAAGAAAGCTTGGTCTGTTGTTGGTGATGATTTTCTTCGTGCTATTCGTTCATTTTTTAGCTCCGGGAGATTGCTCAAGCAAGTGAATGCTACTGTGGTTGCTCTTATTCCTAAGGTTCCTAATCCTTCTAAGGTTGGGGATTTTAGGCCTATTTCGTGTTGTAACACTATCTACAAATGCATTGCCAAAATTATTGCGAATCGAGTTCAGATGGTGCTGCCTGATGTTGTTAGTCCTTTTCAGTCGGCCTTCGTTGCTGGTAGGAGGATTAGTGATAATATATTACTGTCGCAGGAATTGTTAAGGAACTATCATCGTGGTGGGGGTCATCCTAGGTGTGCGCTGAAGGTAGATTTAATGAAAGCCTATGATTCTGTGCGGTGGGATTTCTTAGTGGCTATTTTACAGATTTTAGGCTTCCCAGAGCAGATGATAGCTTGGATTTCTGAGTGCATTTCTACTCCCAGTTTCTCTATTTCTATCAATGGCGAGTTGAATGGTTTCTTTGCTAGTGGCCGAGGTTTGAGGCAGGGGGATCCTATGTCCCCTTATTTATTTGTGCTGGCTATGGAGGTCTTCTCGGGGTTGATGCGTATTATGGAGCAGGAGGGTCAGTTTGCATACCATTGGCGGTGTGGGAAGATTGGTATTTCGCATTTATGCTTTGCGGATGATCTTATGGTTTTCTGTAGGGCAGAGAGGGAGTCAGTTGCTGCAGTTAATGTTGTCCTTGGTCAGTTCCAAGCTCTTTCTGGGTTGATTCCTAATCCTAGCAAGAGCAATCTTTTTGTGGCTGGTGTGTCTTCTGAGACTAAGCAAGAGTTACTTGGGATTCTTGGTTTTCAGGAAGGGGTATTACCTGTCAGATATCTTGGGGTTCCTCTTATTTCTACTAAGCTTACGGCAGTGGATTGTAGGGTTCTTGTCGACAGGATTGTAGCGAGAGTTAAGAGTTGGACTAGTAGGGTTCTTTCTTTCGCAGGGAGGCTTCAGCTCATTCAATCTGTATTGTTCTCTATTCAGGTGTATTGGTCCTCCATTTTTATCTTGCCTAAGTCAGTGGTGATTAAGGTTGAAACTACTTTGCGTAGTTTTCTTTGGAAGGGTTCAGATTTAGGTAAAGGTGGGGCCAAGGTTGCATGGTCTTCGGTGTGTTTACCAAAGGAAGAGGGTGGTCTCGGTATTAAGAGCGTTGAGTGTTGGAATAAAGCTGCCATAAGTAAGCATTTGTGGGCTGTCTGTAGCAATTTGAGGTCTTCTGTCTGGGTCTCGTGGGTTAGATCTACTCTGCTTAAGGGAAAGAATGTGTGGGAGGTTAGGTGCCCTGGGGATTGCTCGTGGAGTTGGAGGAAAATTCTAGGCCTTCGGTGTCTTGTGCGGCGGTTGATGCAGTTTCGGGTGGGTAATGGGGAGGATATTTCTCTTTGGTTTGATTATTGGCATCCGTTGGGTCCTTTGGTGGAGGTGTTTGGGCGACGGATTATTTATGATTCTGGTTTTGGTCTTCATGCTAGGGTGGCGGATGTTGTTCAAGGGAGGGATTGGGCTTGGCCTCGTTCCCTGACCGGGAATTGGATGGACATTATCAGTGGTATCCCTACTTCCTTCAGGCCTAATAACTCTCAAGCTGATACTTTGTGTTGGGTTGAGGACTCTCGGGGGGCTTTCTCTATTCGTAATGCTTGGGAGGCTCTTCGGTCCCGGCAGCTAGCGGTGGATTGGTTTAGATCCGTTTGGCATTCTAAATCAATTCCTAGACATGCTTTCATCTTCTGGTTGGCCATTAGGGGTGCTCTTTCTACTCAGGATAAGCTTCTTGTTTATGGCTTGATTCCGGCTATTCGTTGTGTGTTTTGTGGAGGGAGTTGTGAGGATGTCCCTCATCTCTTTTTTGATTGTTCTTATTCTTGCGAGGTTTGGTTTGCTCTTTTAGGAAGTGCAGATTACCTCTGCGTGCTCGGAGCTGGGAGGATACTATTCTTTGGTCTTGCCATTTCCGCGGTCGGCAACTTCGTGGGTGGGTGGTGCGTATTATGCTTGCGGCTGCTGTCTATGCTATTTGGCGTGAGCGGAATGCTAGGATGCATGGCGAGTTACCTAAACCTGTTACCATGGTTGTTCGTTCCATTGTCAGAGATGTTTGTATGCCGCTTAATTCCTTATCTGGTGTGATGCCTTCTCCTACTAATAGGTGGCTCCACCAGTCTTGGGGTTTATCTGATTCTATTTTTTTGTAATTCGCTTGTTTTGCCTTTATGGGGTTTGGTGGGTTCTTTTGGCTGTACCCTATGACAGGTTTTGTGCTTAGCTTTTATTGCTTTACTGTTTTTTGAGTTTCGATTGGTAGGGGGCCTGTCCCTTGTCTGACCTTGTGATCTTCTCGCTGGGGTATGCCCCTTTGCTTTTGTTTTGTCTCTTTGGTTAATATACTTACATTATCCAAAAAAAAGAATATCCCATTGCACAGACTCTAAATCATGCTTAGCTTGCTGCACCCTAGAAGACAAGTCAGAATAACACTCCCTATTAAGTTTCTTAAGCTCCACTATTTGAAAGAGACACACCAGCTCTTTCTCTACCTTTGGAAACATGTTCTCCATCCTTCTTTACACCATCAACAAGAGATGATCTACCATGACAGCCCATCACTAGCCCTTTATGACAACCGTTTATTTCATTAGACATTAAAGAAGAAACAATGTCTCCACTCTTCATTCCACCCTTCTTTACATCACTAGCAGCTAATGAACCACCAACCATAGCTCCAACCAATATAACAAGAAGAAGATGATGATCACAACCCAACAATAAAGACAAAATGCAGCTCAAAATCACAAGCAAAATCAGTCACAAGATTGGCCAAAGTAGAATCATCCACCATGGCAAACAAGCAAACCAGAACTGCCCAGAAAATAAGGGAAAACGGACCAGCAAAATAACACTAAAAGAGAGGGAGATGAGCTCGTGATCATCAAGAGGAAGATGAAGATCATAAACCCAACTGATGAAGACTTATCTAGCACAAAGGCGAGGCAACCTGCTGATTTGAAGGGATAACTTTGGAAATTCATAACGTGTGAACGGCTAGGTGTTTGGAGGCGTGTGAGTAGGTCTTTTCAAAGTTCATGATCTTATCGTCAACTTTGATGTTGGAATCAGATCCATTGGAGAACACACGAGGAAGCTTTGGTCGGTTATTTTAAAGTATCCAGAAGCTGTCTTACTTTGACAATTGTGTTATCTTCCTTTGACATTTGTATTGCACGTTTTTATTGAGTTCAAACCTTTCTAGTCAACAAAATCACACCTTGCTTTACTTATTTTCGTTTCCTATGCTTGGAGGGTTGTTCCAAGACATTTCATTTTCTATTTAAACTCATTTATAAGTCATTTAATAAAGGCAGAGATGAATTTCAATATAGAAATGTGAGTTTAAGTCTCTCTTGGGTTCTTTGAAGAACCTACGAACTTATCAGATTACTCTGTGGCGTTCGTACCTTGACTTATCAATCAAGTTTGCCATCCTTGATTGTGGCGTCCTCCTAATACCAAGGTTCGCACCTTCTCTATATGTGTTGGGTCGCGGTTTCCATCCTAAACCTGAAAGTAGAACGGTCCTAGGCAGTAACATTGTTACGGGTTTCGTCACAAGTTGATGGGGTTCGTATCATTGAATGATGAAGACTTATCTAGCACAAAGGCGAGGCAACCTGCTGATTCGAAGGGATAACTTTGGAAATTCATAACGTGTGAACGGCTAGGTTTTTGGAGGCGTGTGAGTAGGTCTTGTTAAAGTTCATGATCTTATCTTAAACTTTGATGTTGGAATCAGATCCATTGGAGGCAATACGAGGAAGATATGGTTGGTTATTTCAAAGTATCCAGAAGCTGTCTTACTTTGACAATTGTGTTATCTTCCTTTGACATTTGTATTGCACGTTTTTATTGAGTTCAAACCTTTCTAGTCAACAAAATCACACCTTGCTTTACTTATTTTCGTTTCCTATGCTTGGAGGGTTGTTCCAAGACATTTCATTTTCTATTTAAACTCATTTATAAGTCATTTAATAAAGGCAGAGATGAATTTCAATATAGAAATGTGAGTTTAAGTCTCTCTTGGGTTCTTTGAAGAACCTACGAACTTATCAGATTACTCTGTGGCGTTCGTACCTTGACTTATCAATCAAGTTTGCCATCCTTGATTGTGGCGTCCTCCTAATACCAAGGTTCGCACCTTCTCTATAGGTGTTGGGTCGCGGTTTCCATCCTAAACCTGAAAGTAGAACGGTCCTAGGCAGTAACATTGTTACGGGTTTCGTCACAAGTTGATGGGGTTCGTATCATTTGGTATCAGAGCTGGTTCCGGGTTTCGTCACAAGTTGATGGGGTTCGTATCATTTGGTATCAGAGCTGGTTCCGGGTTTCGTCACAAGTTGATGGGGTTCGTATCATTTGGTATCAGAGATGGTTACGGGTTTCGTCACAAGTTGACGGGGTTCGTATCATTTGGTATCAGAGCTGGTTCCGGGTTTCGTCACAAGTTGATGGGGTTCGTATCATTTGGTATCAGAGCTGGTTACGGGTTTCATCACAAGTTGGCGGGGTTCGTATCATTTGGTAGCAGAGACAAGGCTCTAGTCTTGGGTTTATTCTATCCTTATATTTTTGTTTTCTATTCAAATCCATCGTATATTGTTGCTCGTTTGTAGTTCATATCATTCGTTATCATTTCATGTGTAATTCGTATTGTTTCACATCAATAAGTGATGACCTTGATTTGAGGACAAATCCTTTTCAAGAGGAGGGGAATGATGAAGACTTATCTAGCACAAAGGCGAGGCAACCTGCTGATTTGAAGGGATAACTTTGGAAATTCATAACGTGTGAACGGCTAGGTGTTTGGAGGCGTATGAGTAGGTCTTTTCAAAGTTCATGATCTTATCGTCAACTTTGATGTTGGAATCAGATCCATTGGAGAACACACGAGGAAGCTTTGGTCGGTTATTTTAAAGTATCCAGAAGCTGTCTTACTTTGACAATTGTGTTATCTTCCTTTGACATTTGTATTGTACGTTTTTATTGAGTTCAAACCTTTCTAGTCAACAAAATCACACCTTGCTTTACTTATTTCCGTTTCCCATGCTTGGAGGGTTGTTCCAAGACATTTCATTTTCTATTTAAACTCATTTGTAAGTCATTTAAAGGCAGAGATGAATTTCAATATAGAAATGTGAGTTTAAGTCTCTCTTGGGTTCTTTGAAGAACCTACGAACTTATCAGATTACTCTGTGGCGTTCGTACCTTGACTTATCAATCAATTTTGCCATCCTTGATTGTGGTGTCCTCCTAATACCAAGGTTCGCACCTTCTCTATAGGTGTTGGGTCGCGGTTTCCATCCTTAAACCTGAAAGTAGAACGGTCCTAGGCAGTAACATTGTTACGGGTTTCGTCACAAGTTGGCGGGGTTCGTATCACCAGCCAAAAGGAAAAACGCAGCTCAAGAACACAAGTAATAACACTCATAAGATTGGTAAAGAAAAAACAAAAACGGACCAGCAAACCTAAAACTAAAGGAAAACGAAATTTGAGCTTGTAATCATCAAAAGAAATCAATAATGATCACAAAGAGAGAATAGAAAAAAATCAAGAAGAACACTAAAAAATATTCTAGAGAGAAGGCAGAACATTTTCTCTCTCTTAGTGCTTTGTTCCCTATTGCCTCGTCATTAACATGGCAGCGGGTGTGAAAAATATTTTCACGTTGTACCTCATCATCTTTGATGAAGACTTATCTAGCACAAAGGCGAGGCAACCTGCTGATTCGAAGGGATAATTTTGGAAATTCATAACGTGTGAACGGCTAGGTTTTTGGGAGGCGTGTGAGTAGGTCTTTTCAAAGTTCATGATCTTATCTTCAACTTTGATGCTGCAATCAAATCCATTGAAGGCCACACGGGGAAGATATGGTTGGTTATTTCAAAGTATCCAGAAGCTGTCTTACTTTGACAATTGTGTTCTCTTCCTTTGATAATTGTGTTGCATGTTTTTATTGAGTTCAAAGCTTCCTAGTCAACAAAATCACACCATCCTTTACTTGTTTTCGTTTCCCATGCTTGGAGGGTTGTTCCAAGACATTTCATTTTCTATTTAAACTCATTTGTAAGTCATTTAATAAAGGCAGAGATGAATTTCAATATAGAAATGTGAGTAAGTCTCTCTTGGGTACTTTGAAGAACCTACGAACTTATCAGATTACTCTGTGGCATTCGTACCTTGACTTATCAATCAAGTTTGCCATCCTTGATTGTGGCGTCCTCCTAATACCAAGGTTTGCACCTTCTCTATAGGTGTTGGGTCGCGGTTTTCCATCCTAAACCTAAAAGTAGAACGGTCCTAGGCAGTAACATTGTTACGGGTTTCGTCACAAGTTGGCGGGGTTCGTATCATTTGGTATCAGAGCCAAGGTTCTAGTCTCGGGTTTACTCTATCCTTATGTTTTTGTTTTCTATTCAAATCCATCGTATATTGTTGTTCGTTTGTAGTTCGTATAATTCGTTATCATTTCATGTGTAATTCGTATTGTTTCACATCAATAAGTGATGACCTTGATTTGAGGACAAATCCTTTTCAAGAGGAGGGGAATGATGAAGACTTATCTAGCACAAAGGCGAGGCAACCTGCTGATTCGAAGGGATAACTTTGGAAATTCATAACGTGTGAACGGCTAGGTTTTTGGGAGGCGTGTGAGTAGGTCTTTTCAAAGTTCATGATCTTATCTTCAACTTTGATGCTGGAATCAGATCCATTGAAGGCCACACGGGGAAGCTATGGTTGGTTATTTCAAAGTATCCAGAAGCTGTCTTACTTTGACAATTGTGTTCTCTTCCTTTGATAATTGTGTTGCATGTTTTTATTGAGTTCAAAGCTTCCTAGTCAACAAAATCACACCATCCTTTACTTGTTTTCGTTTCCCATGCTTGGAGGGTTGTTCCAAGACATTTCATTTTCTATTTAAACTCATTTGTAAGTCATTTAATAAAGGCAGAGATGAATTTCAATATAGAAATGTGAGTAAGTCTCTCTTGGGAGGTCAAAAGGCTGTTGAAATTGAGTGATGGAATTTTAGTGAGAGAAAATGCTCTGACTTCTCTCTAGAATTTCTTTGAGTGTTCTTCTCTTCTCTCTTTTCTATTCTCTCTTCGTGATTATTATTGAATTTCTTTGATGATTACGAGCTCAATTTTCATTTTCTTTAGTTTTAGGTTTGCTGGTTCGTTTTCTTTAATTTATTAGAAGTTGTTTAGTTTGTTTTTACTACTATGGATGATTTTAATGTGGCCAATCTTGGTGGTTTTAAGGCTAATTCGAGCTGCAACTTGTCTTCAACCAATGGAATGAAGGGATGTAGGGTTTTGGTAGATCAAACCCAAAATCCTACTGCTGGTGGTGTGAAGAAGGATGGAGACCATGTTTCTTCTTTGATCTCAAATGGAATGAAGGGCTATCATATAGCTGATGGTGGTGTGAAGAAGGGTGGAGACCATGTTTCTTCTTTGAGTTCCAATGGAGTGAATGGTTATCATGAAGGGCTAGTCATGGGCTGTCATGATATATCATCTATAGATGGTGGTGTCAAGAAGGATGGAGACCATGTTTCTTCTTCTTCTTTGATGATCAATGGGATAAAGAGCTGTCATGAAAGGGTAATGAAGGGCTGCCATTATATGCCCTCTATTGTTGATGGTGGTATGAAGGATGGCAACCATGTTTCTTCTTTGAAATTCAATGGTATGAAGGGCTGTCATGATAAAGCTTCAGCTGGAGTTGTTAAAACTGAATTTGGTAATGGTGGTGCAATGAAAAATGTCTCTTTTGGTGTAAGTAGTAGGTCTCTTGAAATGGATGATAATTGTGATGGAGTAGGAGCTGTTTCCAAAGGAAGAATTGGTTGTCTTTCAACTATTTCGGGATTGGACAAGAAGAAAGGTGTGGTTGACATTGGTGACAAGGGTGAAGACTTGTTGAATGAGGTGTTGCATAGAGATAATAATGGACACAATTTTCAAATGGTGGTTGGAGACATGTGCAAGGGGCAAATAATTCAAAGGATGGATGATTCTCATGGGCGGATTTTTCAACATAAGGATGCTAATATTGACATTAATGGCCAAAATTGTCAAAGGAATGTGGTTGTTGATGACCTTCCTCCACTAAATAAAAGTATTCAGCAAGGAATGGGGGTAATAGAGTCAAAATGTGGTGCTTTGGGTTCAATTTCGGGTATTGGTAATGTTGGGCACGAAATTGGAGCTAATGGGGCTGATTCTACAAAATTAGATGGGCCAAGGATTAATGTTATTGAATCACCTTCGAATTATGGTGGAGTTGGGCTTGCAAGAGATGATAATAGAAAGGAAAAGCTTGGTAACTTGCATTTTGGGTCTGATGTGGGTGTAATTGGGCCGAAATCGAGTGCTTTGGGCTCAATTTCGGGTCTTGGTAGCTTTGGACAAGGAGGGGCTGATCTTGGACCATTTTCAACACCTTCTTCCATGCATGATCAAGGGCTGAAACCATCTTATGCTAAGGCTGTCCAGAATTCTTCTCCTATTGCTTGTGAGGTACGATATTCTACCTTTGAATCCTTACAATATTTTAAACCTACTGAAGAAAATGGAAGAATTAAAGTTAGCCCTCCGGTTGAAGAAGCTATTGAGGGAAGTGAAGAATGGAGAACTTCCTTGATAGGGTACTTTGTGGATAAGCGAATTCCATTCCCCGTAGTGAATTCAATAGTTCATAAAATTTGGGGTAGGTTTGGCCTTAAAGAAGTATTATCTTCGGAATAAGGGTTCTTTATTTTCAAGTTTGATAGTCTTGACCATGCTTGTGAAGTTCTTGAAAAAGGTCCATGGCATATAGTGAATAAATTGCTTGTTCTTAAAAGGTGGCAGCCTAGTTTATCCTTGTCTAAAGATGAGTTACGCAATATTCCTATATGGGTTAAACTTTATAATCTACCTTTTGAATATTGGACTTCTAAGGGCCTGAGTTTTGTAGTGAGTGCTTTGGGCATTCCATTACATGCCGATCACATTACTTTAGCTAGGAAACGTCTTAGCTTTGCTCGTGTGTGTGTTGAGGTTGATGCTTCGAAGGTTGATGCTTTGCTCGTGTTCAGATGCTTTGCAGAATGCCCAAAGCTAAGACGTTTCCTAGCTAATATAATGTCAACCTTCGAAGCATCAACCTCAACACACACACGAGCAAAGCTAAAACGTTTCCTAGCTAATATAATGTGATCAGCATGCAATGGAATGCCCAAAGCACTAACTACAAAACTCAGGCCCTTAGAAGTCCAATATTCAAAAGGTAGATTATATAGTTTAACCCATACAGGAATATTGCGTAACTCATCTTTAGACAAGGATAAACTAGGCTGCCATCTTTTAAGAACAAACAATTTATTCACTATATGCCATGGACCTTTTTCAAGAACTTCACAAGTATAGTCAAGACTATCAAACTTGAAAATAAAGAACCCTTGTTCCGAATATAAGACTTCTTTAAGGCCAAACCTACCCCAAATTTTATGAACTACTGAATTCACTACGGGGAAAGGAATTCGCTTATCCACAGAGTACCCTATTAAGGAAGTTCTCCATTCTTCACTTACCTCAATAGCTCAACCGGAGGGCTAACTTTAATTCTTCCATTCTCTTCAGTAGGTTTAAAATATTGTAAGGATTCAAAGATAGAAGATCGTACCTCACAAGCAATAGGAGAAGAAATCTGGACAGCCTTAGCATAAGATGGTTTCAGCCCTTGATCATGCATGGAAGAAGGTGTTGAAAATGGTCCAACATCAGCCCCTCCTTGTCTAAAGCTACCAAGACCTAAAAATGAACCCAAAGCACTCGATTTCGGCCCAATTACACCCATATCGGACCCAAAATGTAGGTTACCAAGCTTTTCCTTTCTATTATCATTTCTTGCAAGCCCAAATCCACCACAATTCGAAGGAGATTCAATAACATTACTCCTTGGCCCATCTAATTTTGTAGAATCAGCCCCATTAGCTTCAATTTCGTGGCCAACATGACCAATACCCGAAATTGAACCTAAAGCACCAGATTTTGACTCTATTACCCCCATTCCTTACTGACTTCTTTTATTTAGTGAAGGAAAGTCATCAACAACCACCTTCCTTTGACAATTTTGGCCATTAATGTCAGTATTAGCATCCTTATTTTGAAAAATCCGCCCATGAGAATCACCCATCCTTTGAATTATTTGCCCATTGCACATGTCTCCAACCACCATTTGAAAAATTTGTCCATTATTATTTCTATGCAACACCTCATTCAACAAGTCTTCACCCTTTTCACCAATGTCAACCACATCTTTCTTCTTGTCCAATCCTGAAATAGTTGAAAGACAACCAGTTCTTCCTTTAGAGACAGCTCCTACTCCATCACAATTATCATCCATTTCAAGAGACCTACTACTTAAACCAAAAGAGACATTTTTCATTGCACCACCATCACCAAATTTAGCTTTAACAACTCCAGCTGAAGCTATATCATGACAGCCCTTCATACCATTGAATTTCAAAGAAGAAACATGGTTGCCATCCTTCATACCACCATCAACAATAGAGGGTATATCATGGAAGCCCTTCATTACCCCTTCATGACAGCTCTTTATTCCATTGATCATCAAAGAAAAAACAAGGTCTCCATCCTTATTCACACCACCATCTATAGATGATATATCATGACAGCCCATGACTAGCCCTTCATGATAGCCATTCACTCCATTGGAACTCAAAGAAGAAACATGGTCTCCACCCTTCTTCACACCACCATCAGCTTCATGATAGCCCTTCCTTCTATTTGAGATCAAAGAAGAAACATGGTCTCCATCCTTCTTAACACCACCAGCAGTAGGATTTCGGGTTTGATCTACCAAAACCCTACATCCCTTCATTCCATTGGTTGAAGACAAGTTGCAGCTCGAATTAGCCTTAAAACCACCAAGATTGGCCACATTAAAATCATCCATAGCAGAAAAAGCAAACTAAAACTTCTAATAAATTAAAGAAAACGGACCAGCAAACCTAAAACTAAAGAAGAACGAAAATTGAGCTTGTAATCATAAAAAGAAATCAATAATGATCCCAAAGAATGATCCCTAAGGGGGGTAAGTGGAGATAGATTTGTGGGGGATTCTTCTTATCTTTGTATATTTATTATGATTTTTGGATGCTGGAATATTAGGGGTCTTAATGACCATTTGAAGCAAAGAGAGGTTCGCAATTTGATTAAAGATGAGAAATTGTCTTTGTGTGGTTTAGTCGAAACGAAAGTTCTGGAGAAAAATAAAGATGTTATTCTTAAGACCATTGACCGGTCTTGGAAGGTGGAGTGCAATTATAATTTTTCCTCTTTGGGGAGGATTTGGGTTTGTTGGAATCCGTTCGATGTTACTGTTTTGGTTGTCGGATCTTCTGAACAAGTTATCCATTGTAGAGTTTCTTCTGTTGATTCTACTTGGGAGTGTATGATATCGATAGTGTACGGTGATAATTGTAATGTTCGTAGGGAGGCGTTGTGGGCTGATTTAGTGGCGCGCGGAGTGGAATGGGAGAATAGTGCTTGGATTGTGATGGGTGACTTTAATGCTATTAAGTCTTCGGTTGAGAGTGTTGGAGGATCCAATTCTTGGCCACATTGGAAAGACGACTTTTCTAATTGTTTAGCTGAGTCTGGGTTGGATGATCTGCGATTTAATGATGAGAATAAGGGAGCTGCACCAAGGGATCCATTGCATGTTCCGATTGGGCCAATAACAAGGGCAAGGGCTAAGAGATTCAAAGAAGCACTCAATGGCCTAATTCAAGATACATGGGCTGATTCTGAATTATTAAAGCCCAAGATGAACCCACATGAAGACCAAGGCTTGATTAACATCATCAAGGCAATTGAGTGGGCTGAATAAGAGAAAGCTTGGCATAATTTCGGTTTGGGCTTGATTTAATAGTTGTTTGTTTTAGTTTGGGTCCATTTGTAAGGCAATTATGACCATTCTAGTTTTCTATTTGTATGGCCTTAATGGCTATCTTGTTTTCTTTTCTTTGTTTTAGGGTTTCATTATATAAGGATATTGATGGATGTAAGAAAAGTAATTATTGATTTTGAATGAAATTTGAGAGAGGTTTCTCTTTGTTCTTTGAGAACTCACTGGAACTTATCAGAATTCTCTGTGGCGTTCCTCCTTGACTTATCAATCGAGTATTTCATCCTTGATTGTGGCGTCCTCCTTTATACCAAGGTTCACATCTCGATATAGGTGTTGGGTCGCGGTTTCCATCCGAACCCGAGGTTAGAACGAATATTGGCTTCAATCTTGATACAATCGACGGGGTTCATATCATTTGGTATCAGAGCTTAGGGCTCTAACATCAGGTTATTCTATCTTCTTCGTCTTTGATTTCGTTGATCATTGAATTATATCTTATTTCCAGAACTTCTTGTTAGTGTCCAGATCTAAGTTATCTATCTGTGTTATTCTTGTTCTTGTTCTTGATTTCGTAGATCCAAATCTAAGTATCTGTCTGTGATATTCTTGCTCTTGATTTCGTAGATCCAAATCTAAATATCTGTCTGTGATATTCTTGTTCTTGATTTCGTAGATCCAAATCTAAGTATCTGTCTGTGTTATACTTGTTCTTGATTTCGTAGATCCAAATCTAAGTATCTATCTGTGTTATTCCTGTTCTTGATTTCGTTGATCCAGAGAGAAGTTATCTGTCTGTATTATTCTTGTTCTTGGTTTCGTTGAACCAGATCTAAGTCTGTGTTAGTCTTGTTCTTAATTTTATTGATCCAGATCGAAGTTGTATAATCTGTTATATTCTTGTTTGTGCGTTTGTGCGTTTCCAGATCTAAGAGAGAGAGAGAGAGAGAGAGAGAAAAAAAAAAAAAAAAAAAAAAAAAAAAAAAAAAAATTTATCAACTATTTATTTTTTCACCGATCGTGTAGTTGAATATATATCAACTATTGTTATTTCCTTCTTGATTCGTGCAGTGATTATAAAAAAAAAAAAAAAAAAAAAAAATATCAGTTTCGTTGTGATTTGTTTCCTGTGAACCTAAGAATTTTTGTTTCGTGTGAACGTGGCTAAGAAATCCTGATTATTGTTTGGTTAGTTTGAAAAGAACTTTTGAGAAAAAAAAAATACGAGTGGAAAAAGGCAAGAGAGGTGAGGACATACTGAGGGTAAAAGCCGAATATATTGTGTGAAACAGGAGTGGAACTGAGTGAACTATTGTTTGAGGGAAACACGTGAGGGAGTGAAGTGAGGAGCTTCTTTTATTTATTTTTTTTTTTTACTAACGTTTTCTTTGCAGCGAATATGTCTAAAGAAAGTGCTTCGGATGAGGTGTTGGGAAAGGTAGATACAAAGTTTATAATGGAAGCATTGATGAGGGAGATGGGGAGATTGTTAAGGGCTGAAATGGAACCGATTCATGAACGATTAGATCGGGTAGAAAATACACGTGCGGAACAGCCACCACCCGTTCCCCAAGCACGTAGGAGAGAGAGGGTTCCGGTTAGAGAAGAAGTTCATGATTACTACGGGGATGATAATGACATAGAGGAGGATGATCGCATGTCCAGTGTGGGTGCGGGGAGATTTAGGCGTGGAATGGGAGGTAGAGGAGTTAGGTATGGGGATAGAGAAGATAGGTATGGGAATAGAGAAGATAGGTATGGGAACAGAGGAGATAGGAATGTAGAGAGGGTTGATAATAATTTGGGTAGTATAAAGGTGAAGATTCCAACCTTCCAAGGTAAAACTGATCCTGAAGCTTATTTGGAGTGGGAGAAAAGAATAGAGCTGGTGTTTGACTGCCATGAATATTCCGAAATGAAGAAGGTGAAATTGGCAGCCATAGAATTCACCGATTATGCTATTGTTTGGTGGGATCAACTGATTGTGAGTAGGAGACGGAATGGAGAAAGACCTATTGAGACATGGGAGGAGATGAAGACTGTTATGAGGAGGAGATTCATTCCAAGCCACTATTATAGGGGTTTGTTTCAAAAATTGCAAACTCTTACTCAGGGGTCCAAGTGTGTTGAAGACTACTACAAAGAGATGGAAATAGCCATGATTCGAGCTGATGTACAGGAGGACAGAGAGGCGACTATGGCTAGGTTTCTCAATGGACTACACCGAGACATTGCAAATGTAGTGGAGTTGCAGCATTATGTTGAATTGACTGACATGGTACACATGGCCATTAAAGTGGAACAACAATTGAAGAGGAAGGGTTCCACACGGGTTGGGCAAAATTCGGGTTCTTCATCAACATGGAAACCGAATTGGAGCAAGAGGGAGGACCAGCCTAGTTTCAAGGCCAAGGCCGAACCTTCCAGAGATCATAAGGCCGGAGGCACAATAAACCAAGGTAAACCAGATTCTCAACCTACTAGAAATCGTGACATTAAGTGCTTTAAGTGTTTGGGAGCAGGTCATATTGCATCACAATGCCCAAACAAGAGAGTAATGGTTTTGAAGGATGATGGTGGTATCGAATCAGAGGGTGAATCTGATGGTGAGTCCATGCCACCATTGGAGGATGCCGGTGACTTTGAGTATCCGGTGGGTGGAGAGCTTTTGGTTGCAAGACGAGCTCTTAGTGCTCAAGCAAAGGAAGATGATGAGGTACAACGTGAAAACATTTTCACACCCGCTGCCATGTTAATGACAAGGTATGTAGTGTGATTATTGATGGGGGGAGTTGTACTAATGTGGCGAGCACTACTTTGGTAAAAAAATTGAATTTGAAAACTTTGAAGCACCCAAAACCTTATAAGCTACAATGGTTGAATGATAGTGGGGAAGTTAGGGTGAATAAACAGGTGTTGGTGTCATTTTCAATTGGCAAATACAAAGATGAAGTTGTTTGTGATGTGGTACCAATGAATGCGGGTCATATCCTTTTGGGAAGACCGTGGCAGTTTGATAGGCATGTGACTCATGATGGATACACTAATAGATACTCCTTTGTGCTCCATAAAAGGCCAATCACCCTTGTACCTTTAACCCCAAGACAAGTATATGAAGATCAAGTGAGGTTAAAAGATGAGAGGGATGTTAAAACTGAGAGTGAGAGTTCAAAAGAAAAAGAGGTTGAAGAGAAAAAAAGAGAGACAAAACAAGTGAGCTTTTATGCAAGAGATAGTGAGATCAAAAGGGCTTTGTTTTCAAACCAGCCAATGATTGTACTTTTGTACAAAGAGGCTTGTTTTAGTACTAATGAAATTAACTCTTCTTTGCCTAGTGTTGTTGTTTCACTTTTGCAGGACTTTGATGAAGTGTTTCCCGAAGAGATGCCTATTGGTTTACCACCAATAAGGGGGATTGAACACCAAATTGACTTTGTCCCCGGAGCACCAATTCCAAATAGACCCGCATACCGAAGTAATCCCGAGGAGACAAAGGAACTTCAAAGGCAGGTTGATGAGCTCATGGAGAAGGGGTATGTTCGTGAGAGTATGAGTCCCTGTGCGGTTCCCGTATTGCTTGTGCCTAAGAAGGATGGAACATGGAGGATGTGTGTTGATTGTCGTGCCATCAACAATATCACTGTAAAGTATCGACATCCTATTCCTAGATTAGATGATATGCTTGATGAATTGCCTGGTTCTATTGTTTTCACTAAAATTGATCTTAAAAGTGGATATCATCAAATTAGGATGAAAGAAGGTGATGAGTGGAAAACTGCTTTCAAAACAAAATATGGGTTATATGAGTGGTTAGTTATGCCCTTTGGGTTAACTAATGCACCAAGTACTTTCATGAGATTAATGAACCATGTTTTGCGTGCTTTTATTGGAAGATTTGTGGTTGTTTACTTTGATGACATTCTGATTTATAGCAAAAACTTGGATGAGCATGTTGAACATTTAAAACTTGTTTTAGGTGTTTTAAGAACCGAAAAGTTGTTTGCTAATTTTAAAAAGTGTACCTTTTGCACGGATAGGTTGGTATTTTTGGGTTTTGTTGTTAGTGCTAAAGGAATTGGGGTTGATGAAGAAAAGGTTAAGGCAATTAAGGAGTGGCCGAAACCTACAACTGTGGGACAAGTGAGAAGTTTTCATGGGTTGGCTAGTTTCTATAGGAGGTTTGTGAAAGACTTTAGTAGTCTAGCTGCACCTTTAACTGAAGTTATCAAAAAGAATGTGGGTTTTAAGTGGGGTAATGAACAAGAAAAGGCATTTAACTTGATTAAGGAAAAATTAACTAATGCACCTTTGCTTGCTTTGCCTAACTTTGCTAAAGCTTTTGAGATTGAGTGTGATGCTTCAGGAATAGGTATGGGAGCTGTTCTAATGCAAGAAGGACGTCCCATTGCATTTTTTAGTGAGAAAATAAGTGGAGCAGCCTTGAATTATCCTACCTATGACAAGGAGATGTATGCTTTGGTTAGGGCATTGGAAACTTGGCAACATTACCTTTGGCCGAAAGAATTTGTGATTCACACGGATCATGAGTCCTTGAAGCATCTAAAGGGGCAGCACAAGCTAAATAAGCGGCATGCCAAGTGGGTGGAGTTCATAGAAACATTTCCATACGTGATCAAGTACAAAAAAGGTAAGGAAAACGTAGTCGCTGATGCTCTGTCCAGAAGGTATGTTTTACTTTCTACTTTGGATGCGAGATTGTTTGGTTTTGACTACATTAAAGAATTGTATGTGGAAGATGCTGATTTTGGCAATGTATTCAATGCATGTGAAAAGGTTGCATTTGGCAAGTTTTATAGGCATGATGGATTTTTGTTTAGAGAGACTAAATTATGCGTGCCTAAGAGTTCTCTGCGTGAATTGCTTGTGAGGGAAGCTCATGGGGGTGGTTTGATGGGGCATTTTGGTATAGCCAAGACCTTAGATGTTTTGCATGAACACTTCTTTTGGCCTCATATGAAACGTGATGTAGAAAGAATTTGTGAGAAATGCATTACGTGTAGACAAGCTAAGTCTAGGGTTAAGCCTCATGGTTTGTATACTCCTTTACCTATACCTAGTGGACCTTGGATTGATATTTCTATGGATTTTGTGCTGGGTTTGCCTAGGTCAAAGAGGGGTAGGGATTCTATATATGTGGTTGTTGATAGGTTTTCTAAAATGGCACATTTCATTCCTTGTCATAAAACTGATGATGCATCACATATTGCTGATTTGTTTTTCAAAGAAATTGTTAGATTGCACGGCATGCCTAAAACCATTGTTTCGGATAGAGATGCTAAGTTCTTAAGCTACTTTTGGAAAACTTTATGGGGCAAGTTAGGAACTAAACTTTTGTTTTCTACTACTTGTCATCCACAAACTGATGGTCAAACTGAAGTAGTTAATAGGACTTTATCTGCCTTGTTGCGTGCTATAATACAAAAGAACTTGAAAAATTGGGAAGATTGTTTGCCGCATGTAGAGTTTGCTTATAATAGGAGTGTGCATTCTGCAACTCATTTTTCGCCTTTTGAAATTGTGTATGGTTTTAACCCATTGACTCCTTTGGATTTACTTCCTTTACCTGTGACTGAGCATGTTAACTTGGATGGAAAGAAAAAGGCAGAGTTTGTTAAGCAAATCCATGAAAAGACTAGGCAAAACATCGAGAGGAGAACTGAGCAATATGCCAACCAAGCTAATAAAGGGCGCAAGAAAGTTGTGTTTGAACCCGGTGATTGGGTGTGGTTGCATATGAGGAAGGAACGGTTTCCAGTCCAGAGGCGTTCTAAACTACTTCCACGGGGAGATGGCCCATTTCAAGTGATTGAAAAGATCAATGACAATGCCTACAAGTTAGATCTTCCAGGTGAGTATAATGTTAGTGCAAGCTTCAATGTTTCTGATTTGTCTCCTTTTGATGTAGGTGACGATTTGAGGACAAATCCTTTTCAAGAGGGAGGGAATGATGAGAATAAGGGAGCTGCACCAAGGGATCCATTGCATGTTCCGATTGGGCCAATAACAAGGGCAAGGGCTAAGAGATTCAAAGAAGCACTCAATGGCCTAATTCAAGATACATGGGCTGATTCTGAATTATTAAAGCCCAAGATGAACCCACATGAAGACCAAGGCTTGATTAACATCATCAAGGCAATTGAGTGGGCTGAATAAGAGAAAGCTTGGCATAATTTCGGTTTGGGCTTGATTTAATAGTTGTTTGTTTTAGTTTGGGTCCATTTGTAAGGCAATTATGACCATTCTAGTTTTCTATTTGTAAGGCCTTAATGGCTATCTTGTTTTCTTTCCTTTGTTTTAGGGTTTCATTATATAAGGATATTGATGGATGTAAGAAAAGTAATTATTGATTTTGAATGAAATTTGAGAGAGGTTTCTCTTTGTTCTTTGAGAACTCACTGGAACTTATCAGAATTCTCTGTGGCGTTCCTCCTTGACTTATCAATCGAGTATTTCATCCTTGATTGTGGCGTCCTCCTTTATACCAAGGTTCACATCTCGATATAGGTGTTGGGTCGCGGTTTCCATCCGAACCCGAGGTTAGAACGAATATTGGCTTCAATCTTGATACAATCGACGGGGTTCATATCATAATGGGTGCTTCTATACATGGTCTAATCATCGTACGGTTGATCCTATTCTTCGAAAGTTAGATCGAGCTTTGGTCAATTTGAAGTGGGATATTTCATTTCGAGGTTCTGAGGCGTATTTTCAACCTTCCAGTGTTTCTAATCACTCTCCTATGATTGTTAAGATTGTGGATCTCCCTCGGCGACGGGTGCCTTTTAAGTTTTTTGATTTCTGGGCGGATCATCCAGAATTTTTATCCTTGGTGGATCGAGTTTGGGCGGACAGGGTGGATGGGTCTCCTATGTTTCAGCTATGTAAGAAGCTAAAAAGATTGAAAGTGGAGCTTAAGAAACTTAATAGAGAGTGTTATTCTGACTTGTCTTCTAGGGTGCAGCAAGCTAAGCATGATTTAGAGTCTGTGCAATGGGATATTCAGAGGCAACCTACGAACATTTCTTTACATGGGGAGGAGTCTCGGTTGGTGAAGCTTTATGGTGATTTGAGTAGAGATGAAGAGAGTTTTTTGAGACAAAAGTCCCGGGTTCAGTGGATTAATTTGGGAGATAGGAATTCTAAGTTCTTTTTTCGATCGATGAGACAAAGATATAGTAGGAGTAAGGTATTATCTCTTACCGATGAGCATGGTAGTCGTGTGGAGGAGCCTAGTGAAGTTAAATCATTGGTGGTGAACTTCTTTGAGACACTTCTGAGACAGCCTGCTGGATGCCCTAGGATTGACCTTAAATCAATGGTGGTGAACTTCTCCGGAAGCGTATTTCTGGTGATCAGTGTGCTACCTTGGGTAGAGAGGTTAGTGATGTTGAAATTAAGGCAGTTTTGTTCTCTTTAAAAGATAATAAAGCTCCTGGTCCGGATGGGTATAATGCTACTTTCTTCAAGAAAGCTTGGTCTGTTGTTGGTGATGATTTTCATCGTGCTATTCATTCGTTTTTTAGCTCCGGGAGATTGCTCAAGCAAGTGAATGCTACTGTGGTTGCTCTTATTCCAAAGGTTCCTAATCCTTCTAAGGTTGGGGATTTTAGGCCTATTTCGTGTTGTAACACTATCTACAAATGCATTGCCAAAATTATTGCGAATCGTGTTCAGATGGTGCTGCCTGATGTTGTTAGTCCTTTTCAGTCGGCCTTCGTTGCTGGTAGGAGGATTAGTGATAATATATTACTGTCGCAGGAATAGTTAAGGAACTATCATCGTGATGGGGGTCATCCTAGGTGTGTGCTGAAGGTAGATTTAATGAAAGATTATGATTCTGTGCGGTGGGATTTCTTAGTGGCTATTTTACAGATTTTAGGCTTCCCAGAGCAGATGATAACTTGGATTTCTGAGTGCATTTCCACTCCCCGTTTCTCGATTTCTATCAATGGCGAGTTGAATGGTTTCTTTGCTAGTGGCCGAGGTTTGAGGCAGGGGGATCCTATGTCCCCTTATTTATTTGTGCTGGCTATGGAGGTCTTCTCGGGGTTGATGCATATTATGGAGCAGGAGGGTCAGTTTGCATACCATTGGCGGTGTGGGAAGATTGGTATTTCGCATTTATGCTTTGCGGATGATCTTATGGTTTTCTGTAGGGCAGAGAGGGAGTCAGTTGCTGCAGTTAATGTTGTCCTTGGTCAGTTCCAAGCTCTTTCTGGGTTGATTCCTAATCCTAGCAAGAGCAATCTTTTTGTGGCTGGTGTGTCTTCTGAGACTAAGTAAGAGTTACTTGGGATTCTTGGTTTTCAGAAAGGGGTATTACCTGTCAGATATCTTGGGGTTCCTCTGATTTCTACTAAGCTTACGGCAGTGGATTGTAGGGTTCTTGTTGACAGGATTGTAGCGAGAGTTAAGAGTTGGACTAGTAGGGTTCTTTCTTTTGCAGGGAGGCTTCAGCTCATTCAATCTGTATTGTTCTCTATTCAGGTGTATTGGTCCTCCATTTTTATCTTGCCTAAGTCAGTGGTGATTAAGGTTGAAACTACTTTGCGTAGTTTTCTTTGGAAGGGTTCAGATTTAGGTAAAGGTGGGGCAAAGGTTGCATGGTCTTTGGTGTGTTTACCAAAGGAAGAGGGTGGTCTCGGTATTAAGAGCGTTGAGTGTTGGAATAAAGCTGCCATAAGTAAGCATTTGTGGGCTGTCTGTAGCAATTTGAGGTCTTCTGTCTGGGTCTCGTGGGTTAGATCTACTCTGCTTAAGGGAAAGAATGTGTGGGAGATTAGGTGCCCTAGGGATTGCTCGTGGAGTTGGAGGAAAATTCTAGGCCTTCGGTATCTTGTGCGGCGGTTGATGCAGTTTTGGGTGGGTAATGGGGAGGATATTTCTCTTTGGTTTGATTATTGGCATCCGTTGGGTCCTTTGGTTGAGGTGTTTGGGCGACGGATTATTTATGATTCTAGTTTTGGTCTTCATGCTAGGGTGGCGGATGTTGTTCAGGGGAGGGATTGGGCTTGGCCTCGTTCCCTGACCGGGAATTGGATGGACATTATCAGTGGTATCCCTGCTTCCTTCAGGCCTAATAACTCTCAAGCTAATACTTTGTGTTGGGTTGAGGACTCTCGGGGGGCTTTCTCTATTCGTAATGCTTGGGAGGCTCTTCGGTCCCGGCAGCCAGCGGTGGATTGGTTTAGGTCCGTTTGGCATTCTAAATCAATTCCTAGACATGCTTTCATCTTCTGGTTGGCCATTAGGGGTGCTCTTTCTACTCAGGATAAGCTTCTTGTTTATGGCTTGATTCCGGCTATTCGTTGTGTGTTTTGTGGAGGGAGTTGTGAGGATGTCCCTCATCTCTTTTTTGAGTGTTCTTATTCTTGCGAGGTTTGGTTTGCTCTTTTAAGGAGGTGCAGATTACCTCTGCGTGCTCGGAGTTGGGAGGATACTATTCTTTGGTCTTGCCATTTCCGCGGTCGGCAACTTCGTGGGTGGGTGGTGCGTATTATGCTTGCGGCTGCTGTCTATGCTATTTGGCGTGAGCGGAATGCTAGGATGCATGGCGAGTTACCTAAACCTATTACCATGGTTGTTCGTTCCATTGTCAGAGATGTTTGTATGCGTCTTAATTCCTTATCTGGTGTGATGCCTTCTCCTACTAATAGGTGGCTCCACCAGTCTTGGGGTTTATCTGATTCTATTTTTTTGTAATTCGCTTGTTTTGCCTTTTGTGGGGTTTGGTGGGTTCTTTTGGCTGTACCCTATGATAGGGTTTGTGCTTAGCTTTTATTGCTTTGCTGTTTTTTGAGTTTCGGTTGGTAGGGGGCCTGTCCCTTGTCTGACCTTGTGATCTTCTCGCTGGGGTATGCCCCTTTGCTTTTGTTTTGTCTCTTTGGTTAATATACTTACATTATCCAAAAAAAAAAAGATAGAATAGAAAAAAATCAAGAAGAACACTCAAAAAATTCTAGAGAGAAGGCAGAGCATTTTCTCCTAGAGAGAGTTATATCAAACTCCTCTATAGACCTTTGTAACTCCTATCCTTCGAATATATTTTCTTCATATCAATTGAGCTGTCAATGAGAACGATTATGTAATAGTCTATCCTCGATAGTTTGGTGCTATTCACTTGTTAATCATGAGTATATCCTTTTGCCCAAAGACAATGCACTTTGATGATTTTAGACTCATCATAACACATTAAAACACTTTATCCAGAACCGTCAATGGATCAAAGTTTTCACATGAGGACAATCAGAGAGTCTATCTCAAACCTGAAATAAATCATGGACTTATTATGGTTGCAATTGATATCATTTGAACTGTCAATAAGTACGATTATGTAATAGTCTATCATTGGTAGCTTGGTGCTATTCACTTGTTAATCATAGAGGACTTTATTTATAGAAATGGACATCGTGGCTCAATTTATAAAATCATAGTAGAATACCATCATATGTGTCTTTTGAGTTATTGGATATTAAATCTTAACATTGAGTTTTCAATAGTGTCTATTGAAACATGGCTTTTAGAAAAGTCAAAATATCCAAGTTTAAAAGTATGGTTACATTATTAAAATTGATAACTTGAAGAGCTATAGGTGGTCTATGAGCTCTTGGCGATTACTGGTATTCTTCACCAGGATACACCATCTCCTAATAAGATTATTTAGGGTACGAATGAGAAACACTATCTTGTTCTAACTTTATTTAAGAGTTCAGTTTTGGTTCTTTAGTGGAATGAAGTAAAACTAGTAGATTGAACCTAAATGAATCATGGGATGATTGTGATTAGGTTAATCTATTGGAGCTTAAATTTAGATAGCCCGCCAAGATCACTTAACATTTTCTACCATACCAAATGCTAGGTCCATTCAAAATTGTTTTTGGGTTACAGAACCCAAAATAGTTGGAGAGGTGAGGCCATGTGTGTCATGAAGGTCCACGATCACTCTTTAATCACCTGGAATGGACGACAATGACTGTGGGAAGTCTTGGGCGGTCCTATGAGGTGCAATTAGCATTCCATTAGTACATAAGTACATTTTTTTTGGATAATGAAAGTATATTAACCAAAGAGACAAAACAAAGCAAAGGGGCATATCCCAGCGAGAAGATCACAAGGTCAGACAAGGGAAAGACCCTCTACCAATCGAAACTCAAAAAACAGCAAAACAATAAAAGCTAAGCACAAACCCTGTCATAGGGTACAGCCAAAAGAACCCACCAGACCGACAGCAAAAGGGACAAAACCCATAAAAGGCAAAACAAGCGAATTACAAAAAAATAGAATCAGATAAACCCCAAGACTGGTGGAGCCACCTATTAGTAGGAGAAGGCACCACACCAGATAAGGAATTAAGACGCATACAAACATCTCTAACAATGGAACGAACAACCATGGTAACAGGTTTAGGTAACTCGCCATGCATCCTAGCATTCCGCTCACGCAAAATAGCATAGACAGCAGCCGCAAGCATAATACGCACCACCCACCCACGAAATTGCCGACCGCGGAAATGGCAAGACCAAAGAATAGTATCCCCCAGCTCCGAGCACGTAGAGGTAATCTGCACTTCCTTAAAAGAGCAAACCAAACCTCGCAAGAATAAGAACAATAAAAAAAGAGATGAGGGACATCCTCACAACTCCCTTCACAAAACACACAACGAATAGCCGGAATCAAACCATAAACAAGAAGATTATCCTGAGTAGAAAGAGCACCCCTAATGGCCAACGAGAAGATGAAAGCATGTCTAGGAATTGATTTAGAATGCCAAACGGACCTAAACCAATCTACCGTTGGCTGCCGGGACCGAAGAGCCTCCCAAGCATTACGAATAAAGAAAGCCCCCCGAGAGTCCTCAACCCAACACAAAGTATCAGCTTGAGAGTTATTAGGCCTGAAGGAATCAGGGATACCACTGATAATGTCCATCCAATTCTCGGTCAGGGAACGAGGCCAAGCCCAATCCCTCTCCTGAACAATATCCGCCACCCTAGCATGAAGACCAAAACCAGAATCATAAATAATCCATCGCCCAAACACCTCCACCAAAGGACCCAACGGATGCCAATAATCAAACCAAAGGGAATATCCTCCCCATTACCCACCCGAAACTGCATCAACCGCCGCACAAGACACCGAAGGCCCAGAATTTTCCTCCAACTCCACGAGCAATCCCCAGGGCACCTAACCTCCCACACATTCTTTCCCTTAAGTAGAGTAGATCTAACCCACGAGACCCAGACAGAAGACCTCAAATTGCTACAGACAGCCCACAAATGCTTACTTATGGCAGACTTATTCCAACACTCAACACTCTTAATACCGAGTCCACCCTCTTCTTTCGGTAAACACACCAGAGACCATGCAACCTTTGCCCCACCTTTACCTAAATCTGAACCCTTCCAAAGAAAACTATGCAAAGTAGTTTCAACCTTAATCACCATTGACTTAGGCAAGATAAAAATGGAGGACCAATACACTTGGATAGAGAACAAAACAGATTGAATGAGCTGAAGCCTCCCTGCAAAAGAAAGAACCCTACTAGTCCAACTCTTAACTCTTGCTACAATCCTGTCGACAAGAACCCTACAATCCACTGCCATAAGCTTAGTAGAAATCAAAGGAACCCCAAGATATCTGACAGGTAATACCCCTTCCTAAAAACCAAGAATCCCAAGCAACTCTTGCTTAATGTCAGAAGACACACCAGCCACAAAAAGATTGCTCTTGCTAGGATTAGGAATCAACCCAGAAAGAGCTTGGAACTGACCAAGGACAACATTAACTGTAGCAACTGACTCCTTTTCTGCCCTACAGAAAACCATAAGATCATCCGCAAAGCATAAATGCGAAATACCAATCTTCCCACATCGCCAATGGTACGCAAACTGACCATCCTGCTCCATAATACGCATCAACCCCGAGAAGACCTCCAAAGCCAGCACAAATAAATAAGGGGACATAGGATCCCCCTGCCTCAAACCTCGGCCACTAGCAAAGAAACCATTCAACTCGCCATTGATAGAAATCGAGAAACGGGGAGTGGAAATGCACTCAGAAATCCAAGTTATCATCTGCTCTGGGAAGCCTAAAATCTGTAAAATAGCCACTAAGAAATCCCACCGCACAGAATCATAAGCTTTCATTAAATCTACCTTCAGCGCACACCTAGGATGACCCCCATCACGATGATAGTTCCTTAACAATTCCTGCGACAGTAATATATTATCACTAATCCTCCTACCAGCAACGAAGGCTTACTGAAAAGGACTAACAACATCGGCAGCACCATCTGAACACGATTCGCAATAATTTTGGCAATGCATTTGTAGATAGTGTTACAACACGAAATAGGCCTAAAATCCCCAACCTTAGAAGGATTAGGAACCTTAAGAATAAGAGCAACCACAGTAGCATTCACTTGCTTGAGCAATATCCTGGAGCTAAAAAACGAACGAATAGCACGAAGAAAATCATCACCCACAACAAACCAAGCTTTCTTGAAGAAAATAGCATTATACCCATCTGGACCAGGAGTTTTATTATCTTTTAAAGAGAACAAAACTGCCTTAATTTCAACATCACTAACCTCTCTACCCAAGGTAGCACACTGATCACCAGAAATACGCTTCGGGAGAGCCTGCCTCACTAAATCAAGGTCAATCCTAGGGCATCCAACAGGCTGTCTCAGAAGTGTCTCAAAGAAGTTCACCGCCATTGATTTAACTTCACTAGGCTCCTCCACACGATTACCATGCTCATCGGTAAGAGATAATACCTTACTCCTACTACATCTTTGTCTCATCGATCGAAAAAAGAACTTAGAATTCCTATCTCCCAAATTAATCCACTGAACCCGGCACTTTTGTCTCAAAAAACTCTCCTCATCTCTACTCAAATCACCATAAAGCTTCACCAACCGAGACTCCTCCCCATGTAAAGAAATGTTCGTAGGCTGCCTCTGAATATCCCATTGCACAGACTCTAAATCATGCTTAGCTTGCTGCACCCTAGAAGACAAGTCAGAATAGCACTCCCTATTAAGTTTCTTAAGCTCCACTTTCAATCTTTTTAGCTTCTTACATAGCTGAAACATAGGAGACCCATCCACCCTATCCGCCCAAACTCGATCCACCAAGGATAAAAATTCTGGATGATCCGCCCAGAAATCAAAAAACTTAAAAGGCACCCGTCGCCGAGGGAGATCCACAATCTTAACAATCATAGGAGAGTGATCAGAAACACTGGAAGGAAGAAAATGCGCCTCTGAACCTCGAAATGAAATATCCCACTTCAAATTGACCAAAGCTCGATCTAACTTTCGAAGAATAGGATCAACCGTACGATGATTATACCATGTATAGAAGCACCCATTAAATCGTAGATCATCCAACCCAGACTCAGCTAAACAATTAGAAAAGTCGTCTTTCCAATGTGGCCAAGAATTGGATCCTCCAACACTCTCAACCGAAGACTTAATAGCATTAAAGTCACCCATCACAATCCAAGCACTATTCTACAAAAATTACATTTATCACCATACACAATCGATATCATACACTCCCAAGTAGAATCAACAGAAGAAACTCTACAATGGATAACTTGTTCAGAAGATCCGACAACCAAAACAGTAACATCGAACGGATTCCAACAAACCTAAATCCTCCCTAAAGAGGAAAAATTATAATTGCACTCCACCTTCCAAGACCGATCAATGGTCTTAAGAATAACATCTTTATTTTTCTCCAGAACTTTCGTTTCCACTAAACCACACAAAGACAATTTCTCATCTTTAATCAAATTGCGAACCTCTCTTTACTTCAAAGGGTCATTAAGACCCCTAATATCATAATAAATATACAAAGATAAGAAGAAACCCCCACAAATCTATCTCCACTTACCCCCCTTAGAGAAGGAGTGCTTGTTAGTCTTCTTACTCTTACTACTATAACCTTTCTTCTTCTTTTTCTTTTCCAGAGAATCCTTAACTTTTGAAGCCAAAGCATTATGAGGAGGACTAGAATCACTACCATCCTCACCATGACCAGCCTCATCCTTATCACAAAGAGCATCCCCATCATTACAAAGAGCATCCCTGTCATCAACATAACCATTAGCCCCATCCTTATAAAGAACAGCCCCTACATCACAAACAGTGTCCAGAATTGCTAAAGGAGTACCCTCTTCCGTTACTTCCAAATGCATAGTATGGTCATTGCCCTCCATTGGCACTAAATTAAGATGATTATCAACATTTTTCACAAGCGAAACACTAGCACTGTTCCCTATAGTAGATAATTCTCCACCCTTGTTCTTTTTTTTAACCTCAACCCAAACCGGTCGTTTAGGCCCCAACGAGTCTTCGCGCCTCTTCTTCATATCATGAACATCAACCCCTCTATTTCCTATAACTAGATTCACATTGTCACCCAAATATTGAACACTTGGTTTATATATACCCGACGCATGCCCAAACACCTTACAAATATTACACCTAGAAGGAAGCCACTCATAAACAGTATAAATAGTTTTCCACTCCCCATTAGCACATTGAATATCAAACTCATTAATGACATCCTTCGAAGCATCAACCTCAACACACACACGAGCAAAGCTAAGACGTTTCCTAGCTGATGTAATGTGATCGGCATGTAATGGAATGCCCAAAGCACTAACTACAAAACTCAGGCCCTTAGAAGTCCAATATTCAAAAGGTAGATTATAAAGTTTAATCCATATAGGAATATTGTGTAACTCATCTTTAGACAAGTATAAACTAGGCTGCCACCTTTTAAGAACAAGCAATTTATTCACTATATGCCATGGACCTTTTTCAAGAACTTCACAAACGTGGTCAAGACTATCAAACCTGAAAATAAAGAACCCTTGTTCCGAAGATAAGACTTCTTTAAGGCCAAACCTACCCCAAATTTTATGAACTACTGAATTGACTACGGGGAAAGGAATTCGCTTATCCACAAAGTACCCTATCAAGAAAGTTCTCCATTCTTCACTTCCCTCAATAGCTATCTCAACCGGAGGGCTAACTTTAATTCTTCCATTTTCTTCAGTAGGTTTAAAATATTGTAAGGATTCAAAGGTAGAAGATCGTACCTCACAAGCAATAGGAGAAGAATTCTGGACAGCCTTAGCATAAGATGGTTTCAGCCCTTGATCATGCATGGAAGAAGGTGTTGAAAATGGTCCAAGATCAGCCCCTCCTTGTCCAAAGCTATCAACACCCGAAATTGAGCCCAAAGCACTCGATTTTGGCCCAATTACACCCACATCAGACCCAAAATGCAATTTACCAAGCTTTTCCTTTCTATTATCATCTCTTGCAAGCCCAAATCCACCATAATTCGAAGGAGATTCAATAACATTAATCCTTGGCCCATCTAATTTTGTAGAATCAGCCCCATTAGCTCCAATTTCGTGCCCAACATTACCAATACCCGAAATTGAACCTAAAGCACCACATTTTGACTCTATTACCCCCATTCCTTGCTGAATACTTTTATTTAGTGAAGGAAGGTCATCAACAATCAACAACGAGTCCCCCTTGTGTTTTGTTTAGAGAGAGAAAATGCTCTGCCTTCTCTCTAGAATATTTTTTAGTGTTCTTCTTGATTTTTTTCTATTCTCTCTTTGTGATCATTATTGATTTCTTTTGATGATTACAAGCTCAATTTTCATTCTTCTTTAGATTTAAGTTTGCTGGTTCATTCCAATGGTGCTTTGTTTGTTGTGAGTTTGTGTTGTGTTTTTTTCTTATTGTTGATTTGTGACTGCTATCTTCTTCTTGGTGTGTTGGTTGGTGTCATGGTTGGTGATTCATTAGCTGCTGGTGGTGTGAAGAAGGGTGAATACCATGTTTCTTCTTTAATGTCCATTGGAATGAAGAAAGGTAGGGTTTTGGTAGATCAAACCCGAATTTCTACTGCTGGTGGTGTGAAGAAGGATGGAGACCATGTTTCTTCTCTGATCTCAAATGGAATATATGCCTCGGGACTGCTTGAAAACAAGAAGGATCACGGTTTTGATCAGAATATGGAGATTCAACGTAAGGAGGCAAATTCGGGATCCAACTTGTCTTCAACAACTCATTCTATTTTGGGGCTGATAGATGGTGATATTAAGGATGTTTCCGGGTGTTGCGTGTCTACAAAACTTGTTCCTTCGAATTTGCCTCATGGTATTGGTGCTGTAGAAGGAAGAAGTCCGAATTTGGGTGAGAATTGCTCAAAGGATGGTTGTTTTGCTACTGTTTCGGGATTGCAATCAAATAAAACAACACATGATAGGCATGGAGCTATTGGTTGTGTAAATGGGATTGAATCCAAGCATGATGAAGTTCTTCATGGGGTGTTGCATGATGAAGAAGATGAAAATCTGGTTTTGGGTGAAGGTAGAAATCTGGTTTTGGGTGAAAACCATGTGAAGGCTGGTTGTCTCTCAACAATTTCGGGATTGGACAAGAAGAAAGCTATGGTTGACATTGATGAAAAGAGTGAAGACTTGTTGAATGAGATCATGTGCAATGGGCAATTAATTCAAATGATGAATGATTCTCATGGACAAGTTTTTCAAAATAAGGTGGCTAGTATTGAACTTAATAGCCAAAATTGTCAAAGGAAGGTGGTTGGTGATGACTTTCCTTCACTAAATAATACTAGTCAGCAAGGAATGGGGGTAATAGAGTCAAACTTTGGTGCTTTGGGCTCAATTTCGTGTATTGGAGCTAATGGGACTGATTCCACAAAATTAGATGGGCCAAGGATTAATGTTATTGAATCACCTTCGAATTATGGTGGATTTGGGCTTGCAAGAGATGATCATAGAAAGGAAAAGCTTGGTAACTTGCATTTTGGGTCTGATGTGGGCGTAATTGGACCGAAATCGAGTGCTTTGGGTTCAATTTCGGGTCTTGGTAGCTTTGGACAAGGAGGGGCTGATCTTGGACCATTTTCAACACCTTCTTCCATGCATGATCAAGGGCTGAAACCATCTTATGCTAAGGCTGTCCAGAATTCTTCTCCTATTTTTTTTTGGAAACCATCTTATGCTAAGGCTGTCCAGAATTCTTCTCCTATTGCTTGTGAGGTACGATCTTCTACCTTTGAATCCTTACAATATTTTAAACCAACTAAAGAAAATGGAAGAATTAAAGTTAGCTCTCCGGTTGAGGTAGCTATTGAGGGAAGTGAAGAATGAAGAACTTCCTTGATAGGGTACTTTGTGGATAAGAGAATTCCTTTCCCCGTAGTGAATTCAGTAGTTCATAAAATTTGGGGTAGGTTTGGCCTTAAAGAAGTTTTATCTTCGGAACAAGGGTTCTTTATTTTCAAGTTTGATAGTCTTGACCATGCTTGTGAAGTTCTTGAAAAAGGTCCATGGCATATAGTGAATAAATTGCTTGTTCTTAAACGGTGGCAGCCTAGTTTATCCTTGTCTAAAGATGAGTTACGCAATATTCCTGTATGGGTTAAACTTTACAATCTTCCGTTTGAATATTGGACTTCTAAGGGCCTGAGTTTTGTAGTTAGTGCTTTGGGCATTCCATTGCATGCCGATCACATTACATTAGCTAGGAAACGTCTTAGCTTTGCTCGTGTGTGTGTTGAGATTGATGCTTCGAAGGATGTCATTAATGAGTTTGATATTCAATGTGCTAATGGGGAGTGGAAAACTATTTATGCTGTTTATGAGTGGCTTCCTTCTAGGTGTAATATTTGTAAGGTGTTTGGGCATGCGCCGGGTATATGTAAACAAAGCGTTCAAGATTTGGGTGACAATGTGAATATGGTTACCGGAAATGGAGGGGTTGATGTTCATGATATGTAGAAGAGGCACGAAGACTCGTTGGGGCCTAAACGACCGGTTTGGGTTGAGGTTAAAAAAAAGAACAAGGGTGGAGAATTATCTACTATGGGGAATAGTGCTAGTGTTCCGCTTGTGGAAAATATTGATAATCATCTTAATTTAGTACCAGTGGAGGGCAATGACCATACTCTGAATTTGGAAGTAATGGAAGAGGGTACTCCTTTAGCAATTTTGGACACTGTTTGTGATGCAGGGGCTGTTCTTTGTAAGGATGGGGCTAATGGTTATGTTGATGACAAGGATGCTCTTTGTGATGATGGGGGTGCTATTTGTGGTAATGATGAGGCTGGTCATGGTGAGGATGGTAGTGATTCTAGCCCTCCTCGTAATGCTTTGGCTTCAAAAGTTAAGGATTCTCTGGAAAAGAAAAAGAAGAAGAAAGGTTCCAGTAGTAAGGGTAAGAAGAATAAGAAGCACTCCTCCCCTAAGGGGGGTAAGTGGAGATAGATTTGTGGGGGTTTCTTCTTATCTTTGTATATTTTTTATGATTTTTGGGTGCTGGAATATTAGGGGTCTTAATGACCCTTTGAAGCAAAGAGAGGTTCGCAATTTGATTAAAGATGAGAAATTGTCTTTGTGTGGTTTAGTGGAAACGAAAGTTCTGGAGAAAAATAAAGATGTTATTCTTAAGACCATTGACCGGTCTTGGAAGGTGGAGTGCAATTATAATTTTTCCTCTTTGGGGAGGATTTGGGTTTGTTGGAATCCGTTCGATGTTACTGTTTTGGTTGTCGGATCTTCTGAACAAGTTATCCATTGTAGAGTTTCTTCTGTTGATTCTACTTGGGAGTGTATGATTTTGATTGTGTACGGTGATAATTGTAATGTTCGTAGGGAGGCGTTGTGGGCTGATTTAGTGGCGCGCGGAGTGGAATGGGAGAATAATGCTTGGATTGTGATGGGTGACTTTAATGCAATTAAGTCTTCGGTTGAGAGTGTTGGAGGCTCCAATTCTTGGCCTAATTGGAAAGATGACTTTTCTAATTGTTTAGCTGAGTCTGGGTTGGATGATCTGCGATTTAATGGGTGCTTCTATACTTGGTCTAATCATCGTACGGTTGATCCTATTCTTCGAAAGTTAGATCGAGCTTTGGTCAACTTGAATTGGGATATTTCCTTTCGAGGTTCAGAGGCGCATTTTCTTCCTTCTAGTGTTTCTGATCACTCTCCTATGATTGTTAAGATTGTGGATCTCCCTCGGCGACGGGTTCCTTTTAAGTTTTTTGATTTCTGGGCGGATCATCCAGAATTTTTATCCTTGGTGGATCGAGTTTGGGCGGACAGGGTGGATGGGTCTCCTATGTTTCAGCTATGTAAGAAGCTAAAAAGATTGAAAGTAGAGCTTAAGAAACTTAATAGGGAGTGTTATTCTGACTTGTCTTCTAGGGTGCAGCAAGCTAAACATGATTTAGAGTCTGTGCAATGGGATATTCAGAGGCAGCCTACGAACGCTTCTTTACATGAGGAGGAGTCTCGGTTGGTGAAGCTTTATGGTGACTTGAGTAGAGATGAGGAGAGTTTTTTGAGACAAAAGTCCCGGGTTCAGTGGATTAATTTGGGAGATAGGAATTCTAAGTTCTTTTTTCGATCGATGAGACAAAGATGTAGTAGGAGTAAGGTATTATCTCTTACCGATGAGCATGGTAATCGTGTGGAGGAGCCTAGTGAAGTTAAATCAACCGTGGTGAACTTCTTTGAGACACTTCTGAGACAGCCTGCTGGATGCCCTAGGATTGACCTTGATTTAGTGAGGCGGGCTCTCCCGAAGCGTATTTCTGGTGATCAGTGTGCTACCTTGGGTAGAGAGGTTAGTGATGTTGAAATTAAGGCAGTTTTGTTCTCTTTAAAAGATAATAAAGCTCCTGGTCCGGATGGGTATAATGCTACTTTCTTCAAGAAAGCTTGGTCTGTTGTTGGTGATGATTTTCTTCGTGCTATTCGTTCGTTTTTTAGCTCCGGGAGATTGCTCAAGCAAGTGAATGCTACTGTGGTTGCTCTTATTCCTAAGGTTCCTAATCCTTCTACGGTTGGGGATTTTAGGCCTATTTCGTGTTGTAACACTATCTACAAATGCATTGCCAAAATTATTGCGAATCGTGTTCAGATGGTACTGCCTGATGTTGTTAGTCCTTTTCAGTCGGCCTTCGTTGCTGGTAGAAGGATTAGTGATAATATATTACTGTCGCAGGAATTGTTAAGGAACTATCATCGTGATGGGGGTCATCCTAGGTGTGCGCTGAAGGTAGATTTAATGAAAGCCTATGATTCTGTGCGGTGGGATTTCTTAGTGGTTATTTTACAGATTTTAGGCTTCCCGGAGCAGATGATAGCTTGGATTTCGGAGTGCATTTCTACTCCCCGTTTCTCTATTTCTATCAATGGCGAGTTGAATGGTTTCTTTACTAGTAGCCGAGGTTTGAGGCAGGGGGATCCTATGTCCCCTTATTTATTTGTGCTGGCTATGGAGATCTTCTCGGGGTTGATGCGTATTATGGAGCAGGAGAGTCAGTTTGCGTACCATTGGCGGTGTGGGAAGATTGGTATTTCGCATTTATACTTTGCGGATGATCTTATGGTTTTCTGTAGGGCAGAGAGGGAGTCAGTTGCTGCGGTTAATGTTGTCCTTGGTCAGTTCCAAGCTCTTTCTGGGTTGATTCCTAATCCTAACACGAGCAATCTTTTTGTGGCTGGTGTGTCTTCTGACATTAAGCAAGAGGTGCTTGGGATTCTTGGTTTTCAAGAAGGGGTATTACCTGTCAGATATCTTGGGGTTCCTCTGATTTCTACTAAGCTTAAGGCAGTGGATTGTAGGGATCTTGTCGACAGGATTGTAGCGAGAGTTAAGAGTTGGACTAGTAGGGTTCTTTCTTTTGCAGGGAGGCTTCAGCTCATTCAATCTGTATTGTTCTCTATCCAGGTGTATTGGTCCTCCATTTTTATCTTGCCTAAGTCAGTGGTGATTAAGGTTGAAACTATTTTGCGTAGTTTTCTTTGGAAGGGTTCAGATTTAGGTAAAGGTGAGGCAAAGGTTGCATGGTCTTCGGTGTGTTTACCAAAGGAAGAGGGTGGGCTCGGTATTAAGAGCGTTGAGTGTTGGAATAAAGCTGCCATAAGTAAGCATTTGTGGGCTGTCTGTAGCAATTTGAGGTCTTCTGTCTGGGTCTCGTGGGTTAGATCTACTCTGCTTAAGGGAAAAAATGTGTGGGAGGTTAGGTGCCCTGGGGATTGCTCGTGGAGTTGGAGGAAAATTCTGGGACTTCGGTGTCTTGTGCGACGGTTGATGCAGTTTCGGGTGGGTAATGGGAAGGATATTTTAACCCAGGAAGCAGGGATACCACTAAAAGTTAAGCACAAACCCTGTCATAGGTACAACCAAAAGAATCCACCAGACCCCATAGAATATCCTCCCCATTACCCACTCGAAACTGCATCAACCGCCGCACAAGACACCAAAGGCCTAAAATTTTCTTCCAACTCCACGAGCAATCCCAGAGAAATTTTAGGCCAATTGCTGCTGAGGGAAATTTTAGGAGCTGGCAAATAGAATATAGGGACTCTGCCTTTTCCCTGCCTGATCACACATTTCTGTGAGAGGGCAGGCATCGACAGAGCTGCTGTAGGAGGGTAGACTTTGGTGCCAATGGCGCTCCTTGGCCGCCCAACATACAATAAATTAGCAAATCAGAGGCATGCGCTGGGGCTTCAAGGTCGCAGGGTGAGATAGCCGGTTGACCAAGCTGATGACGGATCCAAGGGAGATGAGGATCAAGAGCCCATCCCTGAGGGTCAGGACCCTTAGTCTCAGATTCCAGTACCCCAAGGAGAAGATCGGATTCTAACAGGCGATGGCCGATATGAGAGCTTATTTAGAATCAAGAATTGAGGACATCCGAATCCAGATGCACGGGCGCATCAACCAGCTGAGTGACAGTGTGGATGCCTGAGTACAGGCCATTGACAGGAGGCTGTTGCAGACATATGCTCGTCGCCCGAGGAGATCGAGTTGGATTAGTCAGCCTCTAGAGGAGCAGCCCAGCAACCGCGACACCTGAGTTTGTTTTCTTGTCTTTTTTTGGATAATGTAAGTATATTAACCAAAGAGACAAAACAAAAGCAAAGGGGCATACCCCAGCGAGAAGATCACAAGGTCAGACAAGGGACAGGCCCCCTACCAACCGAAACTCAAAAAACAGCAAAGCATTGTAAAAGCTAAGCACAAACTCTGTCATAGGGTACAGCCAAAAGAACCCACCAAACCCCATAAAAGGCAAAACAAGCGAATTACAAAAAAAAAGAATCAGATAAACCCCAAGACTGGTGGAGCCACCTATTAGTAGGAGAAGGCATCACACCAGATAAGGAATTAAGACGCATACAAACATCTCTGACAATGGAACGAACAACCATGGTAACAGGTTTAGGTAACTCGCCATGCATCCTAGCATTCCGCTCACGCCAAATAGCATAGACAGCAGCCGCAAGCATAATACGCACCACCCACCCACGAAGTTGCCGACCGCGGAAATGGCAAGACCAAAGAATAGTATCCTCCCAGCTCCGAGCACGCAGAGGTAATCTGCACTTCCTTAAAAGAGCAAACCAAACCTCGCAAGAATAAGAACAATAAAAAAAAGAGATGAGGGACATCCTCACAACTCCCTCCACAAAACACACAACGAATAGCCGGAATCAAGCCATAAACAAGAAGCTTATCCTGAGTAGAAAGAGCACCCCTAATGGCCAACCAGAAGATGAAAGCATGTCTAGGAATTGATTTAGAATGCAAAACGGACCTAAACCAATCCACCGCTGGCTGCCGGGACCGAAGAGCCTCCCAAGCATTACGAATAGAGAAAGCCCCCCGAGAGTCCTCAACCCAACACAAAGTATCAGCTTGAGAGTTATTAGGCCTGAAGGAAGCAGGGATACTACTGATAATGTCCATCCATTTCCTGGTCAGGGAACGAGGCCAAGCCCAATCCCTCCCCTGAACAACATCCGTTACCCTAGCATGAAGACCAAAACCAGAATCATAAATAATCCGTCGCCCAAACACCTCCACCAAAGGACCCAACGGATGCCAATAATCAAACCAAAGAGGAATATCGTCCCCATTACCCACCCGAAACTGCATCAACCGCCGCACAAGACACCGAAGGCCTAGAATTTTCCTCCAACTCTATGAGCAATCCCCAAGGCACCTTCCCACACATTCTTTCCCTTAAGCAGAGTAGATCTAACCCACGACACCCAGACAGAAGACCTCAAATTGCTACAGACAGCCCACAAATGCTTACTTATGGCAGCTTTATTCCAACACTCAACGCTCTTAATACCGAGACCACCCTCTTCCTTTGGTAAACACATCGAAGACCATGCAACCTTTGCCCCACCTTTACCTAAATCTGAACCCTTCCAAAGAAAACTACGCAAAGTAGTTTCAACCTTAATCACCATTGACTTAGGCAAGATAAAAATGGAGGACCAATACACCTGAATAGAGAACAATACAGATTGAATGAGCTGAAGCCTCCCTGCAAAAGAAAGAACCCTACTAGTCCAACTCTTAACTCTAGCTACAATCCTGTCGACAAGAACCCTACAATCCACTGCCGTAAGCTTAGTAGAAATCAGAGGAACCCCAAGATATCTGACAGGTAATACCCCTTCCTGAAAACCAAGAATCCCAAGTAACTCTTCCTTAGTCTCAGAAGACACACCAGCCACAAAAAGATTGCTCTTGCTAGGATTAGGAATCAACCCAGAAAGAGCTTGGAACTGACCAAGGACAACATTAACTGCAGTAACTGACTCCCTCTCTGCCCTACAGAAAACCATAAGATCATCCGCAAAGCATAAATGCGAAATACCAATCTTCCCACACCGCCAATGGTATGCAAACTGACCCTCCTGCTCCATAATATGCATCAACCCCGAGAAGACCTCCATAGCCAGCACAAATAAATAAGGGGACATAGGATCCCCCTGCCTCAAACCTCGGCCACTAGCAAAGAAACCATTCAACTCGCCATTGATAGAAATCGAGAAACGGGGAGTGGAAATGCACTCAGAAATCCAAGTTATCATCTGCTCTGGGAAACCTAAAATCTGTAAAATAGCCACTAAGAAATCCCACCGCACAGAATCATAAGCTTTCATTAAATCTACCTTCAGCGCACACCTAGGATGACCCCCATCACGATGATAGTTCCTTAACAATTCCTGCGACAGTAATATATTATCACTAATCCTCCTACCAGCAACGAAGGCCGATTGAAAAGGACTAACAACATCAGGCAGCACCATCTGAACACGATTCGCAATAATTTTGGCAATGCATTTGTAGATAGTGTTACAACACGAAATAGGCCTAAAATCCCTAACCTTAGAAGGATTAGGAACCTTAGGAATAAGAGCAACCACAATAGCATTCACTTGCTTGAGCAATCTCCCAGAGCTAAAAAACGAATGAATAGCACGAAGAAAATCATCACCAACAACAGACCAAGCTTTCTTGAAGAAAGTAGCATTATACCCATCCGGACCAGGAGCTTTATTATCTTTTAAAGAGAACAAAACTGCCTTAATTTCAACATCACTAACCTCTCTACCCAAGGTAGCACACTGATCACCAGAAATACGCTTCGGGAGAGCCCGCCTCACTAAATCAAGGTCAATCCTAGGGCATCCAGCAGGCTGTCTCAGAAGTGTCTCAAAGAAGTTCACCACCATTGATTTAACTTCACTAGGCTCCTCCACACGATTACCATGCTCATCGGTAAGAGATAATACCTTACTCCTACTATATTTTTGTCTCATCGATCGAAAAAAGAACTTAGAATTCCTATCTCCCAAATTAATCCACTGAACCCGGGACTTTTGTCTCAAAAAACTCTCTTCATCTCTACTCAAATCACCATAAAGCTTCACCAACCGAGACTCCTCCCCATGTAAAGAAATGTTCGTAGGCTGCCTCTGAGTATCCCATTGCACAGACTCTAAATCATGCTTAGCTTGCTGCACCCTAGAAGACAAGTCAGAATAACACTCCCTATTAAATTTCTTAAGCTCCACTTTCAATCTTTTTAGCTTCTTACATAGCTGAAACATAGGAGACCCATCCACCCTGTCCGCCCAAACTCGATCCACCAAGGATAAAAATTCTGGATGATCCGCCCAGAAATAAAAAAACTTAAAAGGCACCCGTCGCCGAGGGAGATCCACAATCTTAACAATCATAGGAGAGTGATCAGAAACACTGGAAGGAAGAAAATGCGCCTCAGAACCTCGAAATGAAATATCCCACTTCAAATTGACCAAAGCTCGATCTAACTTTCGAAGAATAGGATCAACCGTACGATGATTAGACCATGTATAGAAGCACCCATTAAATTGCAGATCATCCAACCCAGACTCAGCTAAACAATTAGAAAAGTCGTCTTTCCAATGTGGCCAAGAATTGGATCCTCCAACACTCTCAACTGAAGACTTAATAGCATTAAAGTCACCCATCACAATCCAAGCACTATTCTCCCATTCCACTCCGCGCGCCACTAAATCAACCCACAACGCCTCCCTACGAACATTACAATTATCACCGTACACTATCGATATCATACACTCCCAAGTAGAAACAACAGAAGAAACTCTACAATGGATAACTTGTTCAGAAGATCCGACAACCAAAACAGTAACATCGAACGGATTCCAACAAACCCAAATCCACCCCAAAGAGGAAAAATTATAATTGCACTCAACCTTCCAAGACCGGTCAATGGTCTTAAGAATAACATCTTTATTTTTCTCCAGAACTTTCGTTTCCACTAAACCACACAAAGACAATTTCTCATCTTTAATCAAATTGCGAACCTCTCTTTGCTTCAAAGGGTCATTAAGACCCCTAATATTCCAGCACCCAAAAATCATAATAAATATACAAAGATAAGAAGAAACCCCCACAAATCTATCTCCACTTACCCCCCTTAGGGGAGGAGTGCTTCTTATTCTTCTTACCCTTACTACTAGAACCTTTCTTCTTCTTTTTCTTTTCCAGAGAATCCCTAACTTTTGAAGCCAAAGCATTACGAGGAGGACTAGAATCACTACCATCCTCACCATGACCAGCCTCATCCTTATCACAAAGAGCATCTCCATCATCACAAAGAGCATCCCTGTCATCAACATAACCATTAGCCCCATCCTTACAAAGAATAGCCCCAGCATCACAAACAGTGTCCAGAATTGCTAAAGGAGTACCCTCTTCCGTTACTTCCAAATTCAGAGTATGGTCATTGCCCTCCATTGGCACTAAATTAAGATGATTATCAATATTTTCCACGATCGGAACACTAGCACTGTTCCCCATAGTAGATAATTCTCCACCATTGTTCTTTTTTTTAACCTCAACCCAAACCGGTCGTTTAGGCCCCAACGAGTCTTCTTGCCTCTTCTTCATATCATGAACATCAACCCCTCTATTTCCTGTAACCAGATTCACATTGTCACCCAAATCTTGAACACTTGGTTTACATATACCCGACGCATGCCCAAACACCTTACAAATATTACACCTAGAAGGAAGCCACTCATAAACAGCATAAATAGTTTTCCACTCCCCATTAGCACATTGAATATCAAACTCATTAATGACATCCTTCGAAGCATCAACCTCAACACACACACGAGCAAAGCTAAGACGTTTCCTAGCTAATGTAATGTGATCGGCATGTAATGGAATGCCCAAAGCACTAACTGCAAAACTCAGGCCCTTAGAAGTCCAATATTCAAAAGGTAGATTATAAAGTTTAACTAACCCATACAGGAATATTGCGTAACTCATCTTTAGACAAGGATAAACTAGGCTGCCACCTTTTAAGAACAAGCAATTTATTCACTATATGCCATGGACCTTTTTCAAGAACTTCACAAGCGTGGTCAAGACTATCAAACTTGAAAATAAAGAACCCTTGTTCCGAAGATAAGACTTCTTTAAGGCCAAACCTACCCCAAATTTTATGAACTATTGAATTCACTACGGGGAATGGAATTCGCTTATCCACAAAGTACCCTATCAAGGAAGTTCTCCATTCTTCACTTCCCTCAATAGCTACCTCAACCGGAGGGCTAACTTTAATTCTTCCATTTTCTTCAGTAGGTTTAAAATATTGTAAGGATTCAAAGGTAGAAGATCGTACCTCACAAGCAATAGGAGAAGAATTCTGGACAGCCTTAGCATAAGATGGTTTCAGCCCTTGATCATGCATGGAAGAAGGTGTTGAAAATGGTCCAAGATCAGCCCCTCCTTGTCCAGAGCTACCAAGACCCGAAATTGAGCCCAAAGCACTCGATTTCGGCCCAATTACACCCACATCAGACCCAAAATGAAAGTTACCAAGCTTTTCCTTTCTATTATCATCTCTTGCAAGCCCAAATCCACCATAATTCGATGGTGATTCAATAACATTAATCCTTGGCCCATCTAATTTTGTAGAATCAGCCCCATTAGCTCCAATTTCGTGCCCAACATTACCAATACCCGAAATTGAACCCAAACCACCACATTTTGATTCTATTACCCCTATTCCTTGCTGAATACTTTTATTTAGTGGAGGAAGGTCATCAACAACCACCTTCCTTTGACAATTTTGGCCATTAATGTCAATATTAGCATCCTTATGTTGAAAACTCCGCCCATGAGAATCATCCATCCTTTGAATTATTTGCCCATTGCACATGTCTCCAACCACCATTTGAAAATTTTGTCCATTATTATCTCTATGCAACACCTCATTCAACAAGTCTTCACCCTTGTCACCAATGTCAACCACACCTTTCTTCTTGTCCAATCCCGAAATAGTTGAAAGACAACCAATTCTTCCTTTGGAAACAGCTCCTACTCCATCACAATTATCATCCATTTCAAGAGACCTACTACTTACACCAAAAGAGACATTTTTCATTGCACCACCATTACCAAATTCAGTTTTAACAACTCCAGCTGAAGCTTTATCATGACAGCCCTTCATACCATTGAATTTCAAAGAAGAAACATGGTTGCCATCCAAAGCTTTCAATGAAAGGTTTCCAAGACAGAAAATGCTCTGCCTTCTCTCTAGAATTTTTTGAGTGTTCTTCTTGATTTTTTTTCTATTCTCTCTTTGGGATCATTATTGATTTCTTTTGATGATTACAAGCTCAATTTTCGTTCTTCTTTAGCTTTAGGTTTGTTGGTCATTTTCTGGGCAGTTTTTTAGCTTGTTTTGTGCCATGGTATGCTTGTGATTTTGGGTTGGGTTTATGATCTTCATCTTCCTCTTGGTGATCACGAGCTCATCTCCCTCTCTTTTAGTGTTATTTTGCTGGTCCATTTTCCCTTATTTTCTGGGCAGTTCTGGATTGCTTGATTGCCATGGTGGATGATTCTACTTTGGCCAATCTTGTGACTGATTTTGCTTGTGATTTTGAGCTGCGTTTTGTCTTTATTGTTGGGTGGTGATCATCATCTTCTTCTTGTTATATTGGTTGGAGCCATGGTTGGTGGTTCTTTAGCTGCTGGTGATGTAAAGAAGGGTGGTATAAAGAGTGGAGACATTGTTTCCGGGTGTTGCGTGTCTACAAAACTTGTTCCTTCGAATTTGCCTCATGGTATTGGTGCTGTAGAAGGAAGAAGTCCGAATTTGGGTGAGAATTGCTCAAAGGATGGTTGTTTTGCTACTGTTTCGGGATTGCAATCAAATAAAACAACACATGATAGGCATGGAGCTGTTGGTTGTGTAAATGGGATTGAATCCAAGCATGATGATGTTCTTCATGGGGTGTTGCATGATGAGGAAGATGAAAATCTGGATTTGGGTGAAGGTAGAAATATGGTTTTGGGTGAAAACCATGTGAAGGCTGGTTGTCTCTCAACAATTTCGGGATTGGACAAGAAGAAAGCTATGGTTGACAATGATGAAAAGAGTGAAGACTTGTTGCATGAGATCATGTGCAATGGGCAATTAATTCAAATGATGAATGATTCTCATGGACAAGTTTTTCAAAATAAGGTGGCTAGTATTGACCTTAATAGCCAAAATTGTCAAAGGAAAGTGGTTGGTGATGACTTTCCTTCACTAAATAATACTAGTCAGCAAGGAATGGGGGTAATAGAGTCAAATTTTGGTGCTTTGGGCTCAATTTCGGGTATTGGAGCTAATGGGACTGATTCCACAAAATTAGATGGGCCAAGGATTAATGTTATTGAATCACCTTCGAATTATGGTGGATTTGGGCTTGCAAGAGATGATCATAGAAAGGAAAAGCTTGGTAACTTGCATTTTGGGTCTGATGTGGGCGTAATTGGGCCGAAATCGAGTGCTTTGGGTTCAATTTCGGGTCTTGGTAGCTTTGGACAAGGAGGGGCTGATCTTGAACCATTTTCAACACCTTCTTCCATGCATGATCAAGGGCTGAAACCATCTTATGCTAAGGCTGTCCAGAATTCTTCTTCTATTGCTTGTGAGGTACGATCTTCTACCTTTGAATCCTTATAATATTTTAAACCAACTGAAGAAAATGGAAGAATTAAAGTTAGCCCTCCGGCTGAGGTAGCTATTGAGGGAAGTGAAGAATGGAGAACTTCCTTGATAGGATACTTTGTGGATAAGAGAATTCCTTTCCCCGTAGTGAATTCAGTAGTTCATAAAATTTGGGGTAGGTTTGGCCTTAAAGAAGTTTTATCTTCGGAACAAGGGTTCTTTATTTTCAAGTTTGATAGTCTTGACCATGCTTGTGAAGTTCTTGAAAAAGGTCCATGGCATATAGTGAATAAATTGCTTGTTCTTAAACGGTGGCAGCCTAGTTTATCCTTGTCTAAAGATGAGTTACGCAATATTCCTGTATGGGTTAAACTTTACAATCTTCCGTTTGAATATTGGACTTCAAAGGGCCTGAGTTTTGTAGTTAGTGCTTTGGGCATTCCATTGCATGCTGATCACATTACATTTTTTTTTTTGGATAATGTAAGTATATTAACCAAAGAGACAAAACAAAAGCAAAGGGGCATACCTCAGCGAGAAGATCACAAGGTTAGACAAGGGACAGGCCCCCTACCAACCGAAACTCAAAAAACAGCAAAGCAATAAAAGCTAAGCACAAACCCTGTCATAGGTACAACCAAAAGAATCCACCAGACCCCATAAAAGGCAAAACAAGCGAATTACAAAAAAATAGAATCAGATAAACCCCAAGACTGGTGGAGCCACCTATTAGAAGGAGAAGGCATCACACCAGATAAGGAATTAAGACGCATACAAACATCTCTGACAATGGAACGAACAACCATGGTAACAGGTTTAGGTAACTCGCCATGCATCCTAGCATTCCGCTCACGCCAAATAGCATAGACAGCAGCCGCAAGCATAATACGCACCACCCACCCACGAAGTTGCCGACCGCGGAAATGGCAACACCAAAGAATAGTATCCTCCCAGCTCCGAGCACGCAGAGGTAATCTGCACTTCCTTAAAAGAGCAAACCAAACCTCGCAAGAATAAGAACAATAAAAAAAGAGATGAGGGACATCCTCACAACTCCCTCCACAAAACACACAACGAATAGCCGGAATCAAGCCATAAATAAGAAGCTTATCCTGACTAGAAAGAGCACCCCTAATGGCCAACCAGAAGATGAAAGCATGTCTAGGAATTGATTTAGAATGCCAAACGGACCTAAACCAATCCACCGCTGGCTGCCGGGACCGAAGAGCCTCCCAAGCATTACGAATAGAGAAAGCCCCCCGAGAGTCCTCAACCCAACACAAAGTATCAGCTTGAGAGTTATTAGGCCTGAAGGAAGCAGGGATACCACTGATAATGTCCATCCAATTCCCGGTCAGGGAACGAGGCCAAGCCCAATCCCTTCCCTGAACAACATCCGCCACCCTAGCATGAAGACCAAGACCAGAATCATAAATAATCCGTCGCCCAAACACCTCCACCAAAGGACCCAATGGATGCCAATAATCAAACCAAAGAGAAATATCCTGCCCATTACCCACCCGAAACTGCATCAACCGCCGCACAAGACACCGAAGGCCTAGAATTTTCCTCAAACTCCACGAGCAATCCCCAGGGCACCTAACCTCCCACACATTCTTTCCCTTAAGCAGAGTAGATCTAACCCACGAGACCCAGACAGAAGACCTCAAATTGCTACAGACAGCCCACAAATGCTTACTTATGGCAGCTTTATTCCAACACTCAACGCTCTTAATACCGAGACCACCCTCTTCCTTTGGTAAACACACCGAAGACCATGCAACCTTGGCCCCACCTTTACCTAAATCTGAACCCTTCCAAAGAAAACTACGCAAAGTAGTTTCAACTTTAATCACCACTGACTTAGGCAAGATAAAAATGGAGGACCAATACACCTGAATATAGAACAATACAGATTGAATGAGCTGAAGCCTCCCTGCGAAAGAAAGAACCCTACTAGTCCAACTCTTAACTCTCGCTACAATCCTGTCGACAAGAACCTTACAATCCACTGCCGTAAGCTTAGTAGAAATCAGAGGAACCCCAAGATATCTGACAGGTAATACCCCTTCCTGAAAACCAAGAATCCCAAGTAACTCTTGCTTAGTCTCAGAAGACACACCAGCCACAAAAAGATTGCTCTTGTTAGGATTAGGAATCAACCCAGAAAGAGCTTGGAACTGACCAAGGACAACATTAACTGCAGCAACTGACTCCCTCTCTGCCCTACAGAACACCATAAGATCATCCGCAAAGCATAAATGCGAAATACCAATCTTCCCACACCGCCAATGGTACGCAAACTGACTCTCCTGCTCCATAATACGCATCAACCCCGAGAAGACCTCCATAGCCAGCACAAATAAATAAGGGGACATAAGATCCCCCTGCCTCAAACCTCGGCTACTATTAAAGAAACCATTCAACTCGCCATTGATAGAAATAGAGAAACGGGGAGTAGAAATGCACTCAGAAATCCAAGCTATCATCTGCTCCGGGAAGCCTAAAATCTGTAAAATAGCCACTAAGAAATCCCACCGCACAGAATCATAGGCTTTCATTAAATCTACCTTCAGCGCACACCTAGGATGACCCCCATCACGATGATAGTTCCTTAACAATTCCTGCGACAGTAATATATTATCACTAATCCTCCTACCAGCAACGAAGGCCGACTGAAAAGGACTAACAACATCAGGCAGTACCATCTGAACACGATTCGCAATAATTTTGGCAATGCTTTTGTAGATAGTGTTACAACACGAAATAGGCCTAAAATCCCCAACCGTAGAAGGATTAGGAACCTTAGGAATAAGAGCAACCACAGTAGCATTCACTTGCTTGAGCAATCTCCCGGAGCTAAAAAACGAACGAATAGCACGAAGAAAATCATCACCAACAACAGACCAAGCTTTCTTGAAGAAAGTAGCATTATACCCATCCGGACCAGGAGCTTTATTATCTTTTAAAGAGAACAAAACTGCCTTAATTTCAACATCACTAACCTCTCTACCCAAGGTAGCACACTGATCACCAGAAATACGTTTCGGGAGAGCCCGCCTCACTAAATCAAGGTCAATCCTAGGGCATCCAGCAGGCTGTCTCAGAAGTGTCTCAAAGAAGTTCACCACCATTGATTTAACTTCACTAGGCTCCTCCACACGATTACCATGCTCATCGGTAAGAGATAATACCTTACTCCTACTACATCTTTGTCTCATCGATCGAAAAAAGAACTTAGAATTCCTATCTCCCAAATTAATCCACTGAACCCGGGACTTTTGTCTCAAAAAACTCTCTTCATCTCTACTCAAATCACCATAAAGCTTCACCAACCGAGACTCCTCCCCATGTAAAGAAATGTTCGTAGGCTGCCTCTGAGTATCCCATTGCACAGACTCTAAATCATGCTTAGCTTGCTGCACCCTAGAAGACAAGTCAGAATAACACTCCCTATTAAATTTCTTAAGCTCCACTTTCAATCTTTTTAGCTTCTTACATAGCTGAAACATAGGAGACCCATCCACCCTGTCCGCCCAAACTCGATCCACCAAGGATAAAAATTCTGGATGATCCGCCCAGAAATCAAAAAACTTAAAAGGCACCCGTCGCCGAGGGAGATCCACAATCTTAACAATCATAGGAGAGTGATCAGAAACACTGGAAGGAAGAAAATGCCCCTCAGAACCTCGAAATGAAATATCCCACTTCAAATTGACCAAAGCTCGATCTAACTTTCGAAGAATAGGATCAACCGTACGATGATTAGACCATGTATAGAAGCACCCATTAAATCGCAGATCATCCAACCCAGACTCAGCTAAACAATTAGAAAAGTCGTCTTTCCAATGTGGCCAAGAATTGGATCCTCCAACACTCTCAACCGAAGACTTAATAGCATTAAAGTCACCCATCACAATCCAAGCACTATTCTCCCATTCCACTCCGCGCGCCACTAAATCAGCCCACAACGCCTCTCTACGAACATTACAATTATCACCGTACACTATCGATATCATACACTCCCAAGTAGAATCAACAGAAGAAACTCTACAATGGATAACTTGTTCAGAAGATCCGACAACCAAAACAGTAACATCGAACGGATTCCAACAAACCCAAATCCTCCCCAAAGAGGAAAAATTATAATTGCACTCCACCTTCCAAGACCGGTCAATGGTCTTAAGAATAACATCTTTATTTTTCTCTAGAACTTTCGTTTCCACTAAACCACACAAAGACAATTTCTCATCTTTAATCAAATTGCGAACCTCTCTTTGCTTCAAAGGGTCATTAAGACCCCTAATATTCCAGCACCCAAAAATCATAATAAATATACAAAGATAAGAAGAAACCCCCACAAATCTATCTCCACTTACCCCCCTTAGGGGAGGAGTGCTTCTTATTCTTCTTACCCTTACTACTGGAACCTTTCTTCTTCTTTTTCTTTTCCAGAGAATCCTTAACTTTTGAAGCCAAAGCATTACGAGAAGGGCTAGAATCACTACCATCCTCACCATGACCAGCCTCATCATTACCACAAATAGCACCCCCATCATCACAAAGAGCATCCCTGTCATCAACATAACCATTAGCCCCATCCTTACAAAGCGCAGCCCCTGCATCACAAACAGTGTCCAAAATTGCTAAAGGAGTACCCTCTTCCATTACTTCCAAATTCGGAGTATGGTCATTGCCCTCCATTGCCCTCCAAAATTGCTGGAAGAGTACCCTCTTCCATTACTTCCAAATTCACATTACATTAGCTAGGAAACGTCTTAGCTTTGCTCGTGTGTGTGTTGAGATTGATGCTTCGAAGGATGTCATTAATGAGTTTGATATTCAATGTGCTAATGGGGAGTGGAAAACTATTTATGCTGTTTATGAGTGGCTTCCTTCTAGGTGTAATATTTGTAAGGTGTTTGGGCATGCGCCGGGTATATGTAAACAAAGCGTTCAAGATTTGGGTGACAATGTGAATATGGTTACCGGAAATGGAGGGGTTGATGTTCATGATATGAAGAAGAGGCACGAAGACTCGTTGGGGCCTAAACGACCGGTTTGGGTTGAGGTTAAAAAAAAGAACAAGGGTAGAGAATTATCTACTATGGGGAATAGTGCTAGTGTTCCGCTTGTGGAAAATGTTGATAATCATCTTAATTTAGTACCAATGGAGGGCAATGACCATACTCCGAATTTGGAAGTAATGGAAGAGGGTACTCCTTTAGCAATTTTGGACACTGTTTGTGATGCAGGGGCTGCGCTTTGTAAGGATGGGGCTAATAGTTATGTTGATGACAGGGATGCTCTTTGTGATGATGGGGGTGCTATTTGTGGTAATGATGAGGCTGGTCATGGTGAGGATGGTAGTGATTCTAGCCCTCCTCGTAATGCTTTGGCTTCAAAAGTTAAGGATTCTCTGGAAAAGAAAAAGAAGAAGAAAGGTTCCAGTAGTAAGGGTAAGAAGAATAAGAAGCACTCCTCCCCTAAGGGGGGTAAGTGGAGATAGATTTGTGGGGGTTTCTTCTTATCTTTGTATATTTATTATGATTTTTGGGTGCTGGAATATTAGGGGTCTTAATGACCCTTTGAAGCAAAGAGAGGTTCGCAATTTGATTAAAGATGAGAAATTGTCTTTGTGTGGTTTAGTGGAAACGAAAGTTCTGGAGAAAAATAAAGATGTTATTCTTAAGACCATTGACCGGTCTTGGAAGGTGGAGTGCAATTATAATTTTTCCTCTTTGGGGAGGATTTGGGTTTGTTGGAATCCGTTCGATGTTACTGTTTTGGTTGTCGGATCTTCTGAACAAGTTATCCATTGTAGCGTTTCTTCTGTTGATTCTACTTGGGAGTGTATGATTTCGATTGTGTACGGTGATAATTGTAATGTTCGTAGGGAGGCGTTGTGGGCTGATTTAGTGGCGCGCGGAGTGGAATGGGAGAATAGTGCTTGGATTGTGATGGGTGACTTTAATGCTATTAAGTCTTCGGTTGAGAGTGTTGGAGGCTCCAATTCTTGGCCTCATTGGAAAGATGACTTTTCTAATTGTTTAGCTGAGTCTGGGTTGGATGATCTGCGATTTAATGGGTGCTTCTATACTTGGTCTAATCATCGTACGGTTGATCCTATTCTTCGAAAGTTAGATCGAGCTTTGGTCAACTTGAATTGGGATATTTCCTTTCGAGGTTCAGAGGCGCATTTTCTTCCTTCTAGTGTTTCTGATCACTCTCCTATGATTGTTAAGATTGTGGATCTCCCTCGGCGACGGGTGCCTTTTAAGTTTTTTGATTTCTGGGCGGATCATCCAGAATTTTTATCCTTGGTGGATCGGGTTTGGGCGGACAGGGTGGATGGGTCTCCTATGTTTCAGCTATGTAAGAAGCTAAAAAGATTGAAAGTAGAGCTTAAGAAACTTAATAGGGAGTGTTATTCTGACTTGTCTTCTAGGGTGCAGCAAGCTAAACATGATTTAGAGTCTGTGCAATGGGATATTCAGAGGCAGCCTACGAACGCTTCTTTACATGAGGAGGAGTCTCGGTTGGTGAAGCTTTATGGTGACTTGAGTAGAGATGAGGAGAGTTTTTTGAGACAAAAGTCCCGGGTTCAGTGGATTAATTTGGGAGATAGGAATTCTAAGTTCTTTTTTCGATCGATGAGACAAAGATGTAGTAGGAGTAAGGTATTATCTCTTACCGATGAGCATGGTACTCGTGTGGAGGAGCCTAGTGAAGTTAAATCAATGGTGGTGAACTTCTTTGAGACACTTCTGAGACAGCCTGCTGGATGCCCTAGGATTGACCTTGATTTAGTGAGGCGGGCTCTCCCGAAGCGTATTTCTGGTGATCAGTGTGCTACCTTGGGTAGAGAGGTTAGTGATGTTGAAATTAAGGCAGTTTTGTTCTCTTTAAAAGATAATAAAGCTCCTGGTCCGGATGGGTATAATGCTACTTTCTTCAAGAAAGCTTGGTCTGTTGTTGGTGATGATTTTCTTCGTGCTATTCGTTCGTTTTTTAGCTCCGGGAGATTGCTCAAGCAAGTGAATGCTACTGTGGTTGCTCTTATTCCTAAGGTTCCTAATCCTTCTACGGTTGGGGATTTTAGGCCTATTTCGTGTTGTAACACTATCTACAAATGCATTGCCAAAATTATTGCGAATCGTGTTCAGATGGTACTGCCTGATGTTGTTAGTCCTTTTCAGTCGGCCTTCGTTGCTGGTAGGAGGATTAGTGATAATATATTACTGTCGCAGGAATTGTTAAGGAACTATCATCGTGATGGGGGTCATCCTAGGTGTGCGCTGAAGGTAGATTTAATGAAAGCCTATGATTCTGTGCGGTGGGATTTCTTAGTGGCTATTTTACAGATTTTAGGCTTCCCGGAGCAGATGATAACTTGGATTTCTGAGTGCATTTCTACTCCCCGTTTCTCTATTTCTATCAATGGCGAGTTGAATGGTTTCTTTAATAGTAACCGAGGTTTGAGGCAGGGGGATCCTATGTCCCCTTATTTATTTGTGCTGGCTATGGAGGTCTTCTCGGGGTTGATGCGTATTATGGAGCAGAAGAGTCAGTTTGCGTACCATTGGCGGTGTGGGAAGATTGGTATTTCGCATTTATGCTTTGCGGATGATCTTATGGTTTTCTGTAGGGCAGAGAGGGAGTCAGTTGCTGCAGTTAATGTTGTCCTTGGTCAGTTCCAAGCTCTTTCTGGGTTGATTCCTAATCCTAACAAGAGCAATCTTTTTGTGGCTGGTGTGTCTTCTGAGACTAAGCAAGAGTTACTTGGGATTCTTGGTTTTCAGGAAGGGGTATTACCTGTCAGATATCTTGGGGTTCCTCTGATTTCTACTAAGCTTACGGCAGTGGATTGTAGGATTCTTGTCGACAGGATTGTAGCGAGAGTTAAGAGTTGGACTAGTAGGGTTCTTTCTTTCGCAGGGAGGCTTCAGCTCATTCAATCTGTATTGTTCTCTATTCAGGTGTATTGGTCCTCCATTTTTATCTTGCCTAAGTCAGTGGTGATTAAGGTTGAAACTACTTTGCGTAGTTTTCTTTGGAAGGGTTCAGATTTAGGTAAAGGTGGGGCCAAGGTTGCATGGTCTTCGGTGTGTTTACCAAAGGAAGAGGGTGGTCTCGGTATTAAGAGCGTTGAGTGTTGGAATAAAGCTGCCATAAGTAAGCATTTGTGGGCTGTCTGTAGCAATTTGAGGTCTTCTGTCTGGGTCTCGTGGGTTAGATCTACTTTGCTTAAGGGAAAGAATGTGTGGGAGGTTAGGTGCCCTGGGGATTGCTCGTGGAGTTGGAGGAAAATTCTAGGCCTTCGGTGTCTTGTGCGGCGGTTGATGCAGTTTCGGGTGGGTAACAGGAAGGATATTTCTCTTTGGTTTGATTATTGGCATCCGTTGGGTCCTTTGGTGGAGGTGTTTGGGCGACGGATTATTTATGATTCTGGTCTTGGTCTTCATGCTAGGGTGGCGGATGTTGTTCAGGGAAGGGATTGGGCTTGGCCTCGTTCCCTGACCGGGAATTAGATGGACATTATCAGTGGTATCCCTGCTTCCTTCAGGCCTAATAACTCTCAAGCTGATACTTTGTGTTGGGTTGAGGACTCTCGGGGGGCTTTCTCTATTCGTAATGCTTGGGAGGCTCTTCGGTCCCGGCAGCCAGCGGTGGATTGGTTTAGGTCCGTTTGGCATTCTAAATCAATTCCTAGACATGCTTTCATCTTCTGGTTGGCCATTAGGGGTGCTCTTTCTACTCAGGATAAGCTTCTTATTTATGGCTTGATTCCGGCTATTCGTTGTGTGTTTTGTGGAGGGAGTTGTGAGGATGTCCCTCATCTCTTTTTTGATTGTTCTTATTCTTGCGAGGTTTGGTTTGCTCTTTTAAGGAAGTGCAGATTACCTCTGCGTGCTCGGAGCTGGGAGGATACTATTCTTTGGTGTTGCCATTTCCGCGGTCGGCAACTTCGTGGGTGGGTGGTGCCTATTATGCTTGCGGCTGCTGTCTATGCTATTTGGCGTGAGCGGAATGCTAGGATGCATGGCGAGTTACCTAAACCTGTTACCATGGTTGTTCGTTCCATTGTCAGAGATGTTTGTATGCGTCTTAATTCCTTATCTGGTGTGATGCCTTCTCCTACTAATAGGTGGCTCCACCAGTCTTGGGGTTTATCTGATTCTATTTTTTTGTAATTCACTTGTTTTGCCTTTTATGGGGTCTGGTGGATTCTTTTGGTTGTACCTATGACAGGGTTTGTGCTTAGCTTTTATTGCTTTGCTGTTTTTTGAGTTTCGGTTGGTAGGGGGCCTGTCCCTTGTCTGACCTTGTGATCTTCTCGCTGGGGTATGCCCCTTTGCTTTTGTTTTGTCTCTTTGGTTAATATACTTACATTACCAAAAAAAAAATGGTTGCCATCCTTCATACCACCATCAACAATAGAGGGCATATCATGGCAGCCCTTCATTACCCCTTCATGACAGCTCTTTATCCCATTGATCATCAAAGAAGAAGAAGAAACATGGTCTCCATCCTTCTTGACACCACCATCTATAGATGATATATCATGACAGCCCATGACTAGCCCTTCATGATAACCATTCACTCCATTGGAACTCAAAGAAGAAACATGGTCTCCACCCTTCTTCACACCACCATCAGCTATATGATAGTCCTTCATTCCATTTGAGATCAAAGAAGAAACATGGTCTCCATCCTTCTTCACACCACCAGCAGTAGGATTTTGGGTTTGATCTACCAAAACCCTACATCCCTTCATTTCATTGGTTGAAGACAAGTTGCAGCTCGAATTAGCCTTAAAACCACCAAGATTGGCCACATTAAAATCATCCATAGTAGTAAAAACAAACTAAACAACTTCTAATGAATTAAAGAAAACGAACCAGCAAACCTAAAACTAAAGAAAACGAAAATTGAGCTCGTAATCATCAAAGAAATCAATAATAATCACGAAGAGAGAATAGAAAAGAGAGAAGAGAAGAACACTCAAAGAAATTCTAGAGAGAAGTCAGAGCATTTTCTCTCACTAGTTCTGTGAAAGACTTTAACTCTTTTCACTCAGTTTTTGTATTAATTGATCAATAACAATAGTTGATAAATAGTTGAGAAATAACAATCGATCCATAAAGTTTTTTCTCTCTCTCTCTCTCTCTCTCTCTTAGATCTGGAAACGCACAAACAAGAATATAACAGAATATACACTTCGATCTGGATCAATGAAATCAAGAACAAGAATAACAGAATATATAACTTCGCTCTGGATCAACGAAATCAAGAACAAGTATAACACAGACAGATACTTAGATTTGGATCTACGAAATCAAGAACAAGAATATCACAGACAGATACTAAGATTTGGATCTACGAAATCAAGAACAAGAATAAGAATAACACAGATAGATAACTTAGATCTGGACACTAACAAGAAGTTCTGGAAATAAGATATAATTCCGTGATCAACGAAATCAAAGAAGAATAAGATAGAATAACCTGATGTTAGAGCCCTAAGCTCTGATACCAAATGATATGAACCTCGTCGATTGTATCAAGATTGATGCCAATATTCGTTCTAACCTCTGGTTCGGATGGAAACCGCGACCCAACACCTATATCGAGATGTGAACCTTGGTATAAAGGAGGACGCCACAATCAAGGATGAAATACTCGATTGATAAGTCAAGGAGGAACGCCACAGAGAATTCTGATAAGTTCCAGTTAGTTCTCAAAGAACAAAGAGAAAACTCTCTCAAATTTCATTCAAAATCAATAATCACCCTTCTTACATCCATCAATATCCTTATATAATGAAACCCTAAAACAAAGGAAAGAAAACAAGATAGCCATTAAGGCCTTACAAATAGGAAACTAGAATGGCCATAATTGCCTTACAAATGGACCAAAATTAAAACAAACAACTATTAAATCAAGCCCAAACCGAAATTATGGCAAGCTTTCTCTTATTTAGCCCACTCAATTGCCTTGATGATGTTAATCAAGCCTTGGTCTTCATGTGGGTTCATCTTGGGCTTTAATAATTCAGAATCAGCCCATGTATCTTGAATTAGGCCATTGAGTGCTTCTTTGAATCTCTTAGCCCTTGCCCTTGTTATTGGCCCAATCGGAACATGCAATGGATCCCTTGGTGCAGCTCCCTTATTCTCATCATAAGCACTGAGAAGAGACGCCTACAACGTATTCGATAAAATACCCACCATAGTTTAGGAGTTAAATAGAGATATGTTAACTTATTCTGTGTGATCCTGAATATGTTATTGTGTTTTATTGCATTCACATTCATTTGGATATCCATCGAGAGATAGGATATTAGTGAATGTGAGAATAGGTTTGAATTACCTCAAGAGAGGATTTTGTCGTATCTGCCAGAAAGATAAAGTTGTTTCATATCTCAGTGTTAAGGAGATTGTACGCGATAGTAATTTCAGTCATTAGGACATACTTAGTGAAATCTGATTCCCTAGTTCCGTCTTACTTTGGTTAAAACTTTTTTGTTATGTAGTTGTTAATTAATCAAAATTCTACACCAACCATTTGATCATTCAAATAGAGGTAGGCTTAGTTAATTTTAGTATTTAATGCCTAGAATATCCTCGTGGGAACAATACTCATACTCTCACTTTATTACTTGTGCCAACCCCATACACTTGCGGGTAACCAAAAAGTCGTGACGCGACATGCACCGCGAGCCACTTATCGTGGCAATGCAAATCCTAGATGTTGGCAATAAGTTCTGCGACTTGGGGCCGTGACTTGCAGCGCGACCCACAAGTCGCGGTGAACTAAAAAGCGCCTTAATCAGCTCGAGTATAAAAGGAAAAACGAGAAAAATACAAAGGGAAATTCGGCTGTGACAGAGGGATATCAGAATAGAGAAGAAAAAGAGGAAGAAGAAGAGAAGATGAGTGTTAGGAGACTAGTCGCCTGATTGAATCTTCGTCCGTCTTCATCAAGCAAGGAATCCGAATTGTCGAAGGAGGAGTTCACCCCAGACGGAATCAGACGAGAGTCTTTCCGTTCAGAGTTCTTTTTCTTCTATCATGCCTTGCTTTATTGTATTTTCATTCATATGTATTGTTTTACTTTTCCAGTTATGAACTAAATTCTATACTAGGGATGATAATGGACCTTAGTATGAATTATGATTGAGTTTATAAATATGTTGGGATGGCTTTTGAGTTGTTTGGTTGAGTGGCTTTTTATGCTTATTTGTATGTTAATTGCTTGATCACCTTTTAACATTAATTGTTATTGTAGGTTAAATACCGAGATGAGACGCCCATAACGTGTTCGATAAAATGCCGACCACAGTTTAGGAGTTAAATAGAGATATGTTAACTTATTCTGTGTGATACTTGATATGCTATTGTGTTTTATTGCATTCGTTTTCGTTTGGATATCTGAGAGATAGGATATTAGTGAAGGTGGGAATAGGTTCGAATTACCTCGAGATAGGATTTTGGATAATTGAGTTAGCATGATCATCAACTGGTAACAATTAGACATCCTTACATGGTAATTTCAATCATTAGGACATACTTAGTAAAATTGGATTCCCTAGTCCCGTCTTATATTGGTTAAATCCCTTTTTGTTTTTTAGTTTCTTAGCCATTTAGTTATTAATTAATCAACATTCTACACCAATCATTCGATCATTCAAATAGAGGTAGGCTTAGTTAATTTTAATATTCAATACTTAGAATATCCTCGTGGGAACGACACTCATACTGTCACTTTATTAGTTGTGCCGACCCCGTACACTTACCGGCAACCAAAAGGCGTAACAGATTCCGATATTATGTTTAGACCCTCCCAACTACAAGCCAAACTGCAACTCCAAAATACGGAGGTATTGATCGAGAAAACTACATTCGATCTTACTCATAGTAAATCAAAAGCCACGATCTAACCTGAAGGGTTGATAAGACACTCAGGAGTAAGATCACCCATAAAGAGCCATCATATGTCGATATATATTAATCTCATCTACTAACGGATCTTGATGAGAGTTTCATATAAATCGTAGCCTAGTCTTATATGATCTCATCATATAAGGTGCACTATATGATGTCAACTATATGAGTGGTCTAAGATAAGACCACTATATATTAGAGAATGAACCATAACAGTAGATCAACCACAAACAAAGTACCCAGTTTTTTTTTGAATTAGTATTTAAGAGAGAAAATAAGGGTTTTAGAGAGAGAAAATGCTCTGCCTTCTCTCTAGAATTTTTTTAGTGTTCTTCTTGATTTTTTTTTCTTTTTTTTTGGATAATGTAAGTATATTAACCAAAGAGACAAAACAAAAGCAAAGGGGCATACCCCAGCGAGAAGATCACAAGGTCAGACAAGGGACAGGCCCCCTACCAACCGAAACTCAATAAACAGCAAAGTAATAAAAGCTAAGCACAAAACCTGTCATAGGGTACAGCCAAAAGAACCCACCAAACCCCATAAAAGGCAAAACAAGCGAATTACAAAAAAATAGAATCAGATAAACCCCAAGACTGGTGGAGCCACCTATTAGTAGGAGAAGGCATCACACCAGATAAGGAATTAAGCCGCATACAAACATCTCTGACAATGGAACGAACAACCATGGTAACAGGTTTAGGTAACTCGCTATGCATCCTAGCATTTCGCTCACGCCAAATAGCATAGACAGCAGCCGCAAGCATAATACGCACCACCCACCCACGAAGTTGCCGACCGCGGAAATGGCAAGACCAAAGAATAGTATCCTCCCAGCTCCGAGCACGCAGAGGTAATCTGCACTTCCTTAAAAGAGCAAACCAAACCTCGCAAGAATAAGAACAATAAAAAAAGAGATGAGGGACATCCTCACAACTCCCTCCACAAAACACACAACGAATAGCCGGAATCAAGCCATAAACAAGAAGCTTATCCTGAGTAGAAAGAGCACCCCTAATGGCCAACCAGAAGATGAAAGCATGTCTAGGAATTGATTTAGAATGCCAAACGGATCTAAACCAATCCATCGCTAGCTGCCGGGACCGAAGAGCCTCCCAAGCATTACGAATAGAGAAAGCCCCCCGAGAGTCCTCAACCCAACACAAAGTATCAGCTTGAGAGTTATTAGGCCTGAAGGAAGCAGGGATACCACTGATAATGTCCATCCAATTCCCGGTCAGGGAACGAGGCCAAGCCCAATCCCTCCCCTGAACAACATCCGCCACCCTAGCATGAAGACCAAAAACAGAATCATAAATAATCCGTCGCCCAAACACCTCCACCAAAGGACCCAACGGATGCCAATAATCAAACCAAAGAGAAATATCCTCCCCATTACCCACCCGAAACTGCATCAACCGCCGCACAAGACACCGAAGGCCTAGAATTTTCCTCCAACTCCACGAGCAATCCCCAGGGCACCTAACCTCCCACACATTCTTTCCCTTAAGCAGAGTAGATCTAACCCACGAGACCCAGACAGAAGACCTCAAATTGCTACAGACAGCCCACAAATGCTTACATATGGCAGCTTTATTCCAACACTCAACGCTCTTAATACCGAGACCACCCTCTTCCTTTGGTAAACACACCGAAGACCATGCAACCTTTGCCCCACCTTTACCTAAATCTGAACCCTTCCAAAGAAAACTACGCAAAGTAGTTTCAACCTTAATCACCACTGACTTAGGCAAGATAAAAATGGAGGACCAATACACCTGAATAGAGAACAATACAGATTGAATGAGCTGAAGCCTCCCTGCAAAAGAAAGAACCCTACTAGTCCAACTCTTAACTCTCGCTACAATTCTGTCGACAAGAACCCTACAATCCACTGCCGTAAGCTTAGTAGAAATCAGAGGAACCCCAAGATATCTGACAGGTAATACCCCTTCCTGAAAACCCAGAATCCCAAGTAACTCTTGCTTAGTCTCAGAAGACACACCAGCCACAAAAAGATTGCTCTTGCTAGGATTAGGAATCAACCCAGAAAGAGCTTGGAACTGACTAAGGACAACATTAACTGCAGCAACTGACTCCCTCTCTGCCCTACAGAAAACCATAAGATCATCCGCAAAGCATAAATGCGAAATACCAATCTTCCCACACCGCCAATGGTATGCAAACTGACCCTCCTGCTCCATAATATGCATCAACCCCGAGAAGACCTCCATAGCCAGCACAAATAAATAAGGGGACATAGGATCCCTCTGCCTCAAACCTCGGCCACTAGCAAAGAAACCATTCAACTCGCCATTGATAGAAATCGAGAAACGGGGAGTGGAAATGCACTCAGAAATCCAAGCTATCATCTGCTCCGGGAAGCCTAAAATCTGTAAAATAGCCACTAAGAAATCCCACCGCACAGAATCATAGGCTTTCATTAAATCTACCTTCAGCGCACACCTAGGATGACCCCCATCACGATGATAGTTCCTTAACAATTCCTGCGACAGTAATATATTATCACTAATCCTCCTACCAGCAACGAAGGCCGACTGAAAAGGACTAACAACATCAGGCAGTACCATCTGAACACGATTCGCAATAATTTTGGCAATGCATTTGTAGATAGTGTTACAACACGAAATAAGCCTAAAATCCCCAACCGTAGAAGGATTAGGAACCTTAGGAATAAGAGCAACCACAGTAGCATTCACTTGCTTGAGCAATCTCCCGGAGCTAAAAAACGAACGAATAGCACGAAGAAAATCATCACCAACAACAGACCAAGCTTTCTTGAAGAAAGTAGCATTATACCCATCCGGACCAGGAGCTTTATTATCTTTTAAAGAGAACAAAACTGCTTTAATTTCAACATCACTAACCTCTCTACCCAAGGTAGCACACTGATCACTAGAAATACGCTTCGGGAGAGCCCGCCTCACTAAATCAAGGTCAATCCTAGGGCATCCAGCAGGCTGTCTCAGAAGTGTCTCAAAGAAGTTCACCACCGTTGATTTAACTTCACTAGGCTCCTCCACACGATTACCATGCTCATCGGTAAGAGATAATACCTTACTCCTACTACATCTTTGTCTCATCGATCGAAAAAAGAACTTAGAATTCCTATCTCCCAAATTAATCCACTGAACCCGAGACTTTTGTCTCAAAAAACTCTCCTCATCTCTACTCAAGTCACCATAAAGCTTCACCAACCGAGACTCCTCCCCATGTAAAGAAATGTTCGTAGGCTGCCTCTGAATATCCCATTGCACATACTCTAAATCATGCTTAGCTTGCTGCACCCTAGAAGACAAGTCAGAATAACACTCCCTATTAAGTTTCTTAAGCTCTACTTTCAATCTTTTTAGCTTCTTACATAGCTGAAACATAGGAGACCCATCCACCCTGTCCGCCCAAACCCGATCCACCAAGGATAAAAATTCTGGATGATCCGCCTAGAAATCAAAAAACTTAAAAGGCACCCGTCGCCGAGGGAGATCCACAATCTTAACAATCATAGGAGAGTGATCAGAAACACTAGAAGGAAGAAAATGCGCCTCTGAACCTCGAAAGGAAATATCCCAATTCAAGTTGACCAAAGCTCGATCTAACTTTCGAAGAATAGGATCAACCGTACGATGATTAGACCAAGTATAGAAGCACCCATTAAATCGCAGATCATCCAACCCAGACTCAGCTAAACAATTAGAAAAGTCATCTTTCCAATGAGGCCAAGAATTGGAGCCTCCAACACTCTCAACCGAGGACTTAATAGCATTAAAGTCACCCATCACAATCCAAGCACTATTCTCCCATTCCACTCCGCGCGCCACTAAATCAGCCCACAACGCCTCCCTACGAACATTACAATTATCACCGTACACAATCGAAATCATACACTCCCAAGTAGAATCAACAGAAGAAACTCTACAATGGATAACTTGCTCAGAAGATCCGACAACCAAAACAGTAACATCAAACGGATTCCAACAAACCCAAATCCTCCCCAAAGAGGAAAAATTATAATTGCACTCCACCTTCCAAGACCGGTCAATGGTCTTAAGAATAACATCTTTATTTTTCTCCAGAACTTTCGTTTCCACTAAACCACACAAAGACAATTTCTCATCTTTAATCAAATTGCGAACCTCTCTTTGCTTCAAAGGGTCATTAAGACCCCTAATATTCCAGCACCCAAAAATCATAATAAATATACAATAATAAGAAGAAACCCCCACAAATCTATCTCCCTTTACCCCCCTTAGGGGAGGAGTGCTTCTTATTCTTCTTACCCTTACTACTGGAACCTTTCTTCTTCTTTTTCTTTTCCAGAGAATCCTTAACTTTTGAAGCCAAAGCATTACGAGGAGGGCTAGAATCACTACCATCCTCACCATGACCAGCCTCATCATTACCACAAAGAGCATCCCTGTCATCAACATAACCATTAGCCCCATCCTTACAAAGAACAGCCCCTGCATCACAAACAGTGTCCAAAATTGCTAAAGGAGTACCCTCTTCCATTACTTCCGAATTCATAGTATGGTCATTGCCCTCCATTGGTACTAAATTAAGATGATTATCAACATTTTCCACAAGCGGAACACTAGCACTATTCCCCATAGTAGATAATTCTCCACCCTTGTTCTTTTTTTTAACCTCAACCCAAACCGGCCGTTTAGGCCCTAACGAGTCTTCGTGCCTCTTCTTCATATCATGAACATCAACCCCTCCATTTCCGGTAACCATATTCACATTGTCACCCAAATCTTGAACGCTTTGTTTACATATACCCGGCGCATGCCCAAACACCTTACAAATATTACACCTAGAAGGAAGCCACTCATAAACAGCATAAATAGTTTTCCACTCCCCATTAGCACATTGAATATCAAACTCATTAATGACATCCTTCGAAGCATCAATCTCAACACACACACGAGCATAGCTAAGACGTTTCCTAGCTAATGTAATGTGATCGGCATGCAATGGAATGCCCAAAGCACTAACTACAAAACTCAGGCCCTTAGAAGTCCAATATTCAAACGGAAGATTGTAAAGTTTAACCCATACAGGAATATTGCGTAACTCATCTTTAGACAAGGATAAACTAGGCTGCCACCGTTTAAGAACAAGCAATTTATTCACTATATGCCATGGACCTTTTTCAAGAACTTCACAAGCATGGTCAAGACTATCAAACTTGAAAATAAAGAACCCTTGTTCCGAAGATAAAACTTCTTTAAGGCCAAACCTACCCCAAATTTTATGAACTACTGAATTCACTACGGGGAAAGGAATTCTCTTATCCACAAAGTACCCTATCAAGGAAGTTCTCCATTCTTCACTTCCCTCAATAGCTACCTCAACCGGAGGGCTAACTTTAATTCTTCCATTTTCTTCAGTTGGTTTAAAATATTGTAAGGATTCAAAGGTAGAAGATCGTACCTCACAAGCAATAGGAGAAGAATTCTGGACAGCCTTAGCATAAGATGATTTCAGCCCTTGATCATGCATGGAAGAAGGTGTTGAAAATGGTCCAAGATCAGCCCCTCCTTGTCCAAAGCTACCAAGACCCGAAATTGAACCCAAAGCACTCGATTTCGGCCCAATTACGCCCACATCAGACCCAAAATGCAAGTTACCAAGCTTTTCCTTTCTATGATCATCTCTTGCAAGCCCAGATCCACCATAATTCGAAGGTGATTCAATAACATTAATCTTTGGCCCATCTAATTTTGTGGAATCAGTCCCATTAGCTCCAATACCCGAAATTGAGCCCAAAGCACCAAAGTTTGACTCTCTTACCCCCATTCCTTGCTGACTAGTATTATTTAGTGAAGGAAAGTCATCAACAACCACCTTCCTTTGACAATTTTGGCTATTAAGGTCAATACTAGCCACCTTATTTTGAAAAACTTGTCCATGAGAATCATTCATCATTTGAATTATTTGCCCATTGCACATGATCTCATTCAACAAGTCTTCACTCTTTTCATTAATGTCAACCATAGCTTTCTTCTTGTCCAATCCCGAAATTGTTGAGAGACAACCATCCTTCACATGGTTTTCACCCAAAACCAGATTTCTACCTTCACCCAAAACCAGATTTTCATCTTCCTCATCATGCAACACCTCATGAAGAACATCAGCATGCTTGGCTTCAATATCAGCCCCATTAGCTTCAATTTCGTGCCCAACATTACCAATACCCGAAATTGAAACAAAAGCACCAGATTTTGGCCCATTCTTGACACATCTCTCACCCAAAACCAGATTACCATCTTCCTCATCATGCACCACCCTATGAAGAACATTAACATGCTTGCCATCTTCCTCATCATGCACCACCCTATGAAGAACATCACCATGCTTGCCTTCAATCCCATTTGCACATGCCTTGTTGCCCATTTTACCATTACTACTCTGATTCTTAAAACTATGCAAAACATGTTGCTTGCTTAACAACAATTTTGAAGAAGCATCACAAGAGATCCTACCTCCAATAGCTATGTCAAATGCATCATCACCAGCAGCTCTCTTCTCTAGATCTCGAACCTTCATACGTTGAATCTTCATATTAAGACCCAAATCTGAATCTTTCATAAAACCATCATGATAGCCCTTTATTCCACCATTTTTTACATCACCAGCAGTTGGTGAACCACCAACCATGGCTCCAACTAGAACACCAAGAAGAAGATGAAGATCACACCCCAACAGTAAGGAAAAAATTCAGCTCAAAATCACAAGCATACCATGGCACAAAACAAGCTAAAAAACTGCCCAGAAAATGACCAGCAAACCTAAAGCTAAAGAAGAACGAAAATTGAGCTTGTAATCATCAAAAGAAATCAATAATGATCCCAAAGAGAGAATAGAAAAAAAAAATCAAGAAGAACACTCAAAAAATTCTAGAGAGAAGGCAGAGCATTTTCTCTCTCTAAATTCTTGAAAATCATTCATTATTTCTTTTTTTCTATTCTCTCTTTGGGATCATTATTGATTTCTTTTGATGATTACAAGCTCAATTTTCGTTCTTCTTTAGCTTTAGGTTTGCTGGTCATTTTCTGGGCAGTTTTTTCGCTTGTTTTGTGCCATGGTATGCTTGTGATTTTGGGTTGGGTTTATGATCTTCATCTTCCTCTTGGTGATCACGAGCTCATCTCCCTCTCTTTTAGTGTTATTTTGCTGGTCCATTTTCCCTTATTTTCTGGGCAGTTCTGGATTGCTTGTTTGCCATGGTGGATGATTCTACTTTGGCCAATCTTGTGACTGATTTTGCTTGTGATTTTGAGCTGCGTTTTGTCTTTATTGTTGGGTGGTGATCATCATCTTCTTCTTGTTATATTGGTTGGAGCCATGGTTGGTGGTTCTTTAGCTGCTGGTGATGTAAAGAAGGGTGGTATGAAGAGTGGAGACATTGTTTTCGGGTGTTGCGTGTCTACAAAACTTGTTCCTTCGAATTTGCCTCATGGTATTGGTGCTGTAGAAGGAAGAAGTCCGAATTTGGGTGAGAATTGCTCAAAGGATGGTTGTTTTGCTACTGTTTCGGGATTGCAATCAAATAAAACAACACATGATAGGCATGGAGCTGTTGGTTGTGTAAATGGGATTGAATCCAAGCATGATGATGTTCTTCATGGGGTGTTGCATGATGAGGAAGATGAAAATCTGGATTTGGGTGAAGGTAGAAATATGGTTTTGGGTGAAAACCATGTGAAGGCTGGTTGTCTCTCAACAATTTCGGGATTGGACAAGAAGAAAGCTATGGTTGACAATGATGAAAAGAGTGAAGACTTGTTGCATGAGATCATGTGCAATGGGCAATTAATTCAAATGATGAATGATTCTCATGGACAAGTTTTTCAAAATAAGGTGGCTAGTATTGACCTTAATAGCCAAAATTGTCAAAGGAAGGTGGTTGGTGATGACTTTCCTTCACTAAATAATACTAGTCAGCAAGGAATGGGGGTAATAGAGTCAAATTTTGGTGCTTTGGGCTCAATTTCGGGTATTGGAGCTAATGGGACTGATTCCACAAAATTAGATGGGCCAAGGATTAATGTTATTGAATCACCTTCGAATTATGGTGGATTTGGGCTTGCAAGAGATGATCATAGAAAGGAAAAGCTTGGTAACTTGCATTTTGGGTCTGATGTGGGCGTAATTGGGCCGAAATCGAGTGATTTGGGTTCAATTTCGGGTCTTGGTAGCTTTGGACAAGGAGGGGCTGATCTTGGACCATTTTCAACACCTTCTTCCATGCATGATCAAGGGCTGAAACCATCTTATGCTAAGGCTGTCCAGAATTCTTCTCCTATTGCTTGTGAGGTACGATCTTCTACCTTTGAATCCTTACAATATTTTAAACCAACTGAAGAAAATGGAAGAATTAAAGTTAGCCCTCCGGTTGAGGTAGCTATTGAGGGAAGTGAAGAATGGAGAACTTCCTTGATAGGGTACTTTGTGGATAAGAGAATTCCTTTCCCCGTAGTGAATTCAGTAGTTCATAAAATTTGGGGTAGGTTTGGCCTTAAAGAAGTTTTATCTTCGGAACAAGGGTTCTTTATTTTCAAGTTTGATAGTCTTGACCATGCTTGTGAAGTTCTTGAAAAAGGTCCATGGCATATAGTGAATAAATTGCTTGTTCTTAAACGGTGGCAGCCTAGTTTATCCTTGTCTAAAGATGAGTTACGCATTATTCCTGTATGGGTTAAACTTTACAATCTTCCGTTTGAATATTGGACTTCAAAGGGCCTGAGTTTTGTAGTTAGTGCTTTGGGCATTCCATTGCATGCTGATCACATTACTTTAGCTAGGAAACGTCTTAGCTTTGCTCGTGTGTGTGTTGAGATTGATGCTTCGAAGGATGTCATTAATGAGTTTGATATTCAATGTGCTAATGGGGAGTGGAAAACTATTTATGCTGTTTATGAGTGGCTTCCTTCTAGGTGTAATATTTGTAAGGTGTTTGGGCATGCGCCGGGTATATGTAAACAAAGCGTTCAAGATTTGGGTGACAATGTGAATATGGTTACCGGAAATGGAGGGGTTGATGTTCATGATATGAAGAAGAGGCACGAAGAATCGTTGGGGCCTAAACGACCGGTTTGGGTTGAGGTTAAAAAAAAGAACAAGGGTGGAGAATTATCTACTATGGGGAATAGTGCTAGTGTTCCGCTTGTGGAAAATGTTGATAATCATCTTAATTTAGTACCAATGGAGGGCAATGACCATACTCCGAATTTGGAAGTAATGGAAGAGGGTACTCCTTTAGCAATTTTGGACACTGTTTGTGATGCAGGGGCTGCGCTTTGTAAGGATGGGGCTAATGGTTATGTTGATGACAGGGATGCTCTTTGTGATGATGGGGGTGCTATTTGTGGTAATGATGAGGCTGGTCATGGTGAGGATGGTAGTGATTCTAGCCCTCCTCGTAATGCTTTGGCTTCAAAAGTTAAGGATTCTCTGGAAAAGAAAAAGAAGAAGAAAGGTTCCAGTAGTAAGGGTAAGAAGAATAAGAAGCACTCCTCCCCTAAGGGGGGTAAGTGGAGATAGATTTGTGGGGGTTTCTTCTTATCTTTGTATATTTATTATGATTTTTGGGTGCTGGAATATTAGGGGTCTTAATGACCCTTTGAAGCAAAGAGAGGTTCGCAATTTGATTAAAGATGAGAAATTGTCTTTGTGTGGTTTAGTGGAAACGAAAGTTCTGGAGAAAAATAAAGATGTTATTCTTAAGACCATTGACCGGTCTTGGAAGGTGGAGTGCAATTATAATTTTTCCTCTTTGGGGAGGATTTGGGTTTGTTGGAATCCGTTCGATGTTACTGTTTTGGTTGTCGGAGCTTCTGAACAAGTTATCCATTGTAGCGTTTCTTCTGTTGATTCTACTTGGGAGTGTATGATTTCGATTGTGTACGGTGATAATTGTAATGTTCGTAGGGAGGCGTTGTGGGCTGATTTAGTGGCGCGCGGAGTGGAATGGGAGAATAGTGCTTGGATTGTGATGGGTGACTTTAATGCTATTAAGTCTTCGGTTGAGAGTGTTGGAGGCTCCAATTCTTGGCCTCATTGGAAAGATGACTTTTCTAATTGTTTAGCTGAGTCTGGGTTGGATGATCTGCGATTTAATGGGTGCTTCTATACTTGGTCTAATCATCGTACGATTGATCCTATTCTTCGAAAGTTAGATAGAGCTTTGGTCAACTTGAATTGGGATATTTCCTTTCGAGGTTCAGAGGCGCATTTTCTTCCTTCTAGTGTTTCTGATCACTCTCCTATGATTGTTAAGATTGTGGATCTCCCTCGGCGACGGGTGCCTTTTAAGTTTTTTGATTTCTGGGCGGATCATCCAGAATTTTTATCCTTGGTGGATCGGGTTTGGGCGGACAGGGTGGATGGGTCTCCTATGTTTCAGCTATGTAAGAAGCTAAAAAGATTGAAAGTAGAGCTTAAGAAACTTAATAGGGAGTGTTATTCTGACTTGTCTTCTAGGGTGCAGCAAGCTAAACATGATTTAGAGTCTGTGCAATGGGATATTCAGAGGCAGCCTACGAACGCTTCTTTACATGAGGAGGAGTCTCGGTTGGTGAAGCTTTATGGTGACTTGAGTAGAGATGAGGAGAGTTTTTTGAGACAAAAGTCCCGGGTTCAGTGGATTAATTTGGGAGATAGGAATTCTAAGTTCTTTTTTCGATCGATGAGACAAAGATGTAGTAGGAGTAAGGTATTATCTCTTACCGATGAGCATGGTAATCGTGTGGAGGAGCCTAGTGAAGTTAAATCAACGGTGGTGAACTTCTTTGAGACACTTCTGAGACAGCCTGCTGGATGCCCTAGGATTGACCTTGATTTAGTGAGGCGGGCTCTCCCGAAACGTATTTCTGGTGATCAGTGTGCTACCTTGGGTAGAGAGGTTAGTGATGTTGAAATTAAGGCAGTTTTGTTCTCTTTAAAAGATAATAAAGCTCCTGGTCCGGATGGGTATAATGCTACTTTCTTCAAGAAAGCTTGGTCTGTTGTTGGTGATGATTTTCTTCGTGCTATTCGTTCGTTTTTTAGCTCCGGGAGATTGCTCAAGCAAGTGAATGCTACTGTGGTTGCTCTTATTCCTAAGGTTCCTAATCCTTCTACGGTTGGGGATTTTACGCCTATTTCGTGTTGTAACACTATCTACAAATGCATTGCCAAAATTATTGCGAATCGTGTTCAGATGGTACTGCCTGATGTTGTTAGTCCTTTTCAGTCGGCCTTCGTTGCTGGTAGGAGGATTAGTGATAATATATTACTATCGCAGGAATTGTTAAGGAACTATCATCGTGATGGGGGTCATCCTAGGTGTGCGCTAAAGGTAGATTTAATGAAAGCCTATGATTCTGTGCGGTGGGATTTCTTAGTGGCTATTTTACAGATTTTAGGCTTCCCGGAGCAGATGATAGCTTGGATTTCTGAGTGCATTTCTACTCCCCGTTTCTCTATTTCTATCAATGGCGAGTTGAATGGTTTCTTTAATAGTAGCCGAGGTTTGAGGCAGGGGGATCCTATGTCCCCTTATTTATTTGTGCTGGCTATGGAGGTCTTCTCGGGGTTGATGCGTATTATGGAGCAGGAGAGTCAGTTTGCGTACCATTGGCGGTGTGGGAAGATTGGTATTTCGCATTTATGCTTTGCGGATGATCTTATGGTTTTCTGTAGGGCAGAGAGGGAGTCAGTTGCTGCAGTTAATGTTGTCCTTGGTCAGTTCCAAGCTCTTTCTGGGTTGATTCCTAATCCTAACAAGAGCAATCTTTTTGTGGCTGGTGTGTCTTCTGAGACTAAGCAAGAGTTACTTGGGATTCTTGGTTTTCAGGAAGGGGTATTACCTGTCAGATATCTTGGGGTTCCTTTGATTTCTACTAAGCTTACGGCAGTGGATTGTAGGGTTCTTGTTGACAGGATTGTAGCGAGAGTTAAGAGTTGGACTAGTAGGGTTCTTTCTTTCGCAGGGAGGCTTCAGCTCATTCAATCTGTATTGTTCTCAATTCAGGTGTATTGGTCCTCCATTTTTATCTTGCCTAAGTCAGTGGTGATTAAGGTTGAAAATACTTTGCGTAGTTTTCTTTGGAAGGGTTCAGATTTAGGTAAAGGTGGGGCCAAGGTTGCATGGTCTTCGGTGTGTTTACCAAAGGAAGAGGGTGGTCTCGGTATTAAGAGCGTTGAGTGTTGGAATAAAGCTGCCATAAGTAAGCATTTGTGGGCTGTCTGTAGCAATTTGAGGTCTTCTGTCTGGGTCTCATGGGTTAGATCTACTCTACTTAAGGGAAAGAATGTGTGGGAGGTTAGGTGCCCTGGGGATTGCTCGTGGAGTTGGAGGAAAATTCTAGGCCTTCGGTGTCTTGTGCGGCGGTTGATGCAATTTCGGGTGGGTAATGGGGAGGATATTTCTCTTTGGTTTGATTATTGGTATCCGTTGGGTCCTTTGGTGGAGGTGTTTGGGCGACGGATTATTTATGATTCTGGTCTTGGTCTTCATGCTAGGGTGGCGGATGTTGTTCAGGGAAGGGATTGGGCTTGGCCTCGTTCCCTGACCGGGAATTGGATGGACATTATCAGTGGTATCCCTGCTTCCTTCAGGCCTAATAACTCTCAAGCTGATACTTTGTGTTGGGTTGAGGACTCTCGGGGGGCTTTCTCTATTCGTAATGCTTGGGAGGCTCTTCGATCCCGGAAGCCAGCGGTGGATTGGTTTAGGTCCGTTTGGCATTCTAAATCAATTCCTAGACATGCTTTCATCTTCTGGTTGGCCATTAGGGGTGCTCTTTCTACTCAGGATAAGCTTCTTATTTATGGCTTGATTCCGACTATTCGTTGTGTGTTTTGTGGAGGGAGTTGTGAGGATGTCCCTCATCTCTTTTTTTATTGTTCTTATTCTTGCGAGGTTTGGTTTGCTCTTTTAAGGAAGTGCAGATTACCTCTGCGTGCTCGGAGCTGGGAGGATACTATTCTTTGGTGTTGCCATTTCCGCGGTCGGCAACTTCGTGGGTGGGTGGTGCGTATTATGCTTGCGGCTGCTGTCTATGCTATTTGGCGTGAGCGGAATGCTAGGATGCATGGCGAGTTACCTAAACCTGTTACCATGGTTGTTCGTTCCATTGTCAGAGATGTTTGTATGCGTCTTAATTCCTTATCTGGTGTGATGCCTTCTCCTACTAATAGGTGGCTTCACCAGTCTTGGGGTTTATCTGATTCTATTTTTTTGTAATTCGCTTGTTTTGCCTTTTATGGGGTCTGGTGGATTCTTTTGGTTGTACCTATGACAGGGTTTGTGCTTAGCTTTTATTGGTTTGCTGTTTTTTGAGTTTCGGTTGTTAGGGGGCCTGTCCCTTGTCTGACCTTGTGATCTTCTCGCTGGGGTATGCCTCTTTGCTTTTGTTTTGTCTCTTTGGTTAATATACTTACATTATCCAAAAAAAAAGTACCCAGTTTTGTTTGCTATCTACGAACGCTTTAGATTATAAGTCTCAAAATGAATCCTCTTGGATATGACTTTTATATACTTAGATTGAGATTACATTTTGCAATCTTGGATGTTAAACATACAATATATAAACCTATGAACTAAAATAAATTACTTTTATTTGAATGAATAATAAATCCTTTTATTAATGTTTGATCACATTTATAATTATAAGTTTTTAGGGCATAAACCCCAACAATCTCCCACTTGCACTAAAGGAAGTGAGACATGTCTCGTAGTCGTAGACCCTCTAGGTGACCTTCAAACACTTTAACCGTTAAGGTCTTCATAAATGGATTAGCAAGGTTGTCTTGTGACGCGATCTTCATCATGGTCACATATCCTCTTTACACTATCTCTCTGATGAGATGATATTTCCTCTCTATATGTTTCCCTTTTTTATGGCTTCTTGGTTCCTTGGAATTAGCCACAGTGTCACTATTATCGCAATAAAGTGTCATGGGCTTATCTAAATCTGGAACCATTTCCAGATCATTTAGGAACATGCGGATCCATACAGCCTCCTTAGCAGGTTCATAAGTTGCTACTTACTCGGCTTCCATGGTGGAATTATCAATGCAACCTTGCTTGATACTCCTCTATACTATGGCTCCACCACCAAGGGTGAATTCTGAACTAGATGTGGATTTCCTTGAATCCTTTTTTGACTGAAAATCAGAATATGTATATCCTAACAGGATCAAATCCTATCCGGAATATACTAGCATATAGTTTCTCGTTCTCTTAAAATACTTCAGAATAGTCTTTATAGCAACTCAATGATCTAATCCCGGGTTGGATTGATATATGCTGGCTACTCCCACTACGAAGCAGATGTTGGGTCTCGTGCATAGCCTATCTTACATGAGACTATCTACTGTTGTCGCATAAGGAATACGTCTCATATTCTCAATTTTTTAAGGTGTATTAGGACACTGTTCCTTAGACAAATAAACTCCATGCCTGGAAGGTAAATTACCATTCTTGGAGTTCTCCATCGAAAATTGGACAAGTATCTTCTCGATATATGATGCTTTATGATATGAACCTCGTCGATTGATAAGTCTGAAACCGCGACCCAACACCTATATCGAGATGTGAACCTTGGTATAAAGGAGGACGCCACAATCAAGGATGAAATACTTGATTGATAAGTCAAGGAGGAACGCCACAGAGAATTCTGATAAGTTCCAGTTAGTTCTCAAAGAACAAAGAGAAAAACTCTCTCAATTTTCATTCAAAATCAATAATTACCCTTCTTACATCCATCAATATCCTTATATAATGAAACCCTAAAACAAAGGAAAGAAAACAAGATAGCCATTAAGGCCATACAAATAGCAAACTAGAATGGCCATAATTGCCTTACAAATGGACCAAAACTAAAACAAACAACTATTAAATCAAGCCCAAACCGAAATTATGCCAAGCTTTCTCTTATTCGGCCCACTCAATTGCCTTGATGATGTTAATCAAGCCTTGGTCTTCATGTTGGTTCATCTTGGGCTTTAATAATTCAGAATCAGCCCATGTATCTTGAATTAGGCTATTGAGTGCTTCTTTGAATCTCTTAGCCCTTGCCCTTGTTATTGGCCCAATCGGAACATGCAATGGATCCCTTGGTGCAGCTCCCTTATCGTCATCATTCCCTCCCTCTTGAAAAGGATTTGTCCTCAAATCGTCACCTACATCAAAAGGAGACAAATCAGAAACATTGAAGCTTGCACTAACATTATACTCACCTGGAAGATCTAACTTGTAGGCATTGTCATTGATCCTTTCAATCACTTGAAATGGGCCATCTCCCCTTGGAAGTAGTTTAGAACGTCTCTGGACTGGAAACCGTTCCTTCCTCATATGCAACCACACCCAATCACCGGGTTCAAACACAACTTTCTTGCGCCCTTTATTAGCTTGGTTGGCATATTGCTCAATTCTCCTCTCAATGTTTTGCCTAGTCTTTTCATGGATTTGCTTAACAAACTCTGCCTTTTTCTTTCCATCCAAGTTAACATGCTCAGTCACAGGTAAAGGAAGTAAATCCAAAGGAGTCAATGGGTTAAAACCATACACAATTTCAAAAGGCGAAAAATGAGTTGCAGAATGCACACTCCTATTATAAGCAAACTCTACATGCGGCAAACAATCTTCCCATGTTTTCAAGTTATTTTGTATTATAGCACGCAACAAGGCAGATAAAGTCCTATTAACTACTTTAGTTTGACCATCAGTTTGTGGATGACAAGTAGTAGAAAACAAAAATTTAGTTCCTAACTTGCCCCATAACGTTTTCCAAAAGTAGCTTAAGAACTTAGCATCTCTATCCGAAACAATGGTTTTAGGCATGCCGTGCAATCTAACAATTTCTTTGAAAAACAAATCAGCAATATGTAATGCATCATCAGTTTTATGACAAGGAATGAAATGTGCCATTTTAGAAAACCTATCAACAACCACATATATAGAATCCCTACCGCTCTTTGACCTAGGCAAACCCAGCACAAAATCCATAGAAATATCAATCCAAGGTCCATTAGGTATAGGTAAATGAGTATACAAACCATGAGGCTTAACCCTAGACTTAGCTTGTCTACATGTAATGCATTTCTCACAAATTCTTTCTACATCACGTTTCATATGAGGCCAAACGAAGTGTTCATGCAAAACATCTAGGGTCTTGGCTATACCAAAATGCCCCATCAAACCGCCCCCATGAGCTTCCCTCACAAGCAATTCACGCAAAGAACTCTTAGGCACGCATAATTTAGTTTCTCTAAACAAAAATCCATCATGCCTATAAAACTTGCCAAATGCAACCTTTTCACATGCATTGAATACATTGCCAAAATCAGCATCTTCCACATACAATTCTTTAATGTAGTCAAAAACCAAACAATCTAGCATCCAAAGTAGAAAGTAAAACGTACCTTCTGAACAGAGCATCAAACAAGAATATAACAGAATATATAACTTCGATCTGGATCAACGAAATCAAGAACAAGACTAACACAGACTTAGATCTGGTTCAACGAAACGAAACCAAGAACAAGAATAACACAGACAGATAACTTCGCTCTAGATCAACGAAATCAAGAACAAGAATAACAGAATATATAACTTCGATCTGGATCAACGAAATCAAGAACAAGAATAACACAGACAGATACTTAGATTTGGATCAACGAAATTAAGAACAAGAATAACACAGACAGATACTTAGATTTGGATCTACGAAATCAAGAACAAGAATAACAAAGATAGATAACTTAGATCCGGACACTAACAAGAAGTTCTAGAAATAATATATAATTATGTGATCAACGAAATCAAAGAAGAAGAATAACAAGATAGAATAACCTGATGTTAGAGCCTTAGGCTCTGATACCAAATGATAATGATAAGGATAAAGGAGCTGCACCAAGGGATCCATTGCATGTTCCGATTGGGCCAATAACAAGGGCAATGGCTAAGAGATTCAAAGAAGCACTCAATGGCCTAATTCAAGATACATGGGTTGATTCTGAATTATTAAAGCCCAAGATGAACCCACATGAAGACCAAGGCTTGATTAACATCATCAAGTCAATTGAGTGGGCCGAATAAGAGAAAGCTTGGCATAATTTCGGTTTGGGCTTGATTTAATAGTTGTTTGTTTTAGTTTTGGTCCATTTGTAAGGCAATTATGGCCATTCTAGTTTTCTATTTGTAAGGCCTTAATGGCTATCTTGTTTTCTTTCCTTTGTTTTAGGGTTTCATTATATAAGGATATTGATGGATGTAAGAAGGGTAATTATTGATTTTGAATGAAAATTGAGAGAGTTTTTCTCTTTGTTCTTTGAGAACTAACTGGAACTTATCAGAATTCTCTGTGGCGTTCCTCCTTGACTTATCAATCAAGTATTTCATCCTTGATTGTGGCGTCCTCCTTTATACCAAGGTTCACATCTTGATATAGGTGTTGGGTCGCGGTTTCAGACTTATCAATCGACGAGGTTCATATCACTTTTTTTTTGGATAATGTAAGTATATTAACCAAAGAGACAAAACAAAAGCAAAGGGGCATACCCCTGCGAGAAGATCACAAGGTCAGACAAGGGACAGGCCCCCTACCAACCGAAACTCAAAAAACAGCAAAGTAATAAAAGCTAAGCACAAACCCGGTCATAGGTACAACCAAAAGAATCCACCAGACCCCATAAAAGGGAAAACAAGCGAATTACAAAAAAATAGAATCAGATAAACCCCAAGACTGGTGGAGCCACCTATTAGTAGGAGAAGGCATCACACCAGATAAGGAATTAAGACGCATACAAACATCTCTGACAATGGAACGAACAACCATGGTAACAGGTTTAGGTAACTCGCCATGCATCCTAGCATTCCGCTCACGCCAAATAGCATAGACAGCAGCCGCAAGCATAATACGCACCACCCACCCACGAAGTTGCCGACCGCGGAAATGGCAAGACCAAAGAATAGTATCCTCCCAGCTCCGAGCACGCAGAGGTAATCTGCACTTCCTTAAAAGAGCAAACCAAACCTCGCAAGAATAAGAACAATCCAAAAAGAGATGAGGGACATCCTCACAACTCCCTCCACAAAACACACAACGAATAGCCGGAATCAAGCCATAAATAAGAAGCTTATCCTGAGTAGAAAGAGCACCCCTAATGGCCAACCAGAAGATGAAAGCATGTCTAGGAATTGATTTAGAATGCCAAACGGACCTAAACCAATCCACCGCTGGCTGCCGGGACCGAAGAGCCTCCCAAGCATTACGAATAGAGAAAGCCCCCCGAGAGTCCTCAACCCAACACAAAGTATCAGCTTGAGAGTTATTAGGCCTGAAGGAAGCAGGGATACCACTGATAATGTCCATCCAATTCCCGGTCAGGGAACGAGGCCAAGCCCAATCCCTTCCCTGAACAACATCCGCCACCCTAGCATGAAGACCAAGACCAGAATCATAAATAATCCGTCGCCCAAACACCTCCACCAAAGGACCCAACAGATGCCAATAATCAAACCAAAGAGAAATATCCTCCCCATTACCCACCCGAAACTGCATCAACCGCCGAACAAGACACCGAAGGCCTAGAATTTTCCTCCAACTCCACAAGCAATCCCCAGGGCACCTAACCTCCCACACATTCTTTCCCTTAAGCAGAGTAGATCTAACCCACGAGACCCAGACAGAAGACCTCAAATTGCTACAGACAGCCCACAAATGCTTATTTATGGCAGCTTTATTCCAACACTCAACGCTCTTAATACCGAGACCACCCTCTTCCTTTGGTAAACACACCGAAGACCATGCAACCTTGGCCCCACCTTTACCTAAATCTGAACCCTTCCAAAGAAAACTACGCAAAGTAGTTTCAACCTTAATCACCACTGACTTAGGCAAGATAAAAATGGAGGACCAATACACCTGAATAGAGAACAATACAGATTGAATGAGCTGAAGCCTCCCTGCGAAAGAAAGAACCCTACTAGTCCAACTCTTAACTCTCGCTACAATCCTGTCGACAAGAACCCTACAATCCACTACCGTAAGCTTAGTAGAAATCAGAGGAACCCCAAGATATCTGACAGGTAATACCCCTTCCTGAAAACCAAGAATCCCAAGTAACTCTTACTTAGTCTCAGAAGACACACCAGCCACAAAAAGATTGCTCTTGTTAGGATTAGGAATCAACCCAGAAAGAGCTTGGAACTGACCAAGGACAACATTAACTGCAGCAACTGACTCCCTCTCTGCCCTACAGAAAACCATAAGATCATCCGCAAAGCATAAATGCGAAATACCAACCTTCCCACACCGCCAATGGTACGCAAACTGACTCCCCTGCTCCATAATACGCATCAACCCCGAGAAGACCTCCATAGCCAGCACAAATAAATAAGGGGACATAGGATCTCCCTGCCTCAAACCTCGGCTACTATTAAAGAAACCATTCAACTCGCCATTGATAGAAATAGAGAAACGGGGAGTAGAAATGCACTCAGAAATCCAAGCTATCATCTGCTCCGGGAAGCCTAAAATCTGTAAAATAGCCACTAAGAAATCCCACCGCACAGAATCATAGGCTTTCATTAAATCTACCTTCAGCGCACACCTAGGATGACCCCCATCACGATGATAGTTCCTTAACAATTCCTGCGACAGTAATATATTATCACTAATCCTCCTACCAGCAACGAAGGCCGACTGAAAAGGACTAACAACATCAGGCAGTACCATCTGAACACGATTCGCAATAATTTTGGCAATGCATTTGTAGATAGTGTTACAACACGAAATAGGCCTAAAATCCCCAACCGTAGAAGGATTAGGAACCTTAGGAATAAGAGCAACCACAGTAGCATTCACTTGCTTGAGCAATCTCCCGGAGCTAAAAAATGAACGAATAGCACGAAGAAAATCATCACCAACAACAGACCAAGCTTTCTTGAAGAAAGTAGCATTATACCCATCCGGACCAGGAGCTTTATTATCTTTTAAAGAGAACAAAACTGCCTTAATTTCAACATCACTAACCTCTCTACCCAAGGTAGCACACTGATCACCAGAAATACGCTTCGGGAGAGCCCGCCTCACTAAATCAAGGTCAATCCTAGGGCATCCAGCAGGCTGTCTCAGAAGTGTCTCAAAGAAGTTCACCACCATTGATTTAACTTCACTAGGCTCCTCCACACGATTACCATGCTCATCGGTAAGAGATAATACCTTACTCCTACTACATCTTTGTCTCATCGATCGAAAAAAGAACTTAGAATTCCTATCTCCCAAATTAATCCACTGAACCCGGGACTTTTGTCTCAAAAAACTCTCCTCATCTCTACTCAAGTCACCATAAAGCTTCACCAACCGAGACTCCTCCTCATGTAAAGAAGCGTTTGTAGGCTGCCTCTGAATATCCCATTGCACAGACTCTAAATCATGTTTAGCTTGCTGCACCCTAGAAGACAAGTCAGAATAACACTCCCTATTAAGTTTCTTAAGCTCTCCTTTCAATCTTTTTAGCTTCTTACATAGCTGAAACATAGGAGACCCATCCACCCTGTCCGCCCAAACCCGATCCACCAAGGATAAAAATTCTGGATGATCCGCCCAGAAATCAAAAAACTTAAAAGGCACCCGTCGCCGAGGGAGATCCACAATCTTAACAATCATAGGAGAGTGATCAGAAACACTAGAAGGAAGAAAATGCGCCTCTGAACCTCGAAAGGAAATATCCCAATTCAAGTTGACCAAAGCTCGATCTAACTTTCGAAGAATAGGATCAACCGTACGATGATTAGACCAAGTATAGAAACACCCATTAAATCGCAGATCATCCAACCCAGACTCAGCTAAACAATTAGAAAAGTCATCTTTCCAATGAGGCCAAGAATTGGAGCCTCCAACACTCTCAACCGAAGACTTAATAGCATTAAAGTCACCCATCACAATCCACGTACTATTCTCCCATTCCACTCCGCGCGCCACTAAATCAGCCCACAACGCCTCCCTACGAACATTACAATTATCACCGTACACAATCGAAATCATACACTCCCAAGTAGAATCAACAGAAGAAACGCTACAATGGATAACTTGTTCAGAAGATCCGACAACCAAAACAGTAACATCGAACGGATTCCAACAAACCCAAATCCTCCCCAAAGAGGAAAAATTATAATTGCACTCCACCTTCCAAGACCGGTCAATGGTCTTAAGAATAACATCTTTATTTTTCTCCAGAACTTTCGTTTCCACTAAACCACACAAAGACAATTTCTCATCTTTAATCAAATTGCGAACCTCTCTTTGCTTCAAAGGGTCATTAAGACCCCTAATATTCCAGCACCCAAAAATCATAATAAATATACAAAGATAAGAAGAAACCCCCACAAATCTATCTCCACTTACCCCCCTTAGGGGAGGAGTGCTTCTTATTCTTCTTACCCTTACTACTGGAACCTTTTTGTTCTTTTTCTTTTCCAGAGAATCCTTAACTTTTGAAGCCAAAGCATTACGAGGAGGGCTAGAATCACTACCATCCTCACCATGACCAGCCTCATCATTACCACAAATAGCACCCCCATCATCACAAAGAGCATCCCTGTCATCAACATAACCATTAGCCCCATCCTTACAAAGCGCAGCCCCTGCATCACAAACAGTGTCCAAAATTGCTAAAGGAGTACCCTCTTCCATTACTTCCAAATTCGGAGTATGGTCATTGCCCTCCATTGGTACTAAATTAAGATGATTATCAACATTTTCCACAAGCGGAACACTAGCACTATTCCCCATAGTAGATAATTCTCCACCCTTGTTCTTTTTTTTAACCTCAACCCAAACCGGTCGTTTAGGCCCCAACGAGTCTTCGTGCCTCTTCTTCATATCATGAACATCAACCCCTCCATTTCCGGTAACCATATTCACATTGTCACCCAAATCTTGAACGCTTTGTTTACATATACCCGGCGCATGCCCAAACACCTTACAAATATTACACCTAGAAGGAAGCCACTCATAAACAGCATAAATAGTTTTCCACTCCCCATTAGCACATTGAATATCAAACTCATTAATGACATCCTTCGAAGCATCAATCTCAACACACACACGGGCAAAGCTAAGACGTTTCCTAGCTAATGTAATGTGATCAGCATGCAATGGAATGCCCAAAGCACTAACTACAAAACTCAGGCCCTTTGAAGTCCAATATTCAAACGGAAGATTGTAAAGTTTAACCCATACAGGAATATTGCGTAACTCATCTTTAGACAAGGATAAACTAGGCTGCCACCGTTTAAGAACAAGCAATTTATTCACTATATGCCATGGACCTTTTTCAAGAACTTCACAAGCATGGTCAAGACTATCAAACTTGAAAATAAAGAACCCTTGTTCCGAAGATAAAACTTCTTTAAGGCCAAACCTACCCCAAATTTTATGAACTACTGAATTCACTACGGTGAAAGGAATTCTCTTATCCACAAAGTATCCTATCAAGGAAGTTCTCCATTCTTCACTTCCCTCAATAGCTACCTCAACCGGAGGGCTAACTTTAATTCTTCCATTTTCTTCAGTTGGTTTAAAATATTGTAAGGATTCAAAGGTAGAAGATCGTACTTCACAAGCAATAGGAGAAGAATTCTGGACAGCCTTAGCATAAGATGGTTTCAGCCCTTGATCATGCATGGAAGAAGGTGTTGAAAATGGTCCAAGATCAGCCCCTCCTTGTCCAAAGCTACCAAGACCCGAAATTGAACCCAAAGCACTCGATTTCAGCCCAATTACGCCCACATCAGACCCAAAATGCAAGTTACCAAGCTTTTCCTTTCTATGATCATCTCTTGCAAGCCCAAATCCACCATAATTCGAAGGTGATTCAATAACATTAATCCTTGGCCCATCTAATTTTGTGGAATCAGTCCCATTAGCTCCAATACCCGAAATTGAGCCCAAAGCACCAAAATTTGACTCTATTACCCCCATTCCTTGCTGACTAGTATTATTTAGTGAAGGAAAGTCATCACCAACCACCTTCCTTTGACAATTTTGGCTATTAAGGTCAATACTAGCCACCTTATTTTGAAAAACTTGTCCATGAGAATCATTCATCATTTGAATTAATTGCCCATTGCACATGATCTCATGCAACAAGTCTTCACTCTTTTCATCATTGTCAACCATAGCTTTCTTCTTGTCCAATCCCGAAATTGTGGAGAGACAACCAGCCTTCACATGGTTTTCACCCAAAACCATATTTCTACCTTCACCCAAATCCAGATTTTCATCTTCCTCATCATGCAACACCCCATGAAGAACATCATCATGCTTGGATTCAATCCCATTTACACAACCAACAGCTCCATGCCTATCATGTGTTGTTTTATTTGATTGCAATCCCGAAACAGTAGCAAAACAACCATCCTTGGAGCAATTCTCACCCAAATTCGGACTTCTTCCTTCTGCAGCACCAATACCATGAGGCAAATTCGAAGGAACAAGTTTTGTAGACACGCAACACCCGGAAACAATGTCTCCACTCTTCATACCACCCTTCTTTACATCACCAGCAGCTAAAGAACCACCAACCATGGCTCCAACCAATATAACAAGAAGAAGATGATGATCACCACCCAACAATAAAGACAAAACGCAGCTCAAAATCACAAGCAAAATCAGTCACAAGATTGGCCAAAGTAGAATCATCCACCATGGCAAACAAGCAATCCAGAACTGCCCAGAAAATAAGGGAAAATGGACCAGCAAAATAACACTAAAAGAGAGGGAGATGAGCTCGTGATCACCAAGAGGAAGATGAAGATCATAAACCCAACCCAAAATCACAAGCATACCATGGCACAAATAAGTTAAAAAACTGCCCAGAAAATGACCAACAAACCTAAAGCTAAAGAAGAACGAAAATTGAGCTTGTAATCATCAAAAGAAATCAATAATGATCCCAAAGAGAGAATAGAAAAAAAATCAAGAAGAACACTCAAAAAATTCTAGAGAGAAGGCAGAGCATTTTCTCTCTCTAAAACCCTTAATAAGTCTACAGCCTCGAGGTTCATATCACTTTAGACAATGCTAATAGTTTGTTCCTGCGATCCCTTATTAATTAGATTCCTAGAACATAACTTGCCTATCCCAAATATTTCATTTGGAATTGGTTAGCAAACCAGCCCTTTAGTTCTGATAATGTCCCTACGTCATTCCCGATGAACAGGATATCATCTACGTAAAGAATCAGGAATACTACTTTCTTGTCAATGATGTGCTTGTACACACAAGGCTCATCAACGTTTTACGCAAAGCCATAGTTTTGTGCAAACCTAATATTCCAAGAACTAGATGCTTTCTTGAGTCCATAAATGAACCTTTGTAACTTGTAAATGTTTTGCTCTTGATATTGAGATATGAATCCCTCAGGTTGCATCATGTAGATATTTTCATCAAGATTGTCATTCAAGAATGCAGTCTTGACGTCTATTTGTCAAATTTCATAATCGAAATAGGTAGTTATGGATAAGAGTATCTTAATAGACTTAAACTTAGCTACTGGCGAGAAGGACTCTTCATAATCGACCCCTTCCTTAGATATAACCCTTTGCCATTGGCCTTGCCTTGAAGGTTTCTACCTTCCCGTCTACTCCTCTCTTTCTTTTGTAGATCCATTTACACCCTATGAGTTTTATCCCATTAGGTAAGTCTACAAGATCCTAGACGGAGTTGAAGTACATGGACTATATCTCGAGATTCATGGCTTTTAGCCATTCTTCTTTGTCATAATCTTCCATTGCATGTCTAAATGATAATGGGTCATCCACACCATCATTGGAAACGACACCCTATGCCTCTCCAATACCTAAATAGCGTTCAGGTTATCGTACAAGCCTCCCACTACGTCAAAGTGGTAGTGTATCCTTTTTTTTGGATAATGTAAGTATATTAACCAAAGAGACAAAACAAAAGCAAAGGGGCATACCCCAGCGAGAAGATCACAAGGTCAGACAAGGGACAGGCCCCCTACCAACCGAAACTCAAAAAACAGCAAAGCAATAAAAGCTAAGCACAAACCCTGTCATAGGGTACAGCCAAAAGAACCCACCAAACCCCATAAAAGGCAAAACAAGCGAATTACAAAAAAATAGAATCAGATAAACCCCAAGACTGGTGGAGCCACCTATTAGTAGGAGAAGGCATCACACCAGATAAGGAATTAAGACGCATACAAACATCTCTGACAATGGAACGAACAACCATGGTAACAGGTTTAGGTAACTCGCCATGCATCCTAGCATTCCGCTCACGCCAAATAGCATAGACAGCAGCCGCAAGCATAATACGCACCACCCACCCACGAAGTTGCCGACCGCGGAAATGGCAAGACCAAAGAATAGTATCCTCCCAGCTCCGAGCACGCAGAGGTAATCTGCACTTCCTTAAAAGAGCAAACCAAACCTCGCAAGAATAAGAACAATAAAAAAAGAGATGAGGGACATCCTCACAACTCCCTCCACAAAACACACAACGAATAGCCGGAATCAAGCCATAAACAAGAAGCTTATCCTGAGTAGAAAGAGCACCCCTAATGGCCAACTAGAAGATAAAAGCATGTCTAGGGATTGATTTAGAATGCCAAACGGACCTAAACCAATCCACCGCTGGCTACCGGGACCGAAGAGCCTCCCAAGCATTACGAATAGAGAAAGCCCCCCGAGAGTCCTCAACCCAACACAAAGTATCAGCTTGAGAGTTATTAGGCCTAAAGGAAGCAGGGATACCACTGATAATGTCCATCCAATTCCCGGTCAGGGAACGAGGCCAAGCCCAATCCCTCCCCTGAACAACATCCGCCACCCTAGCATGAAGACCAAAACCAGAATCATAAATAATCCGTCGCCCAAACACCTCCACCAAAGGACCCAACGGATGCCAATAATCAAACCAAAGAGAAATATCCTCCCCATTACCCACTCGAAACTGCATCAACCGCCGCACAAGACACCGAAGGCCTAAAATTTTCCTCCAACTCCACGAGCAATCCCCAGGGCACCTAACCTCCCACACATTCTTTCCCTTAAGCAGAGTAGATCTAACCCACGAGACCCAGACAGAAGACCTCAAATTGCTACAAACAGCCCACAAATGCTTACTTATGGCAGCTTTATTCCAACACTCAACGCTCTTAATACCGAGACCACCCTCTTCCTTTGGTAAACACACCGAAGACCATGCAACCTTTGCCCCACCTTTACCTAAATCTGAACCCTTCCAAAGAAAACTACGCAAAGTAGTTTCAACCTTAATCACCACTGACTTAGGCAAGATAAAAATGGAGGACCAATACACCTGAATAGAGAACAATACAGATTGAATGAGCTGAAGCCTCCCTGCAAAAGAAAGAACCCTACTAGTCCAACTCTTAACTCTCGCTACAATCCTGTCGACAAGAACCCTACAATCCACTGCCGTAAGCTTAGTAGAAATCAGAGGAACCCCAAGATATCTGACAGGTAATACCCCTTCCTGAAAACCAAGAATCCCAAGTAACTCTTGCTTAGTCTCAGAAGACATACCAGGCACAAAAAGATTGCTCTTGCTAGGATTAGGAATCAACCCAGAAAGAGCTTGGAACTGACTAAGGACAACATTAACTGCAGCAACTGACTCCCTCTCTGCCTTACAGAAAACCATAAGATCATCCGCAAAGCATAAATGCGAAATACCAATCTTCCCACACCGCCAATGGTATGCAAACTGACCCTCATGCTCCATAATATGCATCAACCCAGAGAAGACCTCCATAGCCAGCACAAATAAATAAGGGGACATAGAATCCCCCTGCCTCAAACCTCGGCCACTAGCAAAGAAACCATTCAACTCGCCATTGAGAGAAATCGAGAAACGGGGAGTGGAAATGCACTCAGAAATCCAAGTTATCATCTCCCCTGGGAAGCCTAAAATCTGTAAAATAGCCACTAAGAAATCCCACCGCACAGAATCATAGGCTTTCATTAAATCTACCTTCAGCGCACACCTAGGATGACCCCCATCACGATGATAGTTCCTTAACAATTCCTGCGACAGTAATATATTATCACTAATCCTCCTACCAGCAACGAAGGCCGACTGAAAAGGACTAACAACATCAGGCAGCACCATCTGAACTCGATTCGCAATAATTTTGGCAATGCATTTGTAGATAGTGTTACAACACGAAATAGGCCTAAAATCCCCAACCTTAGAAGGATTAGGAACCTTAGGAATAAGAGCAACCACAGTAGCATTCACTTGCTTGAGCAATCTCCCGGAGCTAAAAAACGAATGAATAGCACGAAGAAAATCATCACCAACAACAGACCAAGCTTTCTTGAAGAAAGTAGCATTATACCCTTTTTTTTGGATAATGTAAGTATATTAACCAAAGAGACAAAACAAAAGCAAAGGGGCATACCCCAGCGAGAAGATCACAAGGTCAGACAAGGGACAGGCCCCCTACCAACCGAAACTCAAAAAACAGCAAAGCAATAAAAGCTAAGCACAAACCCTGTCATAGGTACAACCAAAAGAATCCACCAGACCCCATAAAAGGCAAAACAAGCGAATTACAAAAAAATAGAATCAGATAAACCCCAAGACTGGTGGAGCCACCTATTAGTAGGAGAAGGCATCACACCAGATAAGGAATTAAGACGCATACAAACATCTCTGACAATGGAACGAACAACCATGGTAACAGGTTTAGGTAACTCGCCATGCATCCTAGCATTCCGCTCACGCCAAATAGCATAGACAGCAGCCGCAAGCATAATACGCACCACCCACCCACGAAGTTGCCGACCGCAGAAATGGCAAGACCAAAGAATAGTATCCTCCCAGCTCCGAGCACGCAGAGGTAATCTGCACTTCCTTAAAAGAGCAAACCAAACCTCGCAAGAATAAGAACAATCAAAAAAGAGATGAGGGACATCCTCACAACTCCCTCCACAAAACACACAACGAATAGCCGGAATCAAGCCATAAATAAGAAGCTTATCCTGAGTAGAAAAAGCACCCCTAATGGCCAACCAGAAGATGAAAGCATGTCTAGGAATTGATTTAGAATGCCAAACGGACCTAAACCAATCCACCGCTGGCTGCCGGGACCGAAGAGCCTCCCAAGCATTACGAATAGAGAAAGCCCCCCGAGAGTCCTCAACCCAACACAAAGTATCAGCTTGAGAGTTATTAGGCCTGAAGGAAGCAGGGATACCACTGATAATGTCCATCCAATTCCCGGTCAGGGAACGAGGCCAAGCCCAATCCCTTCCCTGAACAACATCCGCCACCCTAGCATGAAGACCAAGACCAGAATCATAAATAATCCGTCGCCCAAACACCTCCACCAAAGGACCCAACGGATGCCAATAATCAAACCAAAGAGAAATATCTTCCCCATTACCCACCCGAAACTGTATCAACCGCCGCACAAGACACCGAAGGCCTAGAATTTTCCTCCAACTCCACGAGCAATCCCCAGGGCACCTAACCTCCCACACATTCTTTCCCTTAAGCAGAGTAGATCTAACCCACGAGACCCAGACAGAAGACCTCAAATTGCTACAGACAGCCCACAAATGCTTACTTATGGCAGCTTTATTCCAACACTCAACGCTCTTAATACCGAGACCACCCTCTTCCTTTGGTAAACACACCGAAGACCATGCAACCTTGGCCCCACCTTTACCTAAATCTGAACCCTTCCAAAGAAAACTACGCAAAGTAGTTTCAACCTTAATCACAACTGACTTAGGCAAGATAAAAATGGAGGACCAATACACCTGAATAGAGAACAATACAGATTGAATGAGCTGAAGCCTCCCTGCGAAAGAAAGAACCCTACTAGTCCAACTCTTAACTCTCGCTACAATCCTGTCGACAAGAACCCTACAATCCACTGCCGTAAGCTTAGTAGAAATCAGAGGAACCCCAAGATATCTGACAGGTAATACCCCTTCCTGAAAACCAAGAATCCCAAGTAACTCTTGCTTAGTCTCAGAAGACACACCAGCCACAAAAAGATTGCTCTTGTTAGGATTAGGAATCAACCCAGAAAGAGCTTGGAACTGACCAAGGACAACATTAACTGCAACAACTGACTCCCTCTCTGCCCTACAGAAAACCATAAGATCATCCGCAAAGCATAAATGCGAAATACCAATCTTCCCACACCGCCAATGGTACGCAAACTGACTCTCCTGCTCCATAATACGCATCAACCCCGAGAAGACCTCCATAGCCAGCACAAATAAATAAGGGGACATAGGATCCCCCTGCCTCAAACCTCGGCTACTATTAAAGAAACCATTCAACTCGCCATTGATAGAAATAGAGAAACGGGGAGTAGAAATGCACTCAGAAATCCAAGCTATCATATGCTCCGGGAAGCCTAAAATCTATAAAATAGCCACTAAGAAATCCCACCGCACAGAATCATAGGCTTTCATTAAATCTACCTTCAGCGCACACCTAGGATGACCCCCATCACGATGATAGTTCCTTAACAATTCCTGCGACAGTAATATATTATCACTAATCCTCCTACAAGCAACGAAGGCCGACTGAAAAGGACTAACAACATCAGGCAGTACCATCTGAACACGATTCGCAATAATTTTGGCAATGCATTTGTAGATAGTGTTACAACACGAAATAGGCCTAAAATCCCCAACCGTAGAAGGATTAGGAACCTTAGGAATAAGAGAAACCACAGTAGCATTTACTTGCTTGAGCAATCTCCTGGAGCTAAAAAACGAACGAATAGCACGAAGAAAATCATCACCAACAACAGACCAAGCTTTCTTGAAGAAAGTAGCATTATACCCATCCGGACCAGGAGCTTTATTATCTTTTAAAGAGAACAAAACTGCCTTAATTTCAACATCACTAACCTCTCTACCCAAGGTAGCACACTGATCACCAGAAATACGTTTCGGGAGAGCCCGCCTCACTAAATCAAGGTCAATCCTAGGGCATCCAGCAGGCTGTCTCAGAAGTGTCTCAAAGAAGTTCACCACCATTGATTTAACTTCACTAGGCTCCTCCACACGATTACCATGCTCATCGGTAAGAGATAATACCTTACTCCTACTACATCTTTGTCTCATCGATCGAAAAAAGAACTTAGAATTCCTATCTCCCAAATTAATCCACTGAACCCGGGACTTTTGTCTCAAAAAACTCTCCTCATCTCTACTCAAGTCACCATAAAGCTTCACCAACCGAGACTCCTCCTCATGTAAAGAAGCGTTCGTAGGCTGCCTCTGAATATCCCATTGCACAGACTCTAAATCATGTTTAGCTTGCTGCACCCTAGAAGACAAGTCAGAATAACACTCCCTATTAAGTTTCTTAAGCTCTACTTTCAATCTTTTTAGCTTCTTACATAGCTGAAACATAGGAGACCCATCCACCCTGTCCGCCCAAACCCGATCCACCAAGGATAAAAATTCTGGATGATCCGCCCAGAAATCAAAAAACTTAAAAGGCACCCGTCGCCGAGGGAGATCCACAATCGTAACAATCATAGGAGAGTGATCAGAAACACTAGAAGGAAGAAAATACGCCTCTGAACCTCGAAAGGAAATATCCCAATTCAAGTTGACCAAAGCTCTATCTAACTTTCGAAGAATAGGATCAATCGTACGATGATTAGACCAAGTATAGAAGCACCCATTAAATCGCAGATCATCCAACCCAGACTCAGCTAAACAATTAGAAAAGTCATCTTTCCAATGAGGCCAAGAATTGGAGCCTCCAACACTCTCAACCGAAGACTTAATAGCATTAAAGTCACCCATCACAATCCAAGCACTATTCTCCCATTCCACTCCGCGCGCCACTAAATCAGCCCACAACGCCTCCCTACGAACATTACAATTATCACCGTACACAATCGAAATCATACACTCCCAAGTAGAATCAACAGAAGAAACGCTACAATGGATAACTTGTTCAGAAGATCCGACAACCAAAACAGTAACATCGAACGGATTCCAACAAACCCAAATCCTCCCCAAAGAGGAAAAATTATAATTGCACTCCACCTTCCAAGACCGGTCAATGGTCTTAAGAATAACATCTTTATTTTTCTCCAGAACTTTCGTTTCCACTAAACCACACAAAGACAATTTCTCATCTTTAATCAAATTGCGAACCTCTCTTTGCTTCAAAGGGTCATTAAGACCCCTAATATTCCAGCACCCAAAAATCATAATAAATATACAAAGATAAGAAGAAACCCCCACAAATCTATCTCCACTTACCCCCCTTAGGGGAGGAGTGCTTCTTATTCTTCTTACCCTTACTACTGGAACCTTTCTTCTTCTTTTTCTTTTCCAGAGAATCCTTAACTTTTGAAGCCAAAGTATTACGAGGAGGGCTAGAATCACTACCATCCTCACCATGACCAGCCTCATCATTACCACAAATAGCACCCCCATCATCACAAAGAGCATCCCTGTCATCAACATAACCATTAGCCCCATCCGTACAAAGCGCAGCCCCTGCATCACAAACAGTGTCCAAAATTGCTAAAGGAGTACCCTCTTCCATTACTTCCAAATTCGGAGTATGGTCATTGCCCTCCATTGGTACTAAATTAAGATGATTATCAACATTTTCCACAAGCGGAACACTAGCACTATTCCCCATAGTAGATAATTCTCCACCCTTGTTCTTTTTTTTAACCTCAACCCAAACCGGTCGTTTAGGCCCCAACGAGTCTTCGTGCCTCTTCTTCATATCATGAACATCAACCCCTCCATTTCCGGTAACCATATTCACATTGTCACCCAAATCTTGAACGCTTTGTTTACATATACCCGGCGCATGCCCAAACACCTTACAAATATTACACCTAGAAGGAAGCCACTCATAAACAGCATAAATAGTTTTCCACTCCCCATTAGCACATTGAATATCAAACTCATTAATGACATCCTTCGAAGCATCAATCTCAACACACACACGAGCAAAGCTAAGACGTTTCCTAGCTAATGTAATGTGATCAGCATGCAATGGAATGCCCAAAGCACTAACTACAAAACTCAGGCCCTTTGAAGTCCAATATTCAAACGGAAGATTGTAAAGTTTAACCCATACAGGAATATTGCGTAACTCATCTTTAGACAAGGATAAACTAGGCTGCCACCGTTTAAGAACAAGCAATTTATTCACTATATGCCATGGACCTTTTTCAAGAACTTCACAAGCATGGTCAAGACTATCAAACTTGAAAATAAAGAACCCTTGTTCCGAAGATAAAACTTCTTTAAGGCCAAACCTACCCCAAATTTTATGAACTACTGAATTCACTACGGGGAAAGAAATTCTCTTATCCACAAAGTACCCTATCAAGGAAGTTCTCCATTCTTCACTTCCCTCAATAGCTACCTCAACCGGAGGGCTAACTTTAATTCTTCCATTTTCTTCAGTTGGTTTAAAATATTGAAAGGATTCAAAGGTAGAAGATCGTACCTCACAAGCAATAGGAGAAGAATTCTGGACAGCCTTAGCATAAGATGGTTTCAGCCCTTGATCATGCATGGAAGAAGGTGTTGAAAATGGTCCAAGATCAGCCCCTCCTTGTCCAAAGCTACCAAGACCCGAAATTGAACCCAAAGCACTCGATTTCGGCCCAATTACGCCCACATCAGACCCAAAATGCAAGTTACCAAGCTTTTCCTTTCTATGATCATCTCTTGCAAGCCCAAATCCACCATAATTCGAAGGTGATTCAATAACATTAATCCTTGGCCCATCTAATTTTGTGGAATCAGTCCCATTAGCTCCAATACCCGAAATTGAGCCCAAAGCACCAAAATTTGACTCTATTACCCCCATTCCTTGCTGACTAGTATTATTTAGTGAAGGAAAGTCATCACCAACCACCTTCCTTTGACAATTTTGGCTATTAAGGTCAATACTAGCCACCTTATTTTGAAAAACTTGTCCATGAGAATCATTCATCATTTGAATTAATTGCCCATTGCACATGATCTCATGCAACAAGTCTTCACTCTTTTCATCATTGTCAACCATAGCTTTCTTCTTGTCCAATCCCGAAATTGTGGAGAGACAACCAGCCTTCACATGGTTTTCACCCAAAACCATATTTCTACCTTCACCCAAATCCAGATTTTCATCTTCCTCATCATGCAACACCCCATGAAGAACATCATCATGCTTGGATTCAATCCCATTTACACAACCAACAGCTCCATGCCTATCATGTGTTGTTTTATTTGATTGCAATCCCGAAACAGTAGCAAAACAACCATCCTTGGAGCAATTCTCACCCAAATTCGGACTTCTTCCTTCTGCAGCACCAATACCATGAGGCAAATTCGAAGGAACAAGTTTTGTAGACACGCAACACCCGGAAACAATGTCTCCACTCTTCATACCACCCTTCTTTACATCACCAGCAGCTAAAGAACCACCAACCATGGCTCCAACCAATATAACAAGAAGAAGATGATGATCACCACCCAACAATAAAGACAAAACGCAGCTCAAAATCACAAGCAAAATCAGTCACAAGATTGGCCAAAGTAGAATCATCCACCATGGCAAACAAGCAATCCAGAACTGCCCAGAAAATAAGGGAAAATGGACCAGCAAAATAACACTAAAAGAGAGGGAGATGAGCTCGTGATCACCAAGAGGAAGATGAAGATCATAAACCCAACCCAAAATCACAAGCATACCATGGCACAAATAAGTTAAAAAACTGCCCAGAAAATGACCAACAAACCTAAAGCTAAAGAAGAACGAAAATTGAGCTTGTAATCATCAAAAGAAATCAATAATGATCCCAAAGAGAGAATAGAAAAAAATCAAGAAGAACACTCAAAAAATTCTAGAGAGAAGGCAGAGCATTTTCTCTCTCTAAAACCCTTGACAATTTAATTTTTCCTAGGTGTAACCCTTAGCCACTAGCCTTGCCTTGAAGGTCTCTACCTTTCCGTCTACTCCTCTCTTACACTTTAGCATTATACCCATCCGGACCAGGAGCTTTATTATCTTTTAAAGAGAACAAAACTGCCTTAATTTCAACATCACTAACCTCTCTACCCAAGGTAGCACACTGATCACCAGAAATACGCTTCGGGAGAGCCCGCCTCACTAAATCAAGGTCAATCCTAGGGCATCCAGCAGGCTGTCTCAGAAGTGTCACAAAGAAGTTCACCACCATTGATTTAACTTCACTAGGCTCCTCCACACGATTACCATGCTCATCGGTAAGAGATAATACCTTACTCCTACTATATCTTTGTCTCATCGATTGAAAAAAGAACTTAGAATTCCTATCTCCCAAATTAATCCATTGAACCCGGGACTTTTGTCTCAAAAAACTCTCTTCATCTTTACTCAAATCACCATAAAGCTTCACCAACCGAGACTCCTCCCCATGTAAAGAAATGTTCGTAGGCTGCCTCTGAATATCCCATTGCACAGACTCTAAATCATGCTTAGCTTGCTGCAACCTAGAAGACAAGTCAGAATAACACTCCCTATTAAGTTTCTTAAGCTCTACTTTCAATCTTTTTAGCTTCTTACGTAGCTGAAACATAGGAGACCCATCCACCCTGTCCGCCCAAACTCGATCCACCAAGGATAAAAATTCTGGATGATCCGCCCAGAAATCAAAAAACTTAAAAGGCACCCGTCGCCGAGGGAGATCCACAATCTTAACAATCATAGGAGAGTGATCAGAAACACTAGAAGGAAGAAAATGCGCCTCTGAACCTCGAAAGGAAATATCCCAATTCAAGTTGACCAAAGCTCTATCTAACTTTCGAAGAATAGGATCAATCGTACGATGATTAGACCAAGTATAGAAGCACCCATTAAATCGCAGATCATCCAACCCAGACTCAGCTAAACAATTAGAAAAGTCATCTTTCCAATGAGGCCAAGAATTGGAGCCTCCAACACTCTCAACCGAAGACTTAATAGCATTAAAGTCACCCATCACAATCCAAGCACTATTCTCCCATTCCACTCCGCGCGCCACTAAATCAGCCCACAACGCCTCCCTACGAACATTACAATTATCACCGTACACTATCGATATCATACACTCCCAAGTAGAATCAACAGAAGAAACTCTACAATGGATAACTTGTTCAGAAGATCCGACAACCAAAATAGTAACATCGAACGGATTCCAACAAACCCAAATCCTCCCCAAAGAGGAAAAATTATAATTGCACTCCACCTTCCAAGACCGGTCAATGGTCTTAAGAATAACATCTTTATTTTTCTCCAGAACTTTCGTTTCCACTAAACCACACAAAGACAATATCTCATCTTTAATCAAATCGCGAACCTCTCTTTGCTTCAAAGGGTCATTAAGACCCCTAATATTCCAGCACCCAAAAATCATAATAAATATACAAAGATAAGAAGAAACCTCCACAAATCTATCTCCACTTACCCCCCTTAGGGGAGGAGTGCTTCTTATTCTTCTTACCCTTACTACTGGAACCTTTCTTCTTCTTTTTCTTTTCCAGAGAATCCTTAACTTTTGAAGCCAAAGCATTACGAGGAGGACTAGAATCACTACCATCCTCACCATGACCAGCCTCATCCTTATCACAAAGAGCATCTCCATCATTACAAAGAGCATCCCTGTCATCAACATAACCATTAGCCCCATCCTTACAAAGAACAGCCCCTGCATCACAAACAGTGTCCAGAATTGCTAAAGGAGTACCCTCTTCCGTTACTTCCAAATTCAGAGTATGGTCATTGCCCTCCATTGGCACTAAATTAAGATGATTATCAATATTTTCCACAATCGGAACACTAGCACTGTTCCCCATAGTAGATAATTCTCCACCCTTGTTCTTTTTTTTAACCTCAACCCAAACCGGTCGTTTAGGCCCCAACGAGTCTTCTTGCCTCTTCTTTATATCATGAACATCAACCCCTCTATTTCCTGTAACCAGATTCACATTGTCACCCAAATCTTGAACACTTGGTTTACATATACCCGACGCATGCCCAAACACCTTACAAATATTACACCTAGAAGGAAGCCACTCATAAACAGCATAAATAGTTTTCCACTTCCCATTAGCACATTGAATATCAAACTCATTAATGACATCCTTCGAAGCATCAACCTCAACACACACACGAGCAAAGCTAAGACGTTTCCTAGCTAATGTAATGTGATCGGCATGTAATGGAATGCCCAAAGCACTAACTGCAAAACTCAGGCCCTTAGAAGTCCAATATTCAAAAGGTAGATTATAAAGTTTAACCCATACAGGAATATTGCGTAACTCATCTTTAGACAAGGATAAACTAGGCTGCCACCTTTTAAGAACAAGCAATTTATTCACTATATGCCATGGACCTTTTTCAAGAACTTCACAAGCATGGTCAAGACTATCAAACTTGAAAATAAAGAACCCTTGTTCCGAAGATAAGACTTCTTTAAGGCCAAACCTACCCCAAATTTTATGAACTATTGAATTCACTACGGGGAATGGAATTCGCTTATCCACAAAGTACCCTATCAAGGAAGTTCTCCATTCTTCACTTCCCTCAATAGCTACCTCAACCGGAGGGCTAACTTTAATTCTTCCATTTTCTTCAGTAGGTTTAAAATATTGTAAGGATTCAAAGGTAGAAGATCGTACCTCACAAGCAATAGGAGAAGAATTCTGGACAGCCTTAGCATAAGATGGTTTCAGCCCTTGATCATGCATGGAAGAAGGTGTTGAAAATGGTCCAAGATCAGCCCCTCCTTGTCCAGAGCTACCAAGACCCGAAATTGAGCCCAAAGCACTCGATTTCGGCCCAATTACACCCACATCAGACCCAAAATGAAAGTTACCAAGCTTTTCCTTTCTATTATCATCTCTTGCAAGCCCAAATCCACCATAATTCGAAGGTGATTCAATAACATTAATCCTTGGCCTATCTAATTTTGTAGAATCAGCCCCATTAGCTCCAATTTCGTGCCCAACATTACCAATACCCGAAATTGAACCCAAACCACCACATTTTGACTCTATTACCCCCATTCCTTGCTGAATACTTTTATTTAGTGGAGGAAGGTCATCAACAACCACCTTCCTTTGACAATTTTGGCCATTAATGTCAATATTAGCATCCTTATGTTGAAAAATCCGCCCATGAGAATCATCCATCCTTTGAATTATTTGCCCATTGCACATGTCTCCAACCACCATTTGAAAATTTTGTCCATTATTATCTCTATGCAACACCTCATTCAACAAGTCTTCACCCTTGTCACCAATGTCAACCACACCTTTCTTCTTGTCCAATCCCGAAATAGTTGAAAGACAACCAATTCTTCCTTTGGAAACAGCTCCTACTCCATCACAATTATCATCCATTTCAAGAGACCTACTACTTACACCAAAAGAGACATTTTTAATTGCACCACCATTACCAAATTCAGTTTTAACAACTCCAGCTGAAGCTTTATCATGACAGCCCTTCATACCATTGAATTTCAAAGAAGAAACATGGTTGCCATCCTTCATACCACCATCAACAATAGAGGGCATATCATGGCAGCCCTTCATTACCCCTTCATGACAGCTCTTTATCCCATTGATCATCAAAGAAGAAGAAGAAACATGGTCTCCATCCTTCTTGACACCACCATCTATAGATGATATATCATGACAGCCCATGACTAGCCCTTCATGATAACCATTCACTCCATTGGAACTCAAAGAAGAAACATGGTCTCCACCCTTCTTCACACCACCATCAGCTATATGATAGCCCTTCATTCCATTTGAGATCAAAGAAGAAACATGGTCTCCATCCTTCTTCACACCACCAGCAGTAGGATTTTGGGTTTGATCTACCAAAACCCTACATCCCTTCATTTCATTGGTTGAAGACAAGTTGCAGCTCGAATTAGCCTTAAAACCACCAAGATTGGCCACATTAAAATCATCCATAGTAGTAAAAACAAACTAAACAACTTCTAATGAATTAAAGAAAACGAACCAGCAAACCTAAAACTAAAGAAAACGAAAATTGAGCTCGTAATCATCAAAGAAATCAATAATAATCACGAAGAGAGAATAGAAAAGAGAGAAGAGAAGAACACTCAAAGAAATTCTAGAGAGAAGTCAGAGCATTTTCTCTCACTAGTTCTCATTTTCGGGTCACTAGTTCTCATAATCACGAAGTGTATCCTAACTAGGAATTGTCTGACTATCAGACGTGGATGGAACAATAATCTTGTCAACTACTTTTATTGACTGAGCATTGGTTGAACGAAGTTCTAGTTCTTTTAATACGATCTTGGATCGAGGTTTATGATCTCTCATATAATCGTTTTCTAGAAACGTTGTGTTTGTCCATACAAACACTTTGTTTCCTTGACGATATAAAAGAATCCACTTTGGGTTTCCTTTGGGTATCCAATGAACAAGCATATATGTGAACGAGGATTTAGTTTTCCACTTCTGTTCCTCAGTACATGTGCTAGACATCCCTAAATGCAAAAATGTCATAAACTGAATTTACAATATCACAACTCTAGAGAAGTCTTGTGTATAGACTTGGATAGAACTACTTCATATGCTGCCATTTGCAGTGTATATCCCTAGAAGGAATATGGTAATGATAAGAAGCTAATCATAAATCTCACTACTTTCATCAGGGTCATGTTTCTTCTCTCCGTAACATCATTCTGTTGTAGTGTTCCTAGAGATATGAGTTGGGATACTATCCTATGCTCAACCATATAATCTTCAAACTCTTGGTTGAGATACTCACTTCCATGATCTGATCGTACAGCTTTGATTATTTTGCCTAATTGATTTTCAACTTCAGCTCGAAATTCTTTGAACATTTCGAATGTTTTCGACTTACGTTGCAGTAGGTAAACATAACCATATCTTGAATAATCGTCAATAAATGTGACATAATACTCATAACCACCTCTAGCTTTAAACTCATGGGTCCGCAGACATCTGAGTGTATAAGCTCTAGTGGTTGCGTAGCTCTAATCCCTTTTGTAGTAAAAGGTCTCTTGGTCATTTTACTTTCTAGACAAGATCCGGAGACAGGTAGCTCTAATCCCTTTTTTTTTTTTTTTTTGTTGGCTACTCTCTTTTTTCTGCACATTTCCTACATCCTTTTCATCTTTTTAACTCCACTCCTCTTTCTCACTCAACACTTACACATTTTTCTTTTGATTGTCTCTAGTTTCCAAGCGTCAAAGGTAACGTCTTACAATTTCGGCTAGGATTTTTGGACATGTAGGTCATACAATAAAAGGCTAATGTGCGAGTATTTGGCCGTGAATGGGATAGGAAGCACATAATTTAAGGACATGAAATAAAGCTATTTAAGAGTTCACACACAATGCCTGGATCATATCTCCAAAATCTACTCAATTGAACATTCAACATATACATACAAGATTTTTATTATGCAGTTCATTAACATCCAATGCAAAACTATAGAGATCAATCTAATGACAATAAAGCTCAAGAAAGTGATTAAGAGTAGAAACAAAAATTCTCTCAGAATGAATACGCAATAATCTCAAAATCTCACTAAGGGTAGTCTTCACTATTAATCAGGGCTAGTAATTGGAAGTTTTCACATACTACAATGCAAAGACTTTAGACCCATTTCTTTGATGATTACGAGCTCAATTTTCGTTTTCTTTAGTTTTAGGTTTGCTGGTTCGTTTTCTTTAATTCATTAGAAGTTGTTTAGTTTGTTTTTACTACTATGGATGATTTTAATGTGGCCAATCTTGGTGGTTTTAAGGCTAATTCGAGCTGCAACTTGTCTTCAACCAATGGAATGAAGGAATGTAGGGTTTTGGTAGATCAAACCCAAAATCCTACTGCTGGTGGTGTGAAGAAGGATGGAGACCATGTTTCTTCTTTGATCTCAAATGGAATGAAGGGCTATCATATAGCTGATGGTGGTGTGAAGAAGGGTGGAGACCATGTTTCTTCTTTGAGTTCCAATGGAGTGAATGGTTATCATGAAGGGCTAGTCATAGGCTGTCATGATATATCATCTATAGATGGTGGTGTCAAGAAGGATGGAGACCATGTTTCTTCTTCTTCTTTGATGATCAATGGGATAAAGAGCTGTCATGAAGGGGTAATGAAGGGCTGCCATGATATGCCCTCAAAATAAAAGAAAATGCTCTGCCTTCTCTCTAGAATATTTTTTAGTGTTCTTCTTGATTTTGATTTTTTTCTATTCTCTATTTGTGATCATTATTGATTTCTTTTGATGATTACAAGCTCAAATTTCGTTTTCCTTTAGTTTTAGGTTTGCTGGTCCGTTTTTGTTTTTTCTTTACCAATCTTATGAGTGTTATTACTTGTGTTCTTGAGCTGCGTTTTTCCTTTTGGTTGGGTTTATGATCTTCATCTTCCTCTTGATGATCACGAGCTCATCTCCCTCTCTTCTAGTGTTATTTTGCTGGTCCGTTTTCCCTTATTTTCTGGGCAGTTCTGGTTTGCTTGTTTGCCATGGTGGATGATTCTACTTTGGCCAATCTTGTGACTGATTTTGCTTGTGATTTTGAGCTGCGTTTTGTCTTTATTGTTGGGTTGTGATCATCATCTTCTTCTTGTTATATTGGTTGGAGCCATGGTTGGTGGTTCATTAGCTGCTGGTGATGTAAAGAAGGGTGGAATGAAGAGTGGAGACATTGTTTCTTCTTTAATGTCTAATGAAATAAACGGTTGTCATAAAGGGCTAGTGATGGGCTGTCATGGTAGATCATCTCTTGTTGATGGTGTAAAGAAGGATGGAGAACATGTTTCCAAAGGTAGAGAAAGAGCTGGTGTGTCTCTTTCAAATTGTAGCAAGTTGGATGTGCAAGATCAAGTTGTGTTTGATATAAATTTGGTTGATAGTGCAAGACATGTTGGGTTGGCGAATTTGAGTGATGGAAAGCTTGCAAATGGAGCTGTTGGTTGTGCTAATGGGATTGAAGGCAAGCATGGTGATGTTCTTCATGGGGGGTTGCATGTTGAGGAAGATGCAAATCTGGTTTTGGGTGAAAATTGTGTTAAGGTTGGTTGTCTTTCAACTATTTCGGGATTGGACAAGAAGAAAAGTGTGGTTGACATTGATGAAAAGGGTGAAGACTTGTTGAATGAGGTGTTGCATAGAGATAATAATGGACAAAATTTTCAAATGGTGGTTGGAGACATGTGCAATGGGCAAATAATTCAAAGGATGGATGATTCTCATGGGCGGATTTTTCAACATAAGGATTGACATTAATGGCCAAAATTGTCAAAGGAAGGTGGTTGTTGTTGACCTTCCTTCACTAAATAAAAGTATTCAGCAAGGAATGGGGGTAATAGAGTCAAAATGTGGTGCTTTGGGTTCAATTTCGGGTATTGGTAATGTTAGGCACAAAATTGGAGCTAATAGGGCTGATTCTACAAAATTAGATGGGCCAAGGATTAATGTTATTGAATCACCTTCGAATTATGGTGGATTTGGGCTTGCAAGAGATGATAATAGAAAGAAAAAGCTTGGTAACTTGCACTTTGGGTCTGATGTGGGTGTAATTGGGCCGAAATCGAGTGCTTTGGGCTCAATTTCGGGTCTTGGTAGCTTTGGACAAGGAGGGGCTGATCTTGGACCATTTTCACCACCTTCTTCCAGGCATGATCAAGGGCTGAAACCATCTTATGCTAAGGCTGTCCAGAATTCTTCTCCTATTGCTTGTGAGGTACGATCTTCTACCTTTGAATCCTTACAATATTTTAAACCTACTGAAGAAAATGGAAGAATTAAAGTTAGCCCTCCGGTTGAGGTAGCTATTGAGGGAAGTGAAGAATGGAGAACTTCCTTGATAGGGTACTTTGTGGATAAGCGAGTCCCATTCCCCGTAGTGAATTCAGTAGTTCATAAAATTTGGGGTAGGTTTGGCCTTAAAGAAGTCTTATCTTCGGAACAAGGGTTCTTTAAAATATTGTAAGGATTCAAAGGTAGAAGATCGTACCTCACAAGCAATAGGAGAAGAATTCTGGACAGCCTTAGCATAAGATGGTTTCAGCCCTTGATCATGCATGGAAGAAGGTGTTGAAAATGATCCAAGATCAGCCCCTCCTTGTCCAGAGCTACCAAGACCCGAAATTTTTTTTTGGATAATGAAAGTATATTAACCAAAGAGACAAAACAAAAGCAAAGGGGCATACCCCAGCGAGAAGATCACAAGGTCAGACAAGGGACAGGCCCCCTACCAACCGAAACTCAATAAACAGCAAAGCAATAAAAGCTAAGCACAAAACCTGTCATAGGGTACAGCTAAAAGAACCCACCAAACCTCATAAAAGGCAAAACAAGCGAATTACAAAAAAATAGAATCAGATAAACCCCAAGACTGGTGGAGCCACCTATTAGTAGGAGAAGGCATCACACCAGATAAGGAATTAAGCCGCATACAAACATCTCTGACAATGGAACGAACAACCATGGTAACAGGTTTAGGTAACTCGCCATGCATCCTAGCATTTCGCTCACGCCAAATAGCATAGACAGCAGCCGCAAGCATAATACGCACCACCCACCCACGAAGTTGCCGACCGCGGAAATGGCAAGACCAAAGAATAGTATCCTCCCAGCTCCGAGCACGCAGAGGTAATCTGCACTTCCTTAAAAGAGCAAACCAAACCTCGCAAGAATAAGAACAATCAAAAAAGAGATGAGGGACATCCTCACAACTCCCTCCACAAAACACACAACGAATAGCCGGAATCAAGCCATAAACAAGAAGCTTATCCTGAGTAGAAAGAGCACCCCTAATGGCCAACCAGAAGATGAAAGCATGTCTAGGAATTGATTTAGAATGCCAAACGGATCTAAACCAATCCACCGCTAGCTGCCGGGACCGAAGAGCCTCCCAAGCATTACGAATAGAGAAAGCCCCCCGAGAGTCCTCAACCCAACACAAAGTATCAGCTTGAGAGTTATTAGGCCTGAAGGAAGCAGGGATACCAGTGATAATGTCCATCCAATTCCCGGTCAGGGAACGAGGCCAAGCCCAATCCCTTCCCTGAACAACATCCGCCACCCTAGCATGAAGACCAAAACCAGAATCATAAATAATCCGTCGCCCAAACACCTCCACCAAAGGACCCAACGGATGCCAATAATCAAACCAAAGAGAAATATCCTCCCCATTACCCACCCGAAACTGCATCAACCGCCGCACAAGACACCGAAGGCCTAGAATTTTCCTCCAACTCCACGAGCAATCCCCAGGGCACCTAACCTCCCACACATTCTTTCCCTTAAGCAGAGTAGATCTAACCCACGAGACCCAGACAGAAGACCTCAAATTGCTACAGATAGCCCACAAATGCTTACATATGGCAGCTTTATTCCAACACTCAACGCTCTTAATACCGAGACTACCCTCTTCCTTTGGTAAACACACCGAAGACCATGCAACCTTTGCCCCACCTTTACCTAAATCTGAACCCTTCCAAAGAAAACTACGCAAAGTAGTTTCAACCTTAATCACCACTGACTTAGGCAAGATAAAAATGGAGGACCAATACACCTGAATAGAGAACAATACAGATTGAATGAGCTGAAGCCTCCCTGCAAAAGAAAGAACCCTACTAGTCCAACTCTTAACTCTCGCTACAATTCTGTCATCAAGAACCCTACAATCCACTGCCGTAAGCTTAGTAGAAATCAGAGGAACCCCAAGATATCTGACAGGTAATACCCCTTCCTGAAAACCCAGAATCCCAAGTAACTCTTGCTTAGTCTCAGAAGACACACCAGTCACAAAAAGATTGCTCTTGCTAGGATTAGGAATCAACCCAGAAAGAGCTTGGAATTGACCAAGGACAACATTAACTGCAGCAACTGACTCCCTCTCTGCCCTACAGAAAACCATAAGATCATCCGCAAAGCATAAATGCGAAATACCAATCTTCCCACACCGCCAATGGTATGCAAACTGACCCTCCTGCTCCATAATATGCATCAACCCCGAGAAGACCTCCATAGCCAGCACAAATAAATAAGGGGACATAGGATCCCCCTGCCTCAAACCTCGGCCACTAGCAAAGAAACCATTCAACTCGCCATTGATAGAAATCGAGAAACGGGGAGTGGAAATGCACTCAGAAATCCAAGTTATCATCTGCTCTGGGAAGCCTAAAATCTGTAAAATAGCCACTAAGAAATCGCACCGCACAGAATCATAAGCTTTCATTAAATCTACCTTCAGCGCACACCTAGGATGACCCCCATCACGATGATAGTTCCTTAACAATTCCTGCGACAGTAATATATTATCACTAATCCTCCTACCAGCAACGAAGGCCGACTGAAAAGGACTAACAACATCAGGCAGCACCATCTGAACTCGTGATACGAACCCCGCCAACTTATGACGAAACCCGTAACAATGTTACTGCCTAGGACCGTTCTACTTTCAGGTTTAGGATGGAAACCGCGACCCAACACCTATAGAGAAGGTGCGAACCTTGGTATTAGGAGGACGCCACAATCAAGGATGGCAAACTTGATTGATAAGTCAAGGTACGAACGCCACAGAGTAATCTGATAAGTTCGTAGGTTCTTCAAGGAACCCAAGAGAGACTTAAACTCACATTTCTATATTGAAATTCATCTCTCCCTTTTAAATGACTTACAAATGAGTTTAAATAGAAAATGAAATGTTTTGGAACAACCCTCCAAGCATGGGAAACGAAAATAAGTAAAGCAAGGTGTGATTTTGTTGACTAGAAAGGTTTGAACTCAATAAAAACGTGCAATACAAATGTCAAAGGAAGATAACACAATTGTCAAAGTAAGACAACAATTGTCAAAGTAAGACAGCTTCTGGATACTTTGAAATAACCGACCATATCTTCCTCGTGTGACCTCCAATGGATCTGATTCCAAATTGAAAATTGAAGATAAGATCATGAACTTTGAAAAATCCTACTCACAAGTCTCTATAAACCTAACCGTTCACACGTTATGAATTTCCAAAGTTATCCCTTCGAATCAGCAGGTTGCCTTGCCTTTGTGCTAGATAAGTCTTCATCATTCCCCTCCTCTTGAAAAGGATTTGTCCTCAAATCAACGTCATCACTTATTGATGTGAAACAATACGAATTACACATGAAATGATAACGAATGATACGAACTGCAAACGAACAACAATATACGATGGATTTGAATAAAAAACAAAAACATAAGGATAGAATAAACCCGAGACTAGAGCCTTGTCTCTGATACCAAATGGTACGAACCCCGCCAACTTATGACGAAACCCGTAACAATGTTACTGCCTAGGACCGTTATACTTTCAGGTTTAGGATGGAAACCGCGACCCAACACCTATAGAGAAGGTGCGAACCTTGGTATTAGGAGGACGCCACAATCAAGGATGGAAAACTTGATTGATAAGTCAAAGTACGAACGCCACAGAGTAATCTGATAAGTTCGTAGGTTCTTCAAAGAACCCAAGAGAGACTTAAACTCACATTTCTATATTGAAATTCATCTCTGCCTTTTAAATGACTTACAAATGAGTTTAAATAGAAAATGAAATGTCTTGGAACAACCCTCCAAGCATGGGAAACGAAAATAAGTAAAGCAAGGTGTGATTTTGTTGACTAGAAAGGTTTGAACTCAATAAAAACGTGCAATACAAATGTCAAAGGAAGATAACACAATTGTCAAAGTAAGACAACAATTGTCAAAGTAAGACAGCTTCTGGATACTTTGAAATAACCGACCATATCTTCCTCGTGTGACCTCCAATGGATCTGATTCCAAATTGAAAATTGAAGATAAGATCATGAACTTTGAAAAATCCTACTCACAAGTCTCTATAAACCTAACCGTTCACACGTTATGAATTTCCAAAGTTATCCCTTCGAATCAGCAGGTTGCCTTGCCTTTGTGCTAGATAAGTCTTCATCATTAATGATACGAACCCCACCAACTTGTGACGAAACCCGGAACCATTCTCTGATACCAAATGATGCGAACCCCGTCAACTTGTGAAGAAACCCGGAACCATTCTCTGATACCAAATGATGCGAACCCCGTCAACTTGTGAAGAAACCCGGAACCATTCTCTGATACCAAATGATGCGAACCCCGCCAACTTGTGACGAAAACCCGTAACAATGTTACTGCCTAGGACCGTTCTACTTTCAGGTTTAGGGATGGAAACTGCGACCCAACACCTATAGAGAAGGTGCGAACCTTGGTATTAGGAGGACGCCACAATCAAGGATGGCAAACTTGATTGATAAGTCAAGGTACGAACGCCACAGAGTAATCTGATAAGTTCGTAGGTTCTTCAAAGAACCCAAGAGAGACTTAAACTCACATTTCTATATTGAAATTCATCTCTCCCTTTTAAATGACTTACAAATGAGTTTAAATAGAAAATGAAATGTCTTGGAACAACCCTCCAAGCATGGGAAACGAAAATAAGTAAAGCAAGGTGTGATTTTGTTGACTAGAAAGGTTTGAACTCAATAAAAACGTGCAATACAAATGTCAAAGGAAGATAACACAATTGTCAAAGTAAGACAACAATTGTCAAAGTAAGACAGCTTCTGGATACTTTGAAATAACCGACCATATCTTCCTCGTGTGACCTCCAATGGATCTGATTCCAAATTGAAAATTGAAGATAAGATCATGAACTTTGAAAAATCCTACTCACAAGTCTCTATAAACCTAACCGTTCACACGTTATGAATTTCCAAAGTTATCCCTTCGAATCAGCAGGTTGCCTTGCCTTTGTGCTAGATAAGTCTTCATCATTCCCCTCCTCTTGAAAAGGATTTGTCCTCAAATCAACGTCATCACTTATTGATGTGAAACAATACGAATTACACATGAAATGATAACGAATGATACGAACTGCAAACGAACAACAATATACGATGGATTTGAATAAAAAACAAAAACATAAGGATAGAATAAACCCGAGACTAGAGCCTTGTCTCTGATACCAAATGGTACGAACCCCGCCAACTTATGACGAAACCCGTAACAATGTTACTGCCTAGGACCGTTATACTTTCAGGTTTAGGATGGAAACCGCGACCCAACACCTATAGAGAAGGTGCGAACCTTGGTATTAGGAGGACGCCACAATCAAGGATGGAAAACTTGATTGATAAGTCAAAGTACGAACGCCACAGAGTAATCTGATAAGTTCGTAGGTTCTTCAAAGAACCCAAGAGAGACTTAAACTCACATTTCTATATTGAAATTCATCTCTGCCTTTTAAATGACTTACAAATGAGTTTAAATAGAAAATGAAATGTCTTGGAACAACCCTCCAAGCATGGGAAACGAAAATAAGTAAAGCAAGGTGTGATTTTGTTGACTAGAAAGGTTTGAACTCAATAAAAACGTGCAATACAAATGTCAAAGGAAGATAACACAATTGTCAAAGTAAGACAACAATTGTCAAAGTAAGACAGCTTCTGGATACTTTGAAATAACCGACCATATCTTCCTCGTGTGACCTCCAATGGATCTGATTCCAAATTGAAAATTGAAGATAAGATCATGAACTTTGAAAAATCCTACTCACAAGTCTCTATAAACCTAACCGTTCACACGTTATGAATTTCCAAAGTTATCCCTTCGAATCAGCAGGTTGCCTTGCCTTTGTGCTAGATAAGTCTTCATCAACTCGATTCGCAATAATTTTGGCAATGCATTTGTAGATAGTGTTACAACACGAAATAGGCCTAAAATCCCCAACCGTAGAAGGATTAGGAACCTTAGGAATAAGAGCAACCACAGTAGCATTCACTTGCTTGAGCAATCTCCCGGAGCTAAAAAACGAACGAATAGCACGAAGAAAATCATCACCAACAACAGACCAAGCTTTCTTGAAGAAAGTAGCATTATACCCATCCGGACCAGGAGCTTTATTATCTTTTAAAGAGAACAAAACTGCCTTAATTTCAACATCACTAACCTCTCTACCTAAGGTAGCACACTGATCACCAGAAATACGCTTCGGGAGAGCCCGCCTCACTAAATCAAGGTCAATCCTAGGGCATCCAGCAGGCTGTCTCAGAAGTGTCTCAAAGAAGTTCACCACCGTTGATTTAACTTCAATAGGCTCCTCCACACGATTACCATGCTCATCGGTAAGAGATAATACCTTACTCCTACTACATCTTTGTCTCATCGATCGAAAAAAGAACTTAGAATTCCTATCTCCCAAATTAATCCACTGAACCCGGGACTTTTGTCTCAAAAAACTCTCTTCATCTCTACTCAAATCACCATAAAGCTTCACCAACCGAGACTCCTCCCCATGTAAAGAAATGTTCGTAGGCTGCCTCTGAATATCCCATTGCACAGACTCTAAATCATGCTTAGCTTGCTGCACCCTAGAAGACAAGTCAGAATAACACTCCCTATTAAGTTTCTTAAGCTCCACTTTCAATCTTTTTAGCTTCTTACATAGCTGAAACATTGGAGACCCATCTACCCTTTCCGCCCAAACTCGATCAACCAAGGATAAAAATTCTGGATGATCCGCCCAGAAATCAAAAAACTTAAAAGGCACCCGTCGCCGAGGGAGATCCACAATCTTAACAATCATAGGAGAGTGATCAGAAACACTGTAAGGAAGAAAATGCGCCTCAGAACCTCGAAATGAAATATCCCACTTCAAATTGACCAAACTCGATCTAACTTTCGAAGAATAGGATCAACCGTACGATGATTAGACCATGTATAGAAGCACCCATTAAATCGCAGATCATCCAACCCAGACTCGGCTAAACAATTAGAAAAGTCGTCTTTCCAATGTGGCCAAGAATTGGATCCTCCAACACTCTCAACCGAAGACTTAATAGCATTAAAGTCACCCATCACAATCGAAGCACTATTCTCCCATTCCACTCCGCGCGCCACTAAATCAGCCCACAACGCCTCCCTACGAACATTACAATTATCACCGTAAACTATCGATATCATACACTCCCAAGTAGAATCAACAGAAGAAACTCTACAATGGATAACTTGATCAGAAGATCCGACAACCAAAACAGTAACATCGAACGGATTCCAACAAACCCAAATCCTCCCCAAAGAGGAAAAATTATAATTGCACTCCACCTTCCAAGACCGGTCAATGGTCTTAAGAATAACATCTTTATTTTTCTCCAGAACTTTCGTTTCCACTAAACCACACAAAGACAATTTCTCATCTTTAATCAAATTGCGAACCTCTCTTTGCTTCAAAGGGTCATTAAGACCCCTAATATTCCAGCACCCAAAAATCATAATAAATATACAAAGATAAGAAGAAACCCCCACAAATCTATCTCCACTTACCCCCCCTAGGGGAGGAGTGCTTCTTATTCTTCTTACCCTTACTACTAGAACCTTTCTTCTTCTTTTTCTTTTCCAGCGAATCCTTAACTTTTGAAGCCAAAGCATTACGAGGAGGACTAGAATCACTACCATCCTCACCATGACCAGCCTCATCCTTATCACAAAGAGCATCTCCATCATCACAAAGAGCATCCCTGTCATCAACATAACCATTAGCCCCATCCTTACAAAGAACAGCCCCTGCATCACAAACAGTGTCCAGAATTGCTAAAGGAGTACCCTCTTCCGTTACTTCCAAATTCAGAGTATGGTCATTGCCCTCCATTGGCACTAAATTAAGATGATTATCAATATTTTCCACAAGCGGAACACTAGCACTGTTCCCCATAGTAGATAATTCTCCACCCTTGTTCTTTTTTTTAACCTCAACCCAAACCGGTCGTTTAGGCCCCAACGAGTCTTCTTGCCTGTTCTTCATATCATGAACATCAACCCCTCTATTTCCTGTAACCAGATTCATATTGTCACCCAAATCTTGAACACTTGGTTTACATATACCCGACGCATGCCCAAACACCTTACAAATATCACACCTAGAAGGAAGCCACTCATAAACAGCATAAATAGTTTTCCACTCCCCATTAGCACATTGAATATCAAACTCATTAATGACATCCTTCGAAGCATCAACCTCAACACACACACGAGCAAAGCTAAGACGTTTCCTAGCTAATGTAATGTGATCGGCATGTAATGGAATGCCCAAAGCACTAACTGCAAAACTCAGGCCCTTAGAAGTCCAATATTCAAAAGGTAGATTATAAAATTTAACCCATACAGGAATATTGCGTAACTCATCTTTAGACAAGGATAAACTAGGCTGCCACCTTTTAAGAACAAGCAATTTATTCACTATATGCCATGGACCTTTTTCAAGAACTTCACAAGCATGGTCAAGACTATCAAACTTGAAAATAAAGAACCCTTGTTCCGAAGATAAGACTTCTTTAAGGCCAAACCTACCCCAAATTTTATGAACTATTGAATTCACTACGGGGAATGGAATTCGCTTATCCATAAAGTACCCTATCAAGGAAGTTCTCCATTCTTCACTTCCCTCAATAGCTACCTCAACTGGAGGGCTAACTTTAATTCTTCCATTTTCTTCAGTAGGTTTAAAATATTGTAAGGATTCAAAGGTAGAAGATCGTACCTCACAAGCAATAGGAGAAGAATTCTGGACAGCCTTAGCATAAGATGGTTTCAGCCCTTGATCATGCATGGAAGAAGGTGTTGAAAATGGTCCAAGATCAGCCCCTCCTTGTCCAAAGCTACCAAGACCCGAAATTGAGCCCAAAGCACTCGATTTCGGTCCAATTACACCCACATCAGACCCAAAATGCAAGTTACCAAGCTTTTCCTTTCTATTATCATCTCTTGCAAGCCCAACTCCACCATAATTCGAAGGTGATTCAATAACATTAATCCTTGGCCCATCTAATTTTGTAGAATCAGCCCCATTAGCTCCAATTTCGTGCCCAACATTACCAATACCCGAAATTGAACCCAAAGCACCACATTTTGACTCTATTACCCCTATTCCTTGCTGAATACTTTTATTTAGTGGAGGAAGGTCATCAACAACCACCTTCCTTTGACAATTTTGGCCATTAATGTCAATGGGATAAAGAGCTGTCATGAAGGGGTAATGAAGGGCTGCCATGATATGCCCTCTATTGTTGATGGTGGTATGAAGGATAGCAACCATGTTTCTTCTTCGAAATTCAATGGTATGAAGGGCTGTCATGATAAAGCTTCAGCTGGAGTTGTTAAAACTGAATTTGGTAATGGTGGTGCAATGAAAAATGTCTCTTTTGGTGTAAGTAGTAGATCTCTTGAAATGGATGATAATTGTGATGGAGTAGGAGCTGTTTCCAAAGGAAGAATTGGTTGTCTTTCAACTATTTCGGGATTGGACAAGAAGAAAGGTGTGGTTGACATTGGTGACAAGGGTGAAGACTTGTTGAATGAGGTGTTGCATAGAGATAATAATGGACACAATTTTCAAGTGGTGGTTGGAGACATGTGCAAGGGGCAAATAATTCAAAGGATGGATGATGACTCCTAAGAGACATTAAATTTTATCGGATGTCTCCCAAGACCCGAAATTGAGCCCAAAGCACTCGATTTCGGCCCAATTACACCCACATCAGACCCAAAATGAAAGTTACCAAGCTTTTCCTTTCTATTATCATCTCTTGCAAGCCCAAATCCACCATAATTCGAATGTGATTCAATAACATTAATCCTTGGCCCATCTAATTTTGTAGAATCAGCCCCATTAGCTCCAATTTCGTGCCCAACATTACCAATACCCGAAATTGAACCCAAACCACCACATTTTGACTCTATTACCCCCATTCCTTGCTGAATACTTTTATTTAGTGGAGGAAGGTCATCAACAACCACCTTCCTTTGACAATTTTGGCCATTAATGTCAATATTAGCATCCTTATGTTGAAAAATCCGCCCATGAGAATCATCCATCCTTTGAATTATTTGCCCATTGCACATGTCTCCAACCACCATTTGAAAATTTTGTCCATTATTATCTCTATGCAACACCTCATTCAACAAGTCTTCACCCTTGTCACCAATGTCAACCACACCTTTCTTCTTGTCCAATCCCGAAATAGTTGAAAGACAACCAATTCTTCCTTTGGAAACAGCTCCTACTCCATCACAATTATCATCCATTTCAAGAGATCTACTACTTACACCAAAAGAGACATTTTTCATTGCACCACCATTACCAAATTCAGTTTTAACAACTCCAGCTGAAGCTTTATCATGACAGCCCTTCATACCATTGAATTTCAAAGAAGAAACATGGTTGCTATCCTTCATACCACCATCAACAATAGAGGGCATATCATGGCAGCCCTTCATTACCCCTTCATGACAGCTCTTTATCCCATTGATCATCAAAGAAGAAGAAGAAACATGGTCTCCATCCTTCTTGACACCACCATCTATAGATGATATATCATGACAGCCCATGACTAGCCCTTCATGATAACCATTCACTCCATTAGAACTCAAAGAAGAAACATGGTCTCCACCCTTCTTCACACCACCATCAGCTATATGATAGCCCTTCATTCCATTTGAGATCAAAGAAGAAACATGGTCTCCATCCTTCTTCACACCACCAGCAGTAGGATTTTGGGTTTGATCTACCAAAACCCTACATCCCTTCATTCCATTGGTTTTTTTTTTTGGATAATGTAAGTATATTAACCAAAGAGACAAAACAAAAGCAAAGGGGCATACCCCAGCGAGAAGATCACAAGGTCAGACAAGGGACAGGCCCCCTACCAACCGAAACTCAATAAACAGCAAAGCAATAAAAGCTAAGCACAAAACCTGTCATAGGGTACAGCCAAAAGAACCCACCAAACCCCATAAAAGGCAAAACAAGCGAATTACAAAAAAATAGAATCAGATAAACCCCAAGACTGGTGGAGCCACCTATTAGTAGGAGAAGGCATCACACCAGATAAGGAATTAAGCCGCATACAAACATCTCTGACAATGGAACGAACAACCATGGTAACAGGTTTAGGTAACTCGCCATGCATCCTAGCATTTCGCTCACGCCAAATAGCATAGACAGCAGCCGCAAGCATAATACGCACCACCCACCCACGAAGTTGCCGACCGCGGAAATGGCAAGACCAAAGAATAGTATCCTCCCAGCTCCGAGCACGCAGAGGTAATCTGCACTTCCTTAAAAGAGCAAACCAAACCTCGCAAGAATAAGAACAATCAAAAAAGAGATGAGGGACATCCTCACAACTCCCTCCACAAAACACACAACGAATAGCCGGAATCAAGCCATAAACAAGAAGCTTATCCTGAGTAGAAAGAGCACCCCTAATGGCCAACCAGAAGATGAAAGCATGTCTAGGAATTGATTTAGAATGCCAAACGGATCTAAACCAATCCACCGCTAGTTGCCGGGACCGAAGAGCCTCCCAAGCATTACGAATAGAGAAAGCCCCCCGAGAGTCCTCAACCCAACACAAAGTATCAGCTTGAGAGTTATTAGGCCTGAAGGAAGCAGGGATACCACTGATAATGTCCATCCAATTCCCGGTCAGGGAACGAGGCCAAGCCCAATCCCTCCCCTGAACAACATCCGCCACCCTAGCATGAAGACCAAAACCAGAATCATAAATAATCCGTCGCCCAAACACCTCCACCAAAGGACCCAACGGATGCCAATAATCAAACCAAAGAGAAATATCCTCCCCATTACCCACCCGAAACTGCATCAACCGCCGCACAAGACACCGAAGGCCTAGAATTTTCCTCCAACTCCACGAGCAATCCCCAGGGCACCTAACCTCCCACACATTCTTTCCCTTAAGCAGAGTAGATCTAACCCACGAGACCCAGACAGAAGACCTCAAATTGCTACAGACAGCCCACAAATGCTTACATATGGCAGCTTTATTCCAACACTCAACGCTCTTAATACCGAGACCACCCTCTTCCTTTGGTAAACACACCGAAGACCATGCAACCTTTGCCCCACCTTTACCTAAATCTGAACCCTTCCAAAGAAAACTACGCAAAGTAGATTCAACCTTAATCACCACTGACTTAGGCAAGATAAAAATGGAGGACCAATACACCTGAATAGAGAACAATACAGATTGAATGAGCTGAAGCCTCCCTGCAAAAGAAAGAACCCTACTAGTCCAACTCTTAACTCTCGCTACAATTCTGTCGACAAGAACCCTACAATCCACTGCCGTAAGCTTAGTAGAAATCAGAGGAACCCCAAGATATCTGACAGGTAATACCCCTTCCTGAAAACCCAGAATCCCAAGTAACTCTTGCTTAGTCTCAGAAGACACACCAGCCACAAAAAGATTGCTCTTGCTAGGATTAGGAATCAACCCAGAAAGAGCTTGGAACTGACCAAGGACAACATTAACTGCAGCAACTGACTCCCTCTCTGCCCTACAGAAAACCATAAGATCATCCGCAAAGCATAAATGCGAAATACCAATCTTCCCACACCGCCAATGGTATGCAAACTGACCCTCCTGCTCCATAATATGCATCAACCCCGAGAAGACCTCCATAGCCAGCACAAATAAATAAGGGGACATAGGATCCCCCTGCCTCAAACCTCGGCCACTAGCAAAGAAACCATTCAACTCGCCATTGATAGAAATCGAGAAACGGGGAGTGGAAATGCACTCAGAAATCAAGCTATCATCTGCTCTGGGAAGCCTAAAATCTGTAAAATAGCCACTAAGAAATCCCACCGCACAGAATCATAGGCTTTCATTAAATCTACCTTCAGCGCACACCTAGGATGACCCCCATCACGATGATAGTTCCTTAACAATTCCTGCGACAGTAATATATTATCACTAATCCTCCTACCAGCAACGAAGGCCGACTGAAAAGGACTAACAACATCAGGCAGTACCATCTGAACACGATTCGCAATAATTTTGGCAATGCATTTGTAGATAGTGTTACAACACGAAATAGGCCTAAAATCCCCAACCGTAGAAGGATTAGGAACCTTAGGAATAAGAGCAACCACAGTAGCATTCACTTGCTTGAGCAATCTCCCGGAGCTAAAAAACGAACGAATAGCACGAAGAAAATCATCACCAACAACAGACCAAGCTTTCTTGAAGAAAGTAGCATTATACCCATCCGGACCAGGAGCTTTATTATCTTTTAAAGAGAACAAAACTGCTTTAATTTCAACATCACTAACCTCTCTACCCAAGGTAGCACACTGATCACTAGAAATACGCTTCGGGAGAGCCCGCCTCACTAAATCAAGGTCAATCCTAGGGCATCCAGCAGGCTGTCTAAGAAGTGTCTCAAAGAAGTTCACCACCGTTGATTTAACTTCACTAGGCTCCTCCACACGATTACCATGCTCATCGGTAAGAGATAATACCTTACTCCTACTACATCTTTGTCTCATCGATCGAAAAAAGAACTTAGAATTCCTATCTCCCAAATTAATCCACTGAACCCGGGACTTTTGTCTCAAAAAACTCTCCTCATCTCTACTCAAGTCACCATAAAGCTTCACCAACCGAGACTCCTCCCCATGTAAAGAAATGTTCGTAGGCTGCCTCTGAATATCCCATTGCACAGACTCTAAATCATGCTTAGCTTGCTGCACCCTAGAAGACAAGTCAGAATAACACTCCCTATTAAGTTTCTTAAGCTCTACTTTCAATCTTTTTAGCTTCTTACATAGCTGAAACATAGGAGACCCATCCACCCTGTCCACCCAAACCCGATCCACCAAGGATAAAAATTCTGGATGATCCGCCCAGAAATCAAAAAACTTAAAAGGCACCCGTCGTCGAGGGAGATCCACAATCTTAACAATCATAGGAGAGTGATCAGAAACACTAGAAGGAAGAAAATGCGCCTCTGAACCTCGAAAGGAAATATCCCAATTCAAGTTGACCAAAGCTCGATCTAACTTTCGAAGAATAGGATCAACCGTACGATGATTAGACCAAGTATAGAAGCACCCATTAAATCGCAGATCATCCAACCCAGACTCAGCTAAACAATTAGAAAAGTCATCTTTCCAATGAGGCCAAGAATTGGAGCCTCCAACACTCTCAACCGAAGACTTAATAGCATTAAAGTCACCCATCACAATCCAAGCACTATTTTCCCATTCCACTCCGCGCGCCACTAAATCAGCCCACAACGCCTCCCTACGAACATTACAATTATCACCGTACACAATCGAAATCATACACTCCCAAGTAGAATCAACAGAAGAAACTCTACAATGGATAACTTGCTCAGAAGATCCGACAACCAAAACAGTAACATCAAACGGATTCCAACAAACCCAAATCCTCCCCAAAGAGGAAAAATTATAATTGCACTCCACCTTCCAAGACCGGTCAATGGTCTTAAGAATAACATCTTTATTTTTCTCCAGAACTTTCGTTTCCACTAAACCACACAAAAACAATTTCTCATCTTTAATCAAATTGCGAACCTCTCTTTGCTTCAAAGGGTCATTAAGACCCCTAATATTCCAGCACCCAAAAATCATAATAAATATACAATAATAAGAAGAAACCCCCACAAATCTATCTCCACTTACCCCCCTTAGGGGAGGAGTGCTTCTTATTCTTCTTACCCTTACTACTGGAACCTTTCTTCTTCTTTTTCTTTTCCAGAGAATCCTTAACTTTTGAAGCCAAAGCATTACGAGGAGGGCTAGAATCACTACCATCCTCACCATGACCAGCCTCATCATTACCACAAAGAGCATCCCTGTCATCAACATAACCATTAGCCCCATCCTTACAAAGAACAGCCCCTGCATCACAAACAGTGTCCAAAATTGCTAAAGGAGTACCCTCTTCCATTACTTCCGAATTCATAGTATGGTCATTGCCCTCCATTGGTACTAAATTAAGATGATTATCAACATTTTCCACAAGCGGAACACTAGCACTATTCCCCATAGTAGATAATTCTCCACCCTTGTTCTTTTTTTTAACCTCAACCCAAACCGGCCGTTTAGGCCCCAACGAGTCTTCGTGCCTCTTCTTCATATCATGAACATCAACCCCTCCATTTCCGGTAACCATATTCACATTGTCACCCAAATCTTGAACGCTTTGTTTACATATACCCGGCGCATGCCCAAACACCTTACAAATATTACACCTAGAAGGAAGCCACTCATAAACAGCATAAATAGTTTTCCACTCCCCATTAGCACATTGAATATCAAACTCATTAATGACATCCTTCGAAGCATCAAGCTCAACACACACACGAGCATAGCTAAGACGTTTCCTAGCTAATGTAATGTGATCGGCATGCAATGGAATGCCCAAAGCACTAACTACAAAACTCAGGCCCTTAGAAGTCCAATATTCAAACGGAAGATTGTAAAGTTTAACCCATACAGGAATATTGCGTAACTCATCTTTAGACAAGGATAAACTAGGCTGCCACCGTTTAAGAACAAGCAATTTATTCACTATATGCCATGGACCTTTTTCAAGAACTTCACAAGCATGGTCAAGACTATCAAACTTGAAAATAAAGAACCCTTGTTCCGAAGATAAAACTTCTTTAAGGCCAAACCTACCCCAAATTTTATGAACTACTGAATTCACTACGGGGAAAGGAATTCTCTTATCCACAAAGTACCCTATCAAGGAAGTTCTCCATTCTTCACTTCCCTCAATAGCTACCTCAACCGGAGGGCTAACTTTAATTCTTCCATTTTCTTCAGTTGGTTTAAAATATTGTAAGGATTCAAAGGTAGAAGATCGTACCTCACAAGCAATAGGAGAAGAATTCTGGACAGCCTTAGCATAAGATGGTTTCAGCCCTTGATCATGCATGGAAGAAGGTGTTGAAAATGGTCCAAGATCAGCCCCTCCTTGTCCAAAGCTACCAAGACCCGAAATTGAACCCAAAGCACTCGATTTCGGCCCAATTACGCCCACATCAGACCCAAAATGCAAGTTACCAAGCTTTTCCTTTCTATGATCATCTCTTGCAAGCCCAGATCCACCATAATTCGAAGGTGATTCAATAACATTAATCTTTGGCCCATCTAATTTTGTGGAATCAGTCCCATTAGCTCCAATACCCGAAATTGAGCCCAAAGCACCAAAGTTTGACTCTCTTACCCCCATTCCTTGCTGACTAGTATTATTTAGTGAAGGAAAGTCATCAACAACCACCTTCCTTTGACAATTTTGGCTATTAAGGTCAATACTAGCCACCTTATTTTGAAAAACTTGTCCATGAGAATCATTCATCATTTGAATTATTTGCCCATTGCACATGATCTCATTCAACAAGTCTTCACTCTTTTCATCAATGTCAACCATAGCTTTCTTCTTGTCCAATCCCGAAATTGTTGAGAGACAACCATCCTTCACATGGTTTTCACCCAAAACTAGATTTCTACCTTCACCCAAAACCAGATTTTCATCTTCCTCATCATGCAACACCTCATGAAGAACATCAGCATGCTTGGCTTCAATATCAGCCCCATTAGCTTCAATTTCGTGCCCAACATTACCAATACCCGAAATTGAAACAAAAGCACCAGATTTTGGCCCATTCTTGACACATCTCTCACCCAAAACCAGATTACCATCTTCCTCATCATGCACCACCCTATGAAGAACATTAACATGCTTGCCATCTTCCTCATCATGCACCACCCTATGAAGAACATCACCATGCTTGCCTTCAATCCCATTTGCACATGCCTTGTTGCCCATTTTACCATTACTACTCTGATTCTTAAAACTATGCAAAACATGTTGCTTGCTTAACAACAATTTTGAAGAAGCATCACAAGAGATCCTACCTCCAATAGCTATGTCAAATGCATCATCACCAGCAGCTCTCTTCTCTAGATCTCGAACCTTCATACGTTGAATCTTCATATTAAGACCCAAATCTGAATCTTTCATAAAACCATCATGATAGCCCTTTATTCCACCATTTTTTACATCACCAGCAGTTGGTGAACCACCAACCATGGCTCCAACTAGAACACCAAGAAGAAGATGAAGATCACACCCCAACAGTAAGGAAAAAATTCAGCTCAAAATCACAAGCATACCATGGCACAAAACAAGCTAAAAAACTGCCCAGAAAATGACCAGCAAACCTAAAGCTAAAGAAGAACGAAAATTGAGCTTGTAATCATCAAAAGAAATCAATAATGATCCCAAAGAGAGAATAGCAAACCTCGGCCACTAGCAAAGAAACCATTCAACTCGCCATTGATAGAAATCGAGAAACGGGGAGTGGAAATGCACTCAGAAATCCAAGTTATCATCTGCTCTGGGAAGCCTAAAATCTGTAAAATAGCCACTAAGAAATCCCCTTCATTCCATTGGTTGAAGACAAGTTGCAGCTCGAATTAGCCTTAAAACCACCAAGATTGGCCACATTAAAATCATCCATAGTAGTAAAAACAAACTAAACAACTTCTAATAAATTAAAGAAAACGAACCAGCAAACCTAAAACTAAAGAAAACGAAAATTGAGCTCGTAATCATCAAAGAAATCAATAATAATCACGAAGAGAGAATAGAAAAGAGAGAAGAGAAGAACACTCAAAGAAATTCTAGAGAGAAGTCAGAGCATTTTCTCTCACTAAAATTCCCGCTGACTCTCCTACGGGGATGATAATGACATAGAGGAGGATGGTCGCATGTCCAGTGTGGGTGCGGGGAGATTTAGGCGTGGAATGGGAGGTAGAGGAGTTAGGTATGGGGATAGAGAAGATAGGTATGGGAATAGAGAAGATAGGTATGGGAACAGAGGAGATAGATATGTAGAGAGGGTTGATAATAATTTGGGTAGTATAAAGGTGAAGATTCCAACCTTCCAAGGTAAAACTGATTCTGAAGCTTATTTGGAGTGGGAGAAAAGAATAGAGCTGGTGTTTGACTGCCATGAATATTCCGAATTGAAGAAGGTGAAATTGGCAGCCATAGAATTCACCGATTATGCTATTGTTTGGTGGGATAGAATTCACCGATTATGCTATTGTTTGGTGGGATCAACTGATTGTGAGTAGGAGACGGAATGGAGAAAGACCTATTGAGACATGGGAGGAGATGAAGACTGTTATGAGGAGGAGATTCATTCCAAATAACTATTATAGGGGTTTGTTTCAAAAATTGCAAACTCTTACTCAGGGGTCCAAGTGCGTTGAAGACTACTACAAAGAGATGGAAATAGCCATGATTCGAGCTGATGTACAGGAGGACAGAGAGGCGACTATGGCTAGGTTTCTCAATGGACTACACCGAGACATTGCAAATGTAGTGGAGTTGCAGCATTATGTTGAACTGACTGACATGGTACACATGGCCATTAAAGTGGAACAACAATTGAAGAGGAAGGGTTCCACACGGGTTGGGCAAAATTCGGGTTCTTCATCATCATGGAAACCGAATTGGAGCAAGAGGGAGGACCAGCCTAGTTTCAAGGCCAAGGCCGAACCTTCCAAAGATCATAAGGCTGGAGGCACAATAAACCAAGGCAAACCAGATTCTCAACCTACTAGAAATCGTGACATTAAGTGCTTTAAGTGTTTGGGAGCAGGTAATATTGCATCACAATGCCCAAACAAGAGAGTAATGGTTTTGAAGGATGATGGTGGTATCGAATCAGAGGGTGAATCTGATGGTGAGTCCATGCCACCATTGGAGGATGCCGGTGACTTTGAATATCCGGTGGGTGGAGAGCTTTTGGTTGCAAGACGAGCTCTTAGTGCTCAAGCAAAGGAAGATGATGAGGTACAACGTGAAAACATTTTTCACACCCGCTGCCATGTTAATGACAAGGTATGTAGTGTGATTATTGATGGGGGGAGTTGTACTAATGTGGCGAGCACTACTTTGGCAAAAAAATTGAATTTGAAAACTTTGAAGCACCCAAAACCTTATAAGCTACAATGGTTGAATGATAGTGGGGAAGTTAGGGTGAATAAACAGGTGTTGGTATCATTTTCAATTGGCAAATACAAAGATGAAGTTGTTTGTGACGTGGTACCAATGAATGCGGGTCATATCCTTTTGGGAAGACCGTGGCAGTTTGATAGGCATGTGACTCATGATGGATACACTAATAGATACTCCTTTGTGCTCCATAAAAGGCCAATCACCCTTGTACCTTTAACCCCAAGACAAGTATATGAAGATCAAATGAGGTTAAAAGATGAGAGGGATGTTAAAAATGAGAGTGAGAGTTCAAAAGAAAAAGAGGTTGAAGAGAAAAAAAGAGAGACAAAACAAGTGAGCTTTTATGCAAGAGACAGTGAGATCAAAAGGGCTTTGTTTTCAAACCAGCCAATGATTGTATTTTTGTACAAAGAGGCTTGTTTTAGTACTAATGAAATTAACTCTTCTTTGCCTAGTGTTGTTGTTTCACTTTTACAGGACTTTGATGAAGTGTTTCCCGAAGAGATGCCTATTGGTTTACCACCAATAAGGGGGATTGAACACCAAATTGACTTTGTCCCCGGAGCACCAATTCCAAATAGACCCGCATACCAAAGTAATCCCGAGGAGACAAAGGAACTTCAAAGGCAGGTTGATGAGCTCATGGAGAAGGGGTATGTTCGTGAGAGTATGAGTCCTTGTGCGGTTCCCGTATTGCTTGTGCCTAAGAAGGATGGAACATGGAGGATGTGTGTTGATTGTCGTGCCATCAACAATATCACTGTAAAGTATCGATATCCTATTCCTAGATTAGATGATATGCTTGATGAATTGCATGGTTCTATTGTTTTCACTAAAATTGATCTTAAAAATAGATATCATCAAATTAGGATGAAAGAAGGTGATGAGTGGAAAACTGCTTTCAAAACAAAATATGGGTTATATGAGTGGTTAGTTATGTCCTTTGGGTTAACTAATGCACCAAGTACTTTCATGAGATTAATGAACCATGTTTTGCGTGCTTTTATTGGAAGATTTGTGGTTGTTTACTTTGATGACAATCTGATTTATAGCAAAAACTTAGATGAGCATGTTGAACATTTAAAACTTGTTTTAGGTGTTTTAAGAACCGAAAAGTTGTTTGCTAATTTTAAAAAGTGTACCTTTTGCATGGATAGGTTGGTATTTTTGGGTTTTGTTGTTAGTGCTAAAGGAATTGGGGTTGATGAAGAAAAGGTTAAGGCAATTAAGGAGTGGCCGAAACCTACAACTGTGGGACAAGTGAGAAGTTTTCATGGGTTGGCTAGTTTCTATAGGAGGTTTGTGAAAGACTTTAGTAGTCTAGCTGCACCTTTAACTGAAGTTATCAAAAAGAATGTGGGTTTTAAGTGGGGTAATGAACAAGAAAAGGCATTTAACTTGATTAAGGAAAAATTAACTAATGCACCTTTGCTTGCTTTGCCTAACTTTGCTAAAGCTTTTGAGATTGAGTGTGATGCTTCAGGAATAGGTATGGGAGCTGTTCTAATGCAAGAAGGACGTCCCATTGCATTTTTTAGTGAGAAAATAAGTGGAGCAGCCTTGAATTATCCTACCTATGACAAGGAGATGTATGCTTTGGTTAGGGCATTGGAAACTTGGCAATATTACCTTTGGCCGAAAGAATTTGTGATTCACACGGATCATGAGTCCTTGAAGCATCTAAAGGGGCAGCACAAGCTAAATAAGCGGCATGCCAAGTGGGTGGAGTTCATAGAAACATTTCCATACGTGATCAAGTACAAAAAAGGTAAGGAAAACGTAGTCGCTGATGCTCTGTCCAGAAGGTACGTTTTACTTTCTACTTTGGATGCTAGATTGTTTGGTTTTGACTACATTAAAGAATTGTATGTGGAAGATGCTGATTTTGGCAATGTATTCAATGCATGTGAAAAGGTTGCATTTGGCAAGTTTTATAGGCATGATGGATTTTTGTTTAGAGAAACTAAATTATGCGTGCCTAAGAGTTCTTTGCGTGAATTACTTGTGAGGGAAGCTCATGGGGGTGGTTTGATGGGGCATTTTGGTATAGCCAAGACCCTAGATGTTTTGCATGAACACTTCTTTTGGCCTCATATGAAACGTGATGTAGAAAGAATTTGTGAGAAATGCATTACGTGTAGACAAGCTAAGTCTAGGATTAAGCCTCATGGTTTGTATACTCCTTTACCTATACCTAGTGACAAAGGGTTGAGGTTAAAAAAAAGAACAAGGGTGGAGAATTATCTACTATGGGGAATAGTGCTAGTGTTCCGCTTGTGGAAAATATTGATAATCATCTTAATTTAGTACCAGTGGAGGGCAATGACCATACTCTGAATTTGGAAGTAATGGAAGAGGGTACTCCTTTAGCAATTTTGGACACTGTTTGTGATGCAAGGGCTGTTCTTTGTAAGGATGGGGCTAATGGTTATGTTGATGACAAGGATGCTCTTTGTGATGATGGGGGTGCTATTTGTGGTAATGATGAGGCTAGTCATGGTGAGGATGGTAGTGATTCTAGCCCTCCTCGTAATGCTTTGACTTCAAAAGTTAAGGATTCTCTGGAAAAGAAAAAGAAGAAGAAAGGTTCCAGTAGTAAGGGTAAGAAGAATAAGAAGCACTCCTCCCCTAAGGGGGGTAAGTGGAGATAGATTTGTGGGGGTTTCTTCTTATCTTTGTATATTTATTATGATTTTTGGGTGCTGGAATATTAGGGGTCTTAATGACCCTTTGAAGCAAAGAGAGGTTCGCAATTTGATTAAAGATGAGAAATTGTCTTTGTGTGGTTTAGTGGAAACGAAAGTTCTGGAGAAAAATAAAGATGTTATTCTTAAGACCATTGACCGGTCTTGGAAGGTGGAGTGCAATTATAATTTTTCCTCTTTGGGGAGGATTTGGGTTTGTTGGAATCCGTTCGATGTTACTGTTTTGGTTGTCGGATCTTCTGAACAAGTTATCCATTGTAGAGTTTCTTCTGTTGATTCTACTTGGGAGTGTATGATATCGATAGTGTACGGTGATAATTGTAATGTTCGTAGGGAGGCGTTGTGGGCTGATCTAGTGGCGCGCGGAGTGGAATGGGAGAATAGTGCTTGGATTGTGATGGGTGACTTTAATGCTATTAAGTCTTCGGTGGAGAGTGTTGGAGGATCCAATTCTTGGCCACATTGGAAAGACGACTTTTCTAATTGTTTAGCTGAGTCTGGGTTGGATGATCTGCGATTTAATGGGTGCTTCTATACATGGTCTAATCATCGTACGGTTGATCCTATTCTTCGAAAGTTAGATCGAGCTTTGGTCAATTTGAAGTGGGATATTTCATTTCGAGGTTCTGAGGCGCATTTTCTTCCTTCCAGTGTTTCTGATCACTCTCCTATGATTGTTAAGATTGTGGATCTCCCTCGGCGACGGGTGCCTTTTAAGTTTTTTGATTTCTGGGCGGATCATCCAGAATTTTTATCCTTGGTGGATCGAGTATGGGCGGAAAGGGTGGATGGGTCTCCTATGTTTCAGCTATGTAAGAAGCTAAAAAGATTGAAAGTGGAGCTTAAGAAACTTAATAGGGAGTGTTATTCTGACTTGTCTTCTAGGGTGCAGCAAGCTAAGCATGATTTAGAGTCTGTGCAATGGGATATTCAGAGGCAGCCTACGAACATTTCTTTACATGGGGAGGAGTCTCGGTTGGTGAAGCTTTATGGTGATTTGAGTAGAGATGAAGAGAGTTTTTTTAGACAAAAGTCCCGGGTTCAGTGGATTAATTTGGGAGATAGGAATTCTAAGTTTTTTTTTCGATCGATGAGACAAAGATGTAGTAGGAGTAAGGTATTATCTCTTATCGATGAGCATGGTAATCGTGTGGAGGAGCCTAGTGAAGTTAAATCAATGGTGGTGAATCTGGTTAAATCAATTCTTGGCCTAATTGGAAAGATGACTTTTCTAATTGTTTAGCTGAGTCTGGTGATATGAACCTCGTCGATTGTATCAAAATTGATGCCAATATTCATTCTAACCTCTGGTTCGGATGGAAACCGCGACCCAACACCTATATCGAGATGTGAACCTTGGTATAAAGGAGGACGCCACAATCAAGGATGAAATACTCGATTGATAAGTCAAGGAGGAACGCCACAGAGAATTCTGATAAGTTCCAGTTAGTTCTCAAAGAACAAAGAGAAAACTCTCTCAAATTTCATTCAAAATCAATAATTACCCTTCTTACATCCATCAATATCCTTATATAATGAAACCCTAAAACAAAGGAAAGGTATTTCGCATTTATGCTTTGCGGATGATCTTATGGTTTTCTGTAGGGCAGAGAGGGAGTCAGTTGCTGCAGTTAATGTTGTCCTTGGTCAGTTCCAAGCTCTTTCTGGGTTGATTCCTAATCCTAACAAGAGCAATCTTTTTGTGGCTGGTGTGTCTTCTGAGACTAAGCAAGAGTTACTTGGGATTCTTGGTTTTCAGGAAGGGGTATTACCTGTCAGATATCTTGGGGTTCCTCTGATTTCTACTAAGCTTACGGCAGTGGATTGTAGGGTTCTTGTTGACAGGATTGTAGCGAGAGTTAAGAGTTGGACTAGTAGGGTTCTTTCTTTCGCAGGGAGGTTTCAGCTCATTCAATCTGTATTGTTCTCTATTCAGGTGTATTGGTCCTCCATTTTTATCTTGCCTAAGTCAGTGGTGATTAAGGTTGAAACTACTTTGCGTAGTTTTCTTTGGAAGGGTTCAGATTTAGGTAAAGGTGGGGCCAAGGTTGCATGGTCTTCGGTGTGTTTACCAAAGGAAGAGGGTGGTCTCGGTATTAAGAGCGTTGAGTGTTGGAATAAAGCTGCCATAAGTAAGCATTTGTGGGCTGTCTGTAGCAATTTGAGGTCTTCTGTCTGGGTCTCGTGGGTTAGATCTACTCTGCTTAAGGGAAAGAATGTGTGGGAGGTTAGGTGCCCTGGGGATTGCTCGTGGAGTTGGAGGAAAATTCTAGGCCTTCGGTGTCTTGTGCGGCGGTTGATGCAGTTTCGGGTGGGTAATGGGGAGGATATTTCTCTTTGGTTTGATTATTGGCATCCGTTGGGTCCTTTGGTGGAGGTGTTTGGGCGACGGATTATTTATGATTCTGGTCTTGGTCTTCATGCTAGGGTGGCGGATGTTGTTCAGGGAAGGGATTGGGCTTGGCCTCGTTCCCTGACCGGGAATTGGATGGACATTATCAGTGGTATCCCTGCTTCCTTCAGGCCTAATAACTCTCAAGCTGATACTTTGTGTTGGGTTGAGGACTCTCGGGGGGCTTTCTCTATTCGTAATGCTTGGGAGGCTCTTCGGTCCCAGCAGCCAGCGGTGGATTGGTTTAGGTCCGTTTGGCATTCTAAATCAATTCCTAGACATGCTTTCATCTTCTGGTTGGCCATTAGGGGTGCTCTTTCTACTCAGGATAAGCTTCTTATTTATGGCTTGATTCCGGCTATTCGTTGTGTGTTTTGTGGAGGGAGTTGTGAGGATGTCCCTCATCTCTTTTTTGATTGTTCTTATTCTTGCGAGGTTTGGTTTGCTCTTTTAAGGAAGTGCAGATTACCTCTGCGTGCTCGGAGCTGGGAGGATACTATTCTTTGGTCTTGCCATTTCCGCGGTCGGCAACTTCGTGGGTGGGTGGTGCGTATTATGCTTGCGGCTGCTGTCTATGCTATTTGGCGTGAGCGGAATGCTAGGATGCATGGCGAGTTACCTAAACCTGTTACCATGGTTGTTCGTTCCATTGTCAGAGATGTTTGTATGCGTCTTAATTCCTTATCTGGTGTGATGCCTTCTCCTACTAATAGGTGGCTCCACTAGTCTTGGGGTTTATCTGATTCTATTTTTTTGTAATTCGCTTGTTTTGCCTTTTATGGGGTTTGGTGGATTCTTTTGGTTGTATCTATGACAGGGTTTGTGCTTAGCTTTTATTGCTTTGCTGTTTTTTGAGTTTCGGTTGGTAGGGGGCCTGTCCCTTGTCTGACCTTGTGATCTTCTCGCTGGGGTATGCCCCTTTGCTTTTGTTTTGTCTCTTTGGTTAATATACTTACATTATCCAAAAAAAAAAAAGGTAAGAAAACAAGATAGCCATTAAGGCCTTACAAATAGAAAACTAGAATGGCCATAATTGCCTTACAAATGGACCAAAACTAAAACAAACAACTATTAAATCAAGCCCAAACCGAAATTATGCCAAGCTTTCTCTTATTCAGCCCACTCAATTGCCTTGATGATGTTAATCAAGCCTTGGTCTTCATGTGGGTTCATCTTGGGCTTTAATAATTCAGAATCAGCCCATGTATCTTGAATTAGGCCATTGAGTGCTTCTTTGAATCTCTTAGCCCTTGCCCTTGTTATTGGCCCAATCGGAACATGCAATGGATCCCTTGGTGCAGCTCCCTTATTCTCATCATTCCCTCCCTCTTGAAAAGGATTTGTCCTCAAATCGTCACCTACATCAAAAGGAGACAAATCAGAAACATTGAAGCTTGCACTAACATTATACTCACCTGGAAGATCTAACTTGTAGGCGTTGTCATTGATCCTTTCAATCACTTGAAATGGGCCATCTCCCCTTGGAAGTAGTTTAGAACGCCTCTGGACTGGAAACCGTTCCTTCCTCATATGCAACCACACCCAATCACCGGGTTCAAACACAACTTTCTTGCGCCCTTTATTAGCTTGGTTGGCATATTGCTCAGTTCTCCTCTCGATGTTTTGCCTAGTCTTTTCATGGATTTGCTTAACAAACTCTGCCTTTTTCTTTCCATCCAAGTTAACATGCTCAGTCACAGGTAAAGGAAGTAAATCCAAAGGAGTCAATGGGTTAAAACCATACACAATTTCAAAAGGCGAAAAATGAGTTGCAGAATGCACACTCCTATTATAAGCAAACTCTACATGCGGCAAACAATCTTCCCATGTTTTCAAGTTCTTTTGTATTATAGCACGCAACAAGGCAGATAAAGTCCTATTAACTACTTCAGTTTCACCATCAGTTTGTGGATGACAAGTAGTAGAAAACAAAAGTTTAGTTCCTAACTTGCCCCATAAAGTTTTCCAAAAGTAGCTTAAGAACTTAGCATCTCTATCCGAAACAATGGTTTTAGGCATGCCGTGCAATCTAACAATTTCTTTGAAAAACAAATCAGCAATATATGATGCATCATCAGTTTTATGACAAGGAATGAAATGTGCCATTTTAGAAAACCTATCAACAACCACATATATAGAATCCCTACCCCTCTTTGACCTAGGCAAACCCAGCACAAAATCCATAGAAATATCAATCCAAGGTCCACTAGGTATAGGTAAAGGAGTATACAAACCATGAGGCTTAATCCTAGACTTAGCTTGTCTACACGTAATGCATTTCTCACAAATTCTTTCTACATCACGTTTCATATGAGGCCAAAAGAAGTGTTCATGCAAAACATCTAGGGTCTTGTCAACAATACAGATTGAATGAGCTGAAGCCATCTAAGGAGAAGAGAGAGCTAGTTCGAGGGTTTTAGAGAGAGAAAATGCTCTGCCTTCTCTCTAGAATTTTTTTAGTGTTCTTCTTAATTTTTTTCTTTTTTGGATAATGATCTTAATTTTTTTCTATTCTCTCTTTGGGATCATTATTGATTTCTTTTGATGATTACAAACTCAATTTTCGTTCTTCTTTAGTTTTAGGTTTGCTGGTCCATTTTCTTTAATTTATTAGAAGTTTTAGTTTGCTTTTCTGCTATGGATGATTTTAATGTGGCCAATCTTGGTGGTTTTAAGGCTAATTCGAGCTGCAAATTGTCTTCAACCAATGGAATGAAGGCTAATTCGAGCTGCAACTTGTCTTCAACCAATGGAATGAAGGGATGTAGGGTTTTGGTAGATCAAACCCAAAATCCTACTGCTGGTGGTGTGAAGAAGGATGGAGACCATGTTTCTTCTTTGATCTCAAATGGAATGAAGGGCTATCATATAGCTGATGGTGGTGTGAAGAAGGGTGGAGACCATGTTTCTTCTTTGAGTTCCAATGGAGTGAATGGTTATCATGAAGGGCTAGTCATGGGCTGTCATGATATATCATCTATAGATGGTGGTGTCAAGAAGGATGGAGACCATGTTTCTTCTTCTTCTTTGATGATCAATGGGATAAAGAGCTGTCATGAAGGGGTAATGAAGGGCTGCCATGATATGCCCTCTATTGTTGATGGTGGTAAGAAGGATGGCAACCATGTTTCTTCTTTGAAATTCAATGGTATGAAGGGCTGTCATGATAAAGCTTCAGCTGGAGTTGTTAAAACTGAATTTGGTAATGGTGGTGCAATGAAAAATGTCTCTTTTGGTGTAAGTAGTAGGTCTCTTGAAATGGATGATAATTGTGATGGAGTAGGAGCTGTCTCCAAAGGAAGAATTGGTTGTCTTACAACTATTTCGGGATTGGACAAGAAGATAGGTGTGGTTGACATTGGTGACAAGGGTGAAGACTTGTTGAATGAGGTGTTGCATAGAGATAATAATGGACACAATTTTCAAGTGGTGGTTGGAGACATGTGCAAGGGGCAAATAATTCAAAGGATGGATGATTCTCATGGGCGGATTTTTCAACATAAGGATGCTAATATTGACATTAATGGCCAAAATTGTCAAAGGAAGGTGGTTGTTGATGACCTTCCTCCACTAAATAAAAGTATTCAGCAAGGAATGGGGGTAATAGAGTCAAAATGTGGTGCTTTGGGTTCAATTTCGGGTATTGGTAATGTTGGGCACGAAATTGGAGCTAATGGGGCTGATTCTACAAAATTAGATGGGCCAAGGATTAATGTTATTGAATCACCTTCGAATTATGGTGGAGTTGGGCTTGCAAGAGATGATAATAGAAAGGAAAAGCTTGGTAACTTGCATTTTGGGTCTGATGTGGGTGTAATTGGGCCGAAATCGAGTGCTTTGGGCTCAATTTCGGGTCTTGGTAGCTTTGGACAAGGAGGGGCTGATCTTGGACCATTTTCAACACCTTCTTCCATGCATGATCAAGGGCTGAAACCATCTTATGCTAAGGCTGTCCAGAATTCTTCTCCTATTGCTTGTGAGGTACGATCTTCTACCTTTGAATCCTTACAATATTTTAAACCTACTGAAGAAAATGGAAGAATTAAAGTTAGCCCTCCGGTTGAGGTAGCTATTGAGGGAAGTGAAGAATGGAGAACTTCCTTGATAGGGTACTTTGTGGATAAGCGAATTCCATTCCCCGTAGTGAATTCAATAGTTCATAAAATTTGGGGTAGGTTTGGCCTTAAAGAAGTCTTATCTTCGGAACAAGGGTTCTTTATTTTCAAGTTTGATAGTCTTGACCATGCTTGTGAAGTTCTTGAAAAAGGACCATGGCATATAGTGAATAAATTGCTTGTTCTTAAAAGGTGGCAGCCTAGTTTATCCTTGTCTAAAGATGAGTTACGCAATATTCCTGTATGGGTTAAACTTTATAATCTACCTTTTGAATATTGGACTTCTAAGGGCCTGAGTTTTGCAGTTAGTGCTTTGGGCATTCCATTACATGCCGATCACATTACATTAGCTAGGAAACGTCTTAGCTTTGCTCGTGTGTGTGTTGAGGTTGATGCTTCGAAGGATGTCATTAATGAGTTTGATATTCAATGTGCTAATGGGGAGTGGAAAACTATTTATGCTGTTTATGAGTGGCTTCCTTCTAGGTGTAATATTTGTAAGGTGTTTGGGCATGCGTCGGGTATATGTAAACCAAGTGTTCAAGATTTGGGTGACAATATGAATCTGGTTACAGGAAATAGAGGGGTTGATGTTCATGATATGTAGAAGAGGCAAGAAGACTCGTTGGGGCCTAAACGACCGGTTTGGGTTGAGGTTAAAAAAAAGAACAAGGGTGGAGAATTATCTACTATGGGGAACAGTGCTAGTGTTCCGCTTGTGGAAAATATTGATAATCATCTTAATTTAGTGCCAATGGAGGGCAATGACCATACTCTGAATTTGGAAGTAACGGAAGAGGGTACTCCTTTAGCAATTCTGGACACTGTTTGTGATGCAGGGGCTGTTCTTTGTAAGGATGGGGCTAATGGTTATGTTGATGACAGGGATGCTCTTTGTGATGATGGGGGTGCTATTTGTGGTAATGATGAGGCTGGTCATGGTGAGGATGGTAGTGATTCTAGTCCTCCTCGTAATGCTTTGGCTTCAAAAGTTAAGGATTCTCTGGAAAAGAAAAAGAAGAAGAAAGGTTCTAGTAGTAAGGGTAAGAAGAATAAGAAGCACTCCTCCCCTAGGGGGGGTAAGTGGAGATAGATTTCTGGGGGTTTCTTTTTATCTTTGTATATTTATTATGATTTTTGGGTGCTGGAATATTAGGGGTCTTAATGACCCTTTGAAGCAAAGAGAGGTTCGCAATTTGATTAAAGATGAGAAATTGTCTTTGTGTGGTTTAGTGGAAACGAAAGTTCTGGAGAAAAATAAAGATGTTATTCTTAAGACCATTGACCGGTCTTGGAAGGTGGAGTGCAATTATAATTTTTCCTCTTTGGGGAGGATTTGGGTTTGTTGGAATCCGTTCGATGTTACTGTTTTGGTTGTCGGATCTTCTGAACAAGTTATCCATTGTAGAGTTTCTTCTGTTGATTCTACTTGGGAGTGTATGATATCGATAGTGTACGGTGATAATTGTAATGTTCGTAGGGAGGCGTTGTGGGCTGATCTAGTGGCGCGCGGAGTGGAATGGGAGAATAGTGCTTGGATTGTGATGGGTGACTTTAATGCTATTAAGTCTTCGGTGGAGAGTGTTGGAGGATCCAATTCTTGGCCACATTGGAAAGACGACTTTTCTAATTGTTTAGCTGAGTCTGGGTTGGATGATCTGCGATTTAATGGGTGCTTCTATACATGGTCTAATCATCGTACGGTTGATCCTATTCTTCGAAAGTTAGATCGAGCTTTGGTCAATTTGAAGTGGGATATTTCATTTCGAGGTTCTGAGGCGCATTTTCTTCCTTCCAGTGTTTCTGATCACTCTCCTATGATTGTTAAGATTGTGGATCTCCCTCGGCGACGGGTGCCTTTTAAGTTTTTTGATTTCTGGGCGGATCATCCAGAATTTTTATCCTTGGTGGATCGAGTATGGGCGGAAAGGGTGGATGGGTCTCCTATGTTTCAGCTATGTAAGAAGCTAAAAAGATTGAAAGTGGAGCTTAAGAAACTTAATAGGGAGTGTTATTCTGACTTGTCTTCTAGGGTGCAGCAAGCTAAGCATGATTTAGAGTCTGTGCAATGGGATATTCAGAGGCAGCCTACGAACATTTCTTTACATGGGGAGGAGTCTCGGTTGGTGAAGCTTTATGGTGATTTGAGTAGAGATGAAGAGAGTTTTTTTAGACAAAAGTCCCGGGTTCAGTGGATTAATTTGGGAGATAGGAATTCTAAGTTTTTTTTTCGATCGATGAGACAAAGATGTAGTAGGAGTAAGGTATTATCTCTTATCGATGAGCATGGTAATCGTGTGGAGGAGCCTAGTGAAGTTAAATCAATGGTGGTGAACTTCTTTGAGACACTTCTGAGACAGCCTGCTGGATGCCCTAGGATTGACCTTGATTTAGTGAGGCGGGCTCTCCCGAAGCGTATTTCTGGTGATCAGTGTTCTACCTTGGGTAGAGAGGTTAGTGATGTTGAAATTAAGGCAGTTTTGTTCTCTTTAAAAGATAATAAAGCTCCTGGTCCGGATGGGTATAATGCTACTTTCTTCAAGAAAGCTTGGTCTGTTGTTGGTGATGATTTTCTTCGTGCTATTCATTCGTTTTTTAGCTCCGGGAGATTGCTCAAGCAAGTGAATGCTACTGTGGTTGCTCTTATTCCTAAGGTTCCTAATCCTTCTAAGGTTGGGGATTTTAGGCCTATTTCGTGTTGTAACACTATCTACAAATGCATTGCCAAAATTATTGCGAATCGAGTTCAGATGGTGCTGCCTGATGTTGTTAGTCCTTTTCAGTCGGCCTTCGTTGCTGGTAGGAGGATTAGTGATAATATATTACTGTCGCAGGAATTGTTAAGGAACTATCATCGTGATGGGGGTCATCCTAGGTGTGCGCTGAAGGTAGATTTAATGAAAGCTTATGATTCTGTGCGGTGGGATTTCTTAGTGGCTATTTTACAGATTTTAGGCTTCCCAGAGCAGATGATAACTTGGATTTCTGAGTGCATTTCCACTCCCCGTTTCTCGATTTCTATCAATGGCGAGTTGAATGGTTTCTTTGCTAGTGGCCGAGGTTTGAGGCAGGGGGATCCTATGTCCCCTTATTTATTTGTGCTGGCTATGGAGGTCTTCTCGGGGTTGATGCATATTATGGAGCAGGAGGGTCAGTTTGCATACCATTGGCGGTGTGGGAAGATTGGTATTTCGCATTTATGCTTTGCGGATGATCTTATGGTTTTCTATAGGGCAGAGAGGGAGTCAGTTGCTGCAGTTAATGTTGTCCTTGGTCAGTTCCAAGCTCTTTCTGGGTTGATTCCTAATCCTAGCAAGAGCAATCTTTTTGTGGCTGGTGTGTCTTCTGAGACTAAGCAAGAGTTACTTGGGATTTTTGGTTTTCAGGAAGGGGTATTACCTGTCAGATATCTTGGGGTTCCTCTGATTTCTACTAAGCTTACGGCAGTGGATTGTAGGGTTCTTGTCGACAGAATTGTAGCGAGAGTTAAGAGTTGGACTAGTAGGGTTCTTTCTTTTGCAGGGAGGCTTCAGCTCATTCAATCTGTATTGTTCTCTATTCAGGTGTATTGGTCCTCCATTTTTATCTTGCCTAAGTCAGTGGTGATTAAGGTTGAAACTACTTTGCGTAGTTTTCTTTGGAAGGGTTCAGATTTAGGTAAAGGTGGGGCAAAGGTTGCATGGTCTTCGGTGTGTTTACCAAAGGAAGAGGGTGGTCTCGGTATTAAGAGCGTTGAGTGTTGGAATAAAGCTGCCATAAGTAAGCATTTGTGGGCTGTCTGTAGCAATTTGAGGTCTTCTGTCTGGGTCTCGTGGGTTAGATCTACTCTACTTAAGGGAAAGAATGTGTGGGAGGTTAGGTGCCCGGGGGATTGCTCGTGGAGTTGGAGGAAAATTCTAGGCCTTCGGTGTCTTGTGCGGCGGTTGATGCAGTTTCGGGTGGGTAATGGGGAGGATATTTCTCTTTGGTTTGATTATTGGCATCCGTTGGGTCCTTTGGTAGAGGTGTTTGGGCGACGGATTATTTATGATTCTGGTTTTGGTCTTCATGCTAGGGTAGCGGATGTTGTTCAGGGGAGGGATTGGGCTTGGCCTCGTTCCCTGACCGGGAATTGGATGGACATTATCAGTGGTATCCCTGCTTCCTTCAGGCCTAATAACTCTCAAGCTGATACTTTGTGTTGGGTTGAGGACTCTCGGGGGGCTTTCTCTATTCGTAATGCTTGGGAGGCTCTTCGGTCCCGGCAGCTAGCGGTGGATTGGTTTAGATCCGTTTGGCATTCTAAATCAATTCCTAGACATGCTTTCATCTTCTGGTTGGCCATTAGGGGTGCTCTTTCTACTCAGGATAAGCTTCTTGTTTATGGCTTGATTCCGGCTATTCGTTGTGTGTTTTGTGGAGGGAGTTGTGAGGATGTCCCTCATCTCTTTTTTGATTGTTCTTATTCTTGCGAGGTTTGGTTTGCTCTTTTAAGGAAGTGCAGATTACCTCTGCGTGCTCGGAGCTGGGAGGATACTATTCTTTGGTCTTGCCATTTCCGCGGTCGGCAACTTCGTGGGTGGGTGGTGCGTATTATGCTTGCGGCTGCTGTCTATGCTATTTGGCGTGAGCGGAATGCTAGGATGCATGGCGAGTTACCTAAACCTGTTACCATGGTTGTTCGTTCCATTGTCAGAGATGTTTGTATGCGGCTTAATTCCTTATCTGGTGTGATGCCTTCTCCTACTAATAGGTGGCTCCACCAGTCTTGGGGTTTATCTGATTCTATTTTTTTGTAATTCGCTTGTTTTGCCTTTTATGGGGTTTGGTGGGTTCTTTTGGCTGTACCCTATGACAGGTTTTGTGCTTAGCTTTTATTGCTCTGCTGTTTTTTGAGTTTCGGTTGGTAGGGGGCCTGTCCCTTGTCTGACCTTGTGATCTTCTCGCTGGAGTATGCCCCTTTGCTTTTGTTTTGTCTCTTTGGTTAATATACTTACATTATCCAAAAAAAAATCTAGGGTCTTGGCTATACCAAAATGCCCCATCAAACCGCCCCCATGAGCTTCCCTCACAAGCAATTCACGCAAAGAACTCTTAGGCACGCATAATTTAGTCTCTCTAAACAAAAATCCATCATGCCTATAAAACTTACCAAATGCAACCTTTTCACATGCATTGAATACATTGCCAAAATCAGCATCTTCCACATACAATTCTTTAATGTAGTCAAAACCAAACAATCTCGCATCCAAAGTAGAAAGTAAAACGTACCTTCTGGACAGAGCATCAGCGACTACGTTTTCCTTACCTTTTTTGTACTTGATCACGTATGGAAATGTTTCTATGAACTCCACCCACTTGGCATGCCGCTTATTTAGCTTGTGCTGCCCCTTTAGATGCTTCAAGGACTCATGATCCGTGTGAATCACAAATTCTTTCGGCCAAAGGTAATGTTGCCAAGTTTCCAATGCCCTAACCAAAGCATACATCTCCTTGTCATAGGTAGGATAATTCAAGGCTGCTCCACTTATTTTCTCACTAAAAAATGCAATGGGACGTCCTTCTTGCATTAGAACAGCTCCCATACCTATTCCTGAAGCATCACACTCAATCTCAAAAGCTTTAGCAAAGTTAGGCAAAGCAAGCAAAGGTGCATTAGTTAATTTTTCCTTAATCAAGTTAAATGCCTTTTCTTGTTCATTACCCCACTTAAAACCCACATTCTTTTTGATAACTTCAGTTAAAGGTGCAGCTAGACTACTAAAGTCTTTCACAAACCTCCTATAGAAACTAGCCAACCCATGAAAACTTCTCACTTGTCCCACAGTTGTAGGTTTCGGCCACTCCTTAATTGCCTTAACCTTTTCTTCATCAACCCCAATTCCTTTAGCACTAACAACAAAACCCAAAAATACCAACCTATCCGTGCAAAAGGTACACTTTTTAAAATTAGCAAACAACTTTTCGGTTCTTAAAACACCTAAAACAAGTTTTAAATGTTCAACATGCTCATCCAAGTTTTTGCTATAAATCAGAATGTCATCAAAGTAAACAACCACAAATCTTCCAATAAAAGCACGCAAAACATGGTTCATTAATCTCATGAAAGTACTTGGTGCATTAGTTAACCCAAAGGGCATAACTAACCACTCATATAACCCATATTTTGTTTTGAAAGCAGTTTTCCACTCATCACCTTCTTTCATCCTAATTTGATGATATCCACTTTTAAGATCAATTTTAGTGAAAACAATTGAACCATGCAATTCATCAAGCATATCATCTAATCTAGGAATAGGATGTCGATACTTTACAGTGATATTGTTGATGGCACGACAATCAACACACATCCTCCATGTTCCATCCTTCTTAGGCACAAGCAATACGGGAACCGCACAGGGACTCATACTCTCACGAACATACCCCTTCTCCATAAGCTCATCAACCTGCCTTTGAAGTTCCTTTGTCTCCTCGGGATTACTTCGGTATGCTGGTCTATTTGGAATTGGTGCTCCGGGGACAAATTCAATTTGGTGTTCAATCCCCCTTATTGGTGGTAAACCAATAGGCATCTCTTCGGGAAACACTTCATCAAAGTCCTGCAAAAGTGAAACAACAACACTAGGCAAAGAAGAGTTAATTTCATTAGTACTAAAACAAGTCTCTTTGTACAAAAGTACAATCATTGGCTGGTTTGAAAACAAAGCCCTTTTGATCTCACTGTCTCTTGCATAAAAGCTCACTTGTTTTGTCTCTCTTTTTTTCTCTTCAACCTCTTTTTCTTTTGAACTCTCACTCTCATTTTTAACATCCCTCTCATCTTTTAACCTCACTTGATCTTCATATACTTGTCTTGGGGTTAAAGGTACAAGGGTGATTGGCCTTTTATGGAGCACAAAGGAGTATCTATTAGTGTATCCATCATGAGTCACATGCCTATCAAACTGCCACGGTCTTCCCAAAAGGATATGACCCGCATTCATTGGTACCACATCACAAACAACTTCATCTTTGTATTTGCCAATTGAAAATGACACCAACACCTGTTTATTCACCCTAACTTCCCCACTATCATTCAACCATTGTAGCTTATAAGGTTTTGGGTGCTTCAAAGTTTTCAAATTCAATGTTTTTACCAAAGTAGTGCTCGCCACATTATTACAACTCCCTCCATCAATAATCACACTACATACCTTGTCATTAACATGGCAGCGGGTGTGAAAAATGTTTTCACGTTGTACCTCATCATCTTCCTTTGCTTGAGCACTAAGAGCTCGTCTTGCAACCAAAATCTCTCCACCCACCGGATACTCAAAGTCACCGGCATCCTCCAATGGTGGCATGGACTCACCATCAGATTCACCCTCTGATTCGATACCACCATCATCTTTCAAAACCATTACTCTCTTGTTTGGGCATTGTGATGCAATATAACCTGCTCCCAAACACTTAAAGCACTTAATGTCACGATTTCTAGTAGGTTGAGAATCTGGTTTACCTTGGTTTATTGTGCCTCCGGCCTTATGATCTCTGGAAGGTTCGGCCTTGGCCTTGAAACTAGGCTGGTCCTCCCTCTTGCTCCAATTCGGTTTCCATGTTGATGAAGAACCCGAATTTTGCCCAACCCGTGTGGAACCCTTCCTCTTCAATTGTTGTTCCACTTTAATGGCCATGTGTACCATGTCAGTCAATTCAACATAATGCTGCAACTCCACTACATTTGCAATGTCTCGGTGTAGTCCATTGAGAAACCTAGCCATAGTCGCCTCTCTGTCCTCCTGTACATCAGCTCGAATCATGGCTATTTCCATCTCTTTGTAGTAGTCTTCAACACACTTGGACCCCTGAGTAAGAGTTTGCAATTTTTGAAACAAACCTCTATAATAGTGACTTGGAATGAATCTCCTCCTCATAACAGTCTTCATCTCCTCCCATGTCTCAATAGGTCTTTCTCCATTCCGTCTCCTACTCACAATCAGTTGATCCCACCAAACAATAGCATAATCGGTGAATTCTATGGCTGCCAATTTCACCTTCTTCATTTCGAAATATTCATGGCAGTCAAACACCAGCTCTATTCTTTTCTCCCACTCCAAATAAGCTTCAGGATCAGTTTTACCTTGGAAGGTTGGAATCTTCACCTTTATACTACCCAAATTATTATCAACCCTCTCTACATTCCTATCTCCTCTGTTCCCATACCTATCTTCTCTATTCCCATACCTATCTTCTCTATCCCCATACCTAACTCCTCTACCTCTCATTCCACGCCTAAATCTCCCCGCACCCACACTGGACATGCGATCATCCTCCTCTATGTCATTATCATCCCCGTAGTAATCATGAACTTCTTCTCTAACCGGAACCCTCTCTCTCCTACGTGCTTGGGGAACGGGTGGTGGCTGTTCCGCACGTGTATTTTCTACCCGATCTAATCGTTCATGAATCGGTTCCATTTCAGCCCTTAACAATCTCCCCATCTCCCTCATCAATGCTTCCATTATAAACTTTGTATCTACCTTTCCCAACACCTCATCCGAAGCACTTTCTTTAGACATATTTGCTGCAAAGAAAACGTTAGTAAAAAAAAATAAATAAATAAATAAAAGAAGCTCCTCACTTCACTCCCTCACGTGTTTCCCTCAAACAATAGTTCACTCAGTTCCACTCCTGTTTCACACAATATATTCGGCTTTTACCCTCAGTATGTCCTCACCTCTCTTGCCTTTTTCCACTCGTAATAATTTTTTTTCTCAAAAGTTCTTTTCAAACTAACCAAACAATAATCAGGATTTCTTAGCCACGTTCACACGAAACAAAAATTCTTAGGTTCACAGGAAACGAATCACAACGAAACTGATATTTTTTTTTTTTTTTTTTTATAATCACTGCACGAATCAAGAAGAGAAATAACAATAGTTGATATATATATATATATATATATATATATTTTTAGATCTGGAAACGCACAAACAAGAATATAACAGAATATACAACTTCGATCTGGATCAATGAAATCAAGAACAAGACTAACACAGACTTAGATTTGGTTCAACGAAACCAAGAACAAGAATAATACAGACAGATAACTTCTCTCTGGATCAACGAAATCAAGAACAAGAATAACAGAATATATAACTTCGCTCTGGATCAACGAAATCAAGAACAAGAATAACACAGATAGATACTTAGATTTGGATCTACGAAATCAAGAACAAGTATAACACAGACAGATACTTAGATTTGGATCTACGAAATCAAGAACAAGAATATCACAGACGGATACTTAGATTTGGATCTACGAAATCAAGAACAAGTATAACACAGACAGATACTTAGATTTGGATCTACGAAATCAAGAACAAGAATATCACAGACAGATACTTAGATTTGGATCTACGAAATCAAGAACAAGAATAACACAGATAGATAACTTAGATCTGGACACTAACAAGAAGTTTTGGAAATAAGATATAATTCAATGATCAACGAAATCAAAGAAGAAGAAGATAGAATAACCTGATGTTAGAGCCCTAAGCTCTGATACCAAATGATATGAACCTCGTCGATTGTATCAAAATTGATGCCAATATTCGTTCTAACCTCTGGTTCGGATGGAAACCGCGACCCAACACCTATATCGAGATGTGAACCTTGGTATAAAGGAGGACGCCACAATCAAGGATGAAATACTCGATTGATAAGTCAAGGAGGAACGCCACAGAGAATTCTGATAAGTTCCAGTTAGTTCTCAAAGAACAAAGAGAAAACTCTCTCAAATTTCATTCAAAATCAATAATTACCCTTCTTACATCCATCAATATCCTTATATAATGAAACCTTAAAACAAAGGAAAGAAAACAAGATAGCCATTAAGGCCTTACAAATAGAAAACTAGAATGGCCATAATTGCCTTACAAATGGACCAAAACTAAAACAAACAACTATTAAATCAAGCCCAAACCGAAATTATGCCAAGCTTTCTCTTATTCAGCCCACTCAATTGCCTTGATGATGTTAATCAAGCCTTGGTCTTCATGTGGGTTCATCTTGGGCTTTAATAATTCAGAATCAGCCCATGTATCTTGAATTAGGCCATTGAGTGCTTCTTTGAATCTCTTAGCCCTTGCCCTTGTTATTGGCCCAATCGGAACATGCAATGGATCCCTTGGTGCAGCTCCCTTATTCTCATCATCTGGGTTGGATGATCTGCGATTTAATGGGTTTTTTTTGGATAATGTAAGTATATTAACAAAGAGACAAAACAAAAGCAAAGGGGCATACCCCAGCGAGAAGATCACAATGATCAGACAAGGGACAGGCCCCCTACCAACCGAAACTCAAAAAACAGCAAAGCAATAAAAGCTAAGCACAAACCCTGTCATAGGGTACAACCAAAAGAACCCACCAAACCACATAAAAGGCAGAACAAGCGAATTACAAAAAAATAGAATCAGATAAACCCCAAGACTGGTGGAGCCACCTATTAGTAGGAGAAGGCATCACACCAGATAAGGAATTAAGCCGCATACAAACATCTCTGACAATAGAACGAACAACCATGGTAACAGGTTTAGGTAACTCGCCATGCATCCTAGCATTCCGCTCACGCCAAATAGCATAGACAGCAGCCGCAAGCATAATACGCACCACCCACCCACGAAGTTGCCGACCGCGGAAATGGCAAGACCAAAGAATAGTATCCTCCCAGCTCCGAGCACGCAGAGGTAATCTGCACTTCCTTAAAAGAGCAAACCAAACCTCGCAAGAATAAGAACAATCAAAGAAGAGATGAGGGACATCCTCACAACTCCCTCCACAAAACACACAACGAATAGTCGGAATCAAGCCATAAATAAGAAGCTTATCCTGAGTAGAAAGAGCACCCCTAATGGCCAACCAGAAGATGAAAGCATGTCTAGGAATTGATTTAGAATGCCAAACGGATCTAAACCAATCCACCGCTAGCTGCCGGGACCGAAGAGCCTCCCAAGCATTACGAATAGAGAAAGCCCCCCGAGAGTCCTCAACCCAACACAAAGTATCAGCTTGAGAGTTATTAGGCCTGAAGGAAGCAGGGATACCACTGATAATGTCCATCCAATTCCCGGTCAGGGAACGAGGCCAAGCCCAATCCCTCCCCCGAACAACATCGGCCACCCTAGCATGAAGACCAAAACCAGAATCATAAATAATCCGTCGCCCAAACACCTCCACCAAAGGACCCAACGGATGCCAATAATCAAACCAAAGAGAAATATCCTCCCCATTACCCACCCGAAACTGCATCAACCGCCGTACAAGACACCGAAGGCCTAGAATTTTCCTCCAACTCCACGAGCAATCCCCAGGGCACCTAACCTCCCACACATTCTTTCCCTTAAGCAGAGTAGATCTAACCCACGAGACCCAGATAGAAGACCTCAAATTGCTACAGACAGCCCACAAATGCTTACTTATGGCAGCTTTATTCCAGCACTCAACGCTCTTAATACCGAGACCACCCTCTTCCTTTGGTAAACACACCGAAGACCATGCAACCTTTGCCCCACCTTTACCTAAATCTGAACCCTTCCAAAGAAAACTACGCAAAGTAGTTTCAACCTTAATCACTACCATCCTCACCATGACCAGCCTCATCATTACCACAAATAGCACCCCCATCATCACAAAGAGCATCCCTGTCATCAACATAACCATTAGCCCCATCGTTACAAAGAACAGCCCCTGCATCACAAACAGTGTTCAAAATTGCTAAAGGAGTACCCTTTTCCATTACTTCCAAATTCAGACTATGGTCATTGCCCTCCATTGGTACTAAATTAAGATGATTATCAACATTTTCCACAAGCGGAACACTAGCACTATTCCCCATAGTAGATAATTCTCCACCCTTGTTCTTTTTTTTAACCTCAACCCAAACCGGTCGTTTAGGCCCCAACGAGTCTTCGTGCCTCTTCTTCATATCATGAACATCAACCCCTCCATTTCCGGTAACCATATTCACATTGTCACCCAAATCTTGAACGCTTTGTTTACATATACCCGGCGCATGCCCAAACACCTTACAAATATTACACCTAGAAGGAAGCCACTCATAAACAGCATAGATAGTTTTCCACTCCCCATTAGCACATTGCATATCAAACTCATTAATGACATCCTTCGAAGCATCAATCTCAACACACACACGAGCATAGCTAAGACGTTTCCTAGCTAATGTAATGTGATCGGCATGCAATGGAATGCCCAAAGCACTAACTACAAAACTCAGGCCCTTAGAAGTCTAATATTCAAATGGAAGATTGTAAAGTTTAACCCATACAGGAATATTGCGTAACTCATCTTTAGACAAGGATAAACTAGGCTGCCACCGTTTAAGAACAAGCAATTTATTCACTATATGCCATGGACCTTTTTCAAGAACTTCACAAGCATGGTCAAGACTATCAAACTTGAAAATAAAGAACCCTTGTTCTGAAGATAAAACTTCTTTAAGGCCAAACCTACCCCAAATTTTATGAACTACTGAATTCACTACGGGGAAAGGAATTCTCTTATCCACAAAGTACCCTATCAAGGAAGTTCTCCATTCTTCACTTCCCTCAATAGCTACCTCAACCGGAGGGCTAACTTTAATTCTTCCATTTTCTTCAGTTGGTTTAAAATATTGTAAGGATTCAAAGGTAGAAGATCGTACCTCACAAGCAATAGGAGAAGAATTCTGGACAGCCTTCGCATAAGATGGTTTCAGCCCTTGATCATGCATGGAAGGTGTTGAAAATGGTCCAAGATCAGCCCCTCCTTGTCCAAAGTTACCAAGACCCGAAATTGAACCCAAAGCACTCGATTTCGGCCCAATTACGCCCACATCAGACCCAAAATGCAAGTTACCAAGCTTTTCCTTTCTATGATCATCTCTTGCAAGCCCAACTCCACCATAATTCGAAGGTGATTTAATAACATTAATCCTTGGCCCATCTAATTTTGTGGAATCAGTCCCATTAGCTCCAATACCCGAAATTGAGCCCAAAGCACCAAAGTTTGACTCTATTACCCCCATTCCTTGATGACTAGTATTATTTAGTGAAGGAAAGTCATCACCAACCACCTTCCTTTGACAATTTTGGCTATTAAGGTCAATACTAGCCACCTTATTTTGAAAAGCTTGTCCATGAGAATCATTCATCATTTGAATTAATTGCCCATTGCACATGATCTCATTCAACAAGTCTTCACTCTTTTCATTAATGTCAACCATAGCTTTCTTCTTGTCCAATCCCGAAATTGTTGAGAGACAACCATTCTTCACATGGTTTTCACCCAAAACCAGATTTCTACCTTCACCCAAAACCAGATTTTCATCTTCTTCATCATGCAACACCCCATGAAGAACATCATCATGCTTGGATTCAATCCCATTTACACAACCAACAGCTCCATGCCTATCATGTGTTGTTTTATTTGATTGCAATCCCGAAACAGTATCAAAACAACCATCCTTTGAGCAATTCTCACCCAAATTCGGACTTCTTCCTTCTACAGCACCAATACCATGAGGCAAATTCGAAGGAACAAGTTTTGTAGACACGCAACACCCGGAAACATCCTTAATATCACCATCTATCAGCCCCAAAATAGAATGAGTTGTTGAAGACAAGTTGGATCCCGAATTTGCCTCCTTACGTTGAATCTCCATATTCTGATCAAAACCGTGATCCTTCTTGTTTTCAAGCAGTCCCGAGGCATATATTCCATTTGAGATCAGAGAAGAAACATGGTCTCCATCCTTCTTCACACCACCAGCAGTAGAAATTCGGGTTTGATCTACCAAAACCCTACCTTTCTTCATTCCAATGGACATTAAAGAAGAAACATGGTATTCACCATTCTTCACACCACCAGCAGCTAATGAATCACCAACCATGACACCAACCAACACACCAAGAAGAAGATAGCAGTCACAAACCAACAATAAGAAAAAAACACAACACAAACTCACAACAAACAAAGCACCATTGGAATGAAACCAGCAAACTTAAATCTAAAGAAGAAAGAAAATTGAGCTTGTAATCATCAAAAGAAGTCAATAATGATCACAAAGAGAGAATAGAAAAAAATCAAGAAGAACACTCAAAAATATTCTAGAGAGAAGGCAGAGCATTTTCTCTCTCTAAACATGAAACTAACGTAGTTTTACTGGTTGTTCTGCGATTTAATGGGTGCTTCTATACTTGGTCTAATCATCGTACGGTTGATCCTATTCTTCGAAAGTTAGATCGAGCTTTGGTCAACTTGAATTGGGATATTTCCTTTCGAGGTTCAGAGGCGCATTTTCTTCCTTTTAGTGTTTCTGATCACTCTCCTATGATTGTTAAGATTGTGGATCTCCCTCGCCGACGGGTTCCTTTTAAGTTTTTTGATTTCTGGGCGGATCATCCAGAATTTTTATCCTTGGTGGATCGGGTTTGGGCGGACAGGGTGGATGGGTCTCCTATGTTTCAGCTATGTAAGAAGCTAAAAAGATTGAAAGTAGAGCTTAAGAAACTTAATTGGGAGTGTTATTCTGACTTGTCTTCTAGGGTGCAGCAAGCTAAACATGATTTAGAGTCTGTGCAATGGGATATTCAGAGGCAGCCTACGAACGCTTCTTTACATGAGGAGGAGTCTCGGTTGGTGAAGCTTTATGGTGACTTGAGTAGAGATGAGAAGAGTTTTTTAAGACAAAAGTCCCGGGTTCAGTGGATTAATTTGGGAGATAGGAATTCTAAGTTCTTTTTTCGATCGATGAGACAAAGATGTAGTAGGAGTAAGGTATTATCTCTTACCGATGAGCATGGTAATCGTGTGGAGGAGCCTAGTGAAGTTAAATCAACCGTGGTGAACTTCTTTGAGACACTTCTAAGACAGCCTGCTGGATGCCCTAGGATTGACCTTGATTTAGTGAGGCGGGCTCTCCCGAAGCGTATTTCTGGTGATCAGTGTGCTACCTTGGGTAGAGAGGTTAGTGATGTTGAAATTAAGGCAGTTTTGTTCTCTTTAAAAGATAATAAAGCTCCTGGTCCGGATGGGTATAATGCTACTTTCTTCAAGAAAGCTTGGTCTGTTGTTGGTGATGATTTTCTTCGTGCTATTCGTTCGTTTTTTAGCTCCGGGAGATTGCTCAAGCAAGTGAATGCTACTGTGGTTGCTCTTATTCCTAAGGTTCCTAATCCTTCTACGGTTGGGGATTTTAGGCCTATTTCGTGTTGTAACACTATCTACAAATGCATTGCCAAAATTATTGCGAATCGTGTTCAGATGGTACTGCCTGATGTTGTTAGTCCTTTTCAGTCGGCCTTCGTTGCTGGTAGGAGGATTAGTGATAATATATTACTGTCGCCGGAATTGTTAAGGAACTATCATCGTGATGGGGGTTATCCTAGGTGTGCGCTGAAGGTAGATTTAATGAAAGCCTATGATTCTGTGCGGTGGGATTTCTTAGTGGCTATTTTACAGATTTTAGGCTTCCCGGAGAAGATGATAGCTTGGATTTCCGAGTGCATTTCTACTCCCCGTTTCTCTATTTCTATCAATGGCGAGTTGAATGGTTTCTTTACTAGTAGCCGAGGTTTGAGGCAGGGGGATCCTATGTCCCCTTATTTATTTGTGCTGGCTATGGAGGTCTTCTCGGGGTTGATGCGTATTATGGAGCAAGAGAGTCAGTTTGCGTACCATTGGCGGTGTGGGAAGATTGGTATTTCGCATTTATGCTTTGCGGATGATCTTATGGTTTTCTGTAGGGCAAAGAGGGAGTCAGTTGCTACGGTTAATGTTGTCCTTGGTCAATTCCAAGCTCTTTCTGGGTTGATTCCTAATCCTAGCAAGAGCAATCTTTTTGTGGCTGGTGTGTCTTCTGAGACTAAGCAAGAGTTACTTGGGATTCTTGGTTTTCAGGAAGGGGTATTACCTATCAGATATCTTGGGGTTCTTCTGATTTCTACTAAGCTTACGGCAGTGGATTGTAGGGTTCTTGTCGACAGGATTGTAGCGAGAGTTAAGAGTTGGACTAGTAGGGTTCTTTCTTTTGCAGGGAGGCTTCAGCTCATTCAATCTGTATTGTTCTCTATCCAGGTGTATTGGTCCTCCATTTTTATCTTGCCTAAGTCAGTGGTGATTAAGGTTGAAACTATTTTGCGTAGTTTTCTTTGGAAGGGTTCAGATTTAGGTAAAGGTGGGGCAAATGTTGCATGGTCTTCGGTGTGTTTACCAAAGGAAGAGGGTGGGCTCGGTATTAAGAGCGTTGAGTGTTGGAATAAAGCTGCCATAAGTAAGCATTTGTGGGCTGTCTGTAGCAATTTAAGGTCTTCTGTCTGGGTCTCGTGGGTTAGATTTTTTTTGGATAATGTAAGTATATTAACCAAAGAGACAAAACAAAAGCAAAGGGGCATACCCCAGCGAGAAGATCACAAGGTCAGACAAGGGACAGGCCCCCTACCAACCGAAACTCAAAAAACAGCAAAGCAATAAAAGCTAAGCACAAACCCAGTCATAGGGTGCAGCTAAAAGAAACCATCAAACCGACAGCAAAAGGGACAAACCCTCTAAAAGGCAAAACAAACGAATTACAAAAAAATAAAATCAGATAAACCCCAAGACTGGTGGAGCCACCTGGATAGAGAACAATACAGATTGAATGAGCTGAAGCCTCCCTGCAAAAGAAAGAACCCTACTAGTCCAACTCTTAACTCTCGCTACAATCCTATCAACAAGAACCCTACAATCCACTGCCATAAGTTTAGTAGAAATCAAAGGAACCCCAAGATATCTAACAGGTAATACCCCTTCCTGAAAACCAAGAATCCCAAGCAACTCTTGCTTAATGTCAGAAGACACACCAGCCACAAAAAGATTGCTCTTGCTAGGATTAGGAATCAACCCAGAAAGAGCTTGGAACTGACCAAGGACAACATTAACCGCAGCAACTAACTCCCTCTCTGCCCTACAGAAAACCATAAGATCATCCGCAAAGCATAAATGCGAAATACCAATCTTCCCACACCGCCAATGGTACGCAAACTGACTCTCCTGCTCCATAATACACATCAACCCCGAGAAGACCTCCATAGCCAGCACAAATAAATAAGGGTTAGATCTACTCTGCTTAAGGGAAAGAATGTGTGGGAGGTTAGGTGCCCTGGGGATTGCTCGTGGAGTTGGAGGAAAATTCTGGGACTTCGGTGTCTTATGCGGCGGTTGATGCAGTTTCGGGTGGGTAATGGGAAGGATATTTCCCTTTGGTTTGATTATTGGCATCCGCTGGGTCCTTTGGTGGAGGTGTTTGGGCGTCGGATTATTTATGATTCTGGTTTTGGTCTTCATGCTAGGGTGGCGGATGTTATTCAGGGGAGGGATTGGGCTTGGCCTCGTTCCCTGACCGGGAATTGGATGGACATTATCAGTGGCACCCCTGATTCCTTCAGGCCTAATAACTCTCAAGCTGATACTTTGTGTTGGGTTGAGGACTCTCGGGGGGCTTTCTCTATTCGTAATGCTTGGGAGGCTCTTCGGTCCCGGCAGCCAGCGGTGGATTGGTTTAGGTCCGTTTGGCATTCTAAATCAATTCCTAGACATGCTTTCATCTTCTGGCTGGCCATTAGGGGTGCTCTTTCTACTCAGGATAAGCTTCTTGTTTATGGCTTGATTCCGGCTATTCATTGTGTGTTTTGTGGAGGGAGTTATGAGGATGTCCCTCATCTCTTTTTTGATTGTTCTTAATCTTGTGAGGTTTGGTTTGCTCTTTTAAGGAAGTGCAGATTATCTCTTCGTGCTCGGAGCTGGGAGGCTACTATTCTTTGGTCTTGCCATTTCCGCGGTCGGCATCTTCGTGGGTGGGTGGTGCGTATTATGCTTGTGGCTGTTGTCTATGCTATTTGGCGCGAGCGGAATGCTAGGATGCATGGCGAGTTACCTAAACCTGTTTCCGTGGTTGTTCGTTCCATTGTTAAAGATGTTTGTATGCATCTTAATTCCTTATCTGGTGTGGTGCCTTCTCCTACTAATAGGTGGCTCCACCAGTCTTGGGGTTTATCTGATTCTATTTTTTTGTAATTCGTTTGTTTTGCCTTTTAGGGGGTTTGTCCCTTTTGCTGTCGGTTTGATGGTTTCTTTTAGCTGCACCCTATGACAGGGTTTGTGCTTAGCTTTTATTGCTTTACTATTTTTTGAGTTTCGGTTGGTAGGGGGCCTGTCCCTTGTCTGACCTTGTGATCTTCTCACTGGGGTATGCCCCTTTGCTTTTGTTTTGTCTCTTTGGTTAATATACTTACATTATCCAAAAAAAAAGATCCGACAACCAAAACAGTAACATCGAACGAATTCCAACAAACCCAAATCCTCCCCAAAGAGGAAAAATTATAATTGCACTCCACCTTCCAAGACCGGTCAATGGTCTTAAGAATAACATCTTTTTTTTTCTCTAGAACTTTTGTTTCCACTAAACCACACAAAGACAATTTCTCATCTTTAATCAAATTGCGAACCTCTCTTTGCTTCAAAGGGTCATTAAGACCCCTAATATTCCAGCACCCAAAGTCATAATAAATATATAAAGATAAGAAGAAACCCCCACAAATCTATCTCCACTTACCCCCCTTAGGGGAGGAGTGCTTCTTATTCTTCTTACCGTTACTACTAGAACCTTTCTTCTTCTTGTTCTTTTCCAAAGAATCCTTAACTTTTGAAACCAAAGCATTACGAGGAGGACTAGAATCACTACCATCCTCACCATGACCAGCCTCATCATTATCACAAAGAGCATCCCCATTATCACAAAGAGCATCACTGTCATTAACATAAACATTAGCCTCATCCTTACAAAGAACAGCCCCTACATCACAAACAGTGTCCAAAATTGCTAAATGAGTACCCTCTTCTGTTACTTCCAAATTCAGAGTATGGTCATTGCCCTCCATTGGCACTAAAGTAAGATGATTATCAATATTTTCCAGAAGCGGAACACTAGCAGTGTTCCCTATAGTAGATAATTCTCCACCCTTGTTCTTTTTTTTAACCTCAACCCAAACCGGTCGTTTAGGCCCCAACAAGTCTTCGTGCCTCTTCTTCATATCATGAACATCAACCCCTCCATTTCCTGTAACCATATTCACATTGTCACCCAAATCTTGAACACTTTGTTTACATATACCCGGTGCATGCCCAAACACCTTACAAATATTACACCTAGAAGGAAGCCACTCATAAACAGCATAAATAGTTTTCCACTCCCCATTAGCACATTGAATATCAAACTCATTAATGACATCCTTCGAAGCATCAACCTCAACACACACACGAGCAAAGCTAAGACGTTTCCTAGCTAATGTAATGTGATCGGCATGCAATGGAATACCCAAAGCACTAACTACAAAACTCAGGCCCTTAAAAGTCCAATATTCAAAAGGTAGATTATAAAGTTTAACCCATACAGGAATATTGCGTAACTCATCTTTAGACAAGGATAAACTAGGCTGCCACCTTTTAAGAACAAGCAATTTATTCACTATATGCCATAGACCTTTTTCAAGAACTTCACAAGTATGGTCAAGACTATCAAATTTAAAAATAAAGAACCCTTGTTTCGAAGATAAAACTTCTTTAAGGCCAAACCTACCCCATATTTTATGAACTATTGCACATGATCTCATTCAACAAGTCTTTACTCTTTTCATCAATGTCAATCATAGCTTTCTTCTTGTTCAATCCAGATATGGGCCTATCCATATCTGGAACAACTTCCAGATCACTTGAGAACTTGCGGAGCCAAACAGCCTCTTTAGCAGCTTCACAAGCGGCTACATATTCGACTTCCATGGTAAAGTCAAAAATGCATGATTGCTTAATATTTCTCCACACAATGGCTCCACCACCCAGGGCGAAAACGAATCCAGACGTGGATTTCCTAGAATCCATGTCTGACTGAAAATCAGAATCCGTGCATCCTCAAGGGATGAAATCCTATCCGGAATACACGCACATATAGTTTCTCGTTCTCCGAAGATACTTGAGAATGGTCTTGACTGCAACCCAATGATCTAATCCCGGGTTGGACTGGTATAAACTGACTACTCTCACTGCATAGCAGATGTCCGATCTCGTGCATAACATAGCATACATGAGACTTCCTTCTACTGCAGATGCATAGGGAACACATCTCATATCCTCAATTTCTTGAGGTATCTTAGGACATTGTTCCTTAGACAAGTAAACTCCATGCCTAGAAGGTAAATTACCTTTCTTGGAGTTATGCATCGAAAATTGAACAAGAATCTTATCGATATATGATGCCTGAGACAGTGCTATGAGTTTGTTCTTACGATCCCTTATAAGTTGGATCCCTAGCACATAACTCGCCTCTCCCAAATTTTTCATTTGGAATTGGCTAGCCAGCCAGCCCTTGACGTCAGACAACACTCCAACATCATTCCCAATGAGTAGGATGTCATCTACGTATAGGATTAAGAAAACTATCTTTTTGTCAATGATGCGCTTGTATACACAAGACTCATCAATGTTTTGCTCGAAGCCATAGGTCTTGATCACATCATCAAACCTTATGTTCCAAGATCTAGATGCTTGCTTAAGTCCATAAATGGACCTTTGCAGCTTGCAAACTTTTTGCTCTTGATCTGGGAACACAAATCCCTTTGGTTGCATCATATAGATGTTTTCGTCAAGATTTCTATTTAAAAATGCAGTCTTGAGGTCCATTTACCAAATTTCATAATCGAAATAGGCTGCAATAAATAAGAGAATCCGAATAGACTTAAACATGGCAACTGGCGAGAAGGTCTCTTCATAATCGACCCCCTCTTTTTGGGTATAACCCTTAGCCACTAGCGTTGCCTTGAAGGTCTCTACCTTCCCATCTACTCCTCTCTTTCTCTTGTAGATTTACTTACACCCAATAGGTTTTACCCCATCCGGTAAGTCTACAAGATCCCAGACTGAGTTGGAGTACATAAACTCCATCTCGAGATTCATGGCTTTGAGTCATTCCTCTTTATCAGGATCCTCCATTGCATTCTTAAATGACAATGGGTCATCTACACTATCAGTAGAGACAACATCTTGTCCCTCACCTATACCTAAATAGCGATCAGGTTGTATCACAACCCTCCTACTACGTCTAGGTTGTAGTGTATCCCGATTAGGAATCATCTGACTCTCAGATGTTTGTAGATCAACAACTCTTGTTGATGTAGTGCTGGTCTCACCAGGCTCCAGTTCATTTAACACAATCTTGGATTGAGGCTTATGGTCACTAATATAGTTGTCCTCAAGAAACGTTGCATTTGTCGATACAAACACTTTGTTATCTTCAGGACTATAAAAGTATCTGCCTCTGGTCTCTTTGGTACTACAAATAGGCAGACTGCAGATTTAGAGTCCAGCTTTCCACTTCTGTTCTTCAGCACGTGTACTGGACACCCCCATATGCAGAAATATCACAAACTAACTTTACGACCATTCCACAACTCTAGGGGAGTCTTAGGAAGAGATTTGGATGGCACTACATTCAAAATGTATGTCGCTGTTTGTAAGGCATATCCCCAGAAGGAATTTGGTAATGACGAGAAACTAATCATAGATCTCACCATTTCCATTAGGGTTCTATTTCTCCTCTCCGCTACACCATTTTGCTGAGGTGTACCCAGAGCTGTGAGTGGGGATACTATCTCATGCTCGACCATAAAGTCTTTAAACTCTTGGTCAAGGTACTCACCCCCACGATCCGATCATAGAGACTTGATAGTCTTACCTAACTGATTCTCAAATTCAGTTCAAAATTCTTTGAACTTTTCAAAAGTTTCCGACTTACGTTGTATCAGGTAGACATATCCGTATCTATAGTAGTCATCTATAAAGGTGACATAATACTCATAACCACCCCTAACTTTAACATTCATCGGTCCGCAGACATCAATATGTATAAGCTCTAGTGGCTCTTTAGCTCTAAGGTCTTTTCCAGTAAAAGGTCTCTTAATCATCTTACTTTCTAAATAGGATTCACAGACAGGTAAGGTGCCAACCATTAACTCGCTTAAAGGTCCACTTTTTACTAGTCTGTCTATCCTGTCAAGGTTAATATGACCAAGCCTTAGATGCCAGATATACGTGTCATAATCTAGAGAAATCTTATGTCGTTTGGTTTTAGGTTTTTCAACTTTAAATAATTCGACGTTGAGCAGTGTTGTATGTGTTAACGGCCTTAACACATACAAGTTATTTTCATTAATTCCTAAACAAATATTCAGACCATTCTTTGAAATAATAACAGATTTATTATTAAAAGAAACAGAATATAATTGTTCTAACAATTTAGAAACGGAAATTAAATTCCTTGTAAATCCAGGAATATAATAAACATTGTTCAAAAGTAAAAATCTAGTATTATTACAAAAATTAAGTTTTATTGAACCCACTGCTTGAGCCTACACGACATACCTCGATCCCACATGCATCGAGAAGGCTCCCTCCTCTAGCTGTGTCCAAGAATCAGTCCACTGCAAATAAGAACAAACATGGTTAGTGGCCCCCGAATGAACTATCCAGGGTGAAGAATCATCTTCCACTAAACAAGATTCAAGAACTAGTGAATCATATTTACCTTTCTGCTTTTTCTTCTTGGCTACCTCCTCTAGGTACTGAAGACAGTTCCTCTTCCAGTGCCCGACCTTGTTACAATGGAAACATTTTCCCTTGTCTTTGTCAATGGAGGTGCCTTTCTTTTTGCCTTGGGCTTTCTTGGGCTTATCTTTATCCTTCCTAACAGACCTATTCCTCTTCTTATTTCTAGAGGGGAAAGATGGTTCGGCAACATTTGCCTCACCGGTCTTCACCATACTGTCCTTAGTCAAGGCCTCGAAGGTGGCGAGCTCATTGAGCAACTAAGTGAGACTGAACTGCAACTTGTTCATCCCGTAGTTGCTCTTAAACTGATCGAAACTCTTCGGAAGAGTTGTCAATATGATGCTCACTTGGCTAGGTTCATCAATGGCTCCGCCATTGATTTTTGCCGTGTTGAAGTAAGACATCATGGTCAGGACATGTTCCCGAACAGATGTCCCTTCCTTCATGCAAGCTAGCATAGCGGCACGAACAGCTTCATGGCACTTTTGCTCTGAGGGTTGCCTGAATATAACTTGCAATGACTCCATGATTTTGAATGCTGTAGTCATTGCTTTGTGCTTTGTGACAAGCACTTCTGTCATAGAAGCTAACAGATATGTACGAGCTTTCTCATCAGATGATACCCCATCGTTGGTATGCCTCACGAACTCTTTGTAGGGCATTGGCAGCAGGCTGTGGAGGACATTCCTCCGTAAGCACAAACTTAAGGTATTTGGTGATCAAAATCGCGTTTATATTAAGTTTCCACTTTGTATAGTTATCACCAGTTAGTTTATCATGTGCAAGTATTTGTAATAATGCAGAAGACATTATTGTTGAAAAATAAATAAACATTCATTCAGTCATATATTAAAAACAAATGCTAATGCTTTGACATAAATTAAAACATGATGCATGTACATGTTTAACGAACTAAAATTACCCCAATAAAAACAGTTACTACGCCACGATAATCCAACATACCACAAAGAAGTGCCACCTTAAGGTCGGTCAAGTCCTTGCATGTTGGACCGACACATTCTCAATCAAATAATATTCTAGAATAACTCTTATTCCATATTATTTAACCATCGTTTATTTAGTCAGGTTTTCGATTAACCACATTTAATCTAAACCTTGTGAGTGTAATCCATCATTTCAGATCTCATGGCCTTAACTCGAGAGTGCTGCCTTAGGGTCGGTCAAACCCGAAATACCCCTAGAAATCCTATTCGTTTGGAAGTCAACCTTGGTATTAACCTTCATGGAGACCCTCTTTAGGAAGGACGAAAGCAAAGCCGTCACGAGGCCCCACTCGGATTTCACGGTGTTGAACTAACAATGGAGACTGCGGAATATATATGTCATATATCCTTCTCCCACTCACTATTTTAAAACTTAGGGTTTTCTATTCGTTAATGCACCTAAACTCTACAAAATCAAACGGCTAATTTTAATCAAGTTATATAGGGTATTAACTAATTTATTATTAGAATCATATTCTAAATAATTATGATTTTTAACACTTAAAAATCTATAAGTGAATAATCTAAACTTAGGTAAACATTTTACTAAAGTTAGATTATTCATTTGATGTTTACCAAGTTTTAACTATTTAAAACTCTAATATATTATTTGGTTCATTTATTTATTAGGTGATTAATCATATTAAATCTAATTTAATAAATGAACATATTAATATAAATTTATTAAACACTTTAACGACAAGATTAATATTAAAAGAATTATTCAGTTTTTAACTATTAAAAACTAATCATTTTTTATAGAAAATTATAAATATATTATTTACCATTTTAATTACATTAAAACAAATAATATATAAATGCTATGATGCATGTATGACAATATCAACATATATTTGTGTAGTCACACTTAAATCTAAATAATATGTATATGTATGCCAATTTTAAATTATCATATAATAAAACATATATAAGTTAACCGAGTGTTGTGAATTATTTAACCTAAAAAAAAATAAAAATTAAATTATAAAAATAATCTCAAAACATTCTTTGGTTTTCTTGTAACTTCATAGTCTTTCAATTTCTTCAGAACTCTCTGATTCATTTTATGAGAATAGAACATTAGCTTATTTGCGCCCTAAATAAAAAAAACTTTAGATCAGCGCACCAAACACTAGGATTTGTGCACATGACGTCACGTACTGTGCAATAGCTGATTTTGTTTTTTTCATGACATCGCATACTTTGCAAATAAAAAAAAAAAATTATCAGCTCACCAAACTCTTTGGCTTTTTGCACATGACATCAGCACCAAACTTTTTCTTTTTTTTTTGGTTTAAGCACATGAATCGGTGCACATGTACACAGTGGCTGATTTTTGCACATGACCAGCGCACCACACAATAGCCAATTAATGCGCATGACAGTACACAGTAGTGTAACAATTGTGCCTTGTGTTCGTGGTCAACTCATTCTGTTCCGATCATAACTTGTTATTCGATTTTCAGCATTTTCATCTTCAATTACATTTTATAAAAAAAATATAATACAACTAAAAAAAAAGGAAAACACTGGAAAAATAAAATAAATTAATTTACAACCCAGTAACACTTAAATCCATAATACCATAAAAATTTATGATCAACCATGTTTAAAATTAAACAATTTAATTTAAACAATATAGTCAAATAAAAAAATTGTGCCTACACAATCATACATCAGGAGCATCGAAAATAATTTTCTGTTACAAAAATAAACTGACTCTGATACCAATTGTAGAAACCGTTTTTCCGTTCTACTAGTCACGCAGCGGAATTGGGGTTTAAAAATTTTTTATACAAATCACAAAAGCGATTTGTGACCAGTAAAACTTTAGAACTATATTTTCGGAAATATATATATATATATATATATATATATATCAAATATATATTTATTTTACATACAGAAAATTGTAATCAATTAAAAGAATAAAAAGATAAGGAACAAACCACCATTGGAGGCTCCTTCGTATTTTTTTTCTGCAGCTCCTTGTCTGTACCACTACGTCTTCCATGCTATGTCCCGGCACCGATAACTTGTGTGTGGGCGCGTCACGTTGTCAGGAACAGTGAAGAGGTAGAATGAAGAGGAGTTAGAGAGATACTGTATCTCTCCGGTCACTTTTCTTTTTTTCTGTATATCTTCCGTAAAAAAAACTTTGAACGTAAAATTCTTTGGTTCAGTTGTCTGTTAAATTAAAAACTCTTTTTAATATATCTATTTAAGTTACCAAATTAATAAAAACTCTTTTTATTAATTTATCAGTAACTTTTAAATTTAAAATTTTTAAATTCAATTTTATTTTATTTTATTTAATAAATGAGATAATTCTATTATCTCTTTATTTAAAATAAAAATAAAAATAAACTATTATCAGACTTTTGAATTTAAACTTTTTAAATTCAAATTTATTTTATTTTATTTAATAAATGAGATAATCTTATTATCTCACTATTCAAAATAAAATATCAACTATCACCCTCCTCTTATGACTAATTACATAATTAAATAATCTTATTATTTAATTGTTATAATTGCCATTATTTAATTAATTGAATAATCACATCACTCAATTAACTCCTTACACATGTCACTTTCGTAACACTATTAATTGGATAATCCAATTAATTATACGTGACCCTTGTTACCTAAATGGATTGGGCTAACAAGGGGACCTAATGGACCCACAGTATTTTGACCTCCGATAATCCTCAGAATCATTAATTGAACTCTTTAATTAATATTCCTTGATTATCAACTCCGGTATTATTCCACTAAAAATCCGAAGCTGCATTCTCTCAACTGCGGACGCTTTTACACAGATCGATATCACTCGGTGTCCATCGATATAGCTATTACATATGGTGTGACCCTCCACAGTAGTTCATAATTAGAACTGGGTCATAATGTCCGTTATACCCATCTAATTATATATATCCTTTAAGCACCGTTGATTCTTTAATGAACAATAAATCTTGTTTCCTCAGGGAATCAGAGAGTGCTCATATTGTTCAAGCCCCGAATCAACTCTTAAGGGAACTACTCTCTACTTCTCACAAGAAGGAATGGATTCCACTATTGTGTGCAAACCTTCCACTATTGATCCGGAATAATCATCCCACTTCACCCATGGTATATCAAAGATCACAATCTAACTTGAAAGAGTCGATAAGACACTCAGGATTGAGATCACCCACATATAGCCATCATAAGTTGATGTATATGAATCTCATTGGTAAACAGATCTTGGTGAGAGATTCATATAGATCATGGCCCAGTCCTATATGATCACATCAGACAAGGTGCTTCTATTCCCATATCTCCATATGAATGATTCAGGATAGAATCATCGTACAATACAGAATGGACCGCAGCTATAGATTAACTACAAATAAAGTACCCAACTTTATTTGCTATCTATGGACTCTTTAGATTGTACATCTCTTACTGTATCCATCTGTATATGACAATCATATACACAGTATGAGATTACATCTGGCAATCTAAGATGTTATAATACAGAAGTTTATATAATATAAATGACACGATAAGAATGAATTGAACTCTTCTTTTATTTATTTATAAAAAATCATTTACAAATTACATCTTTAGGGCAAAAACCCCAGCAGTGGAATGATGGTAAAGCTAGTTTATGATATTTTCGCATATAGGGGTGTCCAGTACATATACTGAAGAACAGAAGTGGAAAGCTGAAACCTTGTTAACAGGTATGCCTATTTGTAGGATATCCAAAGAAAACTAGAAGAGAATTCTTTTATAATTCTCAAGACAACAAACTGTTTGTATCGACAAACGCAACGTTTGTTGAAGCAGACCATATGAGAACTTATAAACCTCGATGCAAGATTGTGTTAAAAGAGCTAGAACCTAGTATGACCAGTGCTCAGTCAACAAAAGTTGTTCACAAATTTTTAATTCCATCGACATCTGACTGTTAGATGATTCCTAGTTCGGAAGCAATATCACTTAGATGTAGTGGGAGGGTTGTACGACAACCTGATCGTTATTTAGGTATTGGAGAGGCACATGAGTAGATGGAAAGGTAGAGACCTTCAAAGTAAGGCTAGTGGCGAAGGGTTATACCCAGAAATAAGGCATCGATTATGGTGAGATCTTCTCGCCAGTAGCTATGTTTTAATCTATTAGGATATTTTTATCCATAGTTGCCTATTTCAATTACGAAATTTGGCAAATGGATGTCAAGACTGTATTCTTTAATGACAATCTCGATGAGAGCATCTACACGATGCAACCAGAGGGATTCATATCCCAAGATCAAGAGAAAAAAGTTTGCAAGTTGCAAAGGTCCATTTATGGACTTAAGCAAATATCTAGATCTTGGAATCTTAGGTTTGATACTACTATCAAAACTTATGGCTTTGAGCAAAACGTTAATGAACCTTGTGTGTACAAGTGCTTCATCGACAAGAAAGTAGTATTCCTGGTCCTTTACTTAGATAGTATCCTACTTATTGGGAATGATGTAGGGATATTATCAGAAGTAAATGTTTGGCTTGCTAATCAATTCCAAATGAAAGATTTGGGAGAGGCAAGTTATGTTCTATGGATCCAATTAATAAAGGATCGCAAGAACAAACTATTAGCATTGTCTTAAGTATTGTATATCGACAAGATACTTGTGTGATTCTCGATGCAGAACTCCAAGAAAGGTAGTTTGCCTTCGAGGCATGGAGTTCATTTGTCTAAGGAACAGTATCCTAAGACACCATAAGAAATTGAGGATATAAGACGAACTTCATATAAGTCAACAGCAGGTAGTCTTATGCCTGCTATGATATGCACGAGACCCGACATCTGCTTCGCAGTAGGAGTAGCTAGTAGATATCAGTCCAACGTATGACTGGATCATTAGGTTGCTGTTAAGCATATTCTCAAGTATCTTCGAAGAACGATAAACTATATGCTAATATATTATTCCCAACCGGATTTGATCCCGTTAAAATATACAGATTCTGATTTTCAGTCTTGTCTGGGTCAGTTATCACCCTTGGTGGTGGAGCCATAGTATGGAGGAATACCAAGCAATTTTGTATTACTGATTCTACCATGGAAGCCAAGTGTGTAGCAGTTTTACAAGTTGCTAAGGAGGCTGTAAGGCTCCGTAAGTTCTTGAGTGATCTGAAAGTTGTTCCAGATATGGATAAGCCCATAATCGAGTGACATGGATTATCTAAATTAAATAATTCTAATTACAAGATTTAATCCAAGGCATTCCTTGGTCTTCATGTATTCTTTTGCCTTTAAGTCCATCATCCTTTCGTATTGGGCTCCCTATCAAGTCCAACTTGATTTAATTTAAGTGATCCATCTCAAGGGTTAAACCTTAAGGCCCATCACTTAAATCCAGCAAGGTATGGCTGTCCAAGAAGCCTATTGAACTACCCTTTTGCAAACCTCAAGTCTGCTCACACACAGGAAATGCACACAGCAGCCTTGGATGCTTTAAGGCTGTCCAAATGGCTTTTATGGGCTGCCATCTTTTGTACCAAGGCCCACACATTACCCTAACACGTATCTAAGGTCCAAACAAGGCCCAAAACAGCCATATCACAAGCAAAGGCGTGGATGTTGCTGCGCACACTTGGTGTGAGCTGCTCATAGCGTGCGTAATGGAGGTTTTTGCCGCAGTTTTTTGTTTTGATTTTTTACTAATATTCTAGAATAATATTTGACAATATTTCCCAGAAATTTCTAGCAAAAATCATCCGCAAAAAAACCACATGGGCAGCCCCAAACTTGTAAATACCTTAAAACTTGTAATTATAAATGTAATTAGACATAAATAAGAGTTAAAGATTTATCATTCGAATAAAAGTCTTTTTTTTTGTTCATATATTTATATATTGTATATGTAACATCCAAGATTGCAAGATGTAATCTCAAAAATGAGTTTATGAATGTCATAAACAGAAGGATTCATTTTGAGATATGTAATCTAAAGAGTCCGTGGAGAGAAAACAAAGCTGGGTACTTTGTTTGCGGTTGATCTACTGCTGCGGTCCATTCTATAATGTACGGTGGTCTTATCCTAGATTGCTCATATAGTTGACATGAGAATAGAGGCAACTTATATAATGAGATCATATAGGACTGTACTGCGATTTATATGAATCTCCCACCAAGATCTATTAATAGATAAGATTCATATATATCGACAAATAATGGCTGTATATAGGTGATCTTAATCCTGAATATCTTATCGACTCATTGAGATTTGATCGTGGCTTTTGACATACCATGAGTGAGGTCAATGTTATATGCTCGATCAATACCTCCGTATCTTGAAGTTATGATTTGGCTTGTGGATGGGAAGGTTTGAACACAATAGTGAAATCCACACCTTTTTTCTTGAAGTAGATGAGTAGTTCTCTTAAAGGTTGATTTAGGGCTTGAACAATTATGTGTGCTCTCCTTCTCCCGTAAAGGAAGAAAGGATTTAATTGTTCATTAGATAATCAACGGTACTTAAAGGAAAGGATATCACTAGAGGGGTATAACGAATATTATGGTTTAGCTCTAGCTATGAACTACTTGGGGAAGATCATACTATATGTAATAGCTATATCAATAGACACTGAGACTTCAGATTGTGTAAAACGTCTACAGTTCTGAGAGTTCAACCTCGAGTTTTTAGTGGAATAACTTCGAGGTTAATAATCATGGATTATTAATTAAAGAGTTTAGTTAATATTACTAAGTATTACTTGAGCTCAAAACTGTGGGTCCATTAGGTCCCCTTGTTAGCCCTTATGGTTATTGATAATGAGGATCACGGTAAATTAATTGGATGGTCCAATTAATAGTGTTATGAAAGTGACACAATTCAATTAAATAGAATTGATTTAATAATTAAATAAAAATTAAGAATTTAGAATTATTATTTGTTTTAATTATTAAATAGGAGGTTGTAAGTTCGTACCATGACTAGAACAAGAGGAATTAAATAATATGATTATTTAATAGTTCTAGAGGTCGAAGTTTCAAACTTTAGGAAATACCAAGATAAAATAGGATTTAGAATCTTACTATGATTTGGTCAAATAAAACCCTAGAGACCTAGTATACATATGATATGATATGATATTAGGAAAATAAACTAATGCAATTAACCTAAAAGAAAGAGAGGTGCGGCTACACCAAAAGATAGAAGAAAAGAAAGTTTGTTTTTTTTTCTCTGACCACTTTTGTCTTGCAGGGTGCAGCCGGCCTTGGGAGAGGGACAAGGTGTTCTCTTATCCTCTTTTCTGCAATCTCCATCTTTTCATCCCTGATGCGCCTACACACACGTTGTCAGACCAAGGGTCATAGCTCGGAAGGCTTGGTGGTGAATCAAAAAGTCAAAGATTCAAGAAACGCATTAAAGGTAATTGTAGTCTAAAGATTTAATTTGCGTATGTACTATCTTGATCTTTGTGAAAAGAGTTTTCAAGAAAAGAAAACTTTTTGAAACACAATTTCGCTACTTAATTTCATAAAACAAATTTTTCTCCCTTCAATTCATATACTTATTTTGAGATTACATCTTACAACCTTAGATGTTATATGCACAATATATAAATGTATGAACAAATAAAACACTTTTATTCGTATGATGAAACTTTTACTTTTTATTTATGTCTAATTATATTTATATTTATAAGTTTTAGGGCATAAATCCCAACAGAAATCCCCTTCACTTAGCCTTTTCTTTTCCTGGAACCCTTGTAAGGAATAACAAACATGATTAGTGGCTCAAGAGTTTACAATCCAAGAATCTGTAAAATCTGCCAGAAAACATGTTTTAAGATAATTGATATTATCTCCTTGTTTCTTTTTCTGAGACTTTGGGCAATTGCTTTTCCAATATCTCTTTTCACCACAAAAGAAATAGTTCCCATTGATCTTGGTTACTTTCTTGGTAGGTCCAAGTTGTTTTTTCTTAACCATTTTAAGGGTTTTAATAGTAGTAGACTTTCCAACCAAGTGAATCTCTTGATCATTGCTTTTCACAAGGATCTTCTCAGCACTTTGAACATCTTGCATCAGGCCTTACATGGTGTATTCCTTATTGTTCAAGGTGCAGTCCAACTTGAACTAATCAAAGGAATCTCACAGTGAATTGACTATCATGTTAATTTTGATCTCACCATCTATCTCAGCACCATTGAGTTTAGCAATACTGATATGTGCTATATCTTTCATCATGTGATCCTTTACAGCTTGTTCAGGTTTCATCCTAAGATTCATAAAAGCAGTTACTGCTTCTCTCTTAGTCGTCATAGACCTCATAGCAAATATCTCCTCTAGAGACATCATAATATCCGCATCAGTCCTCATGCCTTCATGTTGTTGTTGCAACACATCAGACATGGTGGTCATAATATAACATTTGGCCATCTCATCAGAGGACTCCCACAACTTATATTTCTCTCTTTGCACCATAGTAGATTCATCATTAGCAAAAGGCAGTTTAGGAGTTAATAGAACAAATCTATGTGTTTCAGCTTACAGCAATAGCAAAATTTTATTTTTCCATGTGACATAGTTATCACAAGTTAAAATATTACCTTTTAAGATTGATTAGGGATGGGGTCATGATTTCTGGATAAAAAAATTATGTAAGTAAATAATTATAAAAAGCACTTTCAAATAATTATCTTGAATTAAAATAAATAACTCAATCATTAAATTCAACGATGATCTAGCACCCATAAATGTTATGTCTCCTTTGGGAGTTCGCACTATCTACTAGTTGCACTGGGTCCCACCCAATTGTTAACATAACAACTAGCGTTTTCATTTTAGCCTTGTGATTTTATTGATAAGAACTCTTGGGAGGATATCTATAAAACCACATTGAGTGTGTTACTAAGGTTTCGACCTTCAATAATAATTCCCTCACGAAAAAATCCCTCCTATGGGAGTAGATCTCGTTCGAGTCAATTGTCTAGTCTATCCTTGTAAGGAAGTATCTTGCTAAATTCCATTCATGAAAACTCCTTGGGGAGTTATCACAAGAAACATAAAGCTTGACTAACCTTGGAGGCCATAGGTGTTTCAACACCTTCTCCCACTCAATTGCTTAAGGCGTGTGATGGAATTCCAACGAATTATTTACCAATTTATCTAGATGCCAATTAGATAACTAAATCATTTAATGCATGTTAATACCAAAAGAGATATATGAGTGGCACTCCTATTTTACATGATATGTTATCAAACAATGACAAACATTATAATATTTACAATAAAAAATAAAGTAAATAGCCACAATTTTAGTCCATCCTAGAAAAGCAAGTAAATTACATTCGATTGAAAAATAACCCCTAAAACCTTACTTGGTCGATGCGTCATCAAGCGGACATGCATCCAAGACGTCGCTCGATAGGGCACACGCTCGCCCGAAAGCGTGCACAATCGCCCCGTGCGCAGCAGCCTTGCTGTTGCCCTAGCCCATGCACAACAAGGCTCCTAGCTACGCGCACGTTGCTGTACCAGCCCTTGTGTAGCAGCGCAGCAGATCGCCCGAAGCAGCCCAGTTGTCATACAGGCCATACATAGCAGCGCACTTTGCCGTGCCCTGGCTGGCTGGGTGCAAACGTGCTACCAGTTTTCTAGGGCTGTTCCGTTGCTCTTTTGCTGCCTCCATTCTTCAACTCTTCGATTATTCGATTCTTGAATAAATTACAGCAACCTATTTTATTTTTACAACAATAAAAATAAAACCTAACAATTAATCAAAAAGGAAATTATGGCGATAATAGGCCACCCTTCTTGTTATAATTTCAAAACAAAAATTACATTGAAATTCTATGACAAAATTGAGCAACAATAATTCATATATATATATATATATCCATACATTCCAATGTAAATATATATGCGAATATCTAGAGTGCCATCTTTTTCCATGCACGTACAATAAAAAAGAAAAGGATTCATGTATTACATTAATTAATCAAGGGTTCAACCAAGCTCTAATACTAATTGTAGGAAAAATGTTTTGAAAATATGCAGCGAAACGAAAAATATTTTGGTATAGGTTTCAAAAATTTTTCTTTTTATGAACCTTGACCCTTGCTTAAATAATATAAAATAATAAGATATCATACCTTTTTTTTTCGTGATGATCAAGATTGCGTCAAAATTGGTTTTCCGCAAAATCTTCCAATCTAATCACGAACGTGAATCACCTTGGAGTGTAGACTCCTTTTTCTTTGAATTGTATGTTACCTATGGTTGGTGAAAATTGTAGGGAAAAAGAAAAACGTATGTAGCGGAGGTTTTAAAATTTTTTTCTTTTTACTTTTGAAAACACTTTTCAAGAACCGATTTATTTATATGCGATTTTGAACGATTTAATACCTTTATTTCTTTCTTGATTGGATTGTTCCCTTTTTTTACCAGCAAAACTTGCGAGCTATGACTCGCGCTTTGATAACGAGTGTGTGGGCATGTCACGGATACAACGATGGTGGAGGAAAAGACAAGCGAAGAAGACAATACCTTGTTCTTCTATGACCGGCTGCGCTCTGCAAGAAAGCAAGAAAAAAAAAACTTTTTCTTTTCTTTTCTATGTTGGCCAAACCCTCTATCTGCCTAGGGTTTAGTTTTTACACTTGCTTGCTTTTTCTGATATAATGACTCTTTTATATCAGTCTCTAGGATTTAGGTTCTAAATCCTATTTAATTTGGTCATCACTAGAGTTTGAACTCTTGATCTTTAGGGACAATTAAATAATCTTATTATTTAATCACTCCCTTTTATTTTGTCAAGGTTCGATACTACAACCTTTTATTTAATAATTAAATTAATAATTATGAATTGTTATTATTTATTTAATTATAAGATAATTAATTAAATAATCATATTATTCAATCAATTCTCTTTAATTAAAATGCATTACTCCCGTAATACTATTAATTGGACTTTCCAATTAATTTACCGTGAACCCCGTTATCAACAACCTTAAGGGCTAGCAAGTGAACCTAATGGACCTACAGTTTTGAGCTTCAATAATACTTAGAAATATTAAGTAAAACTCTTTTTAATTAATATTCCGATTATTAACCTTGGAATTATTCCACTAAAAACCCGAGACTGAACTATCGAAACTGTAGATGTTTTATACAGTCTGAAATCTCAGTGTCCATTGATATAGCTAATTACATACTCCACAAGTAGTTCATAGCTACAAATGGGTCATAATGTCCATTATACCCCTCTAGTTATATCTTTTCCTTTAAGCACCGTTGATTATCTAATGACCAATTAAATCCTATTTTTCTTACAGAAGAAGGAGAGCGTTCATAATTGTTCAAGACATGAATCAACCCTTAAGGGAACTCCTCATCTACTTTAGTCATGAAAGAGTGGATTTCGATATTGTACTCAGACCTTTCCAGCCACAAGCCAAATCGCAACTCCAAAATATGAAGGTATTGATTGAGAAAACTACATTTGATCTCAATCATGGTAAATCAAAAGCCACGATTTAACCTAAAGGAGTCGAGTCTTGTGCATAGAATAGCATACATAAGAATACCTACTGCTGACACATAGGGAATACATTTCATATCCTCAATTTCTTGAGGTGTCTTAGAACATTGTTCCTTAGACAAATGAACTCCATGTCTGGAAGGTCAATTACCTTTCTTGGAGTTGTCCATCGAAAATTGCACAAGTACCTTGTCGATATACGATGCTTGAAATAATGCTAACAGTTTGTTATTGCGATCCCTTATTAATTAGATCTCTTGAACATAACTTGCCTCTTCCAAATCTTTCATTTGGAATTGGTTAGCGAGCCAACCCTTTACTTCTGATAACGTTCCTACATCATTCTCAATGAGTAGGATGTCATCAACATAAAGAACAGGGAATACTACCTTCTTGCCAATGATGCACTTGTATACACAAGGCCCATCAACATTTTACTTAAAGCTATAGGTTTTGATATTCCAAGCTCTAGATGCTTGCTTAAGTTCATAAATGGACCTTTGCAATCTGCAAACCTTTTGCTGTTGATCTTGGGATATGAATCCCTATGGTTGCATCATATAGATGCTCTCATCAAAATTTGTTAGGATTATACTTAATAGCAAGAGGGTCATATTGTAATTTAACATTCTTTTCATATTAATAAAGTGATTTTTGTTTTAACAAATCTTGTAGCTTTTATAGTTTAAATATTATAATTGTTAAATGTAAATAATCATAAGGTCAAAAGACTATGAGAAATAAAGAATTGTTTATACATCTGGATATATATGAGGTAGACACAATTCTTTAGTTAGTCTAAAATAACATTCACAACTTAAGATAAAGGTTAGGCGCTATTATCTTGTTAAAGTTGTAGATTCTTTTGCTACCATTTGTGATGAGAATAAGGGAACTGCACCAAGGGATCCATTGCATGCTCCGATTGGGCCAATAACAAGGGCAAGGGCTAAGAGATTCAAAGAAGCACTCAATGGCCTAATTCAAGATACATGGGCTGATTCTGAATTATTAAAGCCCAAGATGAACCCACATGAAGACCAAGGCTTAATTAACATCATCAAGGCAATTGAGTGGGCTGAATAAGAGAAAGCTTGGCATAATTTCAGTTTGGGCTTGATTTAATAGTTTGTTTTAGTTTTGGTCCATTTGTAAGGCAATTATGGTCATTCTAGTTTTCTATTTGTAAGGCCTTAATGGCTATCTTGTTTTCTTTCCTTTGTTTTAGGGTTTCATTATATAAGGATATTGATGGATGTAAGAAGGGGATTATTGATTTTGAATGAAAATTTGGAGAGTTTTCTCTTTGTTCTTTGAGAACTAACTGGAACTTATCAGAATTCTCTGTGGCGTTCCTCCTTAACTTATCAATCGAGTATTTCATCCTTGATTGTGGCGTCCTCCTTTATACCAAGGTTCACATCTCGATATAGGTGTTGGGTCGCGGTTTCCATCCGAACCAGAGGTTAGAACAAATATTGGCATCAATCTTGATACAATCGACGAGGTTCATATCAATTTGAGTGGGATCAAATGTGTTATGATGACTCTAAAATCATCAAAGTGAGGTCTTTGCTCAAAAGGATCTAGTGCATTATGTGTAATGAATAGGATCACAGCGAAACACTCTATCCAAAATCGTCAATGGATAAAAGTTTTCACTTGAGGGCAATCGGAGAGTCTATCTCAATCTTAAGATAAATGATGGACTTATGGTTGCAAGTATTATCATTTGAGCTATCAATGAGTACGATTATATGAAATAGTCTATCCTCGATGGTTTGCTGGTATTCACGTGTTAATCATCAAGGACTTCATTTATAGATAGGGACATCGTGGCTCCATTTATCAAATGAGAGTAGAGTACCATCATTTGGATCTTTTGAAGTATTGGACATTAAATCTTAACTTTAAGTTTTTAATAGTATCTATTGAAACATGACTTCTGAAAAAGTTAAAATATCCAAATTCAAAATAGTAACTAGGAGAGCTATAGGGGTCTTTGAGCTCTTGGCCATTACTGGTATTCTTTACGAGATACATTGTCTCCTAAAAGATTGTCTGGGGTACGAATGAAAAACACTATCTTGTTCTGTCTTTATTTAATAGTTCAATTTTAGTTTTTTGGTGGAGTATTTGGAGGAAAATTCTGGGCCCTCGGAGTCATGTGCGGAGATTGATACAGTTTCGGGTAGGTAATGGGGAGAATGTTTCCCTTTGGTTTGATTATTGGCATCCTTTGGGTTCTTTGGTAGAGGTGTTTGGGCGGCGGATTATTTATGATTCTGGTCTTGATCCTCATGCAAGGTGGCAGATGTTATTCAGGGAAGGGATTTTTTTTTGGATAATGTAAGTATATTAATCAAAGAGACAAAACAAAAGCAAAGGGGCATACCCCAGTGAGAAGATCACAAGGTCAGACAAGGGACAGGCCCCCTACCAATCGAAACTCAAAAAACAGCAAAGCAATAAAAGCTAAGCACAAACCCTGTCATAGGGTGCAGCTAAAAGAAACCATCAAACCGACAGCAAAAGGGACAAACCCCCTAAAAGACAAAACAAACGAATTACAAAAAAATAGAATCAGATAAACCCCAAGACTGGTGGAGCCACCTATTAGTAGGAGAAGGCACCACACCAGATAAGGAATTAAGACGCATACAAACATCTTTAACAATGGAACGAACAACCACGGAAACAGGTTTAGGTAACTCGCCATGCATCCTAGCATTCCGCTCGCGCCAAATAGCATAGACAGCAGCCGCAAGCATAATACGCACCACCCACCCACGAAGATGCCGACCGCGGAAATGGCAAGACCAAAGAATAGTAGCCTCCCAGCTTCGAGCACGAAGAGATAATCTGCACTTCCTTAAAAGAGCAAACCAAACCTCACAAGAATAAGAACAATCAAAAAAGAGATGAGGGACATCCTCACAACTCCCTCCACAAAACACACAATGAATAGACGGAATCAAGCCATAAACAAGAAGCTTATCCTGAGTAGAAAGAGCACCCCTAATGGCCATCCAGAAGATGAAAGCATGTCTAGGAATTGATTTAGAATGCCAAACGGACCTAAACCAATCCACCGCTGGCTGCCGGGACCGAAGAGCCTCCCAAGCATTACGAATAGAGAAAGCCCCCCGAGAGTCCTCAACCCAACACAAAGTATCAGCTTGAGAGTTATTAGGCCTGAAGGAATCAGGGGTGCCACTGATAATGTCCATCCAATTCCCGGTCAGGGAACGAGGCCAAGCCCAATCCCTCCCCTGAATAACATCCGCCACCCTAGCATGAAGACCAAAACCAGAATCATAAATAATCCGACGCCCAAACACCTCCACCAAAGGACCCAGCGGATGCCAATAATCAAACCAAAGGGAAATATCTTTCCCATTATCCACCCGAAACTGCATCAACCGCCGCACAAGACACCGAAGTCCCAGAATTTTCCTCCAACTCCACGAGCAATCCCCAGGGCACCTAACCTCCCACACATTCTTTCCCTTAAGCAGAGTAGATCTAACCCACGAGACCCAGACAGAAGACCTCAAATTGCTACAGACAGCCCACAAATGCTTACTTATGGCAGCTTTATTCCAACACTCAACGCTCTTAATACCGAGCCCACCCTCTTCCTTTGGTAAACACACCGAAGACCATGCAACTTTTGCCCCACCTTTACCTAAATCTGAACCCTTCCAAAGAAAACTACGCAAAATAGTTTCAACCTTAATCACCACTGACTTAGGCAAGATAAAAATGGAGGACCAATACACCTGGATAGAGAACAATACAGATTGAATGAGCTGAAGCCTCCCTGCAAAAGAAAGAACCCTACTAGTCCAACTCTTAACTCTCGCTACAATCTTATCAACAAGAACCCTACAATCCACTGCCATAAGCTTAGTAGAAATCAAAGGAACCCCAAGATATCTAACAGGTAATACCCCTTCCTGAAAACCAAGAATCCCAAGCAACTCTTGCTTAATGTCAGAAGACACACCAGCCACAAAAATATTGCTCTTGCTAGGATTAGGAATCAACCCAGAAAGAGCTTGGAACTGACCAAGGACAACATTAACCGCAGTAACTGACTCCCTCTCTGCCCTACAGAAAACCATAAGATCATCCGCAAAGCATAAATGCGAAATACCAATCTTCCCACACCGCCAATGGTACGCAAACTGACTCTCCTGCTCCATAATACGCATCAACCCCGAGAAGACCTCCATAGCCAGCACAAATAAATAAGGGGACATAGGATCCCCCTGCCTCAAACCTCGGCTACTAGTAAAGAAACCATTCAACTCGCCATTGATAGAAATAGAGAAACGGGGAGTAGAAATGCACTCAGAAATCCAAGCTATCATCTGCTCCGGGAAGCCTAAAATCTGTAAAATAGCCACTAAGAAATCCCACCGCACAGAATCATAGGCTTTCATTAAATCTACCTTCAGCGCACACCTAGGATGACCCCCATCACGATGATAGTTCCTTAACAATTCCTGCGACAGTAATATATTATCACTAATCCTCCTACCAGCAACGAAGGCCGACTGAAAAGGACTAACAACATCAGGCAGTACCATCTGAACACGATTCGCAATAATTTTGGCAATGCATTTGTAGATAGTGTTACAACACGAAATAGGCCTAAAATCCCCAACCGTAGAAGGATTAGGAACCTTAGGAATAAGAGCAACCACAGTAGCATTCACTTGCTTTGAGTGTTCTTCTCTTCTCTCTTTTCTATTCTCTCTTCGTGATTATTATTGATTTCTTTGATGATTACGAGCTCAATTTTCGTTTTCTTTAGTTTTAGGTTTGCTGGTTCGTTTTCTTTAATTCATTAGAATTTGTTTAGTTTGTTTTTACTACTATGGATGATTTTAATGTGGCCAATCTTGGTGGTTTTAAGGCTAATTCGAGCTGCAACTTGTCTTCAACCAATGAAATGAAGGGATGTAGGGTTTTGGTAGATCAAACCCAAAATCCTACTACTGGTGGTGTGAAGAAGGATGGAGACCATGTTTCTTCTTTGATCTCAAATGGAATGAAGAGCTATCATATAGCTGATGGTGGTGTGAAGAAGGGTGGAGACCATGTTTCTTCTTTGAGTTCCAATGGAGTGAATGGTTATCATGAAGGGTTAGTCATGGGCTGTCATGATATATCATCTATAGATGGTGGTGTCAAGAAGGATGGAGACCATGTTTCTTCTTCTTCTTTGATGATCAATGGGATAAAGAGCTGTCATGAAGGGGTAATGAAGGGCTGCCATGATATGCCCTCTATTGTTGATGGTGGTATGAAGGATGGCAACCATGTTTCTTCTTTGAAATTCAATGGTATGAAGGGCTGTCATGATAAAGCTTCAGCTGGAGTTGTTAAAACTGAATTTGGTAATGGTGGTGCAATGAAAAATGTCTCTTTTGGTGTAAGTAGTAGGTCTCTTGAAATGGATGATAATTGTGATGGAGTAGGAGCTGTTTCCAAAGGAAGAATTGGTTGTCTTTCAACTATTTCGGGATTGGACAAGAAGAAAGGTGTGGTTGACATTGGTGACAAGGGTGAAGACTTGTTGAATGAGGTGTTGCATAGAGATAATAATGGACAAAATTTTCAAATGGTGGTTGGAGACATGTGCAATGGGCAAATAATTCAAAGGATGGATGATTCTCATGGGCGGATTTTTCAACATAAGGATGCTAATATTGACATTAATGGCCAAAATTGTCAAAGGAAGGTGGTTGTTGAGGACCTTCCTCCACTAAATAAAAGTATTCAGCAAGGAATGGGGGTAATAGAGTCAAAATGTGGTGGTTTGGGTTCAATTTCGGGTATTGGTAATGTTGGGCACGAAATTGGAGCTAATGGGGCTGATTCTACAAAATTAGATGGGCCAAGGATTAATGTTATTGAATCACCTTCGAATTATGGTGGATTTGGGCTTGCAAGAGATGATAATAGAAAGGAAAAGCTTGGTAACTTTCATTTTGGGTCTGATGTGGGTGTAATTGGGCCGAAATCGAGTGCTTTGGGCTCAATTTCGGGTCTTGGTAGCTCTGGACAAGGAGGGGCTGATCTTGGATCATTTTCAACACCTTCTTCCATGCATGATCAAGGGCTGAAACCATCTTATGCTAAGGCTGTCCAGAATTCTTCTCCTATTGCTTGTGAGGTACGATCTTCTACCTTTGAATCCTTACAATATTTTAAACCTACTGAAGAAAATGGAAGAATTAAAGTTAGCCCTCCGGTTGAGGTAGCTATTGAGGGAAGTGAAGAATGGAGAACTTCCTTGATAGGGTACTTTATGGATAAGCGAATTCCATTCCCCGTAGTGAATTCAATAGTTCATAAAATTTGGGGTAGGTTTGGCCTTAAAGAAGTCTTATCTTCGGAACAAGGGTTCTTTATTTTCAAGTTTGATAGTCTTGACCATGCTTGTGAAGTTCTTGAAAAAGGTCCATGGCATATAGTGAATAAATTGCTTGCTCTTAAAAGGTGGCAGCCTAGTTTATCCTTGTCTAAAGATGAGTTACGCAATATTCCTGTATGGGTTAAACTTTATAATCTACCTTTTGAATATTGGACTTCTAAGGGCCTGAGTTTTGCAGTTAGTGCTTTGGGCATTCCATTACGTGCCGATCACATTACATTAGCTAGGAAACGTCTTAGCTTTGCTCGTGTGTGTGTTGAGGTTGATGCTTCGAAGGATGTCATTAATGAGTTTGATATTCAATGTGCTAATGGGGAGTGGAAAACTGTTTATGCTGTTTATGAGTGGCTTCCTTCTAGGTGTAATATTTGTAAGGTGTTTGGGCATGCGTCGGGTATATGTAAACCAAGTGTTCAAGATTTGGGTGACAATGTGAATCTGGTTACAGGAAATAGAGGGGTTGATGTTCATGATATGAAGAAGAGGCAAGAAGACTCGTTGGGGCCAAAACGACCGGTTTGGGTTGAGGTTAAAAAAAAGAACAAGGGTGGAGAATTATCTACTATGGGGAACAGTGCTAGTGTTCCGATTGTGGAAAATATTGATAATCATCTTAATTTAGTGCCAATGGAGGGCAATGACCATACTCTGAATTTGGAAGTAACGGAAGAGGGTACTCCTTTAGCAATTCTGGACACTGTTTGTGATGCAGGGGCTGTTCTTTGTAAGGATGGGGCTAATGGTTATGTTGATGACAGGGATGCTCTTTGTAATGATGGAGATGCTCTTTGTGAAAAGGATGAGGCTGGTCATGGTGAAGATGGTAGTGATTCTAGTCCTCCTCGTAATGCTTTGGCTTCAAAAGTTAAGGATTCTCTGGAAAAGAAAAAGAAGAAGAAAGGTTCTAGTAGTAAGGGTAAGAAGAATAAGAAGCACTCCTCCCCTAAGGGGGGTAAGTGGAGATAGATTTGTGGAGGTTTCTTCTTATCTTTGTATATTTATTATGATTTTTGGGTGCTGGAATATTAGGGGTCTTAATGACCCTTTGAAGCAAAGAGAGGTTCGCAATTTGATTAAAGATGAGAAATTGTCTTTGTGTGGTTTAGTGGAAACGAAAGTTCTGGAGAAAAATAAAGATGTTATTCTTAAGACCATTGACCGGTCTTGGAAGGTGGAGTGCAATTATAATTTTTCCTCTTTGGGGAGGATTTGGGTTTGTTGGAATCCGTTCGATGTTACTGTTTTGGTTGTCGGATCTTCTGAACAAGTTATCCATTGTAGAGTTTCTTCTGTTGATTCTACTTGGGAGTGTATGATATCGATAGTGTACGGTGATAATTGTAATGTTCGTAGGGAGGCGTTGTGGGCTGATTTAGTGGCGCGCGGAGTGGAATGGGAGAATAGTGCTTGGATTGTGATGGGTGACTTTAATGCTATTAAGTCTTCGGTTGAGAGTGTTGGAGGATCCAATTCTTGGTCACATTGGAAAGACGACTTTTCTAATTGTTTAGCTGAGTCTGGGTTGGATGATCTGCGATTTAATGGGTGCTTCTATACATGGTCTAATCATCGTACGGTTGATCCTATTCTTCGAAAGTTAGATCGAGCTTTGGTCAATTTGAAGTGGGATATTTCATTTCGAGGTTCTGAGGCGCATTTTCTTCCTTCCAGTGTTTCTGATCACTCTCCTATGATTGTTAAGATTGTGGATCTCCCTCGGCGACGGGTGCCTTTTAAGTTTTTTGATTTCTGAGCGGATCATCCAGAATTTTTATCCTTGGTGGATCGAGTTTGGGCGGACAGGGTGGATGGGTCTCCTATGTTTCAGCTATGTAAGAAGCTAAAAAGATTGAAAGTGGAGCTTAAGAAACTTAATAGGGAGTGTTATTCTGACTTGTCTTCTAGGTTGCAGCAAGCTAAGCATGATTTAGAGTCTGTGCAATGGGATATTCAGACGCAGCCTACGAACATTTCTTTACATGGGGAGGAGTCTCGGTTGGTGAAGCTTTATGGTGATTTGAGTAAAGATGAAGAGAGTTTTTTGAGACAAAAGTCCCGGGTTCAATGGATTAATTTGGGAGATAGGAATTCTAAGTTCTTTTTTCGATCGATGAGACAAAGATATAGTAGGAGTAAGGTATTATCTCTTACCGATGAGCATGGTAATCGTGTGGAGGAGCCTAGTGAAGTTAAATCAATGGTGGTGAACTTCTTTGAGACACTTCTGAGACAGCCTGCTGGATGCCCTAGGATTGACCTTGATTTAGTGAGGCGGGCTCTCCCGAAGCGTATTTCTGGTGATCAGTGTGCTACCTTGGGTAGAGAGGTTAGTGATGTTGAAATTAAGGCAGTTTTGTTCTCTTTAAAAGATAATAAAGCTCCTGGTCCGGATGGGTATAATGCTACTTTCTTTAAGAAAGCTTGGTCTGTTGTTGGTGATGATTTTTTTTTTGGATAATAAATCATGTTTAGCTTGATGCACCCTGGAAGACAAGTCAGAATAACACTCCCTATTAAGTTTCTTAAGCTCTACTTTCAATCTTTTTAGCTTCTTACATAGCTGAAACATAGGAGACCCATCCACCCTGTCCGCCCAAACCCGATCCACCAAGGATAAAAATTCTGGATGATCCGCCTAGAAATCAAAAAACTTAAAAGGCACCCGTCGCCGAGGGAGATCCACAATCTTAACAATCATAGGAGAGTGATCAGAAACACTAGAAGGAAGAAAATGCGCCTCTGAACCTCGAAAGGAAATATCCCAATTCAAGTTGACCAAATCTCGATCTAACTTTCGAAGAATAGGATCAACTGTACGATGATTAGACCAAGTATAGAAGCACCCATTAAATCGCAGATCATCCAACCCAGACTAAGCTAAACAATTAGAAAAGTCATCTTTCCAATGAGGCCAAGAATTGGAGCCTCCAACACTCTCAACCGAAGACTTAATAGCATTAAAGTCACCCATCACAATCCAAGCACTATTCTCCCATTCCACTCCGCGTGCCACTAAATCAGCCCACAACGCCTCCCTACGAACATTACAATTATCACCGTACACAATCGAAATCATACACTCCCAAGTAGAATCAACAGAAGAAACTCTACAATGGATAACTTGTTCAGAAGATCCGACAACCAAAACAGTAACATTGAACGAATTCCAACAAACCCAAATCCTCCCCAAAGAGGAAAAATTATAATTGCACTCCACCTTCCAAGACCGATCAATGGTCTTAAGAATAACATCTTTATTTTTCTCCAGAACTTTCGTTTCCACTAAACCACACAAAGACAATTTCTCATCTTTAATCAAATTGCGAACCTCTCTTTGCTTCAAAGGGTCATTATGACCCCTAATATTCCAGCACCCAAAAATCATAATAAATATACAAAGATAAGAAGAAACCCCCACAAATCTATCTCCACTTACCCCCCTTAGGGGAGGAGTGCTTCTTATTCTTCTTACCCTTAATACTGGAACCTTTCTTCTTCTTTTTCTTTTCCAGAGAATCCTTAACTTTTGAAGCCAAAGCATTACGAGGAGGGCTAGAATCACTACCATCCTCACCATGACCAGCCTCATCATTACCACAAATAGCACCCCCATCATCACAAAGAGCATCCCTGTCATCAACATAACCATTAGCCCCATCGTTACAAAGAACAGCCCCTGCATCACAAACAGTGTTCAAAATTGCTAAAGGAGTACCCTTTTCCATTACTTCCAAATTCAGACTATGGTCATTGCCCTCCATTGGTACTAAATTAAGATGATTATCAACATTTTCCACAAGCGGAACACTAGCACTATTCCCCATAGTAGATAATTCTCCACCCTTGTTCTTTTTTTTAACCTCAACCCAAACCGGTCGTTTAGGCCCCAACGAGTCTTCGTGCCTCTTCTTCATATCATGAACATCAACCCCTCCATTTCCGGTAACCATATTCACATTGTCACCCAAATCTTGAACGCTTTGTTTACATATACCCGGCGCATGCCCAAACACCTTACAAATATTACACCTAGAAGGAAGCCACTCATAAACAGTATAAATAGTTTTCCACTCCCCATTAGCACATTGAATATCAAACTCATTAATGACATCCTTCGAAGCATCAATCTCAACACACACACGAGCATAGCTAAGACGTTTCCTAGCTAATGTAATGTGATCGGCATGCAATGGAATGCCCAAAGCACTAACTACAAAACTCAGGCCCTTAGAAGTCCAATATTCAAACGGAAGATTGTAAAGTTTAACCCATACAGGAATATTGCGTAACTCATCTTTAAAGCCCAATTACGCCCACATCAGACCCAAAATGCAAGTTACCAAGCTTTTCCTTTCTATGATCATCTCTTGCAAGCCCAAATCCACCATAATTCAAAGCTGATTCAATAACATTAATCCTTGGCCCATCTAATTTTGTAGAATCAGTCCCATTAGCTCCAATACCCGAAATTGAGCCCAAAGCACCAAAGTTTGACTCTATTACCCCCATTCCTTGCTGACTAGTATTATTTAGTGAAGGAAAGTCATCACCAACCACCTTCCTTTGACAATTTTGGCTATTAAGGTCAATACTAGCCACCTTATTTTGAAAAACTTGTCCATGAGAATCATTCATCATTTGAATTAATTGCCCATTGCACATGATCTCATTCAACAAGTCTTCACTCTTTTCATCAATGTCAACCATAGCTTTCTTCTTGTCCAATCCCGAAATTGTTGAGAGACAACCAGCCTTCACATGGTTTTCACCCAAAACCAGATTTCTACCTTCACCCAAAACCAGATTTTCATCTTCCTCATCATGCAACACCCCATGAAGAACATCATCATGCTTGGATTCAATCCCATTTACACAATCAACAGCTCCATGCCTATCATGTGTTGTTTTATTTGATTGCAATCCCGAAACAGTAGCAAAACAACCATCCTTTGAGCAATTCTCACCCAAATTCGGACTTCTTCCTTCTACAGCACCAATACCATGAGGCAAATTCGAAGGAACAAGTTTTGTAGACACGCAACACCCGGAAACATCCTTAATATCACCATCTATCAGCCCCAAAATAGAATGAGTTGTTGAAGACAAGTTGGATCCCGAATTTGCCTCCTTACGTTGAATCTCCATATTCTGATCAAAACCGTGATCCTTCTTGTTTTCAAGTAGTCCCGAGGCATATATTCCATTTGAGATCTGATACGAACCCCGCCAACTTGTGACGAAACCCGTAATAATGTTACTGCCTAGGACCGATCTACTTTCAGGTTTAGGATGGAAACCGCGACCCAACACCTATAGAGAAGGTGCGAACCTTGGTATTAGGAGGACGCCACAATCAAGGATGGCAAACTTGATTGATAAGTCAAGGTACGAACGCCACAGAGTAATCTGATAAGTTCGTAGGTTCTTCAAAGAACCCAAGAGAGACTTAAACTCACATTTCTATATTGAAATTCATCTCTGCCTATTAAATGACTTACAAATGAGTTTAAATAGAAAATGAAATGTCTTGGAACAACCCTCCAAGCATGGGAAACGAAAATAAGTAAAGCAAGGTGTGATTTTGTTGACTAGAAAGGTTTGAACTCAATAAAAACATGCAATACAAATGTCAAAGGAAGATAACACAATTGTCAAAGTAAGACAACAATTGTCAAAGTAAGACAGCTTCTGGATACTTTGAAATAACCAATCATATCTTCCTCGTGTGGCCTCCAATGGATCTGATTTCAACATCAAAGTTGAAGATAAGATCATGAACTTTAAAATGACCTACTCAAATGCCTCCAAAAACCTAGCCGTTCACACGTTATGAATTTCCAAAGTTATCCCTTCGAATCAGCAGATTGCCTCGCCTTTGTGCTAGATAAGTCTTCATCATTCCCCTCCTCTTGAAAAGGATTTGTACTCAAATCAAGGTCATCACTTATTGATGTGAAACAATACGAATTACACATGAAATGATAACGAATGATACGAACTACAAACGAACAACAATATACGATGGATTTGAATAGAAAACAAAAACATAAGGATAGAATAAACCCAAGACTAGAGCCTTGCCTCTGATACCAAATGATACGAACCCCGCCAACTTGTGACGAAACCCGTAATAATGTTACTGCCTAGGACCGATCTACTTTCAGGTTTATGATGGAAACCGCGACCCAACACCTATAGAGAAGGTGCGAACCTTGGTATTAGAAGGACGCCACAATCAAGGATGGCAAACTTGATTGATAAGTCAAGGTACGAACGCCACAGAGTAATCTGATAAGTTCGTAGGTTCTTCAAAGAACCCAAGAGAGACTTAAACTCACATTTCTATATTGAAATTCATCTCTGCCTATTAAATGACTTACAAATGAGTTTAAATAGAAAATGAAATGTCTTGGAACAACCCTCCAAGCATGGGAAACGAAAATAAGTAAAGCAAGGTGTGATTTTGTTGACTAGAAAGGTTTGAACTCAATAAAAACGTGCAATACAAATGTCAAAGGAAGATAACACAATTGTCAAAGTAAGACAACAATTGTCAAAGTAAGACAGCTTCTGGATACTTTGAAATAACCAATCATATCTTCCTCGTGTGGCCTCCAATGGATCTGATTTCAACATCAAAGTTGAAGATAAGATCATGAACTTTAAAATGACCTACTCAAATGCCTCCAAAAACCTAGCCGTTCACACGTTATGAATTTCCAAAGTTATCCCTTCGAATCAGCAGATTGCCTCGCCTTTGTGCTAGATAAGTCTTCATCATTCCCCTCCTCTTGAAAAGGATTTGTACTCAAATCAAGGTCATCACTTATTGATGTGAAACAATACGAATTACACATGAAATGATAACGAATGATACGAACTACAAACGAACAACAATATACGATGGATTTGAATAGAAAACAAAAACATAAGGATAGAATAAACCCAAGACTAGAGCCTTGCCTCTGATACCAAATGATACGAACCCCGCCAACTTGTGACGAAACCCGTAATAATGTTACTGCCTAGGACCGATCTACTTTCAGGTTTATGATGGAAACCGCGACCCAACACCTATAGAGAAGGTGCGAACCTTGGTATTAGAAGGACGCCACAATCAAGGATGGCAAACTTGATTGATAAGTCAAGGTACGAACGCCACAGAGTAATCTGATAAGTTCGTAGGTTCTTCAAAGAACCCAAGAGAGACTTAAACTCACATTTCTATATTGAAATTCATCTCTGCCTATTAAATGACTTACAAATGAGTTTAAATAGAAAATGAAATGTCTTGGAACAACCCTCCAAGCATGGGAAACGAAAATAAGTAAAGCAAGGTGTGATTTTGTTGACTAGAAAGGTTTGAACTCAATAAAAACGTGCAATACAAATGTCAAAGGAAGATAACACAATTGTCAAAGTAAGACAACAATTGTCAAAGTAAAACAACAATTGTCAAAGTAAGACAGCTTCTGGATACTTTGAAATAACCAATCATATCTTCCTCGTGTGGTCTCCAATGGATCTGATTTCAACATCAAAGTTGAAGATAAGATCATGAACTTTAAAAAGACCTACTCAAACGCCTCCAAAAACCTAGCCGTTCACACGTTATAAATTTCCAAAGTTATCCCTTCGAATCAGCAGGTTGCCTCGCCTTTGTGCTAGATAAGTCTTCATCAAGATCAGAGAAGAAACATGGTCTTTATCCTTCTTCACACCACCAGCAGTAGAATTTCGGGTTTGATCTACCAAAACCCTACATTTCTTCATTCCAATGGACATTAAAGAAGAAACATGGTATTCACCCTTCTTCACACCACCAGCAGCTAATGAATCACCAACCATTACACCAACCAACACACCAAGAAGAAGATAGCAGTCACAAACCAACAATAAGAAACAAACACAACACAAACTCACAACAAACAAAGCACCATTGGAATGAACCAGCAAACTTAAATCTAAAGAAGATTGAAAATTGAGCTTGTAATCATCAAAAGAAATCAATAATGATCACAAAGAGAGAATAGAAAAAAATCAAGAAGAACAATAAAAAATATTCTAGAGAGAAGGCAGAGCATTTTCTCTCTCTAAACATTAATAAATTAAATTAACAGGGAAGGGATTAGGCTTTGCCTCGTTCCTTGACTGGGAATTGGATGGATATTATTATTTCTATCCCTGATTACTTGAGGCCTATTAACTCTCAAGCTGATACTTTGTGTTGGGTTGAGGACTCTCGTGGGGCTTTCTCTATTCGTAATGCTTGGGAGTCTCTTCGGTCCCGTCAGCCAGCAGTGGATTGGTTTACGTCCGTTTGGCATTTTAAAGCAATTTCTAAACATGCTTTCATCTTTTGGCTGGCCATTAGGGGTGCTCTTTCTACTCAGGATAAGCTTCTTGTTTATGGCTTGATTCCAGCTATTCGTTGTATGTTTTGTGGAGGGAGTTGTGAGGATGTCCCTCATCTCTTACTTGCGAGGTTTGGTTTGCTCTTTTAAGGAAGCGTAGATTACCTCTTCGTGCTCGGAGCTGGGAGGCTACTATTCTTTGGTCTTACCATTTTCGAGGTCGGCAGCTTCGTGGGTGGGTGGTGCGTATTATGCTTGCGGCTGCTGTCTATGCTATTTGGCTTGAGCGGAATGCTAGGATGCATGGCGAGTTACCTAAACCTGTTACCGTGGTTGTTCGTTCCATTGTTAGAGATGTTTGTATGCGTCTTAATTCCTTATCTGGTGTGGTGCCTTCTCCTACTAACAGGTGGCTCCACCAGTCTTGGGGTTTATCTGATTCTATTTTTTTGTAATTCGCTTGTTTTGCCTTTTAGGGTGTTTGTCCCTTTTGCTGTTGTTCTGGTGGATTACTTTTGGTTATACCCTATGATAGGGTTTGTGTTTAGCTTTTATTGCTTTGCTGTGTTTTGAGTTTCGGTTGGTAGAGGGTCTGTCCCTTGTCTGACCTTGTGATCTTCTCGCTGGGGTATGCCTCTTTGCTTTTATTTTGTCTCTTTGGTTAATATACTTACATTATCCAAAAAAAGGAATAAACTAAAATTAACAGATTGAACCTAGATGAATCATTTGTTGATTGTGATTAAGTTATGTCTATTGTTATCCAAAAAAGTTATGTCTATTGAAATTTAAATTTAGATAGCCCGCTAAGATCCCCAATCTACACGAACTTGCATGAGCCACTTAATATATTCTACTGGACCAGTTGCTGGGTCCATTTAGAATTGTTTTGCGTCCTGGAATCCAAAAGTTTTGAAGAGGTGCTTTCATATGTGAACAAGACATGCGGTAACTCGTCATACACTTGGAATGGGTGGGATACCATTCCCTTTGCTTTCTGATAAGCCAGATCAGACTATGCTGCAAGCTTAGAGCATACTAACTTGGAGTATGAATTCAGAGTAAGAAAGCTTAAAATAAAATAAGAAATGGACATAAAAAGAAGGGATAATTGCAATAAAGTACCTTGACGTTTGGCTATATTGCAATGAAATCGTGAGTTTAGCTTTAATTGCATGTTAGTACCCTTGACTAAGTTGACCGGTCAAATATGAAAGGTTGACTTTGACTTTTTGTGTAAAAAGACATAATTGCCCTTGGTTTTAAAAAAAATAAATTAAATAAAAATTAAAAAATTAAAAAAATTAAAATTTTTAAAAATGGATCTCCACCGTCCGTCAATGTTGATGGACGGTGGAGATACATTTAAAAAAAAAAAATTTAAAATCAAACAATTAAAAAAAATATTTAAAAAATTTTTTTTGGTGTTCTTGGTAGAGATCCAATCCAGATTGGATCTCCACCGTCTATCAATATTGATGGACGGTGGAGATCCAATCTGGATCTCCACCAAGAACATCAAGAACATAAAAAAAAATTTTGTTCGAACCCAGATCTGGGTTCGAACAAATTTTTTTTTTTTTTTTTTTTTATGTTCTTGATCTGTTCTTGATGTTCTTGGCTGGATCTCCACCAAGAACACCACAATTTTTTTTTTAAATATTTTTTTTAATTGTTTGATTTAAAATTTGATGGACGGTGGAGATCCATTTTTAAAAATTTTAATTTTTTTAATTTTTATTTAATTTATTTTTTTTAAACCAGGGGCAATTATGTCTTTTTACACAAAAAGTCAAAGTCAACCCGTCATATTTGACCGGTCAACTTAGTCAAGGGTACTAACATGCAATTAAAGCTAAACTCACAATTTTATTGCAATATAACCAAACGTCAGGGTACTTTATTGCAATTATCCCTAAAAAGAAAAAGGGAAAGTATCTTACATTCAAGAGAGGAGAGAAAAGTCCAAGATAATTTTCGAGATAATTTTTTCGATGCTTAGCGAAAGAAGTGTCATACCCTTATATAGGGAGAGCATGCTCTCGAGATAAGATCTCAAGAGATTACCAAGCAATTTCCATAATTACTAAATGCCAAAACCTAGAAAAGCTAGGTAAAAAGCAAACACAAAAGTCAAATGACTTTTACAAAAGTAGACAATAAAACAAACTACTTTAATAAAGTAAAGTGATGATGAAAAGAAAGATTCTCACCAAGGTCACGTGTCCTTTTCACCTTGATATAAAGGTGGTGGAGTCGATCAGGATCTTATCTGAAAGGAATCAAAACTTTATTGGGAAATGAGCTCATCATCAAACACAAAATCCAAAGGATCCTAGCTGTATTCAGCTATAAGAAACATAGTGGAGGGGTCCACTAAGCCATTATTGATTCCAGTAGCTTTTCTTAGTGGAGTATTACTGAGTAGTGATTGAAAAGGAATAAAAAGAGGCAATGCTGGCATGGGCCAGTTCATCCCGTGCTTCAAAATAATATGCAATGGAAGATACACTGCAAGAGCACTCAATGTTGGGTCCACGGGGTACCCATGATATCGTGTCACAAGTGGTGTGTGAGATATCACCATAAACACAAATACCATCTTTTTCTGCAAGTACGGAAAAATTCCTGAACTTGCCATATTGTTCAAAAAGAACAAATGCTTTGTATCTTTCAAGATTAGTGTGAGAGAATAAATATCTTCTTCCAAATGCTTTTGAGAACTTATCAGCTGTAACAGAAGAGAGGAAGAAAGGCTTAGCTATCTTGGGTTGATGCAGGAGAAACTGATGAACACTCTTAAGATTGATCTTTGAATAGTATCCATTTGAATCCATAGTCCACTCTGGTGGAGTAGAAACACAAGAAAGTCTGATATTGACTTTATCAAGAGAAATATTATTCTCAAGGATGACATCCTTAATAATCTGAGGTAGATCATCAGGAAGTTTGCTGCCTTTAATAAGGACCCTGTTAACTACTTCTATCTCAATAAGATCTTAGAGAGTAACAGTATTCTTCATGACTGACATAGCTTGGAATTCAGGATAAACTATATTAGCACGAGGAAAGCAGAAGGGGAAAATACCTTCCTGCCTAACCATGTGAACTAACATCCCGGGTATATTCCGCAGATGTTCAGCAAGGAAGTCTAGAATAAATGAACTCCTTCTGAAATGGCTTTCAAAACTCATCAGGTGGATCTAAGCTTTGATTTCTTCTGGTAAATTCAGAAGACTTGGCCGGACTTCAATTCGCTATTGAGCTTGCTCAAGGAGAGCAATATGATACTGAAGTCGCTCAATCTGAAACTCTAATTCTCAAATTTCTGATTGATGTTTCTGCTTAAGCTCTGCAGTCTGAACTAACAAAGCTTGAGACTTAGCTTCCAATGTCTGGCTATTTCCATCTTGGTTTCTTACATCAATGGATACTTGATATGAGTGTAAAGTTAACTTGGCTTCTTCTTCAGAATATAAACCTTTCCATAAAGGTTTCTCAACACCTGAGATACTGCTTACAACGTCTATCCATTTGGAGAAGACACCTGTTTGTCGACCGTTGAAGATAGCATAAAAGTCAAAGTTAGAATGGGCTTTGACTCCTACCTTGTTTTGAGGCCTGAAACCTCAAAACTGCTCTGCATGGGGCAAAGGCTAATTTCTGGCCACATTCCAGAAATACTTGTTGAGGCAGAGAAGCACTCGAATGAACTTGGGTTTCCTAACTTTATCATATGGAGAGAGCCTCCAAAGATGATCCATCAAGGTTTGCTGTTCTTGATTAAGGACAGTACCAGAGATGGGCTTGTAAATAGGCTCAAGTAAGTCAAGATTAAATCTATCATTACTTGGGTCATATCTAACTTGTGGGAAGAATTCCACAGAGCTAGACTGGCTAGATCCTGCCATCTTTAAATCTGCAAAGAGACAATCGTTAGCAAAATCATAAAAAGAAATAAATTCTTTTTTTTTTTCTAGACATTTAAAACAATTTTGTTAAAAACATCTGGATTTGTAATCCTTTCTACCGTGAGGTAGGATCTGGACACAGATCTTTCTTTGAAATAATATATACTGCATAGCAGTATTGGACAATGTTCATTTTCTAGCGAACACGCAGTGGGTTCGGACTTGCTTGCCTAAGAGTAGATGACTCAGCAAGGTGGATGTGTTTAGAAGGAATATCACCCGAATCCAAGTGATTCTTAACAGAAGTATAAACTTCTATTTTAAAGAGACTATAAAAGATACCAAATATTTATCTGATTCCTTTATTTTATAGAGGCCAAGAAATTGCTTCTATAACTTTTATGTTTAAAAGTTAGTCCCAAGTGTGGAACTAAACTCTTCATTCTGTTGGCTATCTTCAGTATTACTCAACAACCTGTTAATCTTAAACAAAAGACTGCAACAGACTGATTAGTAATAAATGTGAATTTAATGCACAACACAAAACAGAATAATATCGAACTTGATAAACTCAATCCACGAAGATCAAGCTTATAGTGGTCAAGTAAAATAGTATTATTCTAACCTGACAAAATTAGAGAAAAGGCAAAACCTTTAACTCTGAGGAAAAGTGAAAACTTAATCTCTTTTCTAAACAACTTCAGAAAATAAGGATAGAATAATCATTTGAAGATGTCATAGCATGAAAGACACAAAACAAAGCACCTTAGCTTTATACAAGGTTTAAAGAATGAAATAACCCAAAAAACCAAGTATTATTTAATAGAATAGAAACTATCACAGACAGAACTGAAACTATCAAGAGTATTAATATTTACCTTTACTAAGACAATAATGATAGTCTTGGATATAAACAAGATGTTTATATAATAATCTAACTTAGTCACAGAGGTCTTAGAGACTAAGCAGATGACTATAAACAAATATTGTTCATTGATTCTTTTAAAAGATTCATTTGAGTCTTTTAATTCGAGAGGAATTCCAATCGAATCTTGCTATGGTATTACAAAGTGTAATCCCATGTTTAGACACAAAGTCCAAACTGATTTGCCAAAAGTATGTTTCAGCAAAATTACCGAAGTGATTACTCTAGTAATTCTTGAAAGAGATAAAATATCTCAAAAGGCTACATCACAACACTTTAGGATGAAAGAGCTGTAATGTCTATCTCTTAATGAAAGAATACTCATAAAAGATAGATTTAACTCAAGAGTTAGAATAAGCAAACAAAGAAGAATACTTTACTTGCAATTCAACTCAAAGTATCTTAGAGAAATGTATAGGTAAATACTACAACAAGTCTCACAGATATAAATACTGAATTCAGTATTTGACTAATTAGAATATTTCTCTGTAACAGCATACTGCTAAAGAGAGTACTCTAAAAGACTTTGAATCTTTTAATCCTAAGATAAGGATTAAATCAAGGAAAGTTCCAATGGAAATATTTCCAAGAATTATAGACCTTGTAAAAGATCTGCTAAGAGATTAAATCAAAACTCTTAGTTTATGAGACACTAAAAGTGTCTACCATTGATCAAGACTAGCAAGGCTAATAATGATCAAAGAATTCTAGAGTTCTAGAATAAACCCAAAGAGTTAGAGAGAATCTAAGGATAAATTCAAAACTCAATATTGATAAAATAACCAACTGACTTAACCCTAGACAAATAAATTGTCCAGAATTATTTTAGACAATATAATTGCCTAAAACTTAAGGAGGCTAACCCACTCAGAGGTGGCTATCCCTCTCCCCCTGTAAAGGAGGGTTACCGCCTTTAAAGAACCTAAGACGAGCAAGGGAGGAAGAATATCCCCATAGGTAATCTATAAGATAGATCCCTTGCACACTTGCTGGAAGGGGAAACCAACATGAGTTAGATAGATTCTTATAATCTATCATGGTTCTAGAAGTTTGACTTAGAATACTAAGTCGTAGAACCTGGTGTTGGTTGTCTGACACAGAGTGTTCAAAACGAATGTTATCAATTAGAAAACTATGATTAACATTCCTTTCTAACTATAACATAAGAGTTTCTAGGATATGACAAATGTTTGTAAAGGATACAAACTTTGCTCCTAGCTTTGAAGCGAACCCAGTTGTAACAATTGTGATTAACCTAATAAGCTTATGCTTCTTATTAAGCTTAGCTTCTTGGGTAAGAAAAGGACCAACAGAATTGTCCAATGAAACCCAAGGTTTAATACCTTTAAACAATATCCCAAGAATACTGGGGTTCAAAGATATAATCTGAATGATAGAGGCAAGTTGAGAAGAAAAGTGTTCTTCCTCAAGCTTAACTCTAATCAACAGAGTTGGACTAGAAAACTTATTTCTGGGAAGAGAATAAGCTTTCATAACCAGTGACACAACTGGTCTATTAAGAACAAAAGTTCTTTTAGGTTCAAAAGATTGAAACCTAGTTTTACTAGTAGATTCCTTAATGTTCCTCAATGAATCTACTTCAAACTTCTTTCTCAAGTTCAACAAAGTAGAATATTGGTTTAGATGAGAAAAGATGCTGATTTTAGAGGAGAGAACTTTATCAAACTCTTCTATGGAACCTTGCAACTCTTTCGAGTTACTTTCCAAATTCTTAATAAGTAAGTTATACTTATCAAGTCTAATGGAATTTATTCTAAACAAGGTTATGAACCTTGTTAAGTCTATTTGTAACCCTACAAAAATCAGGTATACTGATTATGGGTTTAACAGACTTTTGATCTAAGACAAAAGATATTGTCTTTGAGGGTTTTAACCATTGGTTAAGATAAACCGTAGGTTTCCTCATGCAAAGAGCATTCTTACTATAAAGAATGATAGTGGAATTCTTAGCAGAGAAATCTGCTGACTGAAGAACCACTGGTTTAATAGGTTGGATTATTGGATTAAGAATTCTAGGATCCAATACAGACTAAGAGGACTGATCCTTAGCTTTATTAAGACAAGAATCAAAATCTTCGTCTTGTTTCAAAGGCTGAGAAGAATTAATTAACTCTTCATTACAAATGACAGCCTTATTATGACTGGAAGAATTTATAGGTTGATAAGAATTAACAACCAGATCTTCACCAGGCTTGTTACCTGTACTAGGCTGATGGAAATCAACCATTGGCTGAGGAAAGTCAACCATTTGTTTTTGACAAGATTGGGGAATATTTCCCAAATCTTGCGTGATGTTAGACTGGGAAGATTCAGTCTTAACAATATTAGGCTAGGGACATACAGCCTTAGCACTATACTGAGAAGATTTAGTTTTAGTACTCTTAGCTAATTGGGATCCTTTTCCCAATTTATCTGTATTAGCAATAGACATATTTTCTATGCTTCTACCAGATACTTTATCAGAAGTAATACTGATATTCTTGCTAGAGGAGCTATGATCATGATCAAGCTTGGCTAACCTCTTGTAGATCTCAGAGAGCAATATATTATCGCTAGAGTCTACATGATTATCTGGCAAGGGTTTAGGATGAACCATTTGCACAGAATGAGTAGCTTATAAATTTAAGCTACCTTGACTATTAGGAAGGGTATTACCTATCCTAATGTGAGGTTTAGCAGGTTGATTCTGCTGAGAGCATTTCTCAAACTGAACTGTAGGAGTATTTACAGAACCTTCCATCTTATTAATAGAGGATTTATGTTGTTCTATTATGTTCTGCAAAATATCTTCTAAGGAATTCAAAGAAATCCATCCAAGGATGGTTTTGCAGGAAAAGGTCATACTTCCTATAAAGTAAGGACCTTCTTTGCACAGAAAAGTGAGTTAGGAACCATTACTTAACTTTCACATTTCTGGAATACTAAGACCTAACTTAATGGATATGCTACTGAATCGAGCTATTAGATCCATAACCTAATCCATTCTCCAGCGTTTTTGATGAGGACCAGCAAGTTGATCACCATTCGGATAAAGTTAGAAAAGATCCAGATCCTTTAACGATTCATGGAGGACCAATGACACGAGCTAAAGCTAAAAGGATGAAAGAAGCCTTAACTTGTTTAATGGCATTTAGAAGGAGCAAGCTAGTCAAGATTTGGTCAAGGATCTAAGGATGCAAGAGGAATCTAAAATGGTCAACATGTTTCAAGCAAGTCCAAATCACGAAGACAAGAGTCCAGCCTTGTTAGAATGAAGTATTTAGCTCATTTGAAGAATAAAAGGCCATTCGGCCATGTTAGGCTTTGTAGGTTTATTTTGTTTTAGTTTGAGTTTTTAATTGTGTTGGGTTTTTAACTTGAACATTTAGGGTTTTATTTTATTAAGTGGAGTTCATGTGTCCTTTAATTAGGAAAAAGGAGTTTCAAAGGCTGAGTCATTTATGGCCGACATTCATGTTCTAGTTAATGTGGTCAGTTACATAGTTAATGGGTGGTTACACATTTAATATGAATGATTCAAGATAGAATCATCGTACAATACAGAATGGACCGCAGCTATAGATTACTTACAAATAAAGTACCCAACTTTATTTGCTATCTATGGACTCTTTAGATTGCACATCTCTTACTGTATCCATCTGTATATGGCAATCATATACACAGTATGAGATTACATCCGGCAATATAAGATGTTATAATACAGAAGTTTATATAATATAAATGATACGATAAGAATGAATTGAACTCTTCTTTTATTTATTTATAAAAAACCATTTACAAATTACATCTTTAGGGCAAAAACCCCAGCAGTGGAATGATGGTAAAGCTAGTTTATGATATTTTCGCATATAGGGGTGTCCAATACATATACTGAAGAACAGAAGTGGAAAGCTGAAACCTTGTTAACAGGTATGCCTATTTGTAGGATATCCAAAGAAAACTAGAAGAGAATTCTTTTATAATTCTCAAGACAACAAACCGTTTGTATCGACAAACGCAACGTTTCTTGAAGCAGACTATATGAGAACTTATAAACCTCGATGCAAGATTGTGTTAAAAGAGCTAGAACCTAGTATGACCAGTGCTCAGTCAACAAAAGTTGTTCACAAATTTTTAATTCCATCGACATCTGACAGTTAGATGATTCCTAGTTTGGAAGCAATACCACTTAGATGTAGTGGGAGGGTTGTACGACAACCTGATTGTTATTTAGGTATTGGAGAGGCACATGAGTAGACGGAAAGGTAGAGACCTTCAAAGTAAGGCTAGTGGTGAAGGGTTATACCCAGAAAGAAGGCATCGATTATGGTGAGACCTTCTCGCCAGTAGCTATGTTTTAATCTATTAGGATACTTTTATCCATAGTTGCCTATTTCAATTACGAAATTTGGCAAATGGACGTCAAGACTGTATTCTTTAATGACAATCTCGATGAGAGCATCTACACGATGCAACCAGAGGGATTCATATCCCAAGATCAAGAGAAAAAAGTTTGCAAGTTGCAAAGGTCCATTTATGGACTTAAGCAAATATCTAGATCTTGGAATCTTAGGTTTGATACTACTATCAAAACTTATGGCTTTGAGCAAAACGTTAATGAACCTTGTGTGTACAAGTGCTTCATCGACAAGAAAGTAGTATTCCTGGTCCTTTACTTAGATAGTATCCTACTTATTGGGAATGATGTAAGGATATTATCAGAAGTAAATGTTTGGCTTGCTAATCAATTCCAAATGAAAGATTTGGGAGAGACAAGTTATGTTCTATGGATCCAATTAATAAAGGATCGCAAGAACAAACTATTAGCATTGTCTTAAGTATTATATATCGATAAGATACTTGTGTGATTCTCGATGCAGAACTCCAAGAAAGGTAGTTTGCCTTCGAGGCATGGAGTTCATTTATCTAAGGAACAGTATCCTAAGACACCATAAGAAATTGAGGATATAAGACGAACTTCCTATAAGTCAACAGTAGGTAGTCTTATGCCTACTATGATATGCACGAGACCCGACATCTGCTTCGCAGTAGGAGTAACTAGTAGATATCAGTCCAACGTAGGACTAGATCATTAGGTTGCTGTTAAGCATATTCTCAAGTATCTTCGAAGAACGATAAACTATATGCTAATATATTATTCCCAACCGGATTTGATCCCGTTAAAATATACAGATTCTGATTTTCAGTCTTGTCTGGGTCAGTTATCACCCTTGGTGGTGGAGCCATAGTATGGAGGAATACCAAGCAATTTTGTATTACTAATTCTACCATGGAAGCCAAGTGTGTAGCAGCTTTACAAGCTGCTAAGGAGGCTGTAAGGCTCCGTAAGTTCTTGAGTGATCTGAAAGTTGTTCCAGATATGGATAAGCCCATGATCGAGTGACATGGATTATCTAAATTAAATAATTCTAATTACAAGATTTAATCCAAGGCATTCCTTGGTCTTCATGTATTCTTTTGCCTTCAAGTCCATCATCCTTTCGTATTGGGCTCCCTATTAAGTCCAACTTGATTTAATTTAAGTGATCCATCTCAAGGGTTGAACCTTAAGGCCCATCACTTAAATCCAGCAAGGTATGGCTGTCCAAGAAGCCTATTGAACTACCCTTTTGCAAACCTCAAGTCTGCTCACACACAGGAAATGCACACAGCAGCCTTGGATGCTTTAAGGCTGTCCAAATGGCTTTTATGGGCTGCCATCTTTTGTACCAAGGCCCACACATTACCCTAACACGTATCTAAGGTCCAAACAAGGCCCAAAACAGCCCTATCACAAGCAAAGGCGCGGATGTTGCTGCGCACACTTGGTGTGAGCTGCTCATAGTGTGCGTAATGGAGGTTTTGGCCGCAGTTTTTTGTTTTGATTTTTTACTAATATTCTAGAATAATATTTGACAATATTTCCCAGAAAATTCTAGCAAAAATCATCCGCAAAAAAACCGCATGGGCAGCCCCAAACTTGTAAATACCCTAAAACTTGTAATTATAAATGTAATTAGACATAAATAAGAGTTAAAGATTTATCATTCGAATAAAATTCTTTTTTTTTGTTCATACATTTATATATTGTACATGTAACATCCAAGATTGCAAGATGTAATCTCAAAAATGAGTTTATGAATGTCATAAACAGAAGGATTCATTTTGAGATATGTAATCTAAAGAGTCCGTGGAGAGAAAACAAAGCTGGGTACTTTGTTTCCGGTTGATCTACTGCTGCGGTCCATTCTGTAATGTACGGTGGTCTTATCCTAGATTGTTCATGTAGTTGACATGAGAATAGAGGCAACTTATATAATGAGATCATATAGGACTGTACTGCGATTTATATGAATCTCCCACCAAGATCTATTAATAGATAAGATTCATATATATCGACAAATGATGGCTGTATATAGGTGATCTTAATCCTGAATATCTTATCGACTTCTTGAGATTTGATCGTGGCTTTTGACATACCATGAGTGAGGTCAATGTTATATGCTCGATCAATACCTCCGTATCTTGAAGTTATGATTTGGCTTGTGGATGGGAAGGTTTGAACACAATAGTGGAATCCACACCTTTTTTCTTGAAGTAGATGAGTAGTTCTCTTAAAAATTGATTTAGGGCTTGAACAATTATGTGTGCTCTCCTTCTCCCGTAAAGGAAGAAAGGATTTAATTGTTCATTAGAGAATCAACGGTACTTAAAGGAAAGGATAGCATGAAGACCAAAACCAGAATCATAAATAATTCGTCGCCCAAACACCTTCACCAAAGGACCCAACGGATGTCAATAATCAAACCAAAGGGAAATATCCTCCCCATTACCCACTCGAAACTGCATCAACCGCCGCACAAGACACCGAAGGCCCAAAATTTTCCTCCAACTCCACGAGCAATCCCCAGGGCACCTAACCTCCCACACATTCTTTCCCTTAAGCAGAGTAGATCTAACCCACGACACCCAGACAGAAGAATGGAAATAATTATGTCATAATGAATATATGGAAATAAAAATGTAATAAAAATGAGTTATTACCAGTTGATGATTGTATTAACTAAATTATTCAAAGTCCTCTCTTGAGATAAATCAAACATATCCCACATACACTAATATTCTATCTCTCGATGAATATTCAAATGTATGAGAATGCATTAATAACAATAACACTAACAATGATCACACAAAATAAGTTAATATATCTCTATTTAACTCCAAAATCGTGGTGGGCATTTTAGTGAACACGTTATGAGCGTCACCTCTCAGTTCATAACTCACAACAATAAAAATCAACTAAATACAGACCATTGCACTTAGAGGCATAACAAACAAAATACCCACTAAAAAATGAATAATAATCAACAATCAAAACAATTTATAACTTCATTCAAAATTCCATAAAAAGATTCATCATTATCTTGGCAAACAAAATTAGTTCACCATCAAAAATCAAAACTATATATTAAATTCGAAATAAGATTCATAAACATAAATATAAAAGAAATACACATGAACGAAAAAGAAAGGATAAACTCTTTTTGGGCTAAGAATCGTTCGAAGTCATGTCCCCAATCTCCTAGTAGCCGTTCCTTCTCTCTTTTACTCGCTGCTTGAGTTCTCTACCTTTCTCTCTACGGATTTCCTTCAGTTTTCTGCCTCCTCCCCCCTCTTGGTGCTGCTCTCTTCCTTCCCTTGGTGCTGCTGTCTTCTTTTCTTTTTTTGGCTGCAACTCTCTGTTCCTTAGCGCTGGTGGTCCAGTCTCCTTCTTCCCACTGCTGCTGCTCCTTTTTCCTGCATTTGGCAGCAGTTCACAGCTCTTGTCTCTCACAGACCCGCAGCCACAACCATCTCTTTTTCTTCCCGCAACTTAGTATTTTCTTCTTCTTCTTCCAGCAGCTGCTGCTTCCTTCTTTCTTCTTTTTGCCGCAGCTCACGCCTCCAACCAGCCCCGTCTAAGTCTGCCCAAGCTGCTGCGTACTTTTCCCTTTTAAAAGATCTGCTAGGGCGTAAAAAAAAAAACCATGGTCATGACGTGCACGCAGGTCGCACGCATGTCGCGCGCCTTATTTTTTTTTTTCTCTTCCAATGCAAAAACAACGACGTTTCAATGCCATTTATTTTCTTTGGTGCTAAACGCACCGTTTCACTAAAGTTTTGCACAACTTTCTGAAATTGTGCTTTTGCCCTGACTTTCTGAGATGTTGTCAGCAAGGCCCTTATTACTAAGATATGAATATTGCACTTTTACCCCAAAATTCTATAAAATAATTACTTGAGTCCCTATACCTGCACATTAAAGAAAAATATTAAAAACAGTCGATAATTACTCGAGAACGGAACAAAAGTAGGTAAATATAGCTAAAGATGGAGGCTCATTTTTTATCAAGAAATGAAGCCAACAAATACCCCCAAATTTAATTTTTGCTCGTCCTCAAGCAAAATCGGAACAAAACAAAAATGCAAACAAAAACAAAAGGAAAACTAAAACAAAAGAATAAATATAAACAAACAACTAGCCTAAACCACTTTCGTAGGTAACACGATGACACTTAGCATGTGCCATAAGCCTTTAAACCCATAACTGTCCCTAGTGGATAAGTTATAGTCTCGTGAGGGTTTACCAGTAATAATACTCACAAACGCATCTCTAAACATTAAAGAACAATTAATTTGCCAAATGAAACACAATCTATTAAGATAAAAATTAGCAAAACCAATAAGTAAAATTCAAAAGCATCCACTCTGAGATTTTTGCACCACTTACACGCACATGCCAACACTCTAAGAATCTTAAAAAGAAAACAATTGTGTTCAAATAACCAGGATAGAATTCGCCTCGACTCTAAACCTCTCAGGATAATTCTCTAGAAAATTGCTTAGAACCTAGACAACACACTCATCAAACTCATGCGGAAGAAATTTATGCTCAAAGAAATACGAATATACATCGCATGTGAAAATCAATTTGAAGAACGCTACTTTTTAAGCACAAAGATCTCATTGAAATGATCGAACATTATGAACAAGATATCAACATGAAAACCTTTACATTAGAGCTAGACCCTCAAAAGATCAGCAAGTCTTAATAAATGTTGTAATGGGGCTTTTGGGTGATAAGTTAAGAAAGAAATGCAAAAAGGGAATGCAAAAAGCTTTCGATCAAGTTAAAAGATTACATAGCATTTTTCAATACATAGAAAAATCTCTTTTACGTTTATTCTGTTATGCACACACGGCTTTGCACAATTCCCTTCTTTTATTTTTCTGATTTTTTTTTTCTTCTTTCATTCTTCGTTCTTTCTTCTTTTGTTTTTTTTTTTTTTATCATAGCAATATACAACCTTGGCATAGACTTGTGAAATTCACTCATGTAGTTATTTTCTTTTCTTTTCATCTTAAAATGATCCAAGCTAATAAGGTAAGGCTATTTCATATACAGAGCTTGGTTCTGGATTTATGTAGGTGATGAAAGAAAAGGCTTATAAGTGTTTAGCTTCAAAATAGTTATTGGAGTACACACAAAGATAGGATGAATTTTTGGAATTTTAGTAGCTCAACATGCATAGCCTACATCACTTCTAAAGGAGAAAACCAACTCAACATAGGGTAAACACATGATATCTTAGATGTTGTTCAAAAATATTCAATACAAAACCTAAATAAGATCAAACTAATCAATTAAAATTAAAGATAAGTATGTAAAGAGTAGAAACAAAAATACCCTATCAAATAACAAAGTATAAGCTCAAAAACTCACTGGGTAAGTCTCCACTATTTATCCTAGTCGATTGAACATGACATGTTTTCACAAAAAAATAAACAGAGTGTAACACAATGCGGTGAAAAATATGGCACAAAAAAAAATCTGAGTGGTCCCAAACAAATTAAAACTCATTGAAAAAATTAACAATTATGTTTCAACAGAAAGAGCACACATGACAAAAAGGTACAAAAATGTTCAGAATCTAAACTAAACACACTAAACACAGACTAAACATACTGGGCATTTTTTTTGAATAATGTAACTATATTAACCAAAGAGACAAAACAAAAGCAAAGGGGCCTACCACAGCGAGAAGATCACAAGGTCAGACAAGGGACAGGCCCCCTATCAACCGAAACTCAAAACACAACAAATCAATAAAAGCTAAACACAAACCCTGTCATAGGGTACAACCAAAAGTAATCCACCAGAACAACAGCAAAAGGGACAAACACCCTAAAAGGCAAAACAAGTGAATTACACAAAAATAGAATCAGATAAACCCCAAGACTGGTGGAGCCACCTGTTAGTAGGAGAAGGCACCACACCAGATAAGGAATTAAGACGCATACAAACATCTCTAACAATGGAACGAACAACCACAGTAACAGGTTTAGGTAACTCGCCATGCATCCTAGCATTCCGCTCACGCCAAATAGCATAGACAGTAGCCGCAAGCATAATACGCACCACCCACCCACGAAGCTGCCGACCTCGGAAATGGCAAGACCAAAGAATAGTAGCCTCCCAGCTCCAAGCACGAAGAGGTAATCTACACTTCCTTAAAAGAGCAAACCAAACCTCACAAGAATAAGAACAATAAAAAAAGAGATGAGGGACATCCTCACAACTCCCTCCACAAAACACACAACGAATAGCTGGAATCAAGCATAAACAAGAAGCTTATCCTGAGTAGAAAGAGCACCCCTAATGGCCAGCCAAAAGATAAAAGCATGTTTAGGAATTGCTTTAGAATGCCAAACGGACCTAAACCAATCCACTGCTGGCTGACGGGACCGAAGAGACTCCCAAGCATTAGGAATAGAGAAAGCCCCACGAGAGTCCTCAACCCAACACAAAGTATCAGTTTGAGAGTTATTAGGCCTCAAGTAATCATGGATATAACTAATAACGTCCATCCAATTTCCAGTCAAGGAATGAGGCCAAGCCCAATCCCTTCCCTGAATAACATCTGCCACCTTTGCATGAGGACCAAGACCAGAATCATAAATAATCCGCCGCCCAAACACCTCTACCAAAGGACCCAAAGGATGCCAATAATCAAACCAAAGGGAAATATCATCCCCATTACCCACCTGAAACTGTATCAATCTCCGCACATGACTCCTAAGGCCCAGAATTTTCCTCCAACTCCACGAGCAATCTCTAGGGCACTTCTCCTCCCACACATTCCTTCCCCTAAGCAGAGTAGACCTAACCCATGAAACCCAAATAGAAGATCTCAAATTGCTACAAACAGCCCATAAATGCTTAATTATGGCAGCTTTATTCCAAACCTTAACACTTTCATGCCCAGTCCACCCTCTTCCTTTGGTAAACACACTGAGGACTAAGCAACCTTCGCCCCACCTTTACCTAAATCTGAACCCCTCCAAAGAAAACTACGTAAAGTAGCTTCAACATTTATTACCACCGACTTAGGTAGGATAAAAATGGAGGACCAATACACTTGGATAGAGAACAACACAGATTGAATGAGTTGAACCCTTCCTGCAAAAGAAAAAACCCTACTGGTCAACCTTTTAACCCTCACCACAATTCTATCAACAAGAACCCTACAATCCACTGCCATAAACTTAGTAGAAATTAGAGGGACCCCAAGATATCTGACAGGTAACACCCCTTCTTGGAAACCCAGGATCCCAAGCAACTCTTGCTTAATCTTAGAGGACACACCAGCCACAAAAAGATTACTCTTACTAGGATTAGGGACCAATCCAGAAAGAGTTTGGAACTGACCAAGAACACCATTAACCGCAGTAACTGACTCCCTCTCTGCCTTACAGAAAACCATAAAATCATCCGCAAAGCATAAGTGAGAAATACAAATCTTTCTGCACCCTAGTGGTAAGCAAATTGACCTTCTTGTTACATAATTCGCATCAGCCCTGAAAATACCTCCATAGCCAGCACAAATAAATAAGGTGACATAGGATCCCCCTGCCTCAAACCTCGGCCACTATTAAAGAAGCCATTCAGTTCGCCATTGATAGAAATCGAGAAACGGGGAGTAGAAATACATTCAGAAATCCAAGCTATCATCTGCTCCGAAAACCCTAAAATCTGTAAGACAGCCAGCAAGAAATCCCACTGCACAGAATCATAGGCTTTCATTAAATCTACCTTCAGCGCACACCTAGGATGACCCCTGTCGCGATGATAGTTCCTCAATAATTCCTGCGACAGTAAAATATTGTCATTAATCCTCCTACCAGCAACAAAGGCCGACTGAGAAGGACTAACAATATCAGGCAACACCTTTTGAACTCGATTTGCAATAATTTTGGCAATGCATTTGTAGATAATGTTATAACACGAAATAGGCCTAAAATCCCCAACCTTAGAAGGATTGGGAACCTTAGGTATAAGAGCAATCACAGTAGCATTCACTTGCTTGAGCAATCTCCCAGAGCTAAAAAATGAACGAATAGCACGAAGAAAATCATCACCAACAACGGACCAGGCTTTCTTGAAGAAAGTAGCATTATACCCATCCGGACCAGGAGCTTTGTTATCTTTCAGAGAGAACAAAACCGCCTTAATTTCATCATCACTAACTTCTCTACCCAAGGTAGCACTCTGATCACCAGAAATACTCTTAGGGAGAGCCCGCCTCACTAAATCAAGGTCAATCCTAGGGCATCCAGCAGGCTGACTAAGAAGTGTCTCAAAGCAGTTCACCACCATAGACTTAATTTCACTAGGCTCCGCCACACGATTACCATGCTCATCAATAAGAGATAAAACCTTACTCCTAAATTTATCCACTGAACCCGGGACTTTTGTCTAAAAAACTCTCCTCATCTCTGCTCAAATCACCATAAAGCTTCACCAACCTAAACTCCTGCTCATGTAATGAAGCATTCATAGGCTGCCCCTGAATATCCTACTGCACAGATTCCAGAGCATGCTTAGCTTGCTGCACCCTAGAAGACAAATCAGAATAACACTCCCTATTAAGTTTCTTACGCTCCACTTTCAATCGTTTTAGCTTCTTACATAGCTGAAACATAGGAGAACCATCCACCCTGTTTGCCCAAACCCGATCCACCAAGGATAAAAATTATGGATGATCCGCCTAGAAATAAAAAAACTTAAAAGGCACCCGTCGTCGAGGGAGATCCACAATCTCAACAATCATAGGAGAGTGATCTACCTTTTGAATATTGGACCCTTACAGGAATATTGCGTAACTCATCTTTAGACAAGGATAAACTAGGCTGCCACCTTTTAAGAACAAGCAATTTATTCACTATATGCCATGGACCTTTTTCAAGAACTTCACAAGTATGGTCAAGACTATCAAACTTGAAAATAAAGAACCCTTGTTCCGAAGATAAGACTTCTTTAATGCCAAACCTACCCCAAATTTTATGAACTACTGAATTCACTACGGGGAAAGGAATTCGGTTATCCACAAAGTACCCTATCAAAGAAGTTCTCCATTCTTCACTTCCCTCAATAGCTACCACAACCGGAGGGCTAACTTTAATTCTTCTATTCTCTTCAGTAGGTTTAAAATATTGTAAGGATTCAAAGGTAGAAGATCGTACCTCACAAGCGATAGGAGAAGAATTCTAGACAGCCTTAGCATAAGATGGTTTCAGCCCTTGATCATGCATGGAAGAAGGTGTTGAAAATGGTCCAACATCATCCTCTCCTTGTCCAAAGCTACCAAGACCCGAAATTGAACCCAAAGCACTCGATTTTGGCCTAATTACACCCACATCAGACCCAAAATGCAAGTTACCAAGCTTTTCCTTTCTATTATCATCTCTTGCAAGCCCAAATCCACCATAATTCGAAGGAGATTCAATAACATTAATCCTTGCCCTATCTAATTTTGTAGAATTAGCCCCATTAGCTCCAATTTCGTGCCCAACATGACTAATACCCGAAATTGAACTCAAAGCACCAGATTTTGACTCTATTATCCCCATTCCTTGCTGACTACTTTTATTTAGTGAAGGAAAGTCATCAACAACCATCTTCCTTTGACAATTTTGGCCATTAATGTCAACATTAACATCCTTATTTTGAAAAATCCGCCCATGAGAATCATCCATCCTTTGCACATGTCTCCAACCACCATTTGAAAACTTTGTCAATTATTATCTCTATGCAACACCTCATTCAACAAGTCTTCACCCTTTTCACCAACGTCAACCACACCTTTTTTCTTGTCCAATCCCGAAATAGTTGAAAGACAACCAACTTTAACACAATTTTCACCCAAAACCAGATTTTCATCTTCCTCAACACGCATCACCCCATGAAGAACATCACCATGCTTGCCTTCAATCCCATTTGCACAACCAACAGCTCCATTTGCAAGCTTTCCATCACTCAAATTCGCCAACCCACCATGTCTTGCACTATCAATCAGATTTATATCAAACACAACTTGATCTGCACATCCAACTTGCTACAATTTGAAAAAGACACACCAGCTCTTTCTCTACCTTTGAAAACATGTTCTCCATCCTTCTTTACACCATCAACAAGAGATGATCTACCATGACAGCTCATCACTAGCCCTTTATGACAACCCTTTATTTCATTAGACATTAAAGAAGAAACAAGGTCTCCACTCTTCATTCCACCCTTCTTTACATCACCACCAGCAGCTAATGAACCACCAACTATGGCTCCAACCAATATACCAAGCAGATGATGATGATCACAACCCAACAATAAAGACAAAACGCAGCTCAAAATCACAAGCAAAATCAGTCACGAGATTGGCCAAAGTAGAATCATCCACCATGGCAAACAAGCAAAATAATGGAAAACGGACCAGCAAAATAACACTAAAAGAGAGGGAGATGAGCTCGTGATCACTAAGAGGAAGATGAAGATCATAACCCTACCAAAAGGAAAAACGCAGCTCAAGAACACAAGCAAAAATACTTATAAGATTGGTAAAGAAAAAACAAAAATGGACCAGCAAACCTAAAACTAAAGGAAAACAAAATTTGATCTCGTAATCATCAAAGAAAATAATGATAATCACGAAGAAAGAATAGAAAAAATCGAGAAGACACTAAGAAAATTCTAAAAAGAAGGCTGAGCATTTTCTATACGTGGCAGTGTTATACCTAAATCTTCCAAATGCAAAATGCATGTAAGGAAAGTCTAGGTTTCTAGCCGATATACGTCAACTAAACACAACAAAAACACTAGAAAAATATAAAATGAAAAAAAAACCAAAAACCACTACCTCCAGACCTAAGATAAATATTGTCCCCAACGTTTTAGAACCTTATACAAGAGAAAATAGGGTGTTAAACAAAAAATAAAAACTAAAAACAATCTAACTAAACACACAAGCAAAAACAAAGTAAAATTAAAAAATCAAACAACGACCAAACACTTCAAAATTATTCACATCCAACCGAACTTCCCCCAAACTTCGAAAATTTTCAACAAGGCACATCACTTCAAATAAGCTAATGGGCAAGGGTTTAAAAAAATATATAAATAAACAAAAATTAAAAAGAATTAAAATGAATGAAAATAATATACAATTTTACCTGGTTGCTCTTACTTTCGCCCACCTGCCCCATAATTGATATCTTCTTATCAACTTATCGCACTATCCTAACCAAATGACTAGAAGATAAGATAACTCTCTCAGCCTGCATACCTCGAATGTGAAGGTAGCTTCTTACGGCCCAAGCGCGGCGATTGCTCAAAAGGAGGAGGCGGTTTAAGCTTTCTTTCTCCGACATCTACAAAAACAAAAGTTGTAATGCCCCTAATTTTTCGTAAATATAATAAATATCCTTGGATTATTATTAATTATTATTGAGAATGCAAAAGTTAAGTATGTGAATTAAATTGGTGGAAAGCATATATATTCGATATATAGTGTATAAATGAATAGTGATTTTAACTGATTTAACTTCCATGAGAGATATTATTTTCATGGTGCATTTAGATGATAATGGGTCCAATAGAATATTGGTGAAGTCAATTTGGTAATTGGATAAGTGTGGAATATTTTTGGAATAATTATTGAGATGAAATGTGATTGGTGGATTAGTTTGATAATTAAACGATGATTGGTAAATCATATATGATTAATAGTAAATTTGTGCCATTGTAGGATTTTAAGAAGCTCAAGGGAGCAAGTTGCAATTGTTGAGAGATATATATATATATAGCTTGACAAGTGGAATCTCACTTAAAACCAAAGTCAAACAAAAAAAAAATTTGCACAGCAATTAGAAAAAAATAGAGCAGAGAGATTGGCGTGAATGGAAGAGAAAAGAAGAGAAAAAAAAAGGAAAGAAGGAGAAGAAAGTGGGGAGAGAAAAGAAAAGAAGAAGAAGAAGAAGAGAAGAAGAGGAAGAAAAAAAATATTTCCAAAAACGGTTTCCAGGTTGGTGTACACTTTTATTTTAAATGTTAGTTTTCAGATTCAAACTGATTAGTTGAATTTTTAATAATTCGTAAGTTTCTAATTGAATTGATTTGTGAATAAATTTTGAAAATGATTTTGGAATTTTATATATGTGGATTTTATTGATTTTGATAATTTTAGTTTCCAGAATATATTGTCATAATTAACTTTCGGTTTCTATATATATCATTTTGGAATAGCTTGATATTTGATTTTGGAATAATTGAGAGAATTTCTGTTTTATGAAATTTATTTGATTGTGCTATAGAAATTTTAAAAGTTGAAAATTGAGAATTTTTGATGATTTGTGAAATCTGCAATACCTGAATGATGGCCTTGATATATATATATATATATATGGGAATATGGATATAGGAGATTGACATGTCAATTGGGTATATTTAGCAGTACTGCACCGATATTTCTGTATTGATATCACTCTATGGATTATCAACAGTCACCGTTGTGGCCAATCCTTGAGTGAAGTTATTTTCGACGGGTAGTTCCAGTTGGTTCCGATGTCGGAAATAATATTTGTCTAGGAACACCATTTCAGCGGGCAGTTCCTGTTGGTTCTGATGCTGAAATGGGAAACCTGACTGTATGTTTGGCGGGCAGTTCCCGTTGGTTCCGATGCCGAATAACCCGTAATCCAGTCCTGTAAAACCCTGTTATGTGTATCAGAGGCCCAGTTAAGAAATGAATAATGGAGTTAATGAAAACTATGAAATGAATGCAAAAGAATTTTATTTGAGATTTAAATCCAGAAACATCCGAAAATGTTTTAATTAATATAGTTTCAGTTTATTCCATATTTGTAATGTTATGTTTTATTTACTTACGTATGATAATACGCATTTCTGAAAATTATTTCCATTGTTTTATTTTAAATTGAAAATATTTTAGTGTACACCCACTAAACTATATGCTTAGCGCGTTGATGTTTATCATGTGTAGGTAATAGAGAAACTAGCGGACAAAAAGATTGAAGAGTTGGTAGCTGCAGACAAAGTTCAGAGTCACATTACTCCTGGGTAGCTATTTACGTCCGGATGTATACTCATTTATTGATGCATGCATGTATATAAAAGAATGTGAAAGTTTATAATGTATAAGTTTTGTAAATATTCGCTTAATAGTTTATGTGGTTTTCAAATTATGAGATTTTATTATTTCTGAAAGATCATTTACTTATTGTTTTGTTGGAAATGTTTGGAAAGTCGCACTAAATGGAAGGGTGCGCATACTGTTGTTGAGAATTTGAAGTGTGTATTTTGGAAAGTTGTGATTTTGTAAACAGGTTTTTGGCAAGCCAGAAAAACAGAGGAAACTCTGTCAAAATTTTTTTTTCAAACAGTTTTGGTGGGCTCATTGTAAAAGATTTTAAAATGCAAAATTTTTTTTACAAAGATTTTCAAATTATAAATTAAGTTTAAAAAAGTTTGAAACCGGGTAGCGCTCCTTGGTTCAATCCAGACAGGTCGGGTCAGGGAGTATTACATTTTTAGTGGTATCAGAGCGCGGTTTAGGCGTTTCTGAACCAAAATAGTAATATTTTGTATATGCATGCATTGTACAAGGAAAACTATAGGAGGATGTGACTCTAATATGCTGACCTCTCTTCTGTCTTATATAAGATAAAAAGAAATGGAAGAAAGCGGAAATAGAGATAGACCTGAAAGTCCCGCCAGTGTGACTGGGGGAGCATCTAGAGAATCTGTAAGTCGAAGGGTAACTGGACCAGAAGTTCATGGTCAGCCGGCATTTATGCAACAAATGACTAAATTTGTTCAGAACGTGGCCAGAGCAGCGCCACGAAGGTCAGCAATTGAACGACTGGCCAAGTACAGATCGACAGATTTCCATGGAAGAAAATATGAGGATGCATCTGCCGTAAAATACTAGTTTGAGCGAATAGAAAGAATATTACAGCAGATGCATTGCACGCCTGAAGAAAGTCTATAGTGTGCAGTGTCCTTACTACAGGAGGATGCCTACCAATGGTGGACCTCCATTATACAGACAGTGCAGCCGGAAGAGAGAACTTGGGAGTTTTTCCAGAGGGACTTTAGAAGAAAGTATGTTGGTCGTATCTACCTAGATAATATGAAGAGAGAATTTATCAACCTGAAGCAGAAACAAATGACAGTGACTGAATATGAAAGAGAATTTATCAGGTTGAGTAAATATGCTAGAGATATGGTGGTCACAAAGGCAGATAGATGTCGGAGATTTGAAGACGGACTAAATGATTATATTCGCCTACTGGTCGCCGCACTTGAGTTTGAAGATTTTACTAGACTTGTCTCAGTAGCCCTAAATGTTGAAAAGGTCAAGAAAGAATAACAGGCCAGAAGAGACAGAAGTCAACAGAGAAAAGGATCAAGGCAATCTAGTTCATATCAGCCATAGAGTAAAAAGTTCAAGGGACCGTAGTCTAGTGGTCCAATGCAGTCACAGAGGTTCATACCAATAGTTAGACAGGGTCAGTCCGCAACATCAATAGCCAGTAACCGTAGGAGTACAGTTAGGGGACCAATCCCAGTACTATGTGAGCATTGTGGAAAGAGACATTTGGGGTAGTGCTGGAGAGTTACAGGAGCCTGCACCAGGTGTGGATCCCGTGATAATTTCTACAGAGATTGACCAAAAAACCAGACTATTCCTGTTCAGCAACCAGAGAGATCTGTTCCTAGTGCTTCCAGAGGTAGGAGGCCCAGTCAAGCTGGGATTGAAGGTAGTAGCCACAGAGGGGTACCAGAATCAGCAGCAAGACAGGATACTCGTACCCCTGCACGAGCTTATTCTATTAGGGCTCAGGAAGACAAGGATGCACCAGATGTGATTGCTGGTAAAATTTCTATTTTTGATATTACTGCTATTGCATTGATAGATCCAGGATCTACTCATTCATATATATGTGATGCTATGTTGAAATAAAGAAATTTGAAAACTGAACCTACTGAGTATAAAGTACTAGTCAGTAATCCGATAAGCCACAGTGCAGTTGTTGTTACGCATTTTTTGTACCGCGGTCGGCACAAATAATAAAGTGATGAGTAAATTATCGTCTCCACAGGGATATTTAGGCGTTGAGTACTAAAATTAACCAAGTCTATTTCTATTTGGATAAATCAAAATGGTTTGTAAGAGGAAAATTAAAGATGAAAATACATAAACATAAAAATAAAGCAAACAACCAATATGAGAGATGAGTTAGGGTATTTGAATTCACCTAATTCATCAAATTGAATTTCATGAAAGCACATTGTTGTAGTCTAATTATTTATGTTGATGATCGTGTTTATCTAAATTATCCAAAGTCTCCTCTCGAGGTAAATCGGACCTAATCCACATACACTAATATCCTATCTCTCGATGGTATATCCAAGTACATGAAAATGCATTAGTCACAATAAACATCCTATGTGATCACACAAGCAAATAGTATATCTCTATCTAATTCTACTTGTGGTGAACATTACATCGAGCACGTTGTGGGCGTCTCCTCTCGGTACATAACACACAACCAATTTATCATCTAAATGTAGGACTTCACATTCAAAAGCATTAAGCACAATAATACCACTCAACAACATAATAATCAACCACAACAAATTAAACAATCAATTCATTCAAGTTTCATAGAAAAGAATCCATCAAAACCCTAACTTACAAATTTAGTTCATAATCAAATATTTACAACTAAAACAACGATATAAAACGAGACGGATTAAATGGAAGATAATGGTAGGCGGTCACACGGTTCCAATCACGGATATGGAAATATATTGCTTATTATCAATTTATCCGCAATCGCTTTCGCGATCGCATTGAACGAGAATCAAACGCAATAACGATAATATAACAATATGCTCAAAATCATTATCATAAAATAAATCACAAAATATATTCACAAACAATAAAATCCAAATCCGTTCATAATTCCGTAAATCACCTAACAAGAGTTCTAACTACTCATAATTATCAATGAACAATCAAAGGAAGAGTAATGAGATGAAATACAACCTATTGAAGCTCTCAAGAATCGAGATCCCACTTTGGTTCGGTTGGAACTTCTCCGCTTTCAATCTTCGTCTTCTTCGGTGAACAATCACGAAACTAGAGATGTGTTGGTGTTTTGTGGTGTTGGGTTGTGTTTTGGAGGAGCAAAACGGGTGAAGAATCACCCTTGGAGCAGCTTGGGAGCTGCTGGAAATGCACCTAGATGACCTGGACGACCCCCTCTTTATTGCTGCATTTTCTTCTTATAGCAGCGCACTAGGGCTGCTGGAATTTGGCCACCGTGACCAGCGGTCGCGCCACTTGATCGCGGTGCCTACTGGTCCATTTGGACCTTCTGCATGGCGAGTTGGGCTGGGTCGCGGTCTTCCTTGCCATGCTCCCTGTTTTTTTTTGGATAATGTACCATGCTCCCTGGTTTGCTGAGTTCTTTTGCTCGCATTCTTCACTGCGAGCGAGCAACCGCGACCAGCGATAGCCATGCAGGTCGCGAGGGCTGCTGGAGTTGCTGTCTTCCTCACCGCGAGCTGGAGGATGCGAGCTGCTGGTCGCGCTGCTTCCTTGCTTCATTTTTTTCTTTTCTAAACATCAAAACGGCGCCGTTTTGCACCAGCTCTTTGGTGCCAAAACAGCGCCGTTCCACTAAAACCAATTTCCTTTGGTGCAAAACGCACCGTTTCACTAAAGCTGGTGGAACTTTATAAAATTACAGTTTTGGCTCAGAATTCGGAGATGCTTACACAAAGGCCCTTATTACCAAGTTACTGAAATTACACTTTATCCTCAAAAATATATAAAATCTTCACTTGGGTCCCTAAATCTGCACACTAAAGAAAAATATTAAAAACAACCAATAATTACTCGGGAACGGAACAAAAGTAGGTAAAGAAGATATAAATGGATGCCCATTTTTTATAAAAAAATGGAGCCAACAATATACAGAGAGGGAGTCAGTTGCTGCAGTTAATGTTGTTCTTGGTCAGTTCCAAGCTCTTTCTGGGTTGATTCCTAATCCTAGCAAGAGCAATCTTTTTGTGGCTGGTGTGTCTTCTGAGATTAAGCAAGAGTTGCTTGGGATTCTAAGTTTTCAGGAAGGGGTATTACCTGTCAGATATCCTGGGGTTCCTCTGATTTCTACTAAGCTTATGGCAATGGATTGTACGGTTCTTGTTGATAGGATTATAGTGAGAGTTAAGAGTTGGACTAGTAGAGTTCTTTCTTTTGCAGGGAGGCTTCAACTCATTCAATATGTATTGTTCTCTATCCACGTGTATTGGTCCTCCATTTTTATCTTGCCTAAGTCAATGGTGATTAAGGTTGAAACTACTTTGCGTAGTTTTCTTTGGAAGGGTCAATTTCGGGTCTTGGTAGCTTTGGACAAGGAGGGGCTGATCTTGGACCATTTTCAACACCTTCTTCCAGGCATGATCAAGGGCTGAAACCATCTTATGCTAAGGCTGTCCAGAATTCTTCTCCTATTACTTGTGAGGTACGATCTTCTACCTTTGAATCCTTACAATATTTTAAACCTACTGAAGAAAATGGAAGAATTAAAGTTAGCCCTCCGGTTGAGGTAGTTATTGAGGGAAGTGAAGAATGGAGAACTTCCTTGATAGGGTACTTTGTGGATAAGCGAATTCCATTCCCCGTAGTGAATTCAATAGTTCATAAAATTTGGTGTAGGTTTGGCCTTAAAGAAGTCTTATCTTCGAAACAAGGGTTCTTTATTTTCAAGTTTGATAGTCTTGACCATGCTTGTGAAGTTCTTGAAAAAGGTCCATGGCATATAGTGAATAAATTGCTTGCTCTTAAAAGGTGGCAGCCTAGTTTATCCTTGTCTAAAGATGAGTTACGCAATATTCCTGTATGGGTTAAACTTTATAATCTACCTTTTGAATATTGGACTTCTAAGGGCCTGAGTTTTGCAGTTAGTGCTTTGGGCATTCCATTACATGCCGATCACATTACATTAGCTAGGAAACGTCTTAGCTTTGCTCGTGTGTGTGTTGAGGTTGATGCTTCGAAGGATGTCATTAATGAGTTTGATATTCAATGTGCTAATGGGGAGTGGAAAACTATTTATGCTGTTTATGAGTGGCTTCCTTCTAGGTGTAATATTTGTAAGGTGTTTGGGCATGCGTCGGGTATATGTAAACCAAGTGTTCAAGATTTGGGTGACAATGTGAATCTGGTTACAGGAAATAGAGGGGTTGATGTTCATGATATGAAGAAGAGGCAAGAAGACTCGTTGGGGCCTAAACGACTGGTTTGGGTTGAGGTTAAAAAAAGGAACAAGGGTAGAGAATTATCTACTATAGGGAACAGTGCTAGTGTTCCGCTTGTGGAAAATATTGATAATCATCTTAATTTAGTGCCAATGGAGGGCAATGACCATACTCTGAATTTGGAAGTAACGGAAGAAGGTACTCCTTTAGCAATTCTGGACACTGTTTGTGATGCAGAGGCTGTTCTTTGTAAGGATGGGGCTAATGGTTATGTTGATGACAGGGATGCTCTTTGTGATGATGGAGATGCTCTTTGTGATAAGGATGAGGCTGGTCATGGTGAGGATGGTAGTGATTCTAGTCCTCCTCGTAATGCTTTGGCTTCAAAAGTTAAGGATTCTCTGGAAAAGAAAAAGAAGAAGAAAGGTTCTAGTAGTAAGGGTAAGAAGAATAAGAAGCACTCCTCCCCTAAGGGGGGTAAGTGGAGATAGATTTGTGGGGAATTCTTCTTATCTTTGTATATTTATTATGATTTTTGGATGCTGGAATATTAGGGGTCTTAATGACCCTTTGAAGCAAAGAGAGGTTCGCAATTTGATTAAAGATGAGAAATTGTCTTTGTGTGGTTTAGTGGAAACGAAAGTTCTGGAGAAAAATAAAGATGTTATTCTTAAGACCATTGACCGGTCTTGGAAGGTGGAGTGCAATTATAATTTTTCCTCTTTGGGGAGGATTTGGGTTTGTTGGAATCCGTTCGATGTTACTGTTTTGGTTGTCGGATCTTCTGAACAAGTTATCCATTGTAGAGTTTCTTCTGTTGATTCTACTTGGGAGTGTATGATATCGATAGTGTACGGTGATAATTGTAATGTTCGTAGGGAGGCATTGTGGGCTGATTTAGTGGCGCGCGGAGTGGAATGGGAGAATAGTGCTTGGATTGTGATGGGTGACTTTAATGCTATTAAGTCTTCGGTTGAGAGTGTTGGAGGATCCAATTCTTGGCCACATTGGAAAGACGACTTTTCTAATTGTTTAGCTGAGTCTGGGTTGGATGATCTGCGATTTAATGGGTGCTTCTATACATGGTCTAATCATCGTACGGTTGATCCTATTCTTCGAACGTTAGATCGAGCTTTGGTCAATTTGAAGTGGGATATTTCATTTCGAGGTTCTGAGGCGTATTTTCTTCCTTCCAGTGTTTCTGATCACTCTCCTATGATTGTTAAGATTGTGGATTTCCCTCGGCGACGGGTGCCTTTTAAGTTTTTTGATTTCTGGGCGGATCATCCAGAATTTTTATCCTTGGTGGATCGAGTTTGGGCGGACAGGGTGGATGGGTCTCCTATGTTTCAGCTATGTAAGAAGCTAAAAAGATTGAAAGTGGAGCTTAAGAAACTTAATAGGGAGTGTTATTCTGACTTGTCTTCTAGGGTACAGCAAGCTAAGCATGATTTAGAGTCTGTGCAATGGGATATTCAGAGGCAGCCTACGAACATTTCTTTACATGGGGAGGAGTCTCGGTTGGTAAAGCTTTATGGTGATTTGAGTAGAGATGAAGAGAGTTTTTTGAGACAAAAGTCCCGGGTTCAGTGGATTAATTTGGGAGATAGGAATTCTAAGTTCTTTTTTCGATCGATGAGACAAAGATATAGTAGGAGTAAGGTATTATCTCTTACCGATGAGCATGGTAATCGTGTGGAGGAGCCTAGTGAAGTTAAATCAATGGTGGTGAACTTCTTTGAGACACTTCTGAGATAGCCTGCTGGATGCCCTAGGATTGACCTTGATTTAGTGAGGCGGGCTCTCCCGAAGCGTATTTCTGGTGATCAGTGTGCTACCTTGGGTAGAGAGGTTAGTGATGTTGAAATTAAGGCAGTTTTGTTCTCTTTAAAAGATAATAAAGCTCCTAGTCCGGATGGGTATAATGCTACTTTCTTCAAGAAAGCTTGGTCTGTTGTTGGTGATGATTTTCTTCGTGCTATTCATTCGTTTTTTAGCACCGGGAGATTGCTCAAGCAAGTGAATGCTACTGTGGTTGCTCTTATTCCAAAGGTTCCTAATCCTTCTAAGGTTGGGGATTTTAGGCCTATTTCGTGTTGTAACACTATATACAAATGCATTGCCAAAATTATTGCGAATCGTGTTCAGATGGTGCTGCCTGATGTTGTTAGTCCTTTTCAGTCGGCCTTCGTTGCTGGTCGGAGGATTAGTGATAATATATTACTGTCGCAGGAATTGTTAAGGAACTATCATCGTGATGGGGGTCATCCTAGGTGTGCGCTGAAGGTCGATTTAATGAAAGCTTATGATTCTGTGCGGTGGGATTTCTTAGTGGCTATTTTACAGATTTTAGGCTTCCCAGAGCAGATGATAACTTGGATTTCTGAGTGCATTTCCACTCCCCGTTTCTCGATTTCTATCAATGGCGAGTTGAATGGTTTCTTTGCTAGTGGCCGAGGTTTGAGGCAGGGGGATCCTATGTCCCCTTATTTATTTGTGCTGGCTATGGAGGTCTTCTCGGGGTTAGTGCATATTATGGAGCAGGAGGGTCAGTTTGCATACCATTGGCGGTGTGGGAAGATTGGTATTTCGCATTTATGCTTTGCGGATGATCTTATGGTTTTCTGTAGGGCAGAGAGGGAGTTAGTTGCTGCAGTTAATGTTGTCCTTGGCCAGTTCCAAGCTCTTTCTGGGTTGATTCCTAATCCTAGCAAGAGCAATCTTTTTGTGGCTGGTGTGTCTTCTGAGACTAAGCAAGAGTTACTTGGGATTCTTGGTTTTTAGGAAGGGGTATTACCTGTCAGATATCTTGGGGTTCCTCTGATTTCTACTAAGCTTACGGCAGTGGATTGTAGGGTTCTTGTTGACAGGATTGTAGCGAGAGTTAAGAGTTGGACTAGTAGGGTTCTTTCTTTTGCAGGGAGGCTTCAGCTCATTCAATCTGTATTGTTCTCTATTCAGGTGTATTGGTCCTCCATTTTTATCTTGCCTAAGTCAGTGGTGATTAAGGTTGAAACTACTTTGCGTAGTTTTCTTTGGAAGGGTTCAGATTTAGGTAAAGGTGGGGCAAAGGTTGCATGGTCTTCGGTGTGTTTACCAAAGGAAGAGGGTGGTCTCGGTATTAAGAGCGTTGAGTGTTGGAATAAAGCTGCCATAAGTAAGCATTTGTGGGCTGTCTGTAGCAATTTGAGGTCTTCTGTCTGGGTGTCGTGGGTTAGATCTACTCTGCTTAAGGGAAAGAATGTGTGGGAGATTAGGTGCCCTGGGGATTACTCGTGGAGTTGGAGGAAAATTCTAGGCCTTCGGTGTCTTGTGCGGCGGTTGATGCAGTTTCGGGTGGGTAATGGGGAGGATATTTCTCTTTGGTTTGATTATTGGCATCCGTTGGGTCCTTTGGTGGAGGTGTTTGGGCGACGAATTATTTATGATTCTGGTTTTGGTCTTCATGCTAGGGTGGCGGATGTTGTTCAGGGGAGGGATTAGGCTTGGCCTCGTTCCCTGACCGGGAATTGGATGGACATTATCAGTGGTATCCCTGCTTCCTTCAGGCCTAATAACTCTCAAGCTGATACTTTGTGTTGGGTTGAGGACTCTCGGGGGGCTTTCTCTATTCGTAATGCTTGGGAGGCTCTTCGGTCCCGGCAGCCAGCGGTGGATTGGTTTAGGTCCGTTTGGCGTTCTAAATCAATTCCTAGACATGCTTTCATCTTCTGGTTGGCCATTAGGGGTGCTCTTTCTACTCAGGATAAGCTTCTTGTTTATGGCTTGATTCCGGCTATTCGTTGTGTGTTTTGTGGAGGGAGTTGTGAGGATGTCCCTCATCTCTTTTTTGAGTGTTCTTATTCTTGCGAGGTTTGGTTTGCTCTTTTAAGGAGGTGCAGATTACCTCTGTGTGCTCGGAGTTGGGAGGATACTATTCTTTGGTCTTGCCATTTCCGCGGTCGGCAACTTCGTGGGTGGGTGGTGCGTATTATGCTTGCGGCTGTTGTCTATGCTATTTGGCGTGAGCGGAATGCTAGGATGCATGGCGAGTTACCTAAACCTGTTACCATGGTTGTTTGTTCCATTGTCAGAGATGTTTGTATGCGTCTTAATTCCTTATCTGGTGTGATGCCTTCTCCTACTAATAGGTGGCTCCACCAGTCTTGGGGTTTATCTGATTCTATTTTTTTGTAATTCGCTTGTTTTGCCTTTTGTGGGGTTTTGTGGGTTCTTTTGGTTGTACCCTATAATAGGGTTTGTGCTTAGCTTTTATTGCTTTGCTGTTTTTTGAGTTTCGGTTGGTAGGGGGCCTGTCCCTTGTCTGACCTTGTGATCTTCTCGCTGGGGTATGCCCCTTTGCTTTTGTTTTGTCTCTTTGGTTAATATACTTACATTATCCAAAAAAAAAGGTTCAGATTTAGGTAAAGGTGGGGCAAAGGTTGCATGGTCTTCAGTGTGTTTACCGAAGAAGGAGGGTGGACTCGGTATTAAGAGTGTTGAGTGTTGGAATAAATCTGCCATAAGTAAGTATTTGTGGGCTGTCTGTAGCAATTTGAGGTCTTCTGTCTGGGTGTCGTGGGTTAGATCTACTCTGCTTAAGGGAAAGAATGTGTAGGAGGTTAGGTGCCCTGGGGATTGCTCGTGGAGTTGGAGGAAAATTCTGGGCCTTCGGTGTCTTGTGCGGCAGTTGATGCAATTTCGGGTGGGTAATGGGGAGGATATTTCCCTTTGGTCTGATTATTAGCATCCATTGGGTCCTTTGGTGGAGGTGTTTAGGCGTCGGATTATTTATGATTCTGGTTTTGGTCTTCATGCTAGGGTGGTGGATGTTATTCAGGGGTGGGATTGGGCTTGGCCTCGTTCCCTGACCGAGAATTGGATGGACATTATCAGTAGTACCCCCTGATTCCTTCAGGCCTAATAACTCTCAAGCTGATACTTTGTGTTGAGTTGAGGACTCTTGGGGGGCTTCTTCTATTCGTAATGCTTAGGAGGCTCTTCAGTCCCGGCAGCCAGCGGTAGATTGGTTTAGGTCTGTTCGGCATTCTAAATCAATTCCTAGACATGCTTTCATCTTTTGGCTGGCCATTTGATATGAACCTCGTCGATTGTATCAAGATTGATGCCAATATTCGTTCTAACCTCTGGTTCGGATGGAAACCGCGACCCAACACCTATATCGAGATGTGAACCTTGGTATAAAGGAGGACGCCACAATCAAGGATGAAATACTCGATTGATAAGTCAAGGAGGAACGCCACAGAGAATTCTGATAAGTTCCAATTAGTTCTCAAAGAACAAAGAGAAAACTCTCTCAAATTTCATTCAAAATCAAATTACCCTTCTTACATCCATCAATATCCTTATATAATGACACCCTAAAACAAAGGAAAGAAAACAAGATAGCCATTAAGGCCTTACAAATAGAAAACTAGAATGGCCATAATTGCCTTACAAATGGACCAAAACTAAAACAAACAACTATTAAATCAAGCCCAAACCGAAATTATGCCAAGCTTATCTTATTCAGCCCACTCAATTGCCTTGATGATGTTAATCAAGCCTTGGTCTTCATGTGGGTTCATCTTGGGCTTTAATAATTCAGAATCAGCCCATGTATCTTGAATTAGGCCATTGAGTGCTTCTTTGAATCTCTTAGCCCTTGCCCTTGTTATTGGCCCAATCGGAACATGCAATGGATCCCTTGGTGCAGCTCCCTTATTCTCATCACCATTAGGGGTGCTTTTTCTACTCAGGATAAGCTTCTTGTTTATGGCTTGATTTCGGCTATTCGTTGTGTGTTTTATGGAGGGAGTTGTGAGGATGTCCCTCATCTCTTTTTTTATTGTTCTTATTCTTGCGAGGTTTGGTTTGCTCTTTTAAGGAAGTGCAGATTACCTTTGCGTGCTTAGAGCTGAGAGGCTACTATTCTTTGGTCTTGCCATTTCCGCAGTCGGCAACTTCGTGGGTGGGTGGTGCGTATTATGCTTGCGGCTGCTGTCTATGCTATTTGGCGTGAGCGGAATGCTAGGATGCATGGCGAGTTACCTAAACCTGTTACCATGGTTGTTCATTCCATTGTTAGAGATGTTTGTATGCATCTTAATTCCTGATATGGTATGGTGCCTTCTCTTACTAATAGGTGGCTCCACCAGTCTTGGGGTTTATCTGATTCTATTTTTTTGTAATTCGCTTGTTTTGCTTTTTAGGGGGTTTGTCCCTTTTGCTGTTGTTTTGGTGGTTTCTTTTGGCTGTACCCTATGACAGGGTTTGTGCTTAGCTTTTATTGCTTTGCTGTTTTTTGAGTTTTGGTTGGTAGGGGGCCTGTCCCTTGTCTAACCTTGTGATATTCTCGCTGGGGTATGCCCCTTTGCTTTTGTTTTGTTTCTTTGGTTAATATACTTACATTATCCAAAAAAGAGGATTTATTTTGAGACGTGCAATCTAAAGAGTCCGTAGAGAGCGAACAAAGCTGGGTACTTTGTTTATGATTGATCTACTGCTGCGGTCCATTCTGTAAAGTACAGTTTATCCTAGACAGCTCATGTAGTTGACATGAGAATAGAGGCACCTTATATGAAGATATCATATAGGACTGGGCCACGATTTATATGAATCTCTCACCAAGATCCGTTAGTAGATGAGATTCATATATAATCGATAAACGATGGTATTTATAGGTGATCTTAATCCTGAATATCTTATCGACTCCTTCAGGTTGGATCGTGGCTTTTGATTTACCATGAGTGAGGTTGATGAGAATCTCGACCAATACCTCCGTATCTTGGAGTTGCGATTTGGCTTGTGGCAGGGAAGGTTTAAACACAATAGTGGAATCCACTCCTTCTTAATTGAAGTAGATAAGTAGTTCCCACGAGGGTTGATTCAGGGCTTGAACAATTATGAGCACTCTCCTTCTTCCGTGAGGAACGCAGGATTTAATTGTTCATTAGAGAATCAATGGTACTTAAAGGAAAAGATATTTCTAGAAGGGTATAACGGATTTTATAACCCAGCTCTAATTATGAACTATTTGCGGAGGATCACACTATATGCAATTAGCTAAATCAATGGACGCTGAGACATCAAATTGTATAAACACGTCTACAGTTCTGAGAGTACAGCCTCAGGTTTTTAGTGGAATAACTCCGAAGTTAATGATCATGAAATATTAATTAAAGAGTTTTAATTAATATTACTAAGTATTATTGGAGCTCAAAACTGTGGGTCCATTAGGTCCCCTTACTAGCACTTATGGTTGTTGAAAATGAGGGTCACGGTAGATTAATTGGAGGGTCCAATTAATAATATTACGAAAGTAATGCGATTTAATAAAAGAGAATAATTAAATAATGTGATTATTTAATTAATTTGATATTTAATAAAATAATAGAAGTTAATAATTATTAATTATTAATTCTATTTATTAAATATGAGGTCATGTGATTAAATAATGACTAGGACAAAAGAATTAAAATAATTAGATTATCTTAATAGTCCAAAAGGTCACAGGTTCAAGTCTCTAGGGAGACCAAAAATAAATAGGATTTAGAATGCTATTTTGACTTGGTCAAACTAAAACCCTAAAGGACTACTATATAAGTGTTATATAGCTAGGAAAAACCTAACTGAAGGTATGTAGTTTCTAAAATCTTTTTCTGCGTATATATATAAACTCGTTTCTGATTGAAAAAAAAGTTTTCAATATAAAAAAAATTTTGAAACCCAATTCCGCATATTATACGATAATCAAAATCTTTTCTAAAACTCCCTTCAATTGGTATTAGAGACTGGTTCTAAGTTTTTGTATATACGCAAAAGAAAAAGAAAAACTACATATTTCTTGTTTATTTTTATTTTTCTTTTTGATTCTTGATCTGTGATATATTATTGTATAGACACAAATCTAGGATGTATGATTTGTTTTTATTGTTATATAATATAATTGTATAATTTTAAAAGCGTAATTGGTCATTAATTATATAGTGAAAGGGTTATAGGATGAATTTTTATTTTTTGGCCAATTGTTTATGGCAAAAGTTTTTTTGTATATTTTTTTTTATTGTTATTTTTGTAATCAATCTGCCCTACGAAGAGTTGAAGAAGCGGATAATACGAAGAAGAAACGGAAAAAAAAAAAACGATTGCACAGCCTCAAGGGGCAGCGGCCGCACACGCTCGCGCTCGAGCGCTGGCGGTCGCGCGCTTGCGCTGGGGCTATTTTTTCATGTGTTTTGCAGACGATATTTTGCTGATTTTTCTGGAAAATATTGTCTAATTTTTTCTGGAGAAAGTGCAGAAAATTGGAGCGGAAAATCGTGGACGAAACGACCCAAGAACGCTCGCGAAAGTGCGGTTTGCGGGAGGGCCGCGCGCACCTTGCATGCGTGCGACTACGCTGTTGGCAGCCGCACTTTCCCATGCGTTAGGGTTGTTTAGGGTTTCGTCTTGACATAGGGTGCGTGTTAAGGTAACACGTGGACCTCTGGAAAAGATGTTGACTTTTGGCAAAAATCAAGTTTGACTTGATTAGGAAAACGAAGATAAGAAGAATTCAACTCAAAGAAAAACTCTTGAAGACCAAAGAATGCCTTGGGAATACAATTGTAATTAGAGTTGTTTAAGTTAAGATAACCCAGGTCACTCGGTCAATTACGTATGCTTTATTTTTTTTCATGTGATGATTATATGGATGTTAAAGCATTGTCATACATAATGAATGTCATCTAGATTATGTGTGCCTACACATGTATAATAATATGTCATGCATAATTGTCATATTATATTGTTTTATTTTAATGTGATTAAAATAGGAAACAATTTCATAAATGACAATTAAATAATGGATTTAGTTTTTAGGAGTAAAAACTTGGTAATATCCATTAATTAACTAATCAACAAATTAAAGAGTTTAATTAAACAAATTAATTAGGTTCTTATCATTAATTAAGATTAATTGGATTAATTAGTTAATTAAAAAGAACCAAATAATGAGATTAGTTTTTAGGAGTAAAAACTTAGTAAATCTCATTAATAATTAATCTATATTAAAGTGTTTTAATTAAAGTGATTAGTTAGATTCTTTGTATTAATTAAGATTAATTAGATTAATTACTTGATTAAAAAGAATCGAATAATGAGATTAGTTTTTAGGAGTAAAAACTTGGTAAGTCTCATTAATAACTAAGCTATATATTAAAGTGTTTAATTAGATTAGTTAGGTCCATTTAATGTTAGATTTAATTTGATTAAACATTAATGACATAATTAGACCAAATAATGTGATTTAGTTTTAATAGTTAAAACTTGGTAATTTCACATTTAATTTCTAGTTTATTTAAATAGTTTATGTAAAATAGAAATTGAAATAATAAATTATTTTTTAAGAGTTAAATTGAATAATTTATTATAACTAGTAGACTTAGATTTTATATTAGCTGTGGAATCTAAGTAAAGACTAAAAACATAGAGTTTTAGAAACTCTTAGTTTAAAGAAAATCCTAAACTACAAATAGTGAATGGGAGAGGGATATATGACATTATATCCCGCAGTCTCCATTGTTAGTTCAACACTGTGAGACTTGAGTGGCTCCTCGTGACGCTTTACTTTCGTCCTCCCTACGGAGGGTGTCCACAAGAGTCAATACCAAGGTTGACTTCCTAACGGATAGGTTTTCATAATGTATTTTGGGACTGACCTAGCCTACCCAAACAATCTCAAGTTAAGTTTATGAATTCTCAAACGATGGGTCACACTCATAAAGGACTTAATTAAGTTATTAATTTATTGTCCTGACTAAATCAAAGCGATAGTTGGATAATATAAGAATAAAGAATTATTCTGGTGTATTATCCGATTGAGAATGTCTCAATCTAACATGTAAGGATTTGACCTAGCCTACCTAGATACTTACTTATGGTATGTTGGATTATCCCGGCATAGTAGCTAATTATATGGATTTTTTAGTTCATTAAAATATTCTCATGCATCATGTTTAATTTTATGTCGAACTATAGCATTTGATATGAATGATATTAATTTAGATTTATGTCTTTAAATATCAGCGTTATCTTCTGCATTATTATTTTCCTCTCAAATGAAACATTAACCGAGATAACTATATTAAGTGGAACACAACGTGAACGCAATTATGGTCTGCAAAGACCTTAAATTTGTGCTTACGGAGGAATGTCCTCCAGAGCCTGTAACCAACACATGACCAATTACCAAGGGTAAGACCGGCAAAGCAAATGTTGCTAAGCCATCTTCTTCTGATTTAAAGAAGACGAAGAGGTCTACTGGTAAAGTAAAGGCTAAGCCCAAAAATAAAGAGCACCATGACTGACTAAGCAAAAGGAAAAATGTTTCCATTGTATAGAGGTTGATCATTGGAAGAGGAATTATCTTCAATACCTCGAGGAGCTCTCCAATAAGAAGAAAGTGAAAAGTAAATCAGATTTACTTATCATTAGGTTTTGTTTAGTGAAAGATGATTCTTTACCTTGAATAGTATATTCAAAGGCCACTGACTAATTTTGTCCTTTTTTACATTGGAATAATTATTGGCAAAAGCTGGAGGAGGGGTCCTTCACTATGCACGTTGGAACAGGGGATGTCGTTTTAGTACAAGCAGTGGGAGTTGTTAGACTACAGTTTAATAATTGTTTTCTATCATTAAACAATGTCAATTTCATTCTTGGATTTATAAGGAATTTGATTTCTATATCCAAATTACTTGAAACAGCTTCATAAGGTTTCTTTTAATGATAAATCAGTTATCATTTTAAGAAATGGAATGAATATTTGTTTTGGTATGATAGAAAATAATTTGTATGTTTTAAGACCGTTAATTCATACATCACTGCTTAATACTAAATTGTTTAAAGTTGAAAAACCTAAAACAAAGTGACAAAAGATTTCTCCAGTTGATGACACGTATCTATGGCATCTAAGACTTGGACATATAAACCATGATAGGATAAACAGACTAGTAAAAAGTGGATCTCTAAGTTAGTTAGAGATCGATACCTTACCTGTCTGTAAATCTTGTCTGGAGAGTAAAATGACCAAGAGACCTTTTATAATAAAAGGGATTAGAGCCACACAACCACTTGAGCTTATACATTTAGACGTCTGCGGATAAATGAATGTTAGAGCTAGAGGTAGTTATGAGTATTATGTCACATTTATTGATGACTACTCTAGATATGCGTATGTTTACCTAATGCAACGTAAGTCGGAAACTTTTGAAAGGTTCAAAGAATTCCGAGCTGAAGTTGAAAATCAATTAGGCAAAACAATCAAATCACTACGATCAGATCGTGGGGGTGAGTATCTCGACCAAGAGTTTGAAGACTACATAGTTGAGCATGGGATAGAATCCCAACTCACAACTCTAGGTACACCACAGCAGAATGGTGTTACGGAGAGGAGAAATATGACCTTGATGGAAATTGTGAGATCTATGATTAGTTTCTCATCATTACCATATTCCTTTTGGGGATATGCACTACAAACAGTGACTTACATACTGAATGTAGTTCCATCCAAATCTGTTACCAAGACTCCCCTAGAGTTGTGGAATGGTCGTAAAGCTAGTTTATGACATTTTCGCATATGAGGATGTCCAGTACATGTACTGAAGAATAGACGTGGAAAGCTGAAACTTTGTTCACAAGTATGTTTATTTGTAGGGTACCCAAAGGAAACACGAGGTGGATTCTTTTATAATCCACAAGAAAATAAAGTATTTGTATTGACAAACATAACTTTTCTTGAGGAGGATTATATGAGTAATCATATATCTCGTAGTAAGATTGTATTAAAAGAGTTAGAACCTGGTACGACCAGTGCTCAGTCAACAAGAGTTGTAGACGATGTTATTATTCCACAAACATCTGATAGTCAGATAATTCCTAGTTAGGATACACTACCGCCGAGGCGTAGTGGAAGGGTTGTTCGACAACCTGATCACTACTTAGGCATTGAAGAGGCACCAAGTGTCGTTTCTAATGATAGTGTGGATGATCCATTGACATTTAGACATGCAATGGAAGATTCTGACAAAGAGGAATGGCTTAAAGCCATGAATCTCGAGATAGAATCTATGTACTCCAACTCAGTCTGGGAAATTGTAGACTTACCAGATGGGATAAAACCCATAGGATGTAAATGGATCTACAAGCGTAAGAGAGGAGTAGAGGGGAAGGTAGAAACCTTCAAGGCAAGGCTAGTGGCTAAGGGTTACACCCAAATGGAAGGCATTGCTTATGATGAAACCTTCTTGCCTGTAGCTATGTTTAAGTCTATTAGGATACTCTTATCCATAACTGCCTATTTCGATTATGAAATCTGGCAAATGAACGTCAAGACTGCATTCTTGAATGACAATCTAGACGAGAGCATTTACATGACCCAACCAGAGGGATTCGTATACCAAGATCAAAAGCAAAAGTTTTGCAAACTGCAAAGGTCCATTTATGGACTTAAGCAGTTGTCTAGATCTTGCTTGGAACATTAGGATTGATACTGCGATCAAAACCTATGGCTTTAAGCAGAACGTTGATGAGCCTTGTGTATACAAGCGCATCATTGACAAGAAAGTAGTTTTCCTGGTCCTTTATGTAGATGACATCTTACTCATTGGGAATGACGTAGGAACATTGTTAGACGTAAAGGGTTGGCTTGCTAACTAATTCCAAATGAAAGATTTGGGAGAGGCAAGTTATCTTATTGGGATCCAATTGATAAGGGATCGTAAGGACAAACTATTAGCGTCGTCTCAAGCATCGTATATCGACAAGATACTTGTGCGATTCTCCATGCAGAACTCCAAGAAATGTAGTTTACCTTCAAGACCTGGAGTTCACTTGTCTAAGGAACAGTGTCCTAAGACACCTCAAGAAATTGAGGATATGAGACAGATTCCCTATGCGTCTGCAGTAGGCAGTCTTATTTATGATATGCTATGCACAAGACCCAACATCTGCTTCGCAATGAGAGTAACTAGTAGATATCAGTCCAACCTATGATTGGATCATTGGGTTGCTGTTAAGCATATTCTCAAGAATCTTCGGAGAATGAGAAACAATATGCTTGTATATTCCCATCAGAATTTAATTCCATTGGGATATACAGATTCTGACTTTCAGTCAGACAAGAATTCAAGAAAATCCATGTCTGGGTCAGTATTCACCTTGGTGGTGGAGCCATAATTTGGAGGAGTATCAAGCAATTTTGCATTGCTGATTCCATTATGGAAGCCGAGTATGTAGCAGCTTGTGAAGTAGCTAAGGAGGCTGTTTGGCTCCGAAAGTTCTTGAGTGATCTGGAAGTTGTTCCAGATATGGATAGGCCCATGGCACTTTATTGTGATAATAGTGGAGCTGTGGCCAATTCCAAAGAACCAAGAAGCCACAAAAGAGGGAAGCATATAGAGAGGAAATATCATCTTATCAGAGAGATAGTGTAGCGCGGAGACATGGTCGTGACGAAGATTGCATCGCAAGTTAACCTGGCTGATCTATTTACAAAGACCTTGATGGCTAAAGTGTTTGAAGGTCACCTAGGGGGTCTAGAATTACGAGACATGTCTCATCTGCATTAGTGCAAGTTGGAGATTGTTGGGATTTATGCCCTAAAACTTGTAATTGTAAATGGTTAAAGACAATAATAAGAATTATTCAGATTATCATTCAAGTTTATAAATGTTTATATTCAGTAATACATTCGTATTGTGCAAGAACATCCTAGATTGCAAGATGTAATCTTATAATGAGTATATGATGGTCAAATATGTTACGCCTTTTTGTACCCACAAGTATACGGGGTCGGCACATGTAATAAAGTGATAAGTAAATTATCGTCTCCACAGGGATATTTAGGTGTTGAATACTAAAATTAACCAAGTCTATTTCTATTTGGATAAATCAAAATGGTTTGTAAGAGGAAAATTAAAGATGAAAATACATAAACATAAAAATAAAGCAAACAATCAATATGAGAAATTAGTTAGGGTATTTGAATTCACCTAATCCATCCAATTGAATTTCATGAAAGCATATCGTTGTAGTTTAATTATTCATGTTGATGATCGTGTTTATCTAAATTATCCAAAGTCCCCTCTCGAGGTAAATCAGACCTATTCCACATACACTAATATCCTATCTCTCGATGGTATATCCAAGTGCATGAAAATGCATTAGTCACAATAAACACTCTATGTGATCACACAAGTAAATTAGTATATATTTATCTAATTCTACTTGTGGTGGATATTACATCAAGCACGTTGTGGGCGTCTTCTCTCAGTACATAACACACAACCAATTTATCATCTAAATGTAGGCCTTCACATTCAAAAGCACTAAGCACAATAATACCACTCAACAACATAATAATTAACCACAATAAATTAAACAATCAATTCATTCAAGTTTTATAGAAAAGGATCCATCAAAACCCTAACTTACAAATTTAGTTCATAATCAAATATTTACCACTAAAACAATGATATAAAGCGAGACGGATTAAATGGAAGATAATGCTAGGCGGTCACACGGTCCCAATCACGGATATGGAAAACATATTGATTATTATTAAGCACATTATATCATGAAATAATATAACAATATATATTCATAATCAATAACTCACAAAATCCGTTTATAATCCGAAAATCACCTAACAAGAGTTCTAACAACTCATAATCATCAATGAACAATCAAAGGAAGAATAATGAGATGAAATACAACCCATCAAAGCTCTCAAGAATCGAAATCCCGTTTTGGTTCGGCTAGAACTTCTCCACTTTCGATCTTCGTCTTCTTCGATGAGCACTCACGAAACTAGAGATGTCTTGGTGTTTTGTGGTGTTGGGTTGTGTTTTGGAGCAGCAAAATGGGTGAAGAATCACCTTTGGAGCAGCTTGGGAGCTGCTGGAAATGTACCTGGACGACCCCCCTCTCTGCTGCTGCGTGTTCTTCTTATAGCAGTGCATTAGGGCTGCTGGAAATTGGCCACCGCGACCAGCGGTTGCGCCGCTTGGTCGCAGTGCCTACTGATCCATTTGGACCTTCTGCATCGCGAGCTACAATGCGAGCTGTGCTGGGTCGCGGTCTTCCTCGCCATATACCTTGGACCAGCGTGCTCCTTCACCACGAGCTCACCATGACAGTACAGGTCGTCAGAGAATTGTCGCGCTGCAATCTAGATGACCTGCAGTATCATCAGCACGAGCAGCACCGCGATCAAACCCAGATCGCGACGCCTGTTGCGATGCTCTCTGGTTTTGGCTGAAATCTGGTGCCGCGAGCTGCTATGGCGACCCATGGTCGCGTTGCCTCCTTGCCATACACACTAGTCTGCTGGCTTATATTTTTTTCTTTTCTAAACATCAAAACGGCACTGTTTTGCACCAGCTCTTTGGTGCCAAAACGGCGCCGTTCCACTAAAGCCAGAATTTCCTTTGGTGCAAAACGCAAAGCTGGTGGAACTTTATGAAATTACAGTTTTGGCCCAGAATTCGGAGATGCTTACACAAAGGCCCTTATTACCAAGTTACTAAAATTACACTTTACCCTTAAAAATATATAAAAGCTTCACTTGGGTCCCTAAACCTGCAAACTAAAGAAAAATATTAAAAACAACCAATAATTACTCGGAAACGGAACAAAAGTAGGTAAAGATAGATATAAATGGAGGCCCATTTTTAATCAATAAATGGAGCCAACAATATACAGAGAAGATTCATTTTGAGACGTGCAATCTAAAGAGTCCGTAGAGAGCGAACAAAGTTGGGTACTTTGTTTGTGATTGATCTACTGCTGCGGTCCATTCTGTAAAGTACGGTGGTATTATGCTAGACAGCTCATGTAGTTGACATGAGAATAGAGGCACCTTATATGATGAGATCATATAGGACTGGACCACGATTTATATGAATCTCTCACCAAGATCCGTTAATAGATGAAATTCATATATAATCGATAAACGATGGCTATTTATAGGTGATCTTAATCCTGAGTGTCTTATCGACTCCTTCAGGTTGGATCATGGCTTTTGATTTACCATGAGTTATGAGTGAGGTTGATGTGAATCTCGACCAATACCTCCGTATCTTGGAGTTGTGGTTTGACTTGTGGCTAAGAAGGTTTGAACACAATAGTGGAATCCACTCCTTCTTGATTGAAGTAGATGAGTAGTTCCCTTAAGGGTTGATTCGAGGCTTGAACGATTATGAGCACTCTCCTTCTTCTGTAAGGAAGACAGGATTTAATTGTTCATTAGAGAATCAATGGTACTTAAAGGAAAATATATTTCTAGAGGGGTATAACGGACTTTATGACCCAGCTCTAGTTATGAACTATTTGCGGAGGATCACACTATATGCAATTAGCTATATCAATGGACGTTGAGACATCAGATTGTATAAACACGTTTACAGTTCTGAGAGTGCAATATCGGGTTTTTAGTGAAATAACTCCGAAATTAATAATCATGAAATATTAATTAAAGAGTTTTAATTAATATTATTAAGTATTATTGGAGCTCAAAATTGTGGGTCCATTAGGTCCCCTTGCTAGCCCTTATGGTTGTTGGTAATGAGGGTCTCAGTAGATTAATTGGAGGGTCCAATTAATAATATTACGAAAGTAATACGATTTAATAAAAGAGAATAATTAAATAATGTGATTATTTAATTAATTTAATATTTAATAAAATAATAGAAATTAATAATTATTAATTATTAATTCTATTTATTAAATATAAGGTCATGTGATTAAATAATGACTAGGACAAAAGAATTAAAATAATTATATTATTTTAATAGTCCAAAAGGTCACAGGTTCAAGTCTCTATGGAGACCAAAAATAAATAGGATTTAGAATTCTATTTTGACTTGGTCAAACTAAAACCCTAAAGTACTACTATATAAGTGTTATATAGCTAGAAAAAACCTGACTGAACACACAAGTGAAAAAGAAAGAGAATTCGGCCACCAAAGAGAGAAGAAAAGAAAAAAAAGATTTTTCTGACTCTCTCCTCTTTTACAGGATTCGGCCGGTGTTCTTTTCACGTGACCTCTATCTCTTGTCGTGATGTGCCCACACACACGTTGTTAGACCACGGCTCATAGCTCGGAAGATCTGGTGGTAGATCGAGGAATCAGAAAAAAGAAAAAAAAAAAGGTATGTAATTTCTAAAGTCTTTTTCTGCGTATATATAGAAACTTGTTCCTGATTGAAAAAAAGGTTTTCAATATAAGAAAAATTTTTGAAACCCAATTCCGCATGTTATACGATAATCAAAATTTTTTCTAAAACTCCCATCAGGTGCTTCATCTGCAAGCGACGCGCTTTTACTCACTTCCATCTCTACTTGATCAACCCAAATCGGATGCTCAGCTAGCTTTCCGATTTCCAAGGCAGTTTCATTGCATTGCTCCATCGGATATGACTCGTGCTCTAGCCAGTGGACCTCTGTAACTAATTGGCTGATTTGAATCTCCAAGCTTTGGACGACTGCTTGAATATGTTTAGAAACTTGATCACTTTTGGCTTCCAGCTTCTTCAGAGCATCATCTTGGAAATCCGTTATTTCTTCCATCTTAGACATGAATTTAAAAATCATGTCTTCCAATGCTGAATCATTTTCCTCCTGGATGCTCCAATGAGAGTCAGGATGATAGCTCCACTATGGATTGTATGAGCTCAGATAGGGGTTGTTCTGATCATAGTCGACATAATCTTCATATTGCATTTGTTCAGAACTGTTCGCAGCAAATGGATTGCCCACCTGACAATCGGTACTCACATTCGGCCCCCCACATAAGAAACAATCTAAAAGTGCTCCATAGTTACTAGTCACCACTTCCTCAGTAAGCTCATGCACCTCATACCAAGAATACATTTTCTGTACAGAAAAAGAAAAACAAAATTAATAAAAATAAAATATATACAAATCCAAATTAGTTATATACCTAATTGGTATTAATATCAACAAAACTAAAATATCCCTGGCAACGGCACCAAAAAATTGATACGCCTGTTTATACCTGCAAGTATACAAGGTAGGCACAAGTAATACAGAATGAGTAAATTATCGTATCCTTAGGGATATTTAGGTTTGAGTACTAAAATTAATCAAGTCTACATCTATTTAAATAAATCAAAATGGTTGTGGAAATAATGAATTAAAACTAAACAAAACAAAATAAAAAGTGAAACTTGGATCGAAGGGAGAGCTAGCTATGATTTTTGATTTCACTAATTATATCCTATTGAATGGAAATAAAAATGTAACGAAAATGAGTTATTACAGGTTGATAATCGTCTCTCGATGAATATCTAAATGTATGAGAATGCATTAATAACAATAACACTAACAATGGTCACACATAATAGGTTAGTATATCTCTATTTAACTCCAAAATCGTGGTAGACATTTTAATGAACACGTTATGAGCGTCACCTTTCGGTTGATAGCTCACAACAACAAAAATTAACTAAATGCAGACCATTACACTTAGAGACATTACAAACAAATATCCACTCAGCCAAATAATAATCAATAATCAAAACAATCTATAACTAATTCAAAATTCCATAAAAAGATCCATCATCATCCTGGCAAACAAAATTAGTTCATCTTCAAAGAATCAAAACTATATATTAAATTCGAAATAAGGTTCATAAACATAAATATAAAAGAAATACACATGAATGAAAAAGAAAGGATAAACTCTTGTTGTGCTACGAATCGTTCGAAGTCACGTCCCTAGTCTTCTAGTAGCCGTTCATTCTCTCTTTTCCTTGCTGCCCGAGTTATCTAAATTTCTCTCCATGGATCTCCTTCAGGAATCTGCCTCCTTCCCCCTTGGTGTTGCTGTCTTCTTCCCCTTGGTGCTGCTGTCTTCTTTTCTTTTATTGGCTGCAGCTCTCTCTTCCTTGGTGCTGGTGGTCCAACCTCCTTCTTCCCACTACTGTTGCTCCTTTTTCCTCCATTTGGCAGCAGTCATAGCTCTTGTCTCTCACAGACCCGTAGCCACAACCTTCTTTTCTTCTTCCCATAGCTTGGTATTTTCGTCTTCTCCTTCCAGTAGCTGTTTTTTCCCTCTTTCTTCTTTTTGCCATAGCTCATGCCTCCAGCCAACCCCGTCCAAGTCTGCCCAAGCTGCTGCGTTCTTTTCCCTTTTAAAAGACCTGCTACGACGTCAAAAAAAACCATAGCCGCGACATGCATGCAGGTCGTGCGCCTTATATATTTTTTTTCTCTTTTAGTGCAAAAATAATGCCGTTTCAATGCCATTCATTTTCTTTGGTGCTCAACACACTGTTTCACTAAAGTTTTGCACAACGTTCTGAAATTACGCTTTTGCCCTGACTTTCTGAGATGCTGTCAGCAAGACCCTTATTACCAAGATATGAATATTGCACTTTTACCCCAAAATTTTATAAAATAATCACTTGGGTCCCTATACCTGCACACTAAAGAAAAATATTAAAAAACAACCGATAATTACACAAGAACGGAACAAAAGTAGGTAAAGATAGGTAATGATAGAAGCCCATTTTTTTTATCAAGAAATGGAGTCAACACAACCCTCCCACTACGTCTAGGTGGTAGTATATCTATTAGGATTTATGCTCTAAAACTTGTAATGGTAAATGTTATTAGATATAAATAAGAGTTAAACGTTTATCATTCAAATAAAAGTGTCTTATTTTTGTTCATACATTTATATATATTGTGCGAGTAACATCCAATATTGTAAGATGTAATCTCAAAATGAGTATATGAAAGTCATATACAGTAGGATTCATTTTGAGATATGCAATCTAAAGAGTCTGTAAAGAGCAAACAAAACTGGGTACTTTGTTTGTGGTTGATCTACTGCTACAGTCCATTCTGTAATGTACGGTGGTCTTATCCTAGACTGCTCATGCAGTTAATATGAGAATGGAGGCACCTTATATGATGAGATCATATAGGACTGGGCCACGATTTATATGAATCTCTCACCAAAATCCGTTAGTAGATGTGATTCATATATATCGATAAACGATGGATGCATATAGGTGATCTTAATCCCAAGTTTTTTATTGACTCTTTCAGGTTGGATCGTGGCTTTTGACATACCATGAGTGAGGTAAATTTTATATTCTCGATCAATACGTCCGTATCTTGGAGTTGTGGTTTGGCTTGTGGCCGGGAAGATATGAACACAATAGTATAATCTACTCCTTCTTGATTGAAGTAGATGAATAGTTCCATTAAGGGTTGATTCAGGGCTTGAACAATTATGAGCGCTCTTCTTTTCCCGTAAAGGCAGGAAGGATTTAATTGTACATTAGAGAATCAACGGTACTTAAAGGAAAAGATATAACTAAAGGGGTATAACGGACATTATGGTCTGGCTCTAGATATGAACTACTTGTGGAGGATCATACTATATGTAATAGCTATATCAATGATCATTGAGACTTCAGATTGTATAAAACGTCTACAGTTCTAAGAGTTTAGCCTCGTGTTTTTAGTAGAATAATTCTGAAGTTAATAATCATGAAAAATTAATTAAAAAGTTTAATTAATATTACTAAGTATTATTGGAGCTCAAAACTGTGGGTTCATTAAATTCCATTACTAATCTTTGTGGTTGTTCGTAACAAGGGTCACGGTAAATTAATTGGATGGTTCAATTAATAATGTTACGGAAATGACACAATTTAGTTAAAGATATTTAATTTAATAATATGATTATTTAATAAATGGTTTAATAATTAAATAAAAATTATTAATTTTTAATTATTTTAATTATTAAATAGGAGATTACAGGTTCGAATCATGACAAGGACAAAAAGAATCAAATAATGTGATTATTTAATAGTCCTAGAGGTCAGAGGTTCAAACTCTAGGGAGACCAAAAATAAAATAGGAATTAGAATCCTACTTTGATTTAGTCAAATTAAACCCTAGAGACCTAGAATATATATGATAAGTTACTAGGAAAATAACCAATACAATTAACCTAAGAAAAATAAAGGAGTGGTCACACCAAAAAGGAGAGAAGAAAAAGAAATTTTTTCTAACCCTTTTTCTTGCAATTTCGACCGGCCTAGGGAGAGAGACAAGGCGTTGTCTTCTCCTCTTGTCTGCAATCTTCATCTCTTCATCTGTAACGTGCCCACACATGTGTTGCTAGACGTCGGTTCATAGCTTGGAAGTTTTGGTAGTGAATCGATTAGTCAATGAATCAAGAAACGTATCAAAGGTAGTTGTAGTTAAAGTTTCTATTCACGTATGTATAAGAACTCGATCTTTGAGAAAATTGTTTTCAAGAAAAGAAAATTTTAAAACCTTATTCCGCTGCCTTTATGTGATAAAATTTTTTTTTTCTCCCTTTAGTATCCTAACTAGGAATTGTCTGACTATCAGATGTGGATGAAACAATAATCTTGTTAACAACTTTTGTTGACTGAGCACTGGTCGAACCAAGTTTTAGCTCTCTTAATATGATCTTCGATCGAGGTTTATGATTACTCATATAATCACCTTCAAGAAACGTTGTATTTGTCGATACAAACACTTTGTTTTCTCGAGGATTATAAAAGAATTCATCTCTAGTTTCCTTTGGGTATCCTACAAACAAGCACACAACTGAACGAGGTTCTAGTTTTCCACTTCTGCTCTTTAGTACATGTACTGGACATTCTCAAATACAAAAATATCGTAAACTGACTTTACGATCATTCCACAACTCTTGAGGAGTCTTGGGAACAGACTTGGATGGAACTAAGCTCAAGATGTATGTTGTTGTTTGCAGTGCATATCCTCGAAAGGAATATAGTAATGATGGGAAGCTAATCATAGATCTCACTATTTCCATCAGGGTCTTGTTTCTCCTCTCCGCAACACCAATATGTTGTGGCATTCCTGGAAATGTGAGTTGGGATACTATCTCATGCTCAAGCATATAGTCTTCAAACTCTTGGTCAAGATGCTCATCTCCACGATATGATCTGGTGCTTTGATTGTTTTGCCTAATTGATTTTCAAATTCAACTTGGAATTCTTTGAACGTTTCAAATGTTTCTGACTTATGTTACATTAGGTAAACATATCTGTATCTTGAGTAATCGTCAATAAATGTGACGTAGTATAAGCTTTAGTAGTTGTGTGGCTCTAATCCCTTTTCCAGTAAAAGGTCTCTTGGTCATTTTACCTTATAGGCAGGATTTGTAGACATGTAAAGTGCCGATCTTTAAATCACTTAAATGTCCACATTTTACTAGTCTGTCTATTATGTCAAGGTTAGTATGGCGAAGTCATAGATACATTTCATTTTCATGAGAAAACTTTATGTCGTTTTGTTTTAGGTTTTTCAACATTAAACATTTTAGTGTTAAGTAGTGTTGTATAAGTTAACAGTCTTACAACATACAAGTATTTTCATTTATTCCAGAACAAACATTCATTCCAATTCTTGAAATGATAACTGATTTATTATTAAAAGAAACCTTATAAAACTTTTCAAGTAATCTAGATACAGAAATCAAATTCCTTGTAAATCGAGGAATAAAATAGACATTATTTAATAAAAGAAAATGATTATTTATTTGTAGTCTAACTACTCCCACTACTTATGATGAAACAATATCCCCTGTTCCAACACGCATAGTAAAGAACCCCTCCTCCAGCTCTATCCAAGAATTATTCCAATGTAAAGAAGACCAAATATGGTTAGTGGCCCCTGAATCTACTATTCAAAGTAAAGAATCATCTTCTACTAAACAAGATTCAATGACAAGTAAATCTGATATACTTTTCACTTTCTTCTTATTGGAGAGCTCCTCGAGATACTGTGTACAGTTCCTCTTCTAGTGACCAACCTTATCGCAATGGAAACATTTTCCTTTTGCTTTGTCAGTCATGTTGCTATTTATCTTAGGTTTCGCCTTTGCTTTGCCAGTAAACCTCTTTCTCTTCTTTAAACCAGAAGAGGGGATGGATTAGCAACATTTGCCTCGCCGGTCTTATCTTTGACAAATCATTATGCGTTTGTTACAGGCTCTGGAGAACATTCCTCCGTTAGCACAAATTTAAAGTCTTTACAGACCATGATCGCTTTCATATTATGGTTCCATTTAGTGTAGTTATCACTAGTTAATTTCTCATTAGCGAGGATTGATATTAATGCGGAAGACATTGTTGAAATAAGCATAAATAAATTTAATAAACATTCACTTCATACATTCATACTGTGTACTTGAATTTGGCATAAAATTAAACATGATACATGCTTAATGAACTAGAAATTTCCCTAAAATAGTTATTGTGCCATGACAATCCAACATACCACAAGTAAGTGCCTAGGAAGGCTAGGTCAAATCCTTGCGACATTCTCAATCGAATTATACACCAGAATAACTCTTTATTCTTATATCATTCAATCCTTATTATGTTTAGTCGGGATTTTAATAACTTGTTTAATTTAAATCCATGTGAGTGTGATCCATCATTTCAGATTTAGTCCCAAAATACATTTAGAAATCCTATCCGTTAGGAAATCAACCTTGGTATTGATTGTCGTGAACACCTTCTATTAGGGAGGACGAAAGCAAAGCCGTCATGAGGCCCCACTCGAGTCTCACGGTGTTGAACTAACGATGGAGACTGTCCGATATAATGTCATGTATCCCTCTCTCACTCATATTTGTCATTTAGGGTTTTCTAAATGACGTCGAGTTTTTAAACTCTATGTCTTTAGTATTTTTAACTTAGATTTAATGGCTAATGTAAAATCTAAAAATACTAGATCTTTATTTCGTTAGTAGAATCTAATTCTATTAACATTTAATAAATTACCAATCTTTAAATATTAAAAGACTAATTTATTATTTGATTTCTAATCTATATAAACATTTTATAAGATTAGAAATTAATATGAGTGTAACAAGTTTTAACCTATTGAAACTAACTCATATTATTTGGTCCAATTTATTATTGAGGCTTTAATCTAATTAAACATAATAAGTTATTGGGCCTAACTAATCTAATTAATTAAACATTTTAATTAAATAAATTGGTCCATTAATGAGAATTACCAAGTTTTTACTCCTAAAAACTAATCTCATTATTTGGTCCAATTATTATTAGGGCTTTAAAAAAATTAATCCTAATAAATCATTGGGCCAAACTAATCTAATTAATTAAACTTTTTAATTAAATGATTAGTTCATTAATGAGAATTACTAAGTTTTTACTCCTAAAAACTAATCTCATTATTTAGTCCCATTATTATTAGGGCATTAATCAAATTAATCCTAATAAATCATTGGGTCTAATTAATCTAATTAATTAAACATTTTAATTAAATTGATTAGTATATTAATGAGTATTACCAAGTTTTTACTCTTAAAAACTAAATTCATTATTGATTGCCAATTGTTTGAGTGTTTATCATTTTAATCATAATTAAAATTAAACATATATAATATATGGCAATCATGCATGACATGTTATAATGCATGTGTAGGTACCACCTAATCTAAATGGTATTTAAATGTACGAACATGCTTCATCATTCATCACATAAATAAACAGCATACTTTCTTCTTCTTCTTTGATGATCAATGGGATAAGGAGCTGTCATGAAGGGGTAATGAAGGGCTGCCATGATATGCCATCTATTGTTGATGGTGGTATGAAGGATGGCAACCATGTTTCTTGTTTGAAATTCAATGGTATGAAGGGCTGTCATGATAAAGCTTCAGCTGGAGTTGTTAAAACTGAATTTGGTAATGGTGGTGCAATGAAAAATGTCTCTTTTGGTGTAAGTAGTAGGTCTCTTGAAATGGATGATAATGGTGATGGAGTAGGAGCTGTTTCCAAAGGAAGAATTGGTTGTCTTTCAACTATTTCGGGATTGGACAAGAAGAAAGGTGTGGTTGACATTGGTGACAAGGGTGAAGACTTGTTGAATGAGGTGTTGCATAGAGATAATAATGGACAAAATTTTCAAATGGTGGTTGGAGACATGTGCAATGGGCAAATAATTCAAAGGATGGATGATTCTCATGGGCGGATTTTTCAACATAAGGATGCTAATATTGACATTAATGGCCAAAATTGTCAAAGGAAGGTGGTTGTTGATGACCTTCCTCCACTAAATAAAAGTATTCAGCAAGGAATAGGGGTAATAGAGTCAAAATGTGGTGGTTTGGGTTCAATTTCGGGTATTGGTAATGTTGGGCACGAAATTGGAGCTAATGGGGCTGATTCTACAAAATTAGATGGGCCAAGGATTGATGTTATTAAATCACCTTCGAATTATGGTGGATTTGGGCTTGCAAGAGATGATAATAGAAAGGAAAAGCTTGGTAACTTTCATTTTGGGTCTGATGTGGGTGTAATTGGGCCGAAATCGAGTGCTTTGGGCTCAATTTCGGGTCTTGGTAGCTCTGGACATGGAGGGGCTGATCTTGGACCATTTTCAACACCTTCTTCCATGCATGATCAAGGGCTGAAACCATCTTATGCTAAGGCTGTCCAGAATTCTTCTCCTATTGCTTGTGAGGTACGATCTTCTACCTTTGAATCCTTACAATATTTTAAACCTACTGAAGAAAATGGAAGAATTAAAGTTAGCCCTCCGGTTGAGGTAGCTATTGAGGGAAGTGAAGAATGGAGAACTTCCTTGATAGGGTACTTTGTGGATAAGCGAATTCCATTCCCCGTAGTGAATTCAATAGTTCATAAAATTTGGGGTAGGTTTGGCCTTAAAGAAGTCTTATCTTCGGAACAAGGTTTCTTTATTTTCAAGTTTGATAGTCTTGACCATGCTTGTGAAGTTCTTGAAAAAGGTCCATGGCATATAGTGAATAAATTGCTTGTTCTTAAAAGGTGGCAGCCTAGTTTATCCTTGTCTAAAAATGAGTTACGCAATATTCCTGTATGGGTTAAACTTTATAATCTACCTTTTGAATATTGGACTTCTAAGGGCCTGAGTTTTGCAGTTAGTGCTTTGGGCATTCCATTACATGCCGATCACATTACATTAGCTAGGAAACGTCTTAGCTTTGCTCGTGTGTGTGTTGAGGTTGATGCTTTGAAGGATGTCATTAATGAGTTTGATATTCAATGTGCTAATGGGGAGTGGAAAACTATTTATGCTGTTTATGAGTGGCTTCCTTCTAGGTGTAATATTTGTAAGGTATTTGTAAGAATAGTGCTTGGATTGTGATGGGTGACTTTAATGCTATTAAGTCTTCGGTTGAGAGTGTTGGAGGATCCAATTCTTGGCCACATTGGAAAGAAGACTTTTCTAATTGTTTAGCTGAGTCTGGGTTGGATGATCTGCGATTTAATGGGTGCTTCTATACATGGTCTAATCATCGTACGGTTGATCCTATTCTTCGAAAGTTAGATCGAGCTTTGGTCAATTTGAAGTGGGATATTTCATTTCGAGGTTCTGAGGCGCATTTTCTTCCTTCCAGTGTTTCTAATCACTCTCCTATGATTGTCAAGATTGTGGATCTCCCTCGGCGACGGGTGCCTTTTAAGTTTTTTGATTTCTGGGCAGATCATCCAGAATTTTTATCCTTGGTGGATCAAGTTTGGGCGGACAGGGTGGATGGGTCTCCTATGTTTCAGCTATGTAAGAAGCTAAAAAGATTGAAAGTGGAGCTTAAGAAACTTAATAGGGAGTGTTATTCTGACTTGTCTTCTAGGTTGCAGCAAGCTAAGCATGATTTAGAGTCTGTGCAATGGGATATTCAGAGGCAGCCTACGAACATTTCTTTACATGGGGAGGAGTCTCGGTTGGTGAAGCTTTATGGTGATTTGAGTAAAGATGAAGAGAGTTTTTTGAGACAAAAGTCCCGGGTTCAATGGATTAATTTGGGAGATAGGAATTCTAAGTTCTTTTTTCGATCGATGAGACAAAGATATAGTAGGAGTAAGGTATTATCTCTTACCGATGAGCATGGTAATCGTGTGGAGGAGCCTAGTGAAGTTAAATCAATGGTGGTGAACTTCTTTGAGACACTTCTGAGATAGCCTGCTGGATGCCCTAGGATTGACCTTGATTTAGTGAGGCGGGCTCTCCCGAAGCGTATTTCTGGTGATCAGTGTGCTACCTTGGGTAGAGAGGTTAGTGATGTTGAAATTAAGGCAGTTTTGTTCTCTTTAAAAGATAATAAAGCTCCTGGTCCGGATGGGTATAATGCTACTTTCTTCAAGAAAGCTTGGTCTGTTGTTGGTGATGATTTTCTTCGTGCTATTCATTCGTTTTTTAGCTCCGGGAGATTGCTCAAGCAAGTGAATGCTACTGTGGTTGCTCTTATTCCTAAGGTTCCTAATCCTTCTAAGGTTGGGGATTTTAGGCCTATTTCGTGTTGTAACACTATCTACAAATGCATTGCCAAAATTATTGTGAATCGTGTTCAGATGGTGCTGCCTGATGTTGTTAGTCCTTTTCAGTCGGCCTTCGTTGCTGGTAGGAGGATTAGTGATAATATATTACTGTCGCAGGAATTGTTAAGGAACTATCATCGTGATGGGGGTCATCCTAGGTGTGCGCTGAAGGTAGATTTAATGAAAGCTTATGATTCTGTGCGGTGGGATTTCTTAGTGGCTATTTTACAGATTTTAGGCTTCCCAGAGCAGATGATAACTTGGATTTCTGAGTGCATTTCCACTCCCCGTTTCTCGATTTCTATCAATGGCGAGTTGAATGGTTTCTTTGCTAGTGGCCGAGGTTTGAGGCAGGGGGATCCTATGTCCCCTTATTTATTTGTGCTGGCTATGGAGGTCTTCTCGGGGTTGATGCATATTATGGAGCAGGAGGGTCAGTTTGCATACCATTGGCGGTGTGGGAAGATTGGTATTTCGCATTTATGCTTTGCGGATGATCTTATGGTTTTCTGTAGGGCAGAGAGGGAGTCAGTTGCTGCAGTTAATGTTGTCCTTAGTCAGTTCCAAGCTCTTTCTGGGTTGATTCCTAATTCTAGCAAGAGCAATCTTTTTGTGGCTGGTGTGTCTTCTGAGACTAAGCAAGAGTTACTTGGGATTCTTGGTTTTCAGGAAGGGGTATTACCTGTCAGATATTTTGGGGTTCCTTTGATTTCTACTAAGCTTACGGCAGTGGATTGTAGGGTTCTTGTCGACAGGATTGTAGCGAGAGTTAAGAGTTGGACTAGTAGGGTTCTTTCTTTTGCAGGGAGGCTTCAGCTCATTCAATCTGTATTGTTCTCTATTCAGGTGTATTGGTCCTCCATTTTTATCTTGCCTAAGTCAGTGGTGATTAAGGTTGAAACTACTTTGCGTAGTTTTCTTTGGAAGGGTTCAGATTTAGGTAAAGGTGGGGCAAAGGTTGCATGGTCTTCGGTGTGTTTACCAAAGGAAGAGGGTGGTCTCGGTATTAAGAGCGTTGAGTGTTGGAATAAAGCTGCCATAAGTAAGCATTTATGGGCTGTCTGTAGCAATTTGAGGTCTTCTGTCTGGGTCTCGTGGGTTAGATCTACTCTGCTTAAGGGAAAGAATGTGTGGGAGGTTAGGTGCCCTAGGGATTGCTCGTGGAGTTGGAGGAAAATTTTAGGCCTTCGGTGTCTTGTGCGGCGGTTGATGCAATTTCGAGTGGGTAATGGGGAGGATATTTCTCTTTGGTTTGATTATTGGCATCCGTTGGGTCCTTTGGTGGAGGTGTTTGGGCGACGGATTATTTATGATTCTGGTTTTGGTCTTCATGCTAGGGTGGCGGATGTTGTTCAGGGGAGGGATTGGGCTTGGCCTCGTTCCCTGACCGGGAATTGGATGGACATTATCAGTGGTATTCCTGCTTCCTTTAGGCCTAATAACTCTCAAGCTGATACTTTGTGTTGGGTTGAGGACTCTCGGGGGGCTTTCTCTATTCGTAATGCTTGGGAGGCTCTTCGGTCCCGGCAGCCAGCGGTGGATTGGTTTAGGTCCGTTTGGCATTCTAAATCAATCCCTAGACATGCTTTTATCTTCTGGTTGGCCATTAGGGGTGCTCTTTCTACTCAGGATAAGCTTCTTGTTTATGGCTTGATTCCGGCTATTCGTTGTGTGTTTTGTGGAGGGAGTTGTGAGGATGTCCCTCATCTCTTTTTTGATTGTTCTTATTCTTGCGAGGTTTGGTTTGCTCTTTTAAGGAAATGTAGATTACCTCTGCGTGCTTGGAGCTGGGAGGATACTATTCTTTGGTCTTGCCATTTCCGCGGTCGGCAACTTCGTGGGTTGGTGGTGCGTATTATGCTTGCGGCTGCTGTCTATGCTATTTGGCGTGAGCGGAATGCTAGGATGCATGGCGAGTTACCTAAACCTGTTACCATGGTTGTTCGTTCCATTGTCAGAGATGTTTGTATGCGTCTTAATTCCTTATCTGGTGTGATGCCTTCTCCTACTAATAGGTGGCTCCACCAGTCTTGGGGTTTATCTGATTCTATTTTTTTGTAATTCGCTTGTTTTGCCCTTTATGGGGTTTGGTGGGTTCTTTTGGCTGTACCCTATGACAGGGTTTGTGCTTAGCTTTTATTGCTTTGCTGTTTTTTGAGTTTCGGTTGGTAGGGGGCCTGTCCCTTGTCTGACCTTGTGATCTTCTCGCTGGGGTATGCCCCTTTGCTTTTGTTTTGTCTCTTTGGTTAATATACTTACATTATCCAAAAAAAAAAAAGATGACCGAGTGAATTAGGCTATCTAACTTAAACAAATCTAATTATAAAATTTATCCAAGGCATTCCTTGGTCTTCCTTGTAAATCTTCGACTTCAAGTCTACCACTTTTCATATTGGGCTTTCATTAAGTCCAACTTGATTTAATTTTAAGTGACCCATCTCATGGATTGCACTTAAAATTAGCAAGCTATGGCTGTCCATGAAGCCCATCAGATTACCCACCTGCATATCTCAAGTCGGCTAACACGAAACAATTTAAGTGAAGCGAACTTGGACTCATTAGGGCCATCTACATTACTTCTATGGACTGCCAACTTTTGTACCAAGGCCCACACGTTACCCTAACATGTGTTTGAGGCTCAAACGAGGCCTAAAACAACCCTAACACATGCGCGTGACCTTTGTGCCAAGCAGCGCAAGTTGTGGTTTGGGTAGTTTTTTCGAGCAATTTTTCGCTTCGATTTTTTGCCATTTTTCTAAGTTAGTATTCACCAATATTTTCTATAAAATGTGCAGCAAAATTGCCCGCACAAAATCCACAAGAACAGCCCCAAAACCTGCTGCGAAAGCAGCTTGCGCACAGTGCACTGCGCTATTTTAGGTCTGCAGGACCGTCCAGTTGCGGTGGCAAATGCAGGCATGTGTGGCATCTGTTTACAATGTTGATTTTTCCCTTAGTCTTTGTCTGGATCTCTTATTTCCAACGGTTTTTGAATCGCCTCAATCGAACACCATTTGCTATGGTTTTGCATTATTAATTATAGGATGTTCAAAACAGCCAATAACAGTTTTGGCCACGGCAAAAACAATATATAAATCGAAACCCAATTCACTATAAAAAATTATGACCATCCATGTTTATATATTAACAATTAAATATATAACACATACATCCTTTAATCGTGCCTACACATGCGATAACAAATCAAAACAATCATATATATATATATATATATATCAAGAACAATAAATAAAAATACGTTCTTTTTCGCATATGAATAAAATCAAGAACTAAAGGCTCTGATACTAATTGTAGGGAAAAAGAAAAATGTATGCAGCGGAGGCTTTAATTTTTTTTCTTTTTACTTTTGAAAACACTTTTCAAGAACCGATTTATTCATATGCGATTTCAAACGATTTAATAACTTTATTTCGTTCTTGATTGGATTGATCCCTTTTGTTACCACCAAATTTTCTGAGTTATGACCCGTGGTCTGACAACGCATGTGTGGACACAGGGATGGAGGAGGAAAAAACGAACGAAGAAGACAACAACTTGTTCTTCTAAGACCGACCGCACCCTAGAAGAAAGCAAGAAAAAAAAAACTTTTTCTTTTCTTTTCTGTGTTGGCCGAACCCTCTTTGTGCCTTGGGTTTAGTTTTTACACTTGCTTGTTTTTTCTGATATAATGACTCTTTTATAACAGTCTCTTGGGTTTAAGTTTGACTAGGTCAAATAGAATTCTAAATCCTATTTAATTTGATCACCACTAGAATTTGAACTCTTGTCTCTAGAGACAATTGAATAATCTTATTATTTAATCACTCCCTTTTATTTTGTGAAGATTCGATATTGCAACCTCCTATTTAATAATTCTGAATTATTAATCTTTATTTAATTATTAAATAATTAATTAAATAATCATATTATTTTATTTAATCAATTCTCTTTAATTAGAACGCATTACTTTCGTAATACTATTAATTGGACTATCCAATTAATTTATCGTAAATCTCGTTACTAACAACCTTAAGGGCTAGCAAAGAGACCTAATGGACCTACAGTTTTGAACTCCAATAATACTTAGAAATATTAATTAAAACTCTTTAATTAATATTCCATGATTATTAATTTCGAAGTTATTCCTCTAAAAATCCGAGACTGAACTCTCAAAACTGCAGATGTTTTACACAGTCTGAAATCTCAATGTCCATCAATATAGCTAATTACATATGGTGTGGTCCTCCACAAGTAGTTCATAGCTAGTGCTAGGTCATAATGTCTCTTATACCCCTCTAGTTATATCTTTTCCTTTAAGCACCATTGATTCTCTAATGAACAATTAAATCCTATCTTTCTTACGGAAGAAGAAGAGCGCTCATAATTGTTCAAGCCCCGAATCAACACTTAAGGGATCTACTCATCTACTTTAGTCAAGAAGGAGTGGATTCCGATATTGTGTTCAGACATTCCCAGCTACAAGCAAAACTGCAACTCCAAAATACAGAGGTATTGATCGAGGAAACTACATTCGATCTCACTTATAGTAAATCAAATGTCATGATCTAACCTGAAGGAGTCGATAAGACACTCAATATTAAGATCAACCATAAATAGCCATCTTATATTGAAATATTTGTATCTCATTTACTAACGGATCTTGGTGAGAGATTTATAAAAATTGCGGCCCAATCCTATATGATCTCATCATATAAGGTGCCTCCATTCTCATGTCAACTACATAAGTAGTCTAGGATAAGATCATTGTACATTGTATAATGGACCGCAACAGTAGATCAACTATAAATAAAGTATCCAGCATTGTTTGCTATCTACGTACTCTTTAGATTGCAAGTCTCAAAATGAATCCTCTTATATATGACTTTCATATACTCAGATTGAGATTATATTTTATAATCTTGGATATTACGTGCACATTATATAAATATCAGAACTTAAATAAACTACTTTTATTTTGAATAAATAATGACTACTTTTATTAATGTTTAATCATATTTACAATTACAAGTCTATATAGCATAAACCCTAACAAAAATAATATCTCTTTTGTTAGTCACAATAAAACCCAAGAAAGATCCTAAAGAATGTTTGGTCATTATTATGAGTAAATTGAATGTTAGAAATATTAACGGTGCTATAATGGAATTTATTGGACGAATCCGAAGATTTTTGAAAAGGTGTTCGGAGACCCGGAAAAGTTACGAAATGCGTCCGGACGGGTATTAAAGGCTCGAAAAATGTTCAGAACAGTTTCGGATGGTTAGTAAGGCTCCGTAAAGTGTATACGAAATTCAATTATAAATTTCAAACTTCCTAGTAAGGATTTCCCATAAATTTGGAGTATTAGAGATATTTTTGAAAGTTAAATAATAAATATTTGGTGACACATGAGATGGTGTAATTTAATTGGTGTTTCAAAATGAGATAGTGTAATTTGATTGGTTGATGGAAAATTAATTGGAGATGGATTAAATTGACTGGTGTTTTAAAAGTAAATGGATTTTTGTGGAAAAAGTAAGTGGATTTTTATGGAACTAGTTAAAAATCAACTAACCATTAGAGTTTAATCAATCAAATCTCATCATCCCTAACCAATGGCACTCTAGTAAATTCTAAGATAGTTTAAGAGCAAAAGTTAAGGAAAATCAAGTACTATAAATAGAACAAGTCATGAAAGAAATTAAAAGAATTCAAGAGAGAAAGAGGGAAGTGAAAGTCGGCCAAGAGAGGAGAGGAAGAGTAGCAATTCGGCCAAGGGAGAAGAAGAAGGGGAAGAGATCCAAGGCACTTTCCAAGCCATTCTCAAGGGTTCTCAAGGCCATGCAAGCCTCCTTTACAAACCTAGAATCAAGATTCAACCATATCAAGTGAAATCAAGTGGTAAGTGCACTAATTTTGTGAATTGTGAAATAAATTATGGGGTTTTTGATTCTTAGTGCTTGGGTGATGATTTTGATGCATGAATTTAGGGATTAAGACATCAAACAAGTATCCAAGTCAAGCAAGAGGATTTAAGGTCATAAGGTGTAAGGTGAGTTACTAGTTTGTTGGGAATGTTTGAATTAAACTTGAATTGAATGTTATACTTAGTTTAAGTCAAGTTGGATGATATTGAATTTGATGTTACTAAGCAAAGGAAAGTCATGTATGGATTAGTGTGTGATCAAGCTAGGGTTTACTGTGATTTTTGCTTGAAAATGTCAATCTATGCATGCTAAGGCACTAGTATAGAAATTGATGTAATTTTTAAGCAATTTATATTATGAAATTGAAAGAATATTTTTAGTGAATTCATGATGAAGTTTTAGGCAGCCATGTGTGTGATGGTTGAGTTAAAGTTTTCTCCGTGCTAATGTGTAGTACTGGTTATTCAAGTGTGGTAAAGTGGGAGGAAGTGATGGAAATTAAAAAGAGAAGAAAAACGTTATAAGTGTAGAAAAGAATGATGACATGGATTGTTGTGAAAGGTTGAAAATGATATGTGATGTAATTGGATTAATTTTATGCCTAGGAATGTGCCTAAACATCACACTTAAATGTAGGAACTTGAAGGAAAAGAATCGGAAATAAATGCTCAAGTTGTGACCAAAATAATGCCATAAGAATTAGGGAATTGTTTTAAGTAGTTTGGATGATTTTATTTGCTCTTGTGCGAATGATTGTGTGAATGAGTTTGAGTATGGCATTTTCTAAAAAGGAGAATGTGAAAATGTGTAAGAAAATTGGAGTGGTGCTTGGAAAGTTAGTAATGAAAAGGTGAGTGTCTAAAGCATTTTTATGTAAAGTGTATTTTATGAAAGTTATGATTTTATTCAAGTGAATATTTAAACTATTTTATGCAAAACGAATTTTATTTTAGTAAGATGTTTTAAGTGAGTGTTAAATCACTTTCTGCAAAATGTATTTCATTTTAGTAATATTGTCAAGCAAGTGTTTAAACTATTTTATTCAAGTGAATGTTTAAAACTATGTTATGCAAAGCGAATTTCATTTTAATAATATATTTTATGTGAAGGTTTAAACTATTTTATTCAAGCGAATGTTAAAACTACTTTATGCAAAGTGTAGTTTATTTTTCATAATACGTTTTATGCAAGTTTATGGCAAGTTATCATTTTATTCAAGTAAATATTCAAATTATTTTATGAAAGTGCATTTGACTTTCATAATATGTTTTATACAAATTTATGGAAAGTTATTAATTTATTCAAGTGAGTGTTAAATTTATTTTATGAAAAGTGCATTTCATTTTAGTAATATGTTTTATATAAATTCATGGAAAGTTATTATTTCTAAATGTAGCCATGATTTTGGAAATGAAAATAAATTAAAGATTTCAAGATTTTTGGCCTATAACGAATCTCTAGTATTTAGCATTCAGAAATCAGTATTCAGAAACTGATCAGAGGTATTCTAGACGTGCATGGCAGGTCAAGGTTTGGGTGTCATACTAACCATAAATCCTGCCAAGTAGGCAATTGGGCTAGTGTGTCAGTTGTCAATGTGTCACCCTCTGCACGTTCCGGGGTAAATATTGAGTTAACGCGCTAGCTTCTATGTGGTGATGTAGGAATTCTGCTACGTAAATTGGTTTATTTACAGGATAGGTTCGTGGGGCAAACCTGGACTGAGGCCTAGTATAGGCAAATCCCGGATCCCAGTACGATGTTACCCGAGGTTCCTTGTACTTTATCTAAGGAATTCTAAAAAAAAAGGCCATCAGTGGTTGGTGATTTTCAATAGTAATATTTTCGATGATTTTATAACCACCACTGAGAACAGTAACAGATTTCAGAACAGTTTTTATGAAAAAGATTTTAGCACAGTTTTCAGTGAACAGAAAAAGTTTTATTATTATGCTTTTTAGTACGATATTCAGAAAACAGAAAAAGTTTTACTATTATGCTATGCATTTCAGTACAGATTTCAGTATAGTTTTTATGAAACAGATTTCAGTGCAGTTTTTAGAAAATATGAGAAGTTTTATTATTATGTATTTAAGTACCGTTTTCAAGAATCAAGAAAATTTTATTATTATGAATTCAGTACAGTTTTTATGAAAACAAGAAAGATTTTATTATTACGCATCTCAGTACAGTTTTTAGAAAATTAGGGAGGTTTGAATTAAAAAGATTACATTTGTTTAGAAACTAATAACACTCACTGAGCTCGTTTAACTCACTATATTTTTATGTTTTATAAACTAACCACTTAGGTACTAGTGCAGATATTGTAGGGACTCCCAAGACCAGCAAGGCTAGTCAGACATTGCTGTGACTGTTTTAGAAATATGTATTATGTTTATTTATAACACTCATGTAAAATTATATTTTGAAAAATACCTTAAGTATTGTTTGTTTAGTACACGAATATTTTATTTAAAATTGGATTTGCCCACTTTCGCTTACCTTGAAATTTGTGATTGAGTTGTGTTGTATTTTTATGATGGATCTGAAGTGCCATGGGTAGTACAGAAGGTATTCGATATTTAGAAGTGCTTTTAAACTATTTTACAGGTAATGGGAATTGTCCAAAAATGCAGCCGTCATGCTGCCAAAATTTTAATAAAGTAATTTTGTATAAAAAAGAAAAAACTTTTACTCAGATTTACAAGATAAGTAACGGCTTAGCTTCACGAAAGCTTTTCAGCGGGGCAAGCCTCGACTGGAAAGCTACCGTGGGGTTGCCAACAGGCCGCCTAGCGTAAGATAATAGGTTAGGGGCCTATCACATGTTAACTTATTTTGTGTGATCATTAATAGTATTATTTTGATTAATGCATTCTTATACACTTGGATATTAGTCGAGACATAGGATATTAGTGTATGTGGGAATAGGTTCAATTTAGCCCGAGAGAATCTTGAAAAATTTAGTTAACTCTATCATTAACCGGTAATAACTCAATCGCATTACATTGTAATTCGATTCATTATGACGTAATTAGTGAAATAAAAAATCCTAACTATTTCTCCCATTGATCCAAATCACATTTTAATTTGTTTAATTCTTGTTTCAATTAGTTCTCGTTGATAATTTTCACACAAACCATTCGATTGTTTAAATAGATATAGATTTAGTTATTTGTATTACTCAACATCTAGAATATCGCTATGGAAATGATAATCTTACTCTCATTGTTTTACTTGTGCCGGCCCCGTATACTTAGCTCTAAAGCTGCAATATATTCTTCGGGGTCATATAGATGTACTCGAGGTAAAGGGATTCTCATCTATATGGGAATAACAACTTTTATTCTGAAGGCCATGGCAAAAGGAGTTTCCCCGTGTTAGGATTAGGCTCAATAGCAAGAGTGTAATATTGTAACTTGACAATTTTTTCATATTAATAAAGTGATTTTGGTTAAACAAATCTTATAGCTTTTATAGTGTAATATTATAATTGTTAAATGTGAATAATCATAAGGTCAAAAGACTATGAGAAATGAAAAATTGTTCATGTATCTGGATATGTATGAGGTAGACACAATTCTTTAGTTAGTTTTGAATAACATTCACAACTTAAGATAAAGGTTGGGCGCCATTATCTTGTATAAAGTTATAAATTTGTTTGCTAGCATTTGAGTGGGATCAAATGTGTTATGATAAGTCTAAAATTATCAAAGTGCAGTGTCTTTGAGCAAAAAGACAGGATTTAATTGTTCATTAGAGAATTAACGGTACTTAAAGGAATAAATATAACTAGAGAGATATAACGGATATTATGACCCAGCTCTAGCTATGAATTACTTGTGGAGGATCACAACTATATGCAAATAGCTATATCAATGGATACTGAGACTTCAGATTGTATAAACACGTCTACAATTATGAGAGTACAGCTTTAGGTTTTTAGTGGAATAACTCTGAGGTTAATAATCATGAAATATTAATTAAAAAGTTTAATTAATATTACTAAGTATTATTGGAGCTCAAAACTATAAGTCCATTAGGTCCCCTTGCTAGCCCTTATGGTTATTTTTAACGAGGGTTACGGTAAATTAATTGGATAGTCCAATTAATAGTATTACGAAAGTAACACAATTTAATTAAAGAGAATTAATTAAGTAATATGATTATTTAATTAATTATTTAATAGGAGGTTGCAGATTCAAACCATGACAATGACAAAAAGAATTAAATAGTGTGATTATTTAATAGTCCTAGAGGTCAAAGGTTCAAACTATAGGGAGACCAAAAATAAAAGGATTTAGAATCCTATTTTGACTTTGTCAAGTTAAAATCTTAGAGCCTCAGTATATATATGATATGTTACTAGGAAATTTGACCAAATGCAATAAACAAAAGAAAAGAGAGTAGCGGCCACCACAAAAGAGAAAAAAAGAAAAACCGTGTTTCTGACTCTTCCTTATAGAGGGCAGCCGGCCAAGAGAAGAAGAAGTCTTCTCCACTTTTCTGCTTCCTCCATCTCTCCATCCCTGACGTGTCTACACATTCGTTGTCGGACCGCGGGTCATAGCTAGGAAGGCTTGGTGGTGAATCGAGAACTTAGAGAGTCAAATCGCAACAAAAGGTAATTGTTGAAGGGAGTTTTAGAAAAGATTTTGATTATCTTATAACATGCAGAATTGGGTTTCAAAAATTTTTCTTATATTGAAAACTTATTTCAATCAGGAACGAGTTCTTGTATATACACAGAAAAAGACTTTAGAAACTACATACCTTTTTCTTGATTTTCTTTTTTCTGATTCCTCGATCTACCACCAGATCTTCCGAGCTATGACCTGCGGTCTGACAATGTGTGTGTGGGCATATCACGGCAAGATATGGAGGTCACATGAAAAGAACATCGGCCGAATCCTGTAAAAGAAGAGAGAGTAAGAAAAAACTTTTTTTTTTCTCTTTTCTTTTCTCTTTGATGGTCGAATTCTCTTTCTTTTTCACTTGTGTGTTAGGTTAGGTTTTTTCCTAGCTATATAACACTTATATAGTAGTCATTTAGGGTTTTAATTCGACTAAGTCAAAATAGGATTCTAAATCCTATTTATTTTCAGTTTCCCTAAAAACTTGAACTTGTGACCTTTTGGACTATTAAAATAATCTAATTATTTTAATTCTTTTTGTCCTAGTCATTATTTAATCACATGACCTTATATTTAATAAATAGAATTAATAATTAATAATTATTAATTTCTATTATTTTATTAAATATTTAATTAATTAAATAATCACATTATTTAATTATTCTCTTTTATTTAAATCGTATTACTTTCGTAACACTATTAATTTGACCATCCAATTAATCTACCATGACCCTCGTTACCAACAACCATAAGGACTAGCAAGGGGACCTAATGGACCCACAGTTTTGAGCTCCAATAATACTTAGTAATATTAATTAAAACTCCTTAATTAATATTTCATGATTATTAACCTTGGAGTTATTCCACTAAAAACCCGAGGCTGCACTCTCAGAACTGTAAACGTGTTTATACAATCTGAAGTCTCAGCGTCCAATGATATACTTAATTGCATATAGTGTGATCCTCCACAAATAGTTCATAACTAGAGTTGGGTCATAAAGTCCATTATACCCCTCTTGAAATATCTTTTCCTTTAAGTAGCATTGATTCTCTAATGAACAATTAAATCTTGTCTTCCTCACAGAAGAAGGAGAGCGCTCATAATCATTCAAGCCTCGATTCAACCCTTAAGGGAACTACTCATCTACTTCAATCAAGAAGGAGTGGATTCCACTATTGTGTTCAAACCTTCTTAGCCACAAGTCAAACCATAACTCCAAGATACGGAGGTATTGGTAGAGATTCACATCAACCTCACTCATAACTCATGGTAAATCAAAAGCAATGATCCAACCTGAAGGAGTCGATAAGACACTCAGGATTAAGATTACCTATAAATAGCCATCGTTTATCGATTATATATGAATTTCATCTATTAACGGATCTTGGTGAGAGATTCATATAAATCGTGGCCCAGTCCTATATGATCTCATCATATAAGCCTCCATTCTCATGTCAACTACATAAGCAGTCTAGGATAAGACCACCGTACTTTACAGAATGGACCGCAGCAGTACAAACAAAGTAACCAGCTTTGTTCGCTCTTTACAGACTCTTTAGATTCCATGTCTCAAAATGAATCATCTCTATATATGACCATCATATACTCATTCTGTGATTACATTTTGCAATCTAGGATATTCTTACACAATACGAATGTATTACTGAATATAAAACATTTATAAACTTGAATGATAATCTGAATAATTCTTATTATTATATTTAACCATTTACAATTACAAGGTTTAGGACATTAATCCCAACAATTGTAGTTTCAATTCGATATTCGCGTATATATAGGAACTCGTTACTGATTGAAAAGTGTTTTCAAATATAAAAGATAAATTTTTGAAATCCATTCCGCTACGTTTATAAGATAAATCAATTTCTTCTTCCCTTCAAAAACCTTTTCACCTTTGGCAATGCTTAAATCCATTACGATCCTCTTATCATTTCAGCATCTATAGACTTAAAGATCTAGCAAATAGACATCATTCTTGAACGGAAATCTTTATGAAAGCATATGTATGGTTCAACCAGAAGGATTCATTGAAAAAGGCTAAAAGCAAAGTCTGCAAGCTGCAAAGGTCCATTTATGGACTTAAATAAGTATCCAGATCTTGAAACATAAGGTTCGACCAAGCTCTAAATGTTGGGATTTATGCCCTAAAGCTTGTATTTGTAAACGGTTAAAGACTTAATAAGAATTATTCAATTTATCAGTCTAGTTTAAAAGTGTTTTATATTTAGTAATACATTCATATTGTGCAAGAACATCCTAAATTGCAAGATGTAATATCAGAATGAGCATATGAAGGTCATATACAAGAGGAGTCATTTTGAGATATGCAATCTAAAGAATCCGTAGAGAGTAAACAAAGCTGGGTACTTGATTTGTGATTGATCTACTGCTGCGGTCTATTCTGTAATGTACGGTGGTCTTATCTTAGACCGTTCATGCAGTTGACATGAGAATAGAGGCACCTTATATGATGAGATCATATAGGACTGGGCCACGATTTATATGAATCTCTCACCAAGATCCAATAGTATATGAGATTCATATATATCTATAAACGATGGCTATTATAGTTGCTCTTAATCCTGAGTGTCTTATTGACTCCCTTAGGTTGGATCGTGGCTTTTATTTACCATGAGTGAGGTCGATGTAAATCTCAACCAATACCTCTGTACCTTGGAATTGCGGTTTGGCATGTGGCTAGGAAGATATGAACACAATAGTGGAATCCACTCCTTCTTGATTGAAGTAGATGAGTAGTTCCCTTAAGGGTTGATTCAGGGCTTGGATAATTATAAGGCCTCTCCTTCTTCCGTGAAGAAGATATTATTTAATTGTTCATTATAGAATCAACATTGCTTAAAGGAATAGATATAACTAGAGGGGTCTAACGGACATTATGACCCAGCTCTAGCTAGGGGTATAACGGACATTATGACCCAGCTCTAGCTATAAACTACTTGTGGAGGATCACACTATATGAAAATAGCTATATCAATAGACATTGAGATTTCAGATTGTATAAACACGTCTATAGCTCTGAGAGTACAGCCTCGGGTTTTTAGTGGAATAACTCCGAGGTTAATAATCATGAAATATTAATTAAAGAGTTTAATTAATATTTCTAAGTATTATTGGAGCTCAAAATTGTAGGTCCATTAGGTTCTCTTACTAGCTTTTATGGTTGTTGGTAACGAGGGTCAGGGTAGATCAATTGGATGGTCCAATTAGTAGTGTTACGAAAGTAATACGATTTAATTAAAAGAGAATAATTAAATAATGTGATTATTTAATTAATTAAATATTTAATAAAATAATAGAATATTATTAATTGTGAATTATTAATTCTATTTATTAAATAGGAGATTACGGAATCAAACTGTGACAGGGACAAAAGAATTAAAATAATGAGATTATTTTAATAATCCCACAGGTCACAGGTTCAAGTCTTTAAGGAGACCAAAATTAAAAAGGATTTAGATTCCTATTTGACCCTGTCAAACTAAAACCCTAAAGACATAGTATATAAGAGTTATTATACTAGACAAATTGACATAACTACAAGTGAGAAACGCAAGGGGAGTTCGGCCATAGCAAGAGAGAAAAAGAGAAAAAAGTTTTTTTCTGACTCTCCCCTATTTTGTACAATTCAGCCGGCCCTAGGGAGAAGAAGTTCTCTGTCCGTTTTTCACGTGACCTGCATCTCTTGCCGTGACGTGCCCACACACGCGTTGTTAGACCACGGGTCTTAGGTTGGAAGATATGGTGGTAATCGAAGAATCGAAAAAACAAAATCAAGAAAAATGTATATAGTTACTCAGTTTCTCTTTCTGCATATACATAGGAGCTTGTTCCTGATTGAAAAAAGTTTTCAATATTAAAAGAAAATTTTTAAAACCCCTTTTCACATGTTATAAGATAATCAAACGTTTTCTAGTTTTCCCTTCAAATGGTATAAGAGCCATTGATTCTAAGTTTTTGTGTATATTTTTTTTTTTGGATAATGTAAGTATATATTAACCAAAGAGATAAAACAAAAGTAAATGGGCATACCCCAGCGAGAAGAAACACATGGTCAGTCAAGGGACAGGCACCCTACCAACCGAAACTCAAAACACAACAAGGCAATAAAAAGCTACGCATAAGGGACAATCCCCCTAAAAGGCAAAACAAGCGAATTACAAAAAAATAGAATCAGATAAATCCCAAGACTAGTGGAGCCACCTATTAGTAGGAGAAGGCACCACACCAGATAAGGAATTAAGACGCATACAAATATCTTTAACAATGGAACGAACAACCACGGTAACAGGTTTAAGTAACTCGCCATGCATCCTAGCATTTCGCTCACGCCAAATAACATAGATAGCTGCCGCAAGCATAATACGCACCACCTACCCACGAAGTTGCCGACCGCGGAAATGGCAAGACCAAAGAATAGTAGCCTCCCAGCTCCAAGCATGCAGAGGTAATCTGCACTTCCGTAAAAGAGCAAATCAAACCTCGCAAGAATAAGAACAATAAAAAAAGAGATAAGGGACATCTTCACAACTCCCTCCACAAAACACACAGCAATAGCCGAAATCAAGCCATAAATAAGAAGCTTATCTTGAGTAGAAAGAACATCCCTAATGGCCAGCCAGAAGATAAAAGCATGTTTAGGAATTACTTTAGAATGCTAAACGGACCTAAACTAATCCACTATTGGCTGCCAAGACCGAAAAGACTCCCAAGCATTACGAATAGAGAAAGCCCCACGAGCGTTCTCAACCCAACACAAAGTATCAGCTTGAGAACTATTAGGCCTCAAGGAATCAGGGATACCACTAATAATGTCCATCCAATTCCCAGTCAGGGAACGAGGCCAAGCTCAATCCCTACCCTAAATAACATCTGCCACCCTAGCATTAAGAGCAAGACTAGAATCATAAATAATCCGCCGCCTAAACACCTCCACTAAATGACCTAAAGGATGCCAATAATAAAACCAAAGGGAAACATCCTCCCCATTACCCACCCGAAACTGAACCAACCTCCGCACATGACTCCGAAGGCCTAGAATTTTCCTCTAACTCCACGAGCAATCTCCAGGGCATTTCACCTCCCACACATTCCTTCCTCTAAGCAGAGTAGACCTAACCCACGACACCCAAATAGAAGATCTCAAATTGCTACAAACAGCCCATAAATGCTTAATTATGGCAATTTTATTCCAAACATCAACACTGATATGAACCTCGTCGATTGTATCAAGATTGATGCCAATATTCGTTCTAACCTCTGGTTCGGATGGAAACCGCGACCCAACACCTATATCGAGATGTGAACCTTGGTATAAAGGAGGACGCCACAATCAAGGATGAAATACTTGATTGATAAGTCAAGGAGGAACGCCACAGAGAATTCTGATAAGTTCCAGTTAGTTCTCAAAGAACAAAGAGAAAACTCTCTCAAATTTCATTCAAAATCAATAAATTCTTCTTACATCCATCAATATCCTTATATAATGAAACCCTAAAACAAAGGAAAGAAAACAAGATAGCCATTAAGGCCTTACAAATAGAAAACTAGAATGGCCATAATTGCCTTACAAATGGACCAAAACTAAAACAAACAACTATTAAATCAAGCCCAAACCGAAATTATGCCAAGCTTTCTCTTATTCAGCCCACTCAATTGCCTTGATGATGTTAATCAAGCCTTGGTCTTCATGTGGGTTCATCTTGGGCTTTAATAATTCAGAATCAGCCCATGTATCTTGAATTAGGCCATTGAGTGCTTCTTTGAATCTCTTAGCCCTTGCCCTTGTTATTGGCCCAATCGGAACATGCAATGGATCCCTTGGTGCAGCTCCCTTATTCTCATCATTCCCTCCCTCTTGAAAAGGATTTGTCCTCAAATCGTCACCTACATCAAAAGGAGACAAATCAGAATCATTGAAGCTTGCACTAACATTATACTCACCTGGAAGATCTAACTTGTAGGCATTGTCATTGATCCTTTCAATCACTTGAAATGGGCCATCTCCCATTGGAAGTAGTTTAGAACGCCTCTGGACCGGAAACCGTTCCTTCCTCATATGCAACCACACCCAATCACCGGGTTCAAACACAACTTTCTTGCGCCCTTTATTAGCTTGGTTGGCATATTGCTCAGTTCTCCTCTCGATGTTTTGCCTAGTCTTTTCATGGATTTGCTTAACAAACTCTGCCTTTTTCTTTCCATCCAAGTTAACATGCTCAGTCACAGGTAAAGGAAGTAAATCCAAAGGAGTCAATGGGTTAAAACCATACACAATTTCAAAAGGCGAAAAATGAGTTGCAGAATGCACACTCCTATTATAAGCAAACTCTACATGCGGCAAACAATCTTCCCATGTTTTCAAGTTCTTTTGTATTATAGCACGCAACAAGGCAGATAAAGTCCTATTAACTACTTCAGTTTGACCATCAGTTTGTGGATGACAAGTAGTAGAAAACAAAAGTTTAGTTCCTAACTTGCCCCATAAAGTTTTCCAAAAGTAGCTTAAGAACTTAGCATCTCTATCCGAAACAATGGTTTTAGGCATGCCGTGCAATCTAACAATTTCTTTGAAAAACAAATCAGCAATATATGATGCATCATCAGTTTTATGACAAGGAATGAAATGTGCCATTTTAGAAAACCTATCAACAACCACATATATAGAATCCCTACCCCTCTTTGACCTAGGCAAACCCAGCACAAAATCCATAGAAATATCAATCCAAGGTCCACTAGGTATAGGTAAAGGAGTATACAAACCATGAGGCTTAATCCTAGACTTAGCTTGTCTACACGTAATGCATTTCTCACAAATTCTTTCTACATCACGTTTCATATGAGGCCAAAAGAAGTGTTCATGCAAAACATCTAGGGTCTTGGCTATACCAAAATGCCCCATCAAACCGCCCCCATGAGCTTCCCTCACAAGCAATTCACGCAAAGAACTCTTAGGCACGCATAATTTAGTCTCTCTAAACAAAAATCCATCATGCCTATAAAACTTGCCAAATGCAACCTTTTCACATGCATTGAATACATTGCCAAAATCAGCATCTTCCACATACAATTCTTTAATGTAGTCAAAACCAAACAATCTCGAATCCAAAGTAGAAAGTAAAACGTACCTTCTGGACAGAGCATCAGCGACTACGTTTTCCTTACCTTTTTTGTACTTGATCACGTATGGAAATGTTTCTATGAACTCCACCCACTTGGCATGCCGCTTATTTAGCTTGTGCTGCCCCTTTAGATGCTTCAAGGACTCATGATCCGTGTGAATCACAAATTCTTTCGGCCAAAGGTAATGTTGCCAAGTTTCCAATGCCCTAACCAAAGCATACATCTCCTTGTCATAGGTAGGATAATTCAAGGCTGCTCCACTTATTTTCTCACTAAAAAATGCAATGAGACGTCCTTCTTGCATTAGAACAGCTCCCATACCTATTCCTGAAGCATCACACTCAATCTCAAAAGCTTTAGCAAAGTTAGGCAAAGCAAGCAAAGGTGCATTAGTTAATTTTTCCTTAATCAAGTTAAATGCATTTTCTTGTTCATTACCCCACTTAAAACCCACATTCTTTTTGATAACTTCAGTTAAAGGTGCAGCTAGACTACTAAAGTCTTTCACAAACCTCCTATAGAAACTAGCCAACCCATGAAAACTTCTCACTTGTCCCACAGTTGTAGGTTTCGGCCACTCCTTAATTGCCTTAACCTTTTCTTCATCAACCCCAATTCCTTTAGCACTAACAACAAAACCCAAAAATACCAACCTATCTGTGCAAAAGGTACACTTTTTAAAATTAGCAAATAACTTTTCGGTTCTTAAAACACCTAAAACAAGTTTTAAATGTTCAACATGCTCATCCAAGTTTTTGCTATAAATCAGAATGTCGTCAAAGTAAACAACCACAAATCTTCCAATAAAAGCACGCAAAACATGGTTCATTAATCTCATGAAAGTACTTGGTGCATTAGTTAACCCAAAGGGCATAACTAACCACTCATATAACCCATATTTTGTTTTGAAAGCAGTTTTCCACTCATCACCTTCTTTCATTGATGATATCCACTTTTAAGATCAATTTTAGTGAAAACAATAGAACCATGCAATTCATCAAGCATATCATCTAATCTAGGAATAGGATGTCGATACTTTACAGTGATATTGTTGATGGCAGGACAATCAACACACATCCTCCATGTTCCATCCTTCTTAGGCACAAGCAATACGGGAACCGCACAGGGACTCATACTCTCACGAACATACCCCTTCTCCATGAGCTCATCAACCTGCCTTTGAAGTTCCTTTGTCTCCTCGGGATTACTTCGGTATGCTGGTCTATTTGGAATTGGTGCTCCGGGGACAAAGTCAATTTGGTGTTCAATCCCCCTTATTGGTGGTAAACCAATAGGCATCTCTTCGGGAAACACTTCATCAAAGTCCTGCAAAAGTGAAACAACAACACTAGGCAAAGAAGAGTTAATTTCATTAGTACTAAAACAAGCCTCTTTGTACAAAAGTACAATCATTGGCTGGTTTGAAAACAAAGCCCTTTTGATCTCACTGTCTCTTGCATAAAAGCTCACTTTTTTTGTCTCTCTTTTTTTCTCTTCAACCTCTTTTTCTTTTGAACTCTCACTCTCATTTTTAACATCCCTCTCATCTTTTAACCTCACTTGATCTTCATATACTTGTCTTGGGGTTAAAGGTACAAGGGTGATTGGCCTTTTATGGAGCACAAAGGAGTATCTATTAGTGTATCCATCATGAGTCACATGCCTATCAAACTGCCACGGTCTTCCCAAAAGGATATGACCCGCATTCATTGGTACCACATCACAAACAACTTCATCTTTGTATTTGCCAATTGAAAATGACACCAACACCTGTTTATTCACCCTAACTTCCCCACTATCATTCAACCATTGTAGCTTATAAGGTTTTGGGTGCTTCAAAGTTTTCAAATTCAATTTTTTTACCAAAGTAGTGCTCGCCACATTAGTACAACTCCCGCCATCAATAATCACACTACATACCTTGTTATTAACATGGCAGCGGGTTTGAAAAATGTTTTCACGTTGTACCTCATCATCTTCCTTTGCTTGAGCACTAAGAGCTCGTCTTGCAACCAAAAGCTCTCCACCCACCGGATACTCAAAGTCACCGGCATCCTCCAATGGTGGCATGGACTCACCATCAGATTCACCCTCTGATTCGATACCACCATCATCCTTCAAAACCATTACTCTCTTGTTTGGGCATTGTGATGCAATATGACCTGCTCCCAAACACTTAAAGCACTTAATGTCACGATTTCTAGTAGGTTGAGAATCTGGTTTACCTTGGTTTATTGTGCCTCCGGCCTTATGATCTCTGGAAGGTTCGGCCTTGGCCTTGAAACTAGGCTAGTCCTCCCTCTTGCTCCAATTCGGTTTCCATGTTGATGAAGAACCCAAATTTTGCCCAACCCGTGTGGAACCCTTCCTCTTCAATTGTTGTTCCACTTTAATGGCCATGTGTACCATGTCAGTCAATTCAACATAATGCTGCAACTCCACTACATTTGCAATGTCTCGGTGTAGTCCATTGAGAAACCTAGCCATAGTCGCCTCTCTGTCCTCCTGTACATCAGCTCGAATCATGGCTATTTCCATCTCTTTGTAGTAGTCTTCAACACACTTGGACCCCTGAGTAAGAGTTTGCAATTTTTGAAACAAACCCCTATAATAGTGACTTGGAATGAATCTCCTCCTCATAACAGTCTTCATCTCCTCCCATGTCTCAATAGGTCTTTCTCCATTCCGTCTCCTACTCACAATCAGTTGATCCCACCAAACAATAGCATAATCGGTGAATTCTATGGCTGCCAATTTCACCTTCTTCATTTCGGAATATTCATGGCAGTCAAACACCAGCTCTATTCTTTTCTCCCACTCCAAATAAGCTTCAGGATCAGTTTTACCTTGGAAGGTTGGAATCTTCACCTTTATACTACCCAAATTATTATCAACCCTCTCTACATTCCTATCTCCTCTGTTCCCATACCTATCTTCTCTATTCCCATACCTATCTTCTCTATCCCCATACCTAACTCCTCTACCTCCCATTCCACGCCTAAATCTCCCCGCACCCACACTGGACATGCGATCATCCTCCTCTATGTCATTATCATCCCCGTAGTAATCATGAACTTCTTCTCTAACCGAAACCCTCTCTCTCCTACGTGCTTGGGGAACGGGTGGTGGCTGTTCCGCACGTGTATTTTCTACCCGATCTAATCGTTCATGAATCGGTTCCATTTCAGCCCTTAACAATCTCCCCATCTCCCTCATCAATGCTTCCATTATAAACTTTGTATCTACCTTTCCCAACACCTCATCCGAAGCACTTTCTTTAGACATATTCGCTGCAAAGAAAACGTTAGTAAAAAAAAATAAATAAATAAATAAATAAATAAAAGAAGCTCCTCACTTCACTCCCTCACGTGTTTCCCTCAAACAATAGTTCACTCAGTTCCACTCCTGTTTCACACAATATATTCGGCTTTTACCCTCAGTATGTCCTCACCTCTCTTGCCTTTTTCCACTCGTAATAATTTTTTTTTTCTCAAAAGTTCTTTTCAAACTAACCAAACAATAATCAGGATTTCTTAGCCACGTTCACACGAAACAAAATTCTTAGGTTCACAGGAAACGAATCACAACGAAACTGATATATTTTTTTTTTTTTAATCACTGCACGAATCAAGAAGAGAAATAACAATAGTTGATATATAAAATTTTTTTTTTTTTTTTCTCTTAGATCTGGAAACGCACAAACAAGAATATAACAGAATATACAACTTCGATCTGGATCAATGAAATCAAGAACAAGACTAACACAGACTTAGATTTGGTTCAACGAAACCAAGAACAAGAATAATACAGACAGATAACTTCTCTCTGGATCAACGAAATCAAGAACAAGAATAACAGAATATATAACTTCGCTCTGGATCAACGAAATCAAGAACAAGAATAACACAGATAGATACTTAGATTTGGATCTACGAAATCAAGAACAAGTATAACACAGACAGATACTTAGATTTGGATCTACGAAATCAAGAACAAGAATATCACAGATAGATACTTAGATTTGGATCTACGAAATCAAGAACAAGTATAACACAGACAGATACTTAGATTTGGATCTACGAAATCAAGAACAAGAATATCACAGACAGATACTTAGATTTGGATCTACGAAATCAAGAACAAGAACAAGAATAACACAGATAGATAACTTAGATCTGGACACTAACAAGAAGTTCTGGAAATAAGATATAATTCAATGATCAACGAAATCAAAGAAGAAGAAGATAGAATAACCTGATGTTAGAGCCCTAAGCTCTGATACCAAATGATATGAACCTCGTCGATTGTATCAAGATTGATGCCAATATTCGTTCTAACCTCTGGTTCTGATGGAAACCGCGACCCAACACCTATATCGAGATGTGAACCTTAGTATAAAGGAGGATGCCACAATCAAGGATGAAATACTTGATTGATAAGTCAAGGAGGAACGCCACAGAGAATTCTGATAAGTTCCAGTTAGTTCTCAAAGAACAAAGAGAAAACTCTCTCAAATTTCATTCAAAATCAATAAATTCTTCTTACATCCATCAATATCCTTATATAATGAAACCCTAAAACAAAGGAAAGAAAACAAGATAGCCATTAAGGCCTTACAAATAGAAAACTAGAATGGCCATAATTGCCTTACAAATGGACCAAAACTAAAACAAACAACTATTAAATCAAGCCCAAACCGAAATTATGCCAAGCTTTCTCTTATTCAGCCCACTCAATTGCCTTGATGATGTTAATCAAGCCTTGGTCTTCATGTGGGTTCATCTTGGGCTTTAATAATTCAGAATCAGCCCATGTATCTTGAATTAGGCCATTGAGTGCTTCTTTGAATCTCTTAGCCCTTGCCCTTGTTATTGGCCCAATCGGAACATGCAATGGATCCCTTGGTGCAGCTCCTTTATTCTCATCAAACACTCTTAATACCCAACCCATCTTCTTCCTTTGGTAAACACGCCGAAAACCAAGCAACCTTAGCCCCACCACTACCTAAATCTGAACCCCTCCAGAGAAAACTACGTAAAGTAGCTTCAACCTTTATTACCACCGACTTAGGTAGGATAAAAATTGAGGACCAGTACACCTGGATAGAGAACAACACAGATTGAATGAGTTAAAGCCTCCCTGCAAAAGAAAGAACCCTACTAGTCCAACTCTTAACCCTCGCCACAATTCTATCAACAAAAACCCTACAATCCACTACCATAAACTTAGTAGAAATCAGAAGGACCCCAAGGTATTTGACGGGTAACACCCCTTCTTGGAAACCCAGGATCCCAAGCAACTCTTGCTTAATCTCAGAGGATACACCAGCCACAAAAAGATTACTCTTACAAGGATTGGGGACCAATCCAAAAAGAGCTTGGAACTGATCAAGAACACCATTAACCGTAGTAACTGACTCCCTCTTTGCCATACAAAAAACCATAAGATCATCCGCAAAGCATAAGTGAGAAATACCAATCTGTGCGAAATACCAGTGGTAAGCAAATTGACCTTCTTGTTCAATAATTCGCAACAGCCCCGAAAAGACCTCCATAGCCAGCACATATAAATAAGGTGACATAGGATCCCCCTGCCTTAAACCTCGGCCACAATTAAAGAAACCATTCAGTTCGCCATTGATAGAAATTGAGAAATGTGGAGTAGAAATGCACTCAGAAATCCAAGTTATCATTTGCTCTGGGAACCCTAAAATCTGTAAAACAGCCACTAAAAAATCCCACCGTACAGAATCATAGGCTTTCATTAAATCTACCTTCAGCACACACCTAGGATGACCCCCATCACGATGATAGTTCCTCAATAATTCCTGCGACAGTAAAATATTGTCACTAATCCACCTACCAGCAACAAAGGCCGACTGAGAAGGACTAACAACATCAGGCAACATCTTCTGAACTCGATTTGTAATAATCTTGGCAATGCATTTGTAGATAGTGTTACAACACGAAATAGGCCTAAAATCCCCAACCTTAGAAGGATTGGGAACTTTAGGAATAAGAGCAACCACGGTAGCATTCACTTGCTTGAGCAATCTCCCGGAGCTAAAAAACGAATGAACATCATGAAGAAAATCGTCACCAACAACAGACCAAGCTTTCTTAAAGAAAGTAGCATTATACCCATCCGGACCAGGAGCTTTATTATCTTTTAGAGAGAACAAAACGGCCTTAATTTCTTCATCACTAACCTCTCTACCCAAGGTAGCACACGGATCACCACAAATACGCTTAAGGAGAGCCCGCCTTACTAAATCAAGGTCAATCCTAGGGCATCCAACAGGCTGTCTAAGAAGTGTCTCAAAGAAGTTCACCACCATAGACTTAACTTCACTAGGCTCCTCCACACGATTACCATGCTCATCAATAAGAGATAAAACCTTACTCCTACTAAATCTTTGTCTCATCGACCAAAAAAAGAACCTAGAATTCTTATCTCCCAAATTTATCCACTGAACCCGAGACTTTTGTCTCAAAAAACTCTCTTCATCTCTGCTCAAATCACCATTAAGCTTCACCAACCGAGACTCCTCTTCATGTAATGAAGCATTCATAGGCTGCCCCTGAATATCCCACTACACATATTCCAATTCATGCTTAGCTTGCTGCACTCTAGAAGACAAGTCAGAATAACACTCCCTATTAAGTTTCTTAAGCTTCACTTTCAATCATTTTAGCTTCTTACATAGCTGAAACATAGGAGAACTATCCACCCTGTCAGCCCAAACCCGATCCACCAATGATAAAAATTCTGGGTGATCCGCTCAGAAATTAAAAAACTTGAAAGGCACCCGTCGCCGAGGGAGATCCACAATCTTAACAAACATAGGAGAGTGATCAGAGACACTGGAATGAAGAAAATGTGCCTCTGAACCTCGAAAGGAAATATCCCAATTCAAATTGACCAAAGCTCGATCTAACTTTCGAAGAATAGGATCAGCCGTACAATGATTAGACCATGTATAGAAGCACCCATTAAATCGCAGATCATCCAACCCAGACTCAGGTAAATAATTAGAAAAGTCATCTTTCCAATGCGGCCAAGAGTTGGATGGGTTATAGGATTGATTTTTTATTTTTAGGCCAATTGTTTATGGCAAAGTTTTTTTTTTATTTCTACTACATTTTTTTATTATTCTTGTAATCGATCTACTGTACAAGGAGTCGTTGATGCAGATGATTTTTTTGGATAATGTAAGTATATTAACCAAAGAGACAAAACAAAAGCAAAGGGGCATACCCCAGCGAGAAGATCATAAGGTCAGACAAGGGACAGGCCCCCTACCAACCGAAACTCAAAAAACAGCAAAGCAATAAAAGCTAAGCATAAACCCTGTCATAGAGTACAGCCAAAAGAACCCACCAAACCCCATAAAAGGAAAAACAAGCGAATTACAAAAAAATAGAATCAGATAAACCCCAAGACTGGTGGAGCCACCTATTAGTAGGAGAAGGCATCACACCAGATAAGGAATTAAGCCGCATACAAACATCTCTGACAATGGAACGAACAACCATGGTAACAGGTTTAGGTAACTCGCCATGCATCCTAGCATTCCGCTCACGCCAAATAGCATAGACAGCAGCCGCAAGCATAATACGCACCACCCACCCACGAAGTTGCCGACCGCGGAAATGGCAAGACCAAAGAATAGTATCCTCCCAGCTCCGAGCACGCAGAGGTAATCTGCACTTCCTTAAAAGAGCAAACCAAACCTCGCAAGAATAAGAACAATAAAAAAAGAGATGAGGGACATCCTCACAACTCCCTCCACAAAACACACAACGAATAGCTGGAATCAAGCCATAAACAAGAAGCTTATCCTGAGTAGAAAGAGCACCCCTAATGGCCAACCAGAAGATGAAAGCATGTCTAGGAATTGATTTAGAATGCCAAACGGATCTAAACCAATCCACCGCTGGCTGCCGGGACCGAAGAGCCTCCCAAGCATTACGAATAGAGAAAGCCCCCCGAGAGTCCTCAACCCAACACAAAGTATCAGCTTGAGAGTTATTAGGCCTGAAGGAAGCAGGGATACCTCTGATAATGTCCATCCAATTCCCGGTCAGGGAACGAGGCCAAGCCCAATCCCTCCCCTGAACAACATCCGCCACCCTAGCATGAAGACCAAAACCAGAATCATAAATAATCCGTCGCCCAAACACCTCCACCAAAGGACCCAACGGATGCCAATAATCAAACCAAAGAGAAATATCCTCCCCATTACCCACCCGAAACTGCATCAACCGCCGCACAAGACACCGAAGGCCTAGAATTTTCCTCCAACTCCACGAGCAATCCCCAGGGCACCTAACCTCCCACACATTCTTTCCCTTAAGCAGAGTAGATCTAACCCACGACACCCAGACAGAAGACCTCAAATTGCTACAGACAGCCCACAAATGCTTACTTATGGCAGCTTTATTCCAACACTCAACGCTCTTAATACCGAGACCACCCTCTTCCTTTGGTAAACACACCGAAGACCATGCAACCTTTGCCCCACCTTTACCTAAATCTGAACCCTTCCAAAGAAAACTACGCAAAGTAGTTTCAACCTTAATCACCACTGACTTAGGCAAGATAAAAATGGAGGACCAATAAACCTGAATAGAGAACAATACAGATTGAATGAGCTGAAGCCTCCCTGCAAAAGAAAGAACCCTACTAGTCCAACTCTTAACTCTCGCTACAATCCTGTCGACAAGAACCCTACAATCCACTACCGTAAGCTTAGTAGAAATCAGAGGAACCCCAAGATATCTGACAGGTAATACCCCTTCCTCAAAACCAAGAATCCCAAGTAACTCTTGCTTAGTCTCAGAAGACACACCAGCCACAAAAAGATTGCTCTTGCTAGGATTAGGAATCAACCCAGAAAGAGCTTGGAACTGACCAAGGACAACATTAACTGCAGCAACTGACTCCCTCTCTGCCCTACAGAAAACCATAAGATCATCCGCAAAGCATAAATGCGAAATACCAATCTTCCCACACCGCCAATGGTATGCAAACTGACCCTCCTGCTCCATAATATGCATCAACCCCGAGAAGACCTCCATAGCCAGCACAAATAAATAAGGGGACATAGGATCCCCCTGCCTCAAACCTCGGCCACTAGCAAAGAAACCATGCAACTCGCCATTGATAGAAATCGAGAAACGGGGAGTGGAAATGCACTCAGAAATCCAAGTTATCATCTGCTCTGGGAAGCCTAAAATCTGTAAAATAGCCACTAAGAAATCCCACCGCACAGAATCATAAGCTTTCATTAAATCTACCTTCAGCGCACACCTAGGATGACCCCCATCACGATGATAGTTCCTTAACAATTCCTGCGACAGTAATATATTATCACTAATCCTCCTACCAGCAACGAAGGCCGACTGAAAAGGACTAACAACATCAGGCAGCACCATCTGAACTCGATTCGCAATAATTTTGGCAATGCATTTGTAGATGGTGTTACAACACGAAATAGGCCTAAAATCCCCAACCTTAGAAGGATTAGGAACCTTAGGAATAAGAGCAACCACAGTAGCATTCACTTGCTTGAGCAATCTCCCGGAGCTAAAAAACGAATGAATAGCACGAAGAAAATCATCACCAACAACAGACCAAGCTTTCTTGAAGAAAGTAGCATTATACCCATCCGGACCAGGAGCTTTATTATCTTTTAAAGAGAACAAAACTGCCTTAATTTCAACATCACTAACCTCTCTACCCAAGGTAGCACACTGATCACCAGAAATACGCTTCGGGAGAGCCCGCCTCACTAAATCAAGGTCAATCCTAGGGCATCCAGCAGGCTGTCTCAGAAGTGTCTCAAAGAAATTCACCACCATTGATTTAACTTCACTAGGCTCCTCCACACGATTACCATGGTCATCGGTAAGAGATAATACCTTACTCCAACTACATCTTTGTCTCATCGATTGAAAAAAGAACTTAGAATTCCTATCTCCTAAATTAATCCACTGAACCCGGGACTTTTGTCTCAAAAAACTCTCTTCATCTCTACTCAAATCACCATAAAGCTTCACCAACCGAGACTCCTCCCCATGTAAAGAAATGTTCGTAGGCTGCCTCTGAATATCCCATTGCACAGACTTTAAATCATGCTTAGCTTGCTGCACCCTAGAAGACAAGTCAGAATAACACTCCTTATTAAGTTTCTTAAGCTCCACTTTCAATCTTTTTAGCTTCTTACATAGCTGAAACATAGGAGACCCATCCACCCTTTCTGCCCAAACTCGATCCACCAAGGATAAAAATTCTGGATGATCCGCCCAGAAATCAAAAAACTTAAAAGGCACCCGTCGCCGAGGGAGATCCACAATCTTAACAATCATAGGAGAGTGATCAGAAACACTGGAAGGAAGAAAATGCGCCTCAGAACCTCGAAATGAAATATCCCACTTCAAATTGACCAAAGCTCGATCTAACTTTCGAAGAATAGGATCAACCGTACGATGATTAGACCATGTATAGAAGCACCCATTAAATCGCAGATCATCCAACCCAGACTCAGCTAAACAATTAGAAAAGTCGTCTTTCCAATGTGGCCAAGAATTGGATCCTCCAACACTCTCAACCGAAGACTTAATAGCATTAAAGTCACCCATCACAATCCAAGCACTATTCTCCCATTCCACTCCGCGCGCCACTAAATCAGCCCACAACGCCTCCCTACGAACATTACAATTATCACCGTACACTATCGATATCATACACTCCCAAGTAGAATCAACAGAAGAAACTCTACAATGGATAACTTGTTCAGAAGATCCGACAACCAAAACAGTAACATCGAACGGATTCCAACAAACCCAAATCCTCCCCAAAGAGGAAAAATTGTAATTGCACTCCACCTTCCAAGACCGGTCAATGGTCTTAAGAATAACATCTTTATTTTTCTCCAGAACTTTCGTTTCCACTAAACCACACAAAGACAATTTCTCATTTTTAATTAAATTGCGAACCTCTCTTTGTTTCAAAGGGTCATTAAGACCCCTAATATTCCAGCACCCAAAAATCATAATAAATATACAAAGATAAGAAGAAACCTCCACAAATCTATCTCCACTTACCCCCCCTAGGGGAGGAGTGCTTCTTATTCTTCTTACCCTTACTACTAGAACTTTTCTTCTTCTTTTTCTTTTCCAGAGAATCCTTAACTTTTGAAGCCAAAGCATTACGAGGAGGACTAGAATCACTACCATCCTCACCATGACCAGCCTCATCCTTATCACAAAGAGCATCTCCATCATCACAAAGAGCATCCCTGTCATCAACATAACCATTAGCCCCATCCTTACAAAGAACAGCCCCTGCATCACAAACAGTGTCCAGAATTGCTAAAGGAGTACCCTCTTCCGTTACTTCCAAATTCAGAGTATGGTCATTGCCCTCCATTGGCATTAAATTAAGATGATTATCAATATTTTCCACAAGCGGAACACTAGCACTGTTCCCCATAGTAGATAATTCTCCACCCTTGTTCTTTTTTTTAACCTCAACCCAAACCGGTCGTTTAGGCCCCAACGAGTCTTCTTGCCTCTTCTTCATATCATGAACATCAACCCCTCTATTTCCTGTAACCAGATTCATATTGTCACCCAAATCTTGAACACTTGGTTTACATATACCCGACGCATGCCCAAACACCTTACAAATATTACACCTAGAAGGAAGCCACTCATAAACAGCATAAATAGTTTTCCACTCCCCATTAGCACATTGAATATCAAACTCATTAATGACATCCTTCGAAGCATCAACCTCAACACACACACGAGTAAAGCTAAGACGTTTCCTAGCTAATGTAATGTGATCGGCATGTAATGGAATACCCAAAGCACTAACTGCAAAACTCAGGCCCTTAGAAGTCCAATATTCAAAAGGTAGATTATAAAGTTTAACCCATACAGGAATATTACGTAACTCATCTTTAGACAAGGATAAACTAGGCTGCCACCTTTTAAGAACAAGCAATTTATTCACTATATGCCATGGACCTTTTTCAAGAACTTCACAAGCATGGTCAAGACTATCAAACTTGAAAATAAAGAACCCTTGTTCCGAAGATAAGACTTCTTTAAGGCCAAACCTACCCCAAATTTTATGAACTATTGAATTCACTACGGGGAATGGAATTCGCTTATCCACAAAGTACCCTATCAAGGAAGTTCTCCATTCTTCACTTCCCTCAATAGCTACCTCAACCGGAGGGCTAACTTTAATTCTTCCATTTTCTTCAGTAGGTTTAAAATATTGTAAGGATTCAAAGGTAGAAGATCGTACCTCACAAGCAATAGGAGAAGAATTCTGGACAGCCTTAGCATAAGATGGTTTCAGCCCTTGATCATGCATGGAAGAAGGTGTTGAAAATGGTCCAAGATCAGCCCCTCCTTGTCCAAAGCTACCAAGACCCGAAATTGAGCCCAAAGCACTCGATTTCGGCCCAATTACACCCACATCAGACCCAAAATGCAAGTTACCAAGCTTTTCCTTTCTATTATCATCTCTTGCAAGCCCAACTCCACCATAATTCGAAGGTGATTCAATAACATTAATCCTTGGCCCATCTAATTTTGTAGAATCAGCCCCATTAGCTCCAATTTCGTGCCCAACATTACCAATACCCGAAATTGAACCCAAAGCACCACATTTTGACTCTATTACCCCCATTCCTTGCTGAGTACTTTTATTTAGTGGAGGAAGGTCATCAACAACCACCTTCCTTTGACAATTTTGGCCATTAATGTCAATATTAGCATCCTTATGTTGAAAAATCCGCCCATGAGAATCATCCATCCTTTGAATTATTTGCCCCTTGCACATGTCTCCAACCACCACTTGAAAATTGTGTCCATTATTATCTCTATGCAACACCTCATTCAACAAGTCTTCACCCTTGTCACCAATGTCAACCACACCTATCTTCTTGTCCAATCCCGAAATAGTTGAAAGACAACCAATTCTTCCTTTGGAGACAGCTCCTACTCCCTCACAATTATCATCCATTTCAAGAGACCTACTACTTACACCAAAAGAGACATTTTTCATTGCACCACCATTACCAAATTCAGTTTTAACAACTCCAGCTGAAGCTTTATCATGACAGCCCTTCATACCATTGAATTTCAAAGAAGAAACATGGTTGCCATCCTTCATACCACCATCAACAATAGAGGGCATATCATGGCAGCCCTTCATTACCCCTTCATGACAGCTCTTTATCCCATTGATCATCAAAGAAGAAGAAGAAGAAACATGGTCTCCATCCTTCTTGACACCACCATCTATAGATGATATATCATGACAGCCCATGACTAGCCCTTCATGATAACCATTCACTCCATTGGAACTCAAAGAAGAAACATGGTCTCCACCCTTCTTCACACCACCATCAGCTATATGATAGCCCTTCATTCCATTTGAGATCAAAAAAGAAACATGGTCTCCATCCTTCTTCACACCACCAGCAGTAGGATTTTGGGTTTGATCTACCAAAACCCTACATCCCTTCATTCCATTGGTTGAAGACAAGTTGCAGCTCGAATTAGCCTTCATTCCATTGGTTGAAGACAATTTGCAGCTCGAATTAGCCTTAAAACCACCAAGATTGGCCACATTAAAATCATCCATAGCAGAAAAGCAAACTAAAACTTCTAATAAATTAAAGAAAACAGACCAGCAAACCTAAAACTAAAGAAGAACGAAAATTGAGCTTGTAATCATCAAAAGAAATCAATAATGATCCCAAAGAGAGAATAGAAAAAAATTAAGAAGAACACTCAAAAAATTCTAGAGAGAAGGCAGAGCATTTTCTCTCTCTAAAACCCACAGCCTGAGTGCAACAGCGGCCGCATGCCTGGTTGCGCGCGGGCTGCTGCTGCATTTGCGTTAGGGCTGCTCTTCATGTTTTTTGTGGATGATTTTTTGCTATTTATTTCTGGAAAAATATTGTCTAATATTTTCTGACAATAGTGCAGAAAATTGGAGCGAAAAACCGCGAGCGTACGACCCACAAATGTGCGTGAAGGCATGGCTCTCTCGAGGGCCACATGCACCTTGCGTGCGCGCAATTACGCTGCTGGCAACCGCAATTTCACATGCGTTAGGGTTGTTTAGGGCTTCATCTTAACCTAGGGTGCGTGTTAAGGTAACACATGGATCTCTAGAAAAGATGTTGACCTTTTTCAGAAATCAAGTTTGACTTGATTGAAGATCAAAGACGAGAAGAATTCAACTCAAAGAAGAACACTTTAAAACCAACGAATGCCTTGAAAATAAAATTGTAATTAGAATTGTTTAAGTTAGATAACCCATGTCACTCGGTCAATTACATATGCTTTATTTATTTTTCATGTGATGATAATATGGATATTAAAGCATTGTCATACATATGATTGTCAGTTAGATTAGGTGTGCCTACACACGCATAATAATATGTCATGCATAATTGTCATATTATATTATTTTATTTTAATGTGATTAAAATTGCAAAAAATTTCTTAATTGGCAATTAAATAATGAAATTAGTTTTTAGGTGTAAAAACTTGGTAATGTCCATTAAATAACTAATCAATATATTAAAGAATTTAATTAAAATGATTAGTTAGATTCTTTGAATTAATTAAGATTTATTAGATTTATTACTTATTTAAAAAGAATCAAATAATAAGATTAGTTTTTAGGAGTAAAAACTTGATAAATCTCATTAATAACTAATCTACAAATTAAAGAGTTTAATTAAAAGATTAGTTAGGTTCTTATCATTAATTAAGATAATTAGATTAATTACTTAATTAAAAAGAACCAAATAATGAGATTAGTTTTTAGGAGTAAAAACTAGATAAATCTCATTAATAACTAATCTATATATTAAAGTGTTTAATTAGATTAGTTAGGTCCATTTAAATGTTAGGTTTAATTTGATTAAACACCAAAGACATAATTGGACCAAATAATGTGATTTAGTCTTAATAGTTAAAACTTGGTAATTTCACATATAATTTCTAGTTTATTTAAATAGTTTATGTAAATTAGAAATTGCATAATAAATTATATTTTAAATGTTAAATTGAATAATTTATTAAAACTAACAAACTTAGATTTTATATTAGCCGTAGAATCTAAGTAAGGACTAGAAACATAGAGTTTTAGAAACTCTTAGTTTATAGAAAATCCTAAACTACAAATAGTGAGTGAGGGAGTGATATATGACATTATATCCCGCAGTTTCCCTTGTTAGTTCAATACCGTGAGACTCGAGTGGTGCCTCATGACGGCTTTGCTTTCGTCCTCCCTATTAAGGGTGTCCATAAGAGTCAATACTAAGGTTGATTTTCTAACGGATAGGTTTTCAGAATGTATTTTGGGACTGACGTAGCCTATCTAGGCACTCTCAAGTTAAGTTCATGAATTCTGAAACATTGGGTCACACTCATAAAGGAATTAATTAAGCTGTTAATTTATTATCTTGACTAAACCAAAGCGATGGTTGGATAATATAATAATAAAGAGTTATTATGGTGTATTATCCAATTGAGAATGTCTCGATCTAACATGCAAGGATTTGACCTAACCTACTTAGGCACTTACTTATGGTATGTTGGATTATCGCAGCATAGCAACTATTTTTAGGGATTTTTTAGTTTATTAAAATTATGCTCATGCATCATGTTTAATTATATGCGAAACATATAGCATGAAATGAATGTATGAATGAATGATATTAATTTATATTTATTATGTCTTTAAATATCAGTATTGTCTTCTGCATTATTATTTCCTCGCAAACGAAAAATTAACTGAGGATAACTATACTAAGTGGAAACACAAACATGAATGCAATCATGATCTGTAAAGACCTTAAATTTGTGCTTACAGAAGAATGTCCTCTAGAGCCTGTAACCAATGCAGGATGAGTTACCAAAGGTAAGACTAGCGAAGCAAATGTTGCTGAACTATCCTCTTCTGGTTTCAAGAAAAGGAAGAGATCTACTGGTAAAGTAAAGGCTAAGCCCAAGATAAAGAGCACCACGACTAACTAAGCAAAAGGGAAATGTTTCCATTGCAAAGAGGTTAGTCATTGGAAGAGGAACTGTCTACAGTACTTCGAGCAGCTCTCCACTAAGAAGAAAGTGAAAAGTAAATAAGATTTACTTATCATTAAACTTTGTTTAGTGGAAGATGATTCTTCACCTTAAATAGTATATTTAGGGGCCACTAACTAGTTTTGTCATTCTTTACATTGGAATGATTATTGGCAAAAGCTGGATGAGAGGTCCGTCACTATGCGCGTTGGAACAGGAGATGTCGTTTCAGCACCAATAGTGGGAGTAGTTAGGCTACAGATAAATAATCATTTTCTTTTATTGAACAATGTCTGTTTCATTCTTGGATTTACAAGGAATTTGATTTCTGTATCCAGATTACTTGAAAGTTTCATAAGGTTTCTTTTAATGATAAATCAGTTATCATTTCAATAAATGGAATGAATGTTTTTACTGGAATAAATGAAAATAATCTGTATGTTGATTGTAAATTCATATATCACTACTTAATACTGAATTGTTTAAAGTTGAAAAACCTAAAATAAAATGACAAAAAATTTCTCCAGATGATGACACGTATTTGTGGCATCTAACACTTGAACATATAAACCTTGATAGGATAAACAGACTAGTAAAAAGCGGATCTTTATGTCAATTAGAAATTGGCACCTTACCTTTTTGTGAATCTTGTCTATAGGGTAAGATGACCAAGAGATCTTTTAAAGGAAAAGGGGTTAGAGCCACACAACCACTAGAGCTCATACACTCAGACATCTATGGACCTATGAGTGTTAGAACTATAGGTGGTTATGAGTATTATGTCACATTTATTGATGACTACTCAAGATATTCGTATGTTTACCTAATGCAACATAAGTCGGAAACCTTTGAAAGGTTCAAAGAATACCGAGCTGAAGTTGAAAATCAATTAGACAAAACAATTAAAGCTCTACGATAGGATAGTGGGGGTGAGTATCTCGACCAATAATTTGAAGACTACATGGTTGAGCATGGGATAGTATTCCAACTCACGGCTCCAGGTACACCACTACAGAATGGTGTTGTGGAGAGGAGAAACAGGACCCTGATGGAAATGGTGAGATCTTTAATTAGTTTCTCATCATTGCCAAATTCTTTTTGGGGTTATGCACTACAAACAGTGGCTTACGTACTGAACGTAGTTTCATCCAAGTCCGTTCCTAAGACTCCCCTAGAGTTGTGGAATAGTCGTAAAGCAAGTTTATAACATTTTCACATATGGGGTTGTCTAGTACATGTACTAAAGAACAAAAGTGGAAAGATGGAGCCTCGTTCACAAGTATGTATACTTGTAGGGCATCCAAAGCAAACTCGAGGAGGATTCTTTTATAATCCACAAGAAAACAAAATGTTTGTATCGACAAACGCAACGTTTCTTGAGGAGGATTATATAAGTAATCATAAACCTCGTAGTAAGATTGTGTTAAAGGAGCTAGAACCTGGTACGACTAGTGCTCAGTCAACAAGGGTTGTTGACGATATGATTATTCCACAAACATCTGACAATCAGGTGATTCTTTGTCAGGACACACTACCGCCTAGGCATAGTAAGAGGGTTGTTCGAAACCTGATCACTATTTAGGTATTGGAGAGGCACAAGGTGTCGTTTCCAATGATAGTGTTGATGATCCATTGATATTTAAACATGTAATGAAAGATTCTGAAAAAGAGGAATGGCTTAAAGCTATGAATCTCGAGATGGAGTCCATGTACTCCAACTCGGTCTGGGAACTTGTAGACTTACCAGATGGGATAAAATCCATAAGCTATAATGGATCTACAAGCATAAGAGAAGAGTAAACGGGAAGGTAGCAAGGCTAGTGGCTAAGGGTTACACCAGAAGGAAGGCATAGATTATGATGAAACCTTCTCTCCAGTAGCTATGTTTAAGTCTGTTAGGATACTATTATCTATAGTTGCCTATTTCGATTATGAAATCTGCCAGATGGACGTCAATATTGCATTCTTGAATGGCAATCTAAACGAGAGCATCTATATGATGCAACCAGAGGGATTCGTATTCTAAGATCAAGAGCAAAAGGTTTGCAAGCTGCAAAGGTCCATTTATGGATCTCCTTAAGCAGATATCTAGATCTTGAAACATTAGGTTTGATATTGCGATCAAGACCTATGGCTTTGAGCAAAACGTTGATGAGCCTTGTGTATACAAGCGCATCATTGACAAGAAAATAGTTTTTCCTAGTCCTTTATGTGAATGATGTCCTACTTATTGGGAATGATGTAGGGACATTATCAGAAGTAAAAGGTTGGCTTGCTAACCAATTTCAAATGAAAAATTTGGGAGAGGCAAGTTATGTTCTAGGGATCCAATTAATAAGGGATCGCAAGAACAAACTGTTAGCACTGTCTCAGGCATCGTATATCAACAAGACACTTATTCGATTTTCGATTCAGAACTCCAAGAAAGGTAGTCTACCTTCGAGGCATGGAGTTCACCTATCTAAGGAACAATGTCCTAAGACACCTCAAGAAATTGAGGATATGAGACGGATTCCCTATGCGTCTGTAGTAGGTAGTCTTATGTATGCTATGTTATGCACGAGACCCGACATCTGCTTCGCAGTGGGAGTAGCCAGGAGATATCAGTCCAACCTAGGATTGGATCATTGGGTTGCTGTTAAGCATATTCTCAAGTATCTTTGGAGAACGAGAAACTTTATGCTAGTATATTCCCATCCGGATTTGATTCCGTTGGGATATATAGATTCTGACTTTCAGTCAGACAAATATTCTAGGAAATTCACATCTGGGTCAGTATTCACCCTTGGTGGTGGAGCCATAGTATGAAGGAGTATCAATCAATCTTGTATTGCTGATTCCACCATAGAAGCCAAGTATGTAGCAACTTGTGAAGCAGCTAAGGAGGCTGTGTGGCTCCAGAGTGATCTGGAAGTCATTCCATATGTGGATAGGCCCATAACACTAGAGTACAACTATTTTTCATAAAGAGTAATGGTAGACATCCCGCATCAAATCTCAACACTTCAATCCCAATACACATGGCAGCTGAGGTGTCAATTAGTGAATTGATTCATATGGCAAGTAAGATAAATCAATATTAATCATAAATCCTTTCTCTAATTGACATCTCAGTTGCCATGTGTATTAGGATTGAAGAGTTGGATTTGAGTTGGGATGTCTACCATTACTCTTTCATAAACTTTACTTCTCAACAGTTTGGTATTATTAATTTGTTTATCATAGAGAATATATATTTATAGCTATGGACATTATGGCTCTTATTATAAATAAGAGAAAATACCACCTTATGATTCTTACAGGGACTTGGATAATAAAACTCAATGTTGAGTATTCAATAAGAGTTATTGAATCATGGTTTCTTGATAAATCAAAGTATCCATTAGACATACGGACGGTCCTAAGGAACGAAATAATTAGAAGGGAAAAACGGTCATTTAACGGCACCCTCCAATTATTAGTATTTTTCATGAGGATACATAATCCATAAAATTCTTAAGGGTATGAATATATTAATTGTTTAATTATTATGTATTTATTTTATAGTCAAGAGTGCAATTTTAATTTTTAATGGAATAAACTAAAATTAATAGATTATGTTCAATTGATTAAAAATTAATCGGAATGGGGCCAAGTCTATTGGAGCTTGAATTAAAATAGCCCGTTCTATCCTCACATCTTTGCGAAATTGGATGGATTGCCTAAATTGGATCAAATAGCCCAATATCAATTAGACCTAAGAGTTGGGATCAAGAGAACAAGCGAGTTCCATTAGGACACTTGCATAAGTTTCCTTAGGATAAAAGATTCCTTTTAAATTAATAATTAGAAAAGGAGTTTAGAAAATAATAAAAAATGTGATATTTATCTAAAAGTATTTAAATAATTATATATCACATATTTAATTAATATATTAATTTCATGTTGAATTATGGAATATATTAATTTAATTATGATAGTCATAATTAAATAAGGATTTACTTAAATACAATTTTAGTGAGATTAAAATTGTGAATCATAATAGAACTATGATTGTGTGACCTAAGAGGATTCAAACTTCTCTTCTTGAATGCTATAAATATATGGCTTTATTTGAAGAAAAGATTGTTGAAAAAGAGATTGGTTATATAAGCTTGAAAGTAAATTTTTTATTCTTTTCTTGGGATCTAATCTTTTCTCAAGTTCTTGTAGGTGGAAATTTACACCTTTTGATCCAAGGAACATAAAGCCAACACTTCTAGGTAATTCACGTTCATTAAAATATTGGAAGATCAAGCGGTTGATACATACAAAAGGTACCAATCTAATTATATTTGTTACATGTTTGTTCAATGAAATTGAACCTTACTCGGAAAACTTTTAAACCGATTTTATTTTACTTTTCGCTGTGTAAATTGATTTATAAAAAGATTTTTCCCTACATCCACTTTGTCATTATTTTATATGATGTGTTCTCTGCCATTCTTTAGGCCTCATTGGGTATTGCTTTTGACATGTTAAAATCATATTATTTAATAACTTTGGCATGAAAAAGGTGTTTGGTAAAAATTCAGAAAGTGATTATTCAATAATCTGAGCTAATTTGGCAGCAGTTGTAATTTCATAAAAAATAAATTTCATTACAGTTAATTATTCAAAAAAAATGAACAAATTACAACCAACCTATCTGGGGTTTACCTTTTTATAGATAGAATCAACTTATTGAAAAACTAATAGTTAACTCTCCTGCTATTAGCGTAGATCGTTAAAGATAACTGTTGACCATTTCAAAAGTGTAATAGGACCAAAATACCCCTTATTAAAAAATTAAAATGACAAATTACAATCTACCTACCTGGAGTTTACCTTTTTATAGACATAATCAACTTATTGAAAAACTATCATTTAATTCCCCAACCATTAGTGTTGACCATTAAAGATGATTGTTGACCATTTCAAAAGTGTAAAATGACCAAAATACCCCTCATTAAAAAATTAAAAATAAATCTAAATCTCCACCATCCAATTATTAATATATATATATATATATATATATATATATATTAAAAAAAACTAAAAAAATAAATACTACGATCTCCACCGTTTGGATTTATTAAAAAAAAAAAGGTGTAGATGTTAGAATCTACATTCGTGTCGATGGTGGGACCAACAACCTGCAAGGATGGAAATAGTGACCATAGAACACTTGGGTCATGAGGTGGTGTCAGCCAAATGGACTCCTATACTCAAGTTAGAAAGAGGGCTCGGATAAATGAAGTGAATTTAAAAGAGACAAGACTTGTGGTGATCGAGTGTCGGGCGTAACAAATTATGATAGATGTTAGTATCGAGGATACCGTAGTGGATTTAAGTCGTTTGTAGCCGATCTGACAGTGTCAGGAGTTGGAGTCGACAGTGAGTGGTTAGGCAGTATATAGCTGGTATGAAGTCGAGCTGAGCCTCAAGAGTAGTGATTGCTAGTAAAATTGCGTGACCCCTGCCTCTGAGGCTTGAGTTTGAATTTATAGGAGGGGACTTGGAGCCTGTTGAGGTCGGTAAGATTGTGTCCTAAGATCTCAGGTGTCTCTAAAATCTAGGGGATAAGATAACTGGCACAACCAGTGACGTGTTGGACTTAGTCCAAGAGTAGACTTAGTCTAATCTTTGACTTGGTCCAGTCCTTTAGTAAATAGCTGATGGGCCATTGGACTCGTTTCAAGCTTCTTTTGAGCTTATTTTGAGTGCTCTTTGTGCCGTTTTTTATACCATTATAAGAAGAATGAAAAAAAAAAAAACAAAAAAGGTAGAACGCACGGGATGACCACTCTATGGAGGTCCTTCACGGCAAAACACGGGGGACGCTCTTTGCATCCCCTTCGTCATACGATGAAGGTCGCAGCACCAGGTGTAACAATCTTTGTCGCAGTGTCGCCTCCCCTTAATCATGAGTTTGTCGCACCAGGCACTTCTAGCACCAACCAATGCGACGAATGGACCTTCGCCTCCCCCTGGTTCGCACCTATATGGATCTCCATGGGAGATCCATTGAGGTTTTATTTTTTATTTTTATACTTTTGTATTTAAGTGTTTTATCTTATGTTTTTTTTTTAAAAAAAAATATTTTAGATTAAATTAAAATGACCAAAATACCCTTAAAATAGTTGGCTTTGACCAATGTTGAGTAACATCTTATAACGCTTGACTAACGGTAGGAGAATTAACTGTTAATTTTTCAATAAGTTGTTTTTGTCTGTAAAAGGGTAAACCCTAGGTAGGTTGGGTGTAATTTAAAATTTAAAATATTTTAAATTAAATTAAAATGACCAAAATACCCTTAGAATAGTTGACTTTGACCAATGTTGACTAACATCTTCTAACGGTTGACTAATGACAGAAGAGTTAACTGTTAATTTGCCAATAAGTTGTTTCCGTCTATAAAAGAGTAAACCCTAGGTAAGTTGAGTGTAATTAGTCCTTAAAAAATGGATAAAGAAGGTTACCGTTGAACTCATTCCGTGAATGAGTCCAACAATGTGGCGACCGTCAAACTCGTTAAAGGAGCGTTAAACTCGTTCTTGAAGGCTACCATTGAACTCGTTCAGCGAACAAGTCTAACGGTATGGTGGCCCTCAAACTTGTTCATGGGATGTTGAACTCATTCTTGAAGGTTACCGTCGATACCTTTAAACTAGTTCACCAATGTGATGGCCCTCAAACTCGTTTGAGGGGCGTTGAACTCGTTCTTAAAGGTTGTCGTTAAACTTGTCCAGTGAACGAATCAAACGATGTTGCAACCGTCATACTCGTTCATGGTGCATTGAACTCGTTCTTGAAGACTACCTTTGAACTCATTCAGTGAACGAGTCCGATGGTGTGACGACCTTCAAACTCGTTCGGGGTGCTTTGAACTCGTTATTGAAGGTTACCATTGAACTCGTCACTAAATGAGTTCAACGGTGTGGTGACCATCAAACCCGTTCAACGGGTGTTGAACTTGTTCTTGAATGTTACTGTTGAACTCGTTCAGTGGACGAACCTAACAGTGTGGCGACCGTCAAACTCGTTTAGGGTGCGTTGAACTCGTTAAATGTTACCGTTAAACTCCTGCACTAAACCAGTGCAACAGTGTGGTGGCTATCAAACTAGTTCAAGGGGCGTTGTACTCATTTTTGAAGGCTACCATTGAGCTCGTTCGCTAAAGAAGTGCAACGCTGTGACGGCTGTCAAACTCGTTCTTGTACGTTACCGCTGAATTCGTTCCATGAACTAGTCCAATGGTGTAACGATCATCAAACTTGTTCGGGAGCGGTGAACTCGTTCGTGGAGGTTACAGTCTAACTCGTTCAATGAATAAGTCCAACGGTGTGAGGGGCGCCAAACTCATTCTTAAAGGTTACCGTGGAACTCGTTCAGTGAAGGAGTCCAACGATGTGACGGCCTCAAACTCGTTCAGGTGGCGTTGAACTCATTTTTGAAAGGATACTGGTAAACTTGTTCAGTGAACGAGTCCAACGATTCAATGGTATGACAACTGTCAAACTCATTCAGGGGTGTGTTGAATTCATTTGTGTCGACTGTCAAACTCGTTCAGGGACGTTGAACTCATTCTTAAAGGATATTAAACTATTTTTTCCTACTAATTTAGTAATTTTTAAATAAAATTCTCAATATTTTATTTATTTATGGTGTTAAACTATATATATAATATTACTAAAATATATTTGAAACTATAAATAATAATAATAATATTAAAATGCAAAAAACAATGAAGGGTGTGCGGCAACAACCCTCGAAGTCCATTTTATGGTCTGTATCATAGCTAGTCCCATGTTTTCGGATGATAGATCATCTTGAAATTTACCCAAAAATAGAAGAGGAAGATGGGATCGGTGGTCTCAACCTCCAGTTATCATCCTCATAATTTGGTTGTATTATACATTTGGGAGCGTCTTTAATTAATTGATCTTTATTAGGATTTTAATCCGCTTATTATTTATATGATTTACAAGACAAAAGAAGAGTGAAATCAAGAAAAATAGAATATAACATGAATCTTTTAACACATTCAAAGTAACTAAATGAATTGCAAAATAAGAAAACTTACAACTACAAGAACATGGATAAAATTCAATGACGAGAAATCTACTTCTCCAGTTTCGACAAATAATTTTGAGAAAGAATAATTATAACAGTATTGTATTCACTGATTGATATCAACTGTTTACATATTTGCACAATTTTAGCACATGCAAACAACTGAGCACAAAGAAGAAAAAGGAGCCTATTATTTCCACTTCATTTGATTACCTCTAATAAGCCTATTAATCAATTACTATAAGCTGTATAGGTATAAATTTGGGAGGTAAAAAAAAAAAAAATTAGTGCCAGTCAGAGCTTAAAGAATCTCAAATCATTAATGTTTGCAGCAAGTTATAACACAGTCCTCCAGAAACTGACTGAGCTGGCTCGTGTACAGTTGTGGGTCATTTCTAAAATGATCAACATGAGGTGTTGAGACAAAGTTGCATGCTCTAACCTCACGTCCAGCTCTCCGTTGCTCCTCTATAAAAGATTCTACAGACTCTACGGGAATGACTCTGTCTGCGGAGCTATAAATATATAATTGCGGACAGCTTGGTTGCCCTGACGACAACAAGCCTAGTATGTCAGAAAGCCTCCTGTAACATATTAAAGAGACATAAATGTAAGAATTCTTGGATGAAAAGACAATGATAAACAATAACAACAATAAATATATGGTAGAATCATTTTTCATAGAGGAAGACCCAATTATTAAGGAATGACAACTATATCAGGTCCCAACACTGGACCTAGTTGGTTAGATTTCCTGTTGTGAAACCGTAATATGGGGACTAAAGCTATCACTAAAAGTATTGAACAGAAGAGTTATGTTGCAACAAAATACCCCTTCTTTGAATGTATGCATCTGTATGAAAATGAGATGCATTTGCCCCCAACCAAGAAAAGAAATTTTTCTATGGCATTCTAACAAAACGAGAAAAATTGAAACAAGCAAGAGGGAGAATGTCCAGATACTAAATGAGAAAGTAAATTATAATATCTGCAAAAAACTACTTGATTACCAATTAATTCATTTTCTTTGCCAATAATAACAGTTCAGATAATTCTGAAAGCATACTCCTACTCACTGTTATGGAACAATAACCTGGCAAAAATCTGATCAATCCTTACTTCATTAGCAAGGGAAAAATTACCTGTTTACTGTAGGAAGATGCAAAACGACCGCAAAAAACTTCTCCAGGATTAGAAGCAAAGCTGTTTCAGTAACTGCAGGTTTGGGCTCCCCAACTGCTTTGCTGTCAACTAATACATCTGTATCTAGTTCATTTGTGTTAACGCCTTTAGTCGCAACACTCTGCTTTTTCAGAAAAGCTGCAGAAAAACCTGAAGCCCATACCTAAAGCAAATGAATGAAAGAACTGAATAAAGATTGTCCAGAATATTTAAACAAATCACCACTCCAAATATAAAGCTGAACAAATCTCCGAAAATAAAACTTCCAACAACCAGAAGGGAGGCACCATGTTGCCCACAACCAAGAATCTCCGAAAATGCCAAACTTTTGACAACCAGAAGGGAGAAGGAAAACAAAACAAAATTCTCATGATAATCAAAGTAAATGGGAAAAATATTAAAAACCAAAAGATTACAAATGCCAATCTACCAACAAACTACTTTCACATCACTTCTGAAAAGAAAAAAGGACTTTCAAGTTTTACAGAGCCGTAAAATCTATTTAGAGGCACTGAAATAAGCAACCAATGTGGTAGTTCACAAAGCACTTTGCAGAACAAATAATACACATATTAGTTAAAGATGTGATCTTATCAGTGAAACAATCAAATGCTCCAATGGAATTTCAACAATAAGACCAACCTCCCAACTCAAATTAAACTGAAAATAGAAGGCACACTCTGTAATTAACTCAGAAACCAGAACCACAAATTAAAAACAAAAAAACACACACACAAGAGAGACAGATATAATATATATATATATATATATATATAAAGAATATCTGGAGTGGTGAGTTGAATAAATATGGTTCAGCGTACTCACACAGGCAAACCACATGCTAGGGAAAGAGATAAACAAATTTTTGTTTATGAAATAGTTCAAAAGACCAACAACGTCAACTCACCAGTATAGTCAAACTTTATTCAATGGGAATTTTAAATTTCATAACAATGGTGAAAAGAAAGAATAGACTGCAGTGGAAGAGAGATAAACATCAATGAAGTCAACATTGGTGGTACGTGATAATACATGTAAAAACTAAAAGACCATACCACATTCTCAGATGAATTCTTCTTTCCATTAAATTTTACTGATTATATACAAACTGATGGTCAAACAATTACCAAAAGGAAGAATAATGCAATGAAAGTCCGAGATTTCCAACAACATAGCATATCTCATTATTCATGTTTATACAAATCTAATAAAACTCAAGAATAAGTTACCTGAGGATCAGGAGCTGCAACAGGTGCAGAATCTACAACGCAACCTCTGATCCTTTCCATTAAAGAAGGATCCTGCTTCTGAAACTTCTCAAGAACAGCTCCATATCTGTAATAAGATATATCCAATAAAACATATCAAGCTAAATATTCATGCACACAAGTGCTTATGCAGTTGCAATTGATTGAGAGAGAGATCACTTACGTTAACCAACCGGTGTTACTAAAAGTATGAAAGATAAGGTTCTTTCCATGTTCCTCCTCCAACCAATCAGACAAATGGTTCACAAGCAAGTCGATATTCTGTTCAGCCTTACCACCAACTTGGTAACTGAGAATCTCAGCCATTGGAAAAGTAAAGGTAATGACATGATATCCCTTTGAATTATACCACTCTGCATATCTCTTAAGATGTTTCTGCTTTGCTCCCAACCATCCCAGCAAAACCACCACTGTCCTAGACTTCACAAATGAACAATCAGAAGTCTCATAAACATCAATGGCATTTGGCTCTGGTAAATGCCATCTATACAACACATCAGGAGCAGCAGAGGTAGGAATAGCACTCATGAATGAAGGCTTTGATGCTTTTGCCAATTCTGCATAATGGTATAAACTAACAAGAGAAGAAGAAGAAGCTACAGAAGAAGATAACGTATTGGAAACCAAATTAGGAACCCTGAAATTACTGATGTTAGGCAAAGGTAGTCGAATTCTAGTCACGAACGACAAGTCGGAAAGCTTGGAAACCGATATATGAGACACCCATGATGATGTTGTTAAATCTTGAAGAGGCTTTGAGACAGAAAAATCAACAACTTGGTCTGAGGTGGTAAAACATGTTCCTGGTGATCTAAAAGAATGAAATTTATCAGAAACATCAGCAGACAATGAAGCAATAGCCACAGCAGAAGCTGCAATTACAGGTCGTTGAAGGATTCCGGCCATATTTGAAGTTTTAGAGAACAAAAATATCTCATAAGAATAGTAAGCAACCAATCCAAGATTGAATAAAACCTGCACAAAAAGAATATAAAGAGGAATATCCTTGAATAAAAATAACAAATAACAATAAACGTATACAAATTAAAAATGAATTATACCTGGAATTGGTATAACAAAAACGTGACGGGCTGTCAATTTAATTAAATTAATATTGACAGCCCGTTTACCACACAACACCGACCACCAAGAAACTTCCTCCTTCTAGGTCAAACAAAGACTGCTGCTAAACCAACAAGTTCCTGCAATTAAACGAATAAGAATGTGACACGTAATTGAAGATTGACCTCCGACGATTTAGGAAGCAACTTAATGACATGTGATGTTACGTTTCTTCGGAGAAGGACATAATGGTAATTACAAAACACGATTATACAAACCTTGGAAAGTGGAAAGGAAGAAACCTCCCCGATCCAAACTCAGTTGACGGAGAAAAATAAAAGAAAATTTGAATCAGATTTAAAAAGAAATCCAAAAGGAAAGAAATAAAATAGAAAATGTTTTTCTTTTTTATAAAAACAATAATAATAATAATAAAAACTCACCAGCGGCTGAGAGAGGAGGATGCGAAGAATTAATGGAGGAGAAGCAGAGAGAGTATAATTTTATTTTTTTTCTTTTGTGGATGCCTATAAAATATAAATATAAATTTGTTTTCTTAGGATTTCAATCTTTTTTTAACTTCCAATTTTAAACAATCTTTTGTCTTTATATTCTAATAATTGCCTATCCTTCACGCCAGATTGTGCCTTTCCAACTCTGTTCCTTTACTTTTTAACCAATGACCTCAATTAATTTTTTTTTTTTTTAAAGAGAAGATATAGTAAAACTGACACGAAATACAAAATCATTAATAAAAGTTAAAGCAAACTTTATAAGACGGTGAGCAAGTTGATTAGTATTTCGAGAAATAAAAGCTAGAGATGCCACATTAGACCTCTCAACTAGAGATGGTCCCGGTTCGGTTCGAACTGGGCGGTTCGAACCGAACCGGCGGTTTTAAACCGCACCTAAGATTCCGGTTCAAAACTGGTTCCAGAACCGGTAACTGGAACTGGGACACCCGGTCCCAATTCCGATTTTTTATTTTTTGGAAGCGGAACCGCCGGTTCAAAACCGGCTAGGAACCGAAACCGGCGGTTTCGCGGTTCCGGTTCCATTTTTAAAAAAAAAATTGAAAAAAAAAATTTTGTTTCTTAAAAGTAAAAAAAAAAAAAAAGGAACCGGAACCGAACCGGTTGAAGAACCGAACCGGCGGAGAACCGCCGGTTCAAAACCGGAACCGGAACCGAGACCCCTACGGTTCCAGTTCCGGTTAGACCAAAAATGGAACCGGAACCGGCGGTTCCAAAATCGGAACCGCCGGTTCCGGAACCTTGGCCATGACTACTCTCAACAAGCTTAATGATATCCAATATGGCCATACCAAGTTCTGAAAATGGAACAAATTTAGAGATAATATAGTTAACAACTACTTCCGCATCAGATTCCACACAAATCGAAAGAAGACCTGTCTCAATAGCTAGATTTAAACCACATAAAATCGTAAGCGCTTCAGCTATAGGAGGAAAGAACAAAGAGTCCAAACATTGAGTGCCCGAAGCCATAACAAGACCACGACTATCTCTAATCACAACCTCAATGCCAGCAGGGGCGGACCGTAGGGGGGGATGCCAGCATGGGCGGACCGGAAATTTTTTTTTATATATTTAATTTAAATATAAAAAATAAAATATATATAGTAATAAATTAAATATTTTGAACTCCGGTCCTCTTAAATTTTCTCTTTTCGGTCCGTCCCTAAATGCCAGTACGTTAAAGAGACTCATCAACCCCTACATCAGTATTGAGTTTGAAACAACTTGTATTAGGCGGTTTCCATTTGATATCCTTACCATGAGATAGCCCATACACCTTAAGAGGAGACTCCACCATGAAATCACCGACAAAGAAGCAGACCATTGCACAACAAAACTCACCACCAGAATCGCGCCACCATGCACAAAGGGATTACACGTAGCTTTTCAAAAGTAAACATTTTATACTTATTAATTTTAAGATAAAATATATTTCTATTAAAATGTTTCTCAATCAAACTAAAAATGAGTAAAAAAAATCTATTTTTAATTCTTTAATTATTATAACTCCCTCCCTATTATGGTTTGAGCAACAAAGAATGTACGCGCTAAACTAACAAGTAATTATTGTAAAAATACTGTGGTAGTATATTCAATCTAAAATTTATTAAATTTTAATGAATTTTTTTTTTTGTGATAAATTTCGGTGGAATTCACGATTCTACAGCTTCCACGTAGATTTTGTAAGAATTTTATAAATAAAGTTTGTTGGACTTTTCCACATATTTTTATAGAATTGGGTGGATTTTTAATGATTTGTCTTTAAAAAATTATTATTTTATTGATAATAGTTTGAAATCCATTAACTTCTATAGAAGTAAGGCAAGATTTATTATAAATCTTTTTATTTAAATTTTTCATTTTAAAATCTGTAGAACACGAAAAATGGTAGGACGAGGATCGCGGCACTACAACCTGCAAAACTAGAGTCGAAAGGTCGACCGGAGTACTTGGACACCGGGACAGTGCTAGCCAAATACACTTCGATGATCAAATTAGTCCAGTTGCAATAAATTGAATGTAAATAATGGACAGTAAATAGTGTACTTCCTATATATTAGATACTGGCGGTAGAAGGTACGAGTAAGAGATGATCGGAATCGTGTAAGAACAGTGTACGTCGATGGCTAAAATTTGCTTGGAAATAGAGGTTATCGAGAACAGTGCAACTTGGAAAATCAGGAATGTTTGATGAATTGCTCTGGATCACGTGAGTGAGTTAAATTTCGCGAACCCTTACTCTGAGTGGGGGTTGGGTATTATAAGGGGTGATCCACCCACCAACCCTGATTTGTGATAGCCTCATTGATTGGGTCCATCAGTCTTTAAATTCAAAGTCTGATGGATGTGGTTTGATTTAGTAGTCAAGATTGAAGTACAACTTATGGCGTAAATGGTCATGATGGTCGACCGACGACTATCGATATAATGATAAGATTGACCTATGGGGGACTGTCGAGCGACACAGGTAACTCATGAGCTTTGATGGTTGTGACCAGTCAAAGGTGCTATTGTCGAATGACACGTTAGAGTCACGATCCTTGATGGTTGGGCCATGATCCAAGATGGTTATGTCCAGATTGAGGGCATATGGTCAAATGACATAGTTAAGTCAACATCGTCAAGGTGCTGACCCTGGGTTTAAACAATATGATCGATCTATGGCTTTATGGTCAAATGACATGGTCGAACCACGTTAACACGGTTGAGCGACACTATCAATATGTGAGGTGTCTCTTAGGCTTTAGGCAGAGTCTAATTGTCTGAGTGTAGGGCCCATTTGTCTTATAGTCTTGGCTTTCGGTCGAGCCTTGATGCAAGCTTTGACATTTTTAGGCTTAGAATGTTTTTGGTCGCTACTGTTTTCCCCCAAACTTCTTGAAATTAAGGCGTGCACTCATATCAAGAAGTTTGTTGCGTTGGTTCGACCAAATCAAAAAGGTATGTTCAAGGCAGAATTGCATTGTCGTATGACCCTGTGGTGTTAATGTAGTCTTCCCATACGAGCGTATCTTTGCTGGCAAGGGGAAGCACATAATAGTAGGTTTAACTCTAGTATAGTCGTACGACTATAGTCATATAAGCATCATGCATTGAGTAAAGTAATAAGGGATCATAGTCGAGGTCACTCCGTTGAGGGTCAGGCCCTAGTTGAGCAACCATGTTGAAAGGATTGTTAAAGGATGACCCTTCGATTGCTTTGACAGCTGGGTGTTTGCAATCATTACTTTTCGTTAGGAAGGTGTGAGATATCCTGTATTATGTGCTGGCGGTTACGGGGGGTTGTGCCTAATGAGCAGGTGGCACGTCACCATGGGAACTATATATGTTTCCTGCTTCTTTCCCTTTCTTCATTTTCTCAGTTTTTTTCTCTCTTTTAAACTCCAACGAAGCACAGTCGCAAGTCCTTTGCCTCCGATGTCAATATAAGTTGTTTTAGGCGAGTTTTTAGTGATATCCGGCGAACATCATCTGGTTCCGGCTTCCTTGTAATGAGTCTTGTGAGCTTTCTTTAATTTCTTCAAGATCTGTTCTATTCTTGGGTTGCACCTGTTGTTGAAGTGTCTTGATTATATTTGAAAGAAAACGAATAGACTTCCCTTTCTGATCTTGTATGTATTGATTCGACTAGTTGTATGGCCGTACGACTAAGTAGTGTGAAATTATTGTTTGCTAGTTGAGGTAGGATGCTGAGCTAGATATATATATATATATATATATGTTGACTTGACTAGTTGAACAGTCGTACGACCGTATAGTTTTTTTTTGCATACTCGAGTGGATAGGTGTAGGAATAACTAGTAGTTTCCCTATGATTACCTCTCAGTCGACTAGTTGAGTGAAATATGGTCGAATCAACATTTAGGTATGTAAGGTGATCCGCCTTTTCCCTATACTAACTGAGTGCTATACCTGATAGGATTATGCTCAATAGCAAGAATGTAATAGTGCATTTGACAATCGATCTTATATAAATAAAAGTGATTTCTGTTTTAACAAATCTTATAGTAAATATATCAATTGTCAAAAGTAAATAATCATAAGGTCAAGAGACTATGAGAAATAAAAGAATTGTTCATACATCTGGATATGTATGAGGTAAACACAATTCTTTAGTTAGTCTCGAATAAACATTCACAACTTAAGATATAAGGTTGGACACCTTTATCTTGTTAAAGTTGTATATTCTTTTGTTAACATTTGAGCGGAATCAAATGTGATATGATGAGTCTAAAATAAATCTAGTGCACTGGCTGCATTGAATAGGGTCACTATAGAAAACTTTATCCACAACCGTCAGTGGATAAAAGTATTCTACTGAGACAATTGGAGAGTTTATCTCAATCCTGAGATAAATGATGGACTTTGATGCGACTTTTTATACCCGCAAGTATACGGGGTCGGCACAAGTAATAAAATGATGAGTAAATTATCATCTCCACAGGGATATTTAGGCGTTGAGTACTAAAATTAACCAAGCCTATTTCTATTTGGATAATCAAAAGGTTTAAAAGGATAAAAATATAAAAACATAAAAATAAAGCAAGCAACCAATATGAGAGATTAGTTAGGGTATTTGAATTCACCTATTCCATCCAATTGAATTTCATAAAAGCACATTGTTGGGGTTTAACTATGCATGATGATGACCGTATTCATCTAATTTATCCAAAGTCCCCTCTCGAGGTAAATCGGACCTATTCCGCACACACTAATATCCTATCTCTCGATGGTATATCAAAGTGCATGGAAATGCATTAGTCACTATAAACACCCTATGTGATCACATAAGCAAATTAGTATATCTCTATCCAATTCTACTTGTGGTGGATATTATATCGAGCACGTGGTGGGCGTCTCCTCTCGGTACATAACACACCACCAATTTATCATCTAAATGTAGGCCTTCACATTCAAAAGCATTAAGCACAATAAAACCACTCAACAACACAATAATCAACCGCAACAAATTATACAATCAATTTATTCAATCATCATAGAATAAGATCCATCAAAACCCCAACTTACAAGTTTAGTTCATAATCATGGTTTTCAATAATTAAACTAAATTAAATTAACTAAAACAATTAATATAAAGTGAGACGGATTCAATGGAGGATAATGCGAGATGGTCACACGGTTCCAATCACGGAAATGGAAAACATATTGATTATTATTAAGCACATAATATCATGAGATAAATCACATAAAATATATTCATAAACAATAAAATCCAAATCCGTTCACGGTTCCGAAAATCACCTAACAATAGTTCTAACAACTCAAAATCATAAATGAACAATCAAAGGAAGATTAATGAGATGAAATACAACCCATCGAAGCTCTCAAGACTCGAAGTCCCGCTTTGGTCCGGCTTGAACTTCTCCGCTTTCGATCTTCGTCTTCTTCGATGAACACTCACGATCTAGAGTTGTTGTGATGATTTGTGATGCTTGGGATGTGTTTGGAAGGAGCAAGAAGGGTGGAAATCACCCTTGGAGCAGTTTGAAGGCTGCTGGAACTGGCTGCCCCCGAGCTCTCCCCCCTCACCCAGCTGCTGCATTTTTCTTTTTATAGATAGCTCTTAGGGCTGCGTTTTTTCTTCACCGCGACCACCACCGCGACCTGTTGTCTCGGTGGCTTGGTCGCAGCCTTCACTGGACGGCTAGGAGAGGCTGGAACGTGAGCAGCACCGCGAGGAGGACACACCGCGCTCGAGCTCGCCTTGCCCACTGCTGCCATTTTCTTCTCCATCGCGAGCTTCATCGCGAGCTGCTGTGGTCGCGGCTGTCCTCGCGCTGCTCACTGTCTGGATGGCTCATCATCGCTGCGAGGTGGAGGACGCGAGCACAGGTCGCGGTCGAGCTCGCGCAGCTCACTGGTTTGGGTCTAGTCCATCTTCAACGCGAGCGAGGGCGCGAGGAGAGGCTGGTCGCGCTGTGTATGGCGAACTGGGTTTTCATTTTTTTTTTGTTTTATTTCTTAACCAAAACGGCGCCGTTCCACTTAAGTTAGAAACCTTTGGTGCAAAACGCACCGTTTCACTTAAGTTTGGTGGAACTTTTTGAAATTACAGTTTTGCCCCAGAACTTTGCTATTCTTTCATAGATGCCCTTCCCCAAAGTTACTGAATTTACACTTTTTCCCCATAAATATATAAAATCATCACTTAGGTCCCTAAACCTGCACACTCAAGGAAAACACGTGAAAAGCACCAAAAATACTCAAGAATACAATTAAAAGATACGGTTTAAGGGTCGTAAATATATGAAAATAAATGACCGATCAGACTTATGGCTGCATGCGTTATCACTTGAGCTATCAATGAGTACGATTATATCGAATAGTCTATCCTTGATGGTTTGGTGGTATTCACGTGTATATCGATAGAGGACATTATTTATAGAAATGGACATCGTGATAGCATTTAGCAGATGTTAGTAGAATACCATCATATGGATGTTTTGAGGTATTGGATATTTAAATCTTTACGTAAAGTTTTCAATATTGGATATTGAAACATGACTTCTGGACAAGTCAAAATATCCAAGTTTGAAAACATGGTCATATGAGTAAATATGGTAACTTGGAGAGCTATAGATAGTCTATGAGCTCTTGGCGATTACTGATATTTTTCACGAGGATACATTTTCTCCATTTAGGTTGTCTAGGGTACGAATTAGTATGCTCACTTATTCTATCTTTATTTAAAAGTTCAATTTTAGCTCTTTAGTGGAATAAACTAAAATTAATGGATCGGACCTAAGTGAATCATTTGTTGATTGTGATTAGGTTGTGTCTATTAGAGCTTAAATTTAGATAGCCCGCCAAGATCCTTAATCTACACGAACTTGAATAGATCACTAGTTATAGACTATTAGATAATTTATTTGATCCATCTTATAGAATTGATTTTGGAATTCTTTCCAAAAGTTTTGAGTGGTGAGTTCTTGTGTTCGATCGAGACACGCGGTAACTCGTAAAAATACCTGTGGACTTGTTTCTTTTTACAAGAATGAGTCTAGTTCACATGTAGACTTTTTATGGAGGTTCAATGAGATTAATAAAATGAAAAAACAAAATTTGGCCCATGCCAATAGGGGTGGGCGGCAATGGCTAAATTATTTAGCCAAATTTGTTTTATTTTATTATTTAATTAAATAGTAATTAGTTAATTAATTAATCAATTAATTAATTATTTAATTAAAAGTCAAAACATTTTTCTACTAGGAATTAGATTTGTAGTTTTCATGCTATTTGTAATAGTATGATAAATATCAAAAACCTTATTTGATAAAGAGATAAATAAAATGAATTATTTATCAAATCAAATTAGGAAGTTTTTCTGGTATTTATCAAAACTTTAAAGTTGACTATTAATCACTTTTAGGAAGTTTTTGATAAATCATTCTAATTCTCAATTATCCTTTAATAATTATTGGATAATAGTATCAAGAGATGAAATAGAATTGAACTCTTGGTTTGGTGGTTTTTGGGTGAAACACAAAATCCTTTTTATAGGAGGATTCGACCACCCTATTTAAACCACCATGGAGAGTTCGGCCAACACCAATGCTTGGATGTAAGTTTTGAGTTTTTTGTGAGCTTTGAGTCAAGAAAAAAACTCACCATCTCTAAAAAAAAAAGTGTGAGAATTCGCCCAAGAGAAAAGAGTGAAAGAACAACATGTTCTTCGTTTTCTCAGGAGGGTTTTGAGTGACTAACGAAAAAGAAAAGTTTTTTGTTTCTTATCCTCAGGTACACAATTCAAATAAAGGGAGCTCACACTCTTGGAAGATCTTGCGGTTCATAATCGACGCAACATCAAACCTCACGTAATTCAAAAGGTATGTTACCTTTTATTATATATTTAATTAACTATGGGTTAAGATTGCTCTTTTTGGAAAAAATTTTAAAACGTACCAATGCAAAAATAATTGTTTTTTGCGCCTTCCACTGCGCCGTACTCACTGTTTTTCCTACAATACCTGCCCCTGTAGAAATATGTAGAGTCGTGAGGATGCTAATTGAGCTAGTACTTCTGGTCGAGTGGAGTTTGAAGAGGTTGAGCTTTTGCTTGACAATTAGGGAGACTCAAGAGGCGACATGGAAGTCACACTTGCTAACAGTCGAAAGGAACCAGAGCTCGAAGGTGTCCCTTGGTCCCTGTACGAAGCTCCTTAAACCGTTGTAGTAAAGAAGCCTAGTGAGGCGGAGGTCATACAACTGAGGAAGAGGCATGTTGAACCCATAGGGAGACCTTCCTCAAAGTCCTAGTAGACCTTTAGGATGTTGGGATTTATGCCTTAAAGCTTGTATTTGTAAACGGTTAAAGACTTAATAAAAATTATCCATTTTATCATCCTAGTTTAAAAGCATTTTATATTCAATAATATATTTTTATTGTACAAGAACATCTTAGATTGCAAGATGTAATCTCAGAATGAGTATATGAATGTCATATACAATAGAATTCATTTTGAGACATGCAATTATAGGAAAAACATGCGGCGGAAGCGTAGACAACAATGGATTTGGTAATAAAAAAATTTTCCTTTTAAAAATGAGAGCGGACCTTAATCCTTGATTAATTAATATACATAAAAAGGTATCTACCTTTTTGAACCGTGAAGATTGATGTTGCGTTGAGATGGAACCGCAAGATCTTCCAATCCAATCACGAACGTGGATCACCTTGGAGTGTGGGCTCCCTTTCTTTGAATTGTATACTTGAGGATGAGAAACAAAAAACTTTTCTGTTTTTGTTAGTCACAAAACCCTCTAGAGAAAACAAAGAATGTGAGATCACTTTTGAATTCACAATCTCATGATTGAAGTTCGCGTGATCCTAAGTCGATCTGGTGCTCAAAACCTTTTAGTGTAAAAGATTGTAAATAATGAATTATGAACTGTTTTATTTTAAAAACTGTTTGGAAAGTCGCACTAAACGGCAGAGTGCTTATTTGTTTGAAATTTTGATATAGAAGTGTGGAAATTATATTGTATTGGACGTTTGTTAGAAAACAGGTTTTGGAAAATCAGAAAAGAGAGGAAACTCTGCCAAAATTTTGAAAACTGATTTTCGATGGGCTCACTAGAAAAACATTTTTAAAATACAACTTATATGATTTTCAATGGTTTGCAAATTATAAAAGAATTAAGAAAAGTTTTGAAAACCCGGTAGCGCTCCCTGGGTTGATCCAGACGGGTCGGGTTAGGGGGTGTTATAATTTAAGTGGTATCAGAGCGCGGTCTAGGCGTTTCTTGACCAAAAGAGTAATAGTCTATATATGCATGCATTGAATAAGGATACCTATAGGAATGTGTGACTCTAATCTGCAGACCTCTCTTTTATCTTATATAGGATAAAAGAAATGGAAGGAAGTGGAGATAGACCTGAGAGTCCCGCCAGCGTGGCTGGGGGAGTATCCAGAGAATCAGTCAGTCCTAGAGCGGCTGGACCAGAAGTTCAGGGTCAGCCAACATTTATGCAACAAATGGCTGAGTTCTTTCAGAATGTGGCTAGAGCAACGCCACGAAGGTCAGCCATAGAACGACTAGCTAAATACAGACCGACTGATTTCCATGACAGAAAAGATGAGGATGCATCTGCGGCAGAATACTGGTTTGAACGGACAAACAGAATCTTAGAGCAGATGCACTGTACACTTGAAAAAAGATTGGAGTGTGCAGTATCCTTATTACAGGAGGATGCCTACCAATGGTGGACCTCCGTTATACAGTCAGTACGATCAGGGGACAAAACTTAGGATTTATTTCAGAAGGAATTTCGAAGAAAATATGTTGGTCACATTTATTTGGACAATATGAAGAGAGAATTTATCAACCTAAAACAGAGACAGTTTACAGTGACAGAGTATGAGAGAGAATTTGTCAGGTTGAGTAAATATACTAGAGATATATATGGTAGCTACAGAGGCGGATAAGTGCAGAAGGTTTGAAGATGGACTGAATGACTATATCCGCCTACAAGTTGTATAACATCCCTAATTTCGAATAATTAATTTTGAATATATGAATATAATGTTGATTATTTGAGGGATGTTACAGGTTGCTGCCTTTGAGTTTGAAGACTTTACCAGACTTGTCTCGACAGCTCTGAATGTAGAAAGAATTAAGAAAGAAGATCGGGCCAGAAGAGACAGAGGTCAGCAGAGAAGGGGAGCGGGGCCATCAAGTTCTTATCAACCCCAGAGTAAGAAATTTAAGGGATTGCAGTCTAATGGTCCAGTACAGTCACAGAGGCCCACCCCCACAGCCAGGCCGGGTCAGTCTGCAACCTCGATAGCTAGTACTCCTAGGAGTGCAGTTAGGGGACCAGCCCCGGCATTATGTGAGCATTGTGGAAGGAGACACCCTGGGGAAGGTTGGAAGATTACAGGAGCCTGTTTGAGATGTGGATCTCGTGACCATTTTTTGAGGGATTATCCACAGCTTAGATCTATCCCTGTTCAGCAACCAGAGAGATCTGCCCCTACTACTTCCAGAGGTAGGAGGCCCGGTCAGGCAGGAACTGAAGGTGGTAGCCACAGAGGGGTGTCAGAATCAGTGGCAAGACCAGATAGTCGAGCTCCTGCACGAGTCTATGGTGTTAGGGCTCAGGAAGAAAAGGATGCACCAGATGTGATAGCCGGTAAAATTTCTATTTTTGATACTACAGCTATTGCATTGATAGATCCAGGCTCTACTCATTCATATATATGTGATGCATTGTTGAAACACCGAAACCTGAAAACTGAACCTACTGAGTATGATGTGTTAGTCAGTAATTCGATAGGCCAAAGTGTAGTTGTGAACCGTGTGTACAAAAATTGTCCTATTCGGATTCAGGAGTATGACTTTCCAGGAGATTTAATGGAGTTGCCATTCCATGAGTTTGATGTGATATTAGGCATGGATTGGCTAACTAGACATAAAGTAGTGATCGACTGTGAACTGAAACGAGTGACACTTAGAACAGCGGATGGTGCAGAAATCACAATGATGGGTGAAAGGAGAGATTTTCTCTCCAATGTCATTTCAGCCACTACAGTCTGTAAATTGATCAGAAAGGGTTGTGAAGCTTATTTGGCTCAGCTGGTTGATTCCAGAAAGGTTAATTCTACGATTCAGAATATACCCACTGTGTGTGATTTTGCAGATGTGTTTCCAGAGGAGCTTCCTGGTTTGCCACCTTAGAGAGAAGTGGAGTTTGTGATTGATGTGGTACCAGGTACTTCGCCAGTATCAATAGCTCCTTACAGAATGGCACCAGCAGAACTGAAAGAACTGAAGATACAGTTACAGGAATTGCTAGATAAGGGCTTCATTAGACCCAGTGTATCCCCGTGGGGAGCTCCAGTGTTATTTGTGAAAAAGAAAGATGGATCACTGAGATTGTGCATCGATTACAGGCAGTTGAATAAACTCACTGTCAAGAATAAATATCCGTTGCCTAGAATCGATGACCTGTTTAATCAGTTGAGAGGAGCTTGTGTCTTCTCAAAAATAGATCTCAGATCGGGGTATCATCAGTTAAGAATAAAAGATTCTGATATTTTGAAAACCGCATTCAGAACCAGGTATGAACATTATGAATTTGTAGTGATGCCATTTGGACTGACAAATGCACCTACAGCCTTTATGGACCTGATGAACCGGATATTCCGACCATACTTGGATCAGTTTGTGGTAGTATTTATTGATGATATCCTGGTGTACTCACAGACGACAGAGGACCATGACAGGCACCTCAGAGTTGTACTGCAGACCCTGAGAGATAAGTAACTGTATGGAAAATTGAGCAAATGTGAGTTTTGGTTGGCCGAGATTGCATTTCTGGGCCATATTGTATCAGTAGAAGGTATCAAGGCAGATCCTAAAAAGATAGAAGCAATTGTGGAATGGAAGCCTCCCAGAAATATTACAGAAGTCAGAAGTTTCTTAGGCTTGGCAGGTTATTATCGACGGTTTGTGAAGGGATTCTTATCCATAGCAAGTCCGTTGACCAAATTATTGCATAAAAATGTCAGATTTGACTGGACTGACAGATGCCAGGCAGCTTTTGATAGATTGAAGATGATGTTAGTTGAGGCTCCAGTCCTGATTCAGCCTGTTTCAGGTAAAGATTTTGTGATCTATAGTGATGCCTCACACCATGGTTTGGGATGTGTATTAATGCAGGAAGGCAAGGTGGTTGCATATGCGTCCAGACAACTGAAAAATCATGAGTAGAATTATCCGATACATGATCTGGAGCTTGCAGCTATCGTATTTGCCTTGAAAATTTGGAGGCATTACTTGTATGGTAAGAAATGTTATATATACACCGATCACAAGAGTCTGAAATATCTACCTACCCAGTAGGAGCTCAATTTGAGACAGAGACGATGGATGGAGTTGATTAAAGACTATAACTGTGTGATTGACTATCATCCAGGAAAGGCGAACGTGGTAGCAGATGCTCTGAGCAGAAAAGCACTATTTACTTTAAAGGCTATGAATGTGCAATTATAGCTGAATTCAGATAATGCATTAGTAGCTGAACTGAGATGCAGACCCAGTTTGATTTAGCAGATTGCAGAAAACAGAAACAGGATAATAGAATTCAGATGATATGTGAACAGATTCCAGAAGGAAAGCATCCGGACTTCTCAATCAGAACCAATGGTATTGTGTGTTTCAGAGACAGGATTTGCATTCCAGATAATGAAGAATTGAGGAAGATGATCCTGACAGAGGCACACAGTAGTTCGTATTCGATGCACCCAGGTAGCACAAAGATGTATAGAGATTTGAAAACTCAGTATTGGTGGTCTGGTATGAAGAAAGATGTGGTAGATTTTGTGAATAAATGTATGACTTGTCAACAGGTGAAAGCTGAACACCAGGTTCCATCAGAATTGTTACAACCAATAGCAATACCTGAATGGAAATGAGACCGTATTACGATAGACTTTGTCACAGGATTGCCACTCACCCGGAGTAAACACGATGCAATATAGGTTATAGTGGACAGACTGACAGAGTCAGCACATTTTCTACCTGTCAGAACTAACTATTCACTGGATCGACTAGCAGAATTGTATATCAAAGAAATAGTCAGATTGTATGGAGCGCCTGCATTCATAATATCAAATAGAGACCCGAGGTTTACATCCAGATTCTGGAAGAAGTTTCAAGAAGCCTTGGGTACTCGACTGAGTTTCAGTACAACCTTCCATCCGCAGACAAACGGACAATCAGAAAGAGTAATCAGGTGCTAGAAGATATGCTCAGGAGTTGTGTAATTGATTTTGAAGGGAGTTGGGTGGATCACCTCCCATTGATTGAATTCGCATACAACAACAGTTATCAGTCGAGCATAACTATGGCATCATATGAAGCACTGTATGGAAGGAAATGCAGGACACCCGTATGCTGGACAGAATTGAGTGAAGACAGGTTATTAGGCTCAGATTTGATCCGACAAACTGAGGAGAAGGTAAAGATCATCAACGAAAGATTGAAAGTTACATTTGACCGACAAAAATCATACGCAGACCTAAAAAGAAAAGAGATAGAATATAAAGTCAGTGAGAAAGTGTTTCTAAAAGTATCTCTATGGAAGAAAGTGCTCAGATTTGGCAGAAAAGGGAAGTTGAGTCCTAGGTTTATTGGCCCATATGAAATCATTGAACGTGTGAGACCAGTAGCCTACAGACTTGCTTTACCTCTAGAATTAGAAAAGATTCATAATGTGTTCCATGTGTCTATGTTGAGGAGATACAGATTTGATCCTTCCCACAGAGTTCAAGCCGAAAGTATTGAAATCCGACCAGACCTGACATATAAAGAGGAACCAGTGCAAATTCTTGATAGAGAAATCAAAGAACTACGAAACAAAAGAATTCCACTGGTGAAAGTCCTCTAGAGAAATCACAATATAGAAGAAGCTACCTAGGAGAGCGAAGAAATAATGAGACAACAGTATCCACAACTGTTCAACTGAGGTAAATTTCGAGGACGAAATTTCTTAAGAGGGGAAGAATTGTAACATCCCTAATTTTCAATAATTAATTTTGAGTTTATGATTTGAGTATATGAATATAATAATTAATTTTGAGTATATGAAATAACGCATGAAAGAGAAGGAAAAGTTGACAGTGAGTACCGCGACCAAAGATCGCGATGAGTCGCTCGCGGTGAAAAATGGTATTTTTGGCAGTGACACCGCGACCAGTCACCGCGACCAGAGATCGCGCTGGCTAGCTCGCGATGAAAATGTGGATTTTGGGCAGTGAGCATGGTGACCACCAACGCAACCAGGTACCGCGATGGATGATCGCGATGAAAGCGGTGGAATTCCTCAGTGAGCAACGCGACCAGGTGGCGCGACCACAAGTCGCGATGACCGAATTTTTATAAAAAAAATAAGAGGCGGTGGAAGCTTCACGAGAAGCAAAGCAGAAAAGAGAGGGAGACCGAGAGAAAAAGAAAGGGAGAAAGAAAAGAGAGAGAAAGGAAGAGAGAGAAAGAAGAAGAAGAAGAAGAAGAGGAAGAAGAGAAGAAGAAGAAAGGAAGAAGAAGAAAAGAAAAGGAGAAAGGAAAAGAGGAGGAAAGAGAAAAAAAAAGAAAAAAGGGATTTGTCGGAAAGAAAACGGTATCCAGGTTGGTGTACACACACTTTTAAAATCTTTACGAAATTATTTTGTGTTTTCGGTTTGAATCTGAGACTTTGGATAATTTAGTAACTATATGTTTATATTGTTTTTCATTTGAACGATTTCGTTTTAATCGTATTTCGATTATTATGCTTTAATCGTATTTCGACTATTATGAATATGTTGAAATAAATTGTTTCAGAATATCGTATGAACAAATCGTTGAATTTCCATGAATTATGTATATTTGTTTTACTAATATCGATTAAATTGTTATATTAGTTGAGTTTAAATTCGATTTATGAATTAGAGTTGCTATGTAAAATTGTTGTATTGAAACGGCTCTAGGATACTTGGACATATATATGGATATAGGAGGTTGGTATACCAGCTGGGTTCATTTAGCAGTACTGCACCGTTATTGATATTGATGTGATATTATGTACCTCCCCAAGGATTCGTCCTGGGGTAGGGAGACACGTACCTTTCTAAGGATTCGTCCTGGGATAGGGAGACACGTACCTTCCTAAGGATTCGTTCCTGGGATAGGAAGATATATACCTCTCTAAGATACCGAACATTCAGTCCTAGGGTAGGGAGATACGTACCACCCTAAGGATTCGTCCTAGGTTGGGAGTTATGTTCGACAGACAGCCACTGTGGTCGAACAACCCATTTTCCAGTCCTGAAGTATGTTAAGTATATCAAAGGGCCAAAATTGAGAATGAAATGAGTAAAATGATTAGAAAAGAATTGAGAACTGAATTTCATATGAGATCTTGATTAAATTTAAATGCTTTTATTAACCTGATTTAATATGTTTTCTTCCAGTGATCGAATTGAATTTTATAATGTTATTATATGTTAGCATTGTAATATTTTTTTCTATGAAATTATTTTATGATTTCGATAATTGAGTTTAGTGTACACCCATTAAGTTATATGCTTAGCACGTCGATTTTTATCGCGCGTAGGTAACAGAGATACCAAGGAAGGAAAAGACTGAAGAGGTGTTAGCTGCAGATAGAGGAGCAGAGTCACATTTCTGGGGTAGATATATATAGATATATATTGTTGTACAATATGATTAGATACGCATGCATATACAGATATTTGTAATTGTGTTATATATTTATGTTTTGTAATTAATTGATTTATGATTTCTGTTTTTCATTTTCAAAAGATTGTAAATAATGAATTATGAACTGTTTGGAAAGTCGCACTAAACAGCAGAGTGCGCATTTGTTTGAAAGTTTGATATAGAACTGTGGAAATTATATTGTATTGGACGTTTGTTGGAAAACAGGTTTTGAAAAATCAGAAAAACAGAGGAAACTCTGCCGAAATTTTGAAAACTGATTTTCGATGGGCTCACTTGAAAAACATTTTTAAAATACAACTTATATGATTTTCAATGGTTTGCAAATTATAAAAGAATTAAGAAAAATTTTAAAAACCCGGTAGCGCTCCCTGGGTTGATCCAGACGGGTCGGGTCAGGGGGTGTTACAAGTGCACTATCGAACCTAGACGTTCTTGCTCTCTTTTCTCTTGACCGAATTCTCACACACCTATTGTTCTAGTGGGCGATTTTTCTTGGCTTCACAAAGCTCACAAAATCTCACCAATTGCTTGAAGTGCCTTGAATGGCCGAACCCTCTAGTTGGTTTTACTTAGGTAGCTGAATTCCTCTAGGTGGGAGGATTTGTGTTACACCAAAAACTTATCAATCTAAGAGTTCAATCCAATCCCAACTAGTAAGTGTTTTATCCAATAATTAAATTAATGGATGTTAAGTAATTGTGACATAATCAAAACTTTCTAATTTAACACAAAAGTTAACTTAGAGTTTTGATAATTATCAAAAACCTTCCTAATTTGATTTGATAAATAATTCATATTATTTATCACCGTATTAAATAATGTTTTTGATACTTATTATACTATCTTAAATAATATGATATTAGGAATCCAATTCTTAATAGAAAAGTAGTTTGACTTTTTAATTAAATAATTAATTAATTTACATTTAATTAAATAATTAATTAATTTACATTTAATTAAATAATAAAATAAAATAAAGTAATTAGCTAATGCCGCCCAAGCCATTCAATATGGACCAAACTTTGTTTTTCCAATTTATTAATCTCATTGGACTTCCACAATAAGTCCACATGTGAACTAGACCATTCTTACTATAAGAAACAAATCTACATACCTTTATTTAATATATTAATATAATTTCAACAGCCCATTTATATTAAATGTACAAATTATATTCTTAATATATTAATGGAATGTTAAACACATTCCAATAGGGCCGCCCAAGGGATCACACACCCTTGGCTGCCCTTTCTAAGTACTTTGATGAGTTGCCGCGTGTCTTGATCGAACACAAGACCGCACCTCTCAAACTTTTTGAAAAAAATCCCAAAAACAATTCTTAAGATGGACCAATTAAATGATCCGGAAGAATATAACAAATTATCCATTCAAATTTGTGTGGATTAAGGATCTTGGCTGGCTATCTAAATTTAAGCTCCAATAAACATAACCAAATCACAATCAACAAATGATTCACTTAGGTTTGATAGATTAATTTTAATTCATTCCACTAAAGAACTAAAATTAAACTCTTAAATAAAGATAGAATAAATTTAGTGTACTCATTCGTACCATAGACAACCTTAATAGAGAAATTGTATCCTCGTGAAAAATATTAGTAATCGCCAAGAGCTTATAGACCGCTCATAGACTGCCTATAGCTCTCCAAATTACCATATTCACCCATATGACCACATTTTGAACTTGGATATTTTGACTTGTCCATAAGCCATGTTTCAATAGTCACTATTGAAAACTTAACGTTCAGATTTAATATTCAATACCTCAAAATATCCATATGATGGTATTCTACTAACATTTAATAAATGTAGTCACGATGTCCATATCTATAAATGAAGTCCTTTATCGATATACAAGTGAATATACCACCAAACCATCGAGGATAAACTATGCGATATAATCGTACTCGTTGACAGCTCAAATGATAAAACTTGCAATCATATCCATCATTTATCTCAGGATTAAGATAGACTCTTCAATTGTCTTAATTGAGTACTTTTGTACAGTGAAGGTTGTGGATAAAGTTTTTTTTATTGATCTTATTCAATGCACCTAGTGCACTAAATTCTTTTGTCCAAAGACACTGCACTTCGATGATTTTAGACTCATCATATCACATTTGATCCCGCTCAAATGCTAACAAAAGAATCTACAACTTTAACATGGTAAAGGCACCCAACCTTTATCTCAAGTTGTGAATGTTGTTCGAGACTAACTAAAGAATTGTGTCTACCTCATACATATCCAGATGTATGAACAATTCTTTTATTTCTAATAGTCTCTTGACTTTATGATTATTTACTTTTGATAATTACTATAAATGCTATAAAATTTGTTAAAACAGAAATCACTTTATTAATGTGAAAAAGATTGTCAAATACGCTATTACACTCTTGCTATCGAGCATAATCCTAATAGCAATCTAAAGAGTCCGTAGATAGCAAACAAAACTGGGTACTTGCTTGTGATTGATCTACTGCAGTAGTCCATTATGTAAAGTACGGTGGTCTTATCCTAGACTGCTCATATAGTTGACATGAGAATGGAGGCAACTTATATGATGAAATCATAGAGGATTAGGCCACGATTTATATGAATCTCTCACCAAAATCCGTTAGTAGATGAGATTCATATATATCGATAAACGATAGCTATTCATAGGTGATCTTAATCCTGAGTGTCTTATCGACTCCTTTATGTTGGATCGTGGTTTTTGATTTACCATGAGTGAGGTCAATGTGAATCTCGACTAATACCTCTATCTTAGAGTTGCGATGCAACTTGTGGCTGGGAAGGTATGAACACGATAGTGGAATCCACTCCTTCTTGATTGAAGTAGGTGAGTAGTTCCCTTAAGGGTTGATTCAGGGCGTGAACAATTATGAGATCTCTCCTTCTTTCATGAGGAAAATAGGATTTAATTGTTCATTAGAGAATCAATGATGTTTAAAGGAAAAGATATATCTAGAGGGGTATAACAGACTTGAAGGGACCCGCTCCAGAATCCTCTACTGTAGACTCCAGCGGCCCCGCCGGGCACTCCAATGGAAGTCTCCCATAATCTAACTGACGAAACTAGAAGATTCCATGAAGCGAACCCTTTAAATCTTTTCTAATTCTACATTGATCTGAGAGAAAGGTTGTTGATTGTTTTTTATACAAAAACTATTTTATTAAAATTTCGGCAGAGTCTTCTCTCTTTTTATAAAATTTACCAAAATCAGGAGATCTGCATAAAAAACTGTACACTTCTATAATAATTCAAATCTCAACTACTACAGGACCTCAGGTCCATCTCAAGTCAACCACAACCCAAACAGTTTAAATATAATATCAAAATAGAAAACTATCAAAAATATAAATTCACTAAAATATTTACTTACAATCATGAAATTGATTTTTGGATGAAACATATGCACATGTTTACACCAAAAATCATGCGATTACTTAAATACCAAAAACATATTTATACAAAACCTGATTATTATATTTACATAACCAAAAGTACTGAATAACTGATAATATAAAAACTAAAATAAATGCATTCGTCATCCTGAGCCCACCTAATCTGCTCTAGGAGACCTAGCTGCGTGTGCACCACTCGTACCTGTACCTGGGTGGGGTTTTAAAACATAAAATATAAAAGAAAAGAGTGAGCTAAAGGAGCTCAGTGAGTGTGATTCTAACTTACTGAGAAACCTTTAATATAATAAAATTAATTTGAATTTAATTGAAACTTTTCAAACTTTCTACTGTAGCTGAAAACTAATAAGCTGAACTTCTTTTCAAACTTTCTTCTATTACTGAAAACTAATAAACTGAATTTTTTTTCAGTCTTTCTTCTATTACTGAAAACTAATAAATTGAATTAATATACTTTTTAAATATAAACTGAGAATTTACAAACTATAAAATCTGATGGCCAAGCCTAAAAGAATTACTTTTAAATTAATCACTGAAATAATAAAAATTCTATTATAACTTTTGACTTGGTCACTTTTTTAAAAATTGAAAAACTAAAAATATATCTTTTTTGAAAAAAAAACTGATAAGCTGAAAGAATATACTTTACTGAAATTGTTTTTCTAATAAAACGTCTCTGATATAACTTTTCTAATAATATAGTTTTCTAATAATACTCTTATGATAAAATACTTTTCTGAAAACTTATTATGTCTCCTAAAAACAATGTACTGAAATCAATAATAATTTGCTTTCTCAATAATGTGCTGAAATCTGTTTGTTTTTTGAAAAGCTAGCCAAGCCTAATGTATAAAAACTCTTTAATAAATACTAAAGCATATACTAAATTATTTATGTAAATTTAATGTGCTATACTGAAAATTTGTAAAACATTTCTGCCTTGGCTTCTGTATTTAAAAACTCCCAATGGACCCTTAAGCTGAACTCATAGGTCGACTAACTGGCGCCGTACCATATGAGTGGGTCACAGGGCGACTAACTGGTGCCGTCCACTGTGACATCTGATATAAGTCACGAGGCGACTAACTGACGTCGCTCAACGTGAGATCTGATAAAAGACATCTCACTGTCTATGTGCGGAATGCTGTGTAGCATACATATTTGTAAGCCCCTTTTCCTCGTACGTAAGGTTTTAAAACATTAGGGACAATGTTTATCTTAGGTTTGGGGGTGGTTTTTGGTTGTTTGTTTTCTTTTAATTTTTTTTTTAGCGTTTTGGTTGTGTAGTTAACGTATATCGGCTGGAAACCTAACCTTTCCTTACACGCATTATGCATTTGGAAGACTTAGGTATAACAAAACATGTTTGAACCTTTATTATTGTCTTATGTGCGCTTCCCGTTGATGCATAATTGTTAGCTTTGTTAATGAGTTTGAATTTGTTTGGGACCACTTAGATTTTTTTTGTGCCATGTTTTGCACCGCATTGTGTTGCACTTTGTTTATCTTCTTGGAAAAACATGCCATGTTCGATCGACTAGGTTAAATAGTGAAGACTTACCCAGTGAGTTTTTGAACTTATACGTGGTTATTTGAGAGGATATTTATGTTTCTACTCTATACACACTTATCTTCAATTTGCATTGATTAGTTTGATCTCATTTAGGTTTTGCATTGAATATTTTGAACAGCATCAAAGATATCATGTGTTTATTCTATATTTTTGTTAGTTCTTCCTGTTAGATGTGATGTAGGCTATACATGTTGAATAACTAAAAAGCCAAATATTCATCCTACCCTTGTGTGTGCTCCAATAACAATTTTGAAGCCAAACACTTAGAAGCTTTTTCTTTCATCACCTACATAAATCCAAAACCAAGCTCTGAATATGAAATAGCCTTACCTTTTTAGTTTGAATTATTTTAAGATGAAGAGAAAAGAGAATAATTGCATGGATGAAGTGTATATGAAATATGCCAAGGTTGTTGCTATTGTTGTTATTGTTGAAAAAGAAAAAGAAATGAAATGAAAAGAAAAGAAGAAACAAAAGGAATCATGCAAAACATTGTGGCATAAGAATTGAAAAAAATGAAAGAGGATGATCCATATATTGAAAAATGTCATGTAATCTCTCAATTTGATCGAAAGCTTTTGCATTCCTTTTTACCATTTCTTTCTTAACCTATCACCCAATAGCCCCATTATAACCTTTATTAAGACCTATTGATCTTTTGGGGAGTCTAGCTTTAATGTAGAGGTTTTCATATTGATATCTTGTTTATAATGTTTGATTTTTTCAATGAGATGTATTTTCGACAAAATAGTATTTTTTGCAATTGATTTTCACATGCGATGTATACTCGTATTTCTTTGAGCATAAATTCTTTCCGCATTAATTGTGTTGTCTAGGTTCTGAGCGATTTTCGAGAGAATTATTCTGAGAGGTTTAGAGTCGAGGCAAATTCCATCCTGGTTATTTGAACACAATTGTTTTCGTTTTAAGATTCTTAGAGTGTTGGCATGTGTGTGGCAAGGAGTGCAAAGTTATGATAAAGGGATGCTTTCAAATTTTTACTTATTGAATTTGTTAACTTTTATCTTAATGGTTTGTGTTTCATGTGGCAAAGTTAATTGTTCTTCAATGTTCAGAGATGCGTTTGTGGGTATCGTAGCTGGTAAACCCTCACGAGACTATAACTCGTCCACTAGGGACACCTAGAGGTTTAAAGGCTTGTGGCACATGCTATGTGCCATCGTGTTACCTACGAAAGTGGTTTAAGCTAGTTGTTTGTTTTCCGTTATTTGTTATTTTGTTTTCCTTTCGTTTTGTTTGCATTTTTGTTTCGTTCCGATTTTGTTCAAGGACGAGCAAAAGTTAGGTTTGGGGGTATTTGTTGGTTCCATTTTTTGATAAAAAATGGACCTTCACTAGTACCTTTATTCACCTACTTGTGTTCTATTCTCGGGTAATTATCGGTTGTTTTTAATGTTTTTATCTAGTGTGCAGGTAATAAGGTTTTATGCGTAATTAAAGAGCCTTGGTGGATTAAATTGAAGATTTGGGAGTGCACAGCCGTCATATTTTCGAGGCTGCCATAAATTCTATAGAATGAACTAGGTTGAGAGTCTTATATTTCTGGAAAGGTCACGATGTCTACTTTCCGGCAAATTTTACGGTTCATGATTCTGAGCTTTCTAGAGAAAGTTATGCTCATTTTCGCAACAGTACGCAGACTCACGACTTTTATGCCGCGAGTTAAATCGCGAGTCATGTTTCGGAGGCCGCCATAAATTCTAGAGGATGAACTGGGTTTCTAGCTTTAATGTATGGAAATATATAGATGTGTACTTTCCAATGCATTTTACGGTTCATGATTTGGAGTTTTCTAGAGGAAGTTATGGTCATTTTCGTAATAGTGCGCAATCTTGAAATTTGGACCAGTGAGTACCGCGACCGCCGGTCGCGATGAAACTTCAATTTTTCAGTAGTGAGTACCGCGACCACGGCATCGCAACCAGTTGTAGCGACCCACGGTCGCGATGGCGACGCGAAAAACCCTTTTTCCAATGCTTATAAGTAGAAAAAGGGGAGAAAAGAGAAGGAGTTCGGCTAAGGCTCTAAGGAGAGGACCAAGAGGAGAGCGAGAGAGAAGAGAAGAGGCAAATAGGGGAGAAGAAGATCATCTTGGAAACAAGAGGGTTTGGATTCAATCCTTGAGCCAAAATCTCACCATCAAGCTTGGATTTGGAGAAAGTGGAAGCTAGACAAATTCACAAGAGGAGGAGGACGAAACTTCATCACACCTAGAGTTTTTCTATCCCTTTCCTTCTTTATTTTCTTGCTTGTAACTCTCTTTATTAATTAGAAAACATGTTTAGTTGTGAATCTTTGATTATGAACTAAACTTGTAAGTTAGGGTTTTGGTGGATCATTTTCTATGAAACTTGAATAAATTGATTGTTTAATTTGTTGTGGTTAATTATTATGTTGTTGAGTGGTATTATTGTGCTTAATGCTTTTGAATGTGAAGGCCTACATTTAGATGATAAATTGGTCGTGTGTTATGTACCGAGAGGAGACGCCCACAACGTGCTCGATGTAATGTCCACCACAAGTAGAATTAGATAGAGATATACTAATTTGCTTGCGTGATCATGTAAGGTGTTTATTGTGACTAATGCATTTTCATGCACTTGGATATACCATCGAGAGATAGGATATTAGTGTATGTGATAATAAGTCCGATTTACCTCGAGAGGGGACTTTGTATAATTTAGATAAACACGATCATCAACATGAATAATTATACTACAACAATGTGCTTTCATGAAATTCAATTGGATGGATTAGGTGAATTTAAATACTCTAGCTCATCTCTCAATTTGGTTGTTTATTTTACGTTTTATGTTTGTTAGTTTTATCTTCTGTTATCTTATTTTAAACCATCCGATTGTCCAAATAAAAATAGACTTAGTTAACTTTAGTACTCAACGCCTAAATATCCCTGTGGAGACGATAATTTACTCATCATTGTATTACTTGTGCCGACCTCGTATACTTGCGGGTACAAAATGGTGTAACAAGGGTTTAAACAAGTTTAAGTAAAATGTATTTTATTTTAAGAATATGTTTTAAATGAATGTTCAACTTATTTTATGAAAAATGCATTTTATTTTCATGATATATTTATGTAAATTCAAGGAAAGTTATGATTTTATTCTCTAAATATTACCATGGTTTTGGAAATGAAAATAAACTAAAGATTTTAAGATAAGTTTTGGCCTATAACGAATCCCTAGTATTCAACATTCAGATAGCAGTATTTAGAAACCGATCAGAGATATCCTGGACGTGCATGGCAGGGTATGTGTTTAGGTATTATACTAGCCATGAATTTGCCAAGTAGGCAATATATTGAAATATGAAATCCTGTCAAGTAGGTAATTAGGCTTAGTGTGTCAGTTGTCAATGTGTCACCCTCTGCACGTTTTGGGGTATATATTGAGTTAGCACACTGGCATTTACATGCCGATGTAGGAATTCCGCTATGTATATCAATTTATCTATTGAGTAGGCTCGACCGAGGCCGGGTGACGAGTTAGGCTAGGCCAAGGCCCAAGCCTCCACTCCACAGTACTAGTACGATGCGAACCGAGGTTCCTCGTACTTTATCTAGGGTATTATCAGGAAAAAGGCCATCAATGGTTAGTAATTTTCAGTAGTAAAATATTTTGATGATTTTATAACCACCACTGAGTACAGTTTTCAAGAAAACAAAAAAAGTTTTATTATTATGCTATGTATCTCAGTACTGTTTTCAGAAAGCAGAAAAAAATTTCATTATTATGGATTTTAGTATATTGCTTTCAGGAAGTAGATTTTAGTATAGTTTTCATGTAATAGATTTCAGTACAGTTTTCAGGAAATAGATTTTAGTACATTGTTTTAGAAAATAGAAAAAGTATTATTATTACTTATTTCAGTATATTTCAGGAAATAGGAAAACGTCTTATGATTATTCATTTCAGTACAGTTTTCATGAAAACAGGAAAGGTTTTTTTTTGGATAATGTAAGTATATTAACCAAAGAGACAAAACAAAAGCAAAGGGGCATACCCCAGCGAGAAGATCACAAGGTCAGACAAGGGACAGGCCCCCTACCAACCGAAACTCAAAAAACAGCAAAGCAATAAAAGCTAAGCACAAACCCTATCATAGGGTACAGCCAAAAGAACCCACCAAACCCCACAAAAGGCAAAACAAGCGAATTACAAAAAAATAGAATCAGATAAACCCCAAGACTGGTGGAGCCACCTATTAGTAGGAGAAGGCATCACACCAGATAAGGAATTAAGACGCATACAAACATCTCTGACAATGGAACGAACAACCATGGTAACAGGTTTAGGTAACTCGTCATGCATCCTAGCATTTCGCTCACGCCAAATAGCATAGACAGCAGCCGCAAGCATAATACGCACCACCCACCCACGAAGTTGCCGACCGCGAAAATGGCAAGACCAAAGAATAGTATCCTCCCAACTCCGAGCACGCAGAGGTAATCTGCACCTCCTTAAAAGAGCAAACCAAACCTCGCAAGAATAAGAACACTCTAAAAAGAGATGAGGGACATCCTCACAACTCCCTCCACAAAACACACAACGAATAGCCGGAATCAAGCCATAAATAAGAAGCTTATCCTGAGTAGAAAGAGCACCCCTAATGGCCAACCAAAAGATGAAAGCATGTCTAGGAATTGATTTAGAATGCCAAACGGACCTAAACCAATCCACCGCTGGCTGCCGGGACCGAAGAGCCTCCCAAGCATTACGAATAGAGAAAGCCCCCCGAGAGTCCTCAACCCAACACAAAGTATCAGCTTGAGAGTTATTAGGCCTGAAGGAAGCAGGAATACCACTGATAATGTCCATCCAATTCCTGGTCAGGGAAAGGTTTTATTATTATGTATTTCAATATGGTTTTCAAAAAATCATGGATGTTTCAATTAGAAAAATTAAATTGTTTATAAACTAATAACACTCACTGAGATCGTTTAGCTCATTATATTTTTATATTTTATAAACCAACCTCCCAGGTACAGGTGTAGATGTTGCAGGGACTCCCAGGACTAGCAAGACTAGTTAGACATTGCTGTGACTATTTTAGAAATATGTATTATGTTTATTTGTAACACTCATGTAAAATTATATTTTGAAAAATACCTTAAGTATTGTTTGTTTAGTACACGAATATTTTATTTAAAATTGGATTTGCCCACTTTCGCCTACTTTGAAATTTGTGATTGCGTTGTGTTGTATTTTTAGGATGGATCTGAAGTCCCATGGGTAGTGGAGAAAGTATTCGATATTTAGAAGTGCTTTTAAATTATTTTACAGGTAATGGGAATTGTTAAAAAATGCAGTCGTCATGATGTCAAAATTTTAATAAAGTAGTTTTGTATATAAAAAAAAATAAAAAAAATTTTACTCAGATTTACAGGATAAATAACGGCTTAGCTTCACGGAAGCTTTTTAGCGGGGTAAGCCTCGATTGGGAAGCTACCGTGGGGTTGCCGGTAGGCCGCCTAGCATAAGATAGTAAGTTAGGGGTCTGTCAGTGACAATCTTATAAGGGACGACAAATTTGCTAATGATGTTTTCCATACAAACTTTTCGATTTTGGCTATTGAGATTTCGCTAAGGGGCTCTACTTCTGCCCACTTTGTGAAGTAGTCTACTGCTACTACTGTGTGTTTATAGTTTCTGCGGGCCGTTGGTAGTTGGCCGATTAAATCCATTCCCCATATGGCGAATGGCCAGGGGCTGACCATTGATTATAGTAGGGCGGGAGGAGCTCGGGGTACATTGGCAAATCGCTGGCACTTGTCACATCTCTTAACGAGGTCGATTGCATCTTGCTTCATTGTAGGCTAGTAGAAACCTTGTCGCAAAGCTTTTTGGCTAGGGAGAGTCCCCCGGCGTGGTTACTGCAGACCCATGCGTGGATGTCATGGAGGATCAGAATGGCATATTCTTCATCTATACACCGCTGCAGGGGTGTGGAGAAACCGCGTTTGAATAGCATGTCATTGCAGATGACATATCTTCCTGCTAGTATTCGCAGGCGGCGAGCTTCGTTCTTGTCCGATGGTAGCGTCCTATTGGAAAGGTAATTGACGAGGGGGTTCATCCATGGACCCGACACGGTTCTGACTATCATGACCATATCTTTGGTTGCTATGCTGGCTCTAGCAAGTGTTTGAATAGCATCGCGTTGAACACATCCGTATCTTTGGTGGTCGCCAGGCGAGCTAATGCGTCTGCATGTGTATTTTAGGCTCGCGGGATCTACTAGATTTCGTACCATTGAAACGTCTCCAGGAGCTTGTTGGCTTTTCGTAAATAGGATATCATATTCATGCCGTGAGCTTGGAATTCTTGTCTCACCTGATTCACAATTAGCTGGGAGTTGCTATATAACTTAATCGTTCGTACCTGTAGCTCTATAGCGAGATGCAGTCCTGCGAGGAGGGCCTTATATTCTGCCTCGTTGTTAGATGTGGTAAAGCCAAATTGTAAGGCACAATGTATTTTATGTTCCTCCGAGCTTATCAGCAGGATTTCAGCTCCGGTCTATCCATCACATGAGGATCCGTATATGTACAATTCCCATGGTAGGGATTTAGTTCTTCTTGCTTGCTTGCAGTTTGGGGGAGATTCCCTCGTTGTGGCCCTTCTTGTTGAGTCCCTTCTTCTAAACCTGTGAATTCAGCTACAAAGTCCGCAGGGCTTGACCTTCGATTGCCGTACGAGGTTTGTATTCCAGGTCGTATTGGGCCAACTCTATCGCCCATTTCAACAAGCTTCCCGAAGTGTTGGGTTTCTGTAGTACTTGTCTTAAAGGGTAAATAGTGAGCACATCAATGTTGTGGGCTTAGAAATACAGGCGTAGCTTCCTTAAGGCTACTATCAGACAGTATGCGAGCTTCTCCATTGGCGAGTATCTGCTTTTCGTGTCTTGTACTTATGTAATAGATTGGCACTTGGATCCTATCTTCTTCTCAAATTAAGACCGTGTTTATAGCGTGTTGGGTTACTACTAGGTAGATGATGAGGTTTTCCCCATCTTGAGGTTTGGATAGTAGCGAAGCCCGCCCCATGTACTCTTTCAGCTCCTAGAAGGCTCTCTTGCATTCCTCCGTCCATTCGAATTTCTTCTTCCCTTTGAGGACATTAAAGAAAGGGACACATTTGTCTGTGGATTTCGAGATGAACCTGCTAAGGGTCGCTACCTGCACATTAAAACTTTGAACGTGCTTTGGTTTCGTTGGTGACTACATCACGCGTAAGGCCTTGATCTTTTCGGGATTGGCTTTTATTCCTCTCTGGTTCACCATAAAGCTTAGGAATTTTTCTGGAAGCTACTCCGAAAGCGTATTTTAAGGGGGTTGAGCTTCATCTGGTATCGTTTTAACATCTGGAACATCTCTTCTAGGTGCTCGATGTGGTCGGCTGCCTTGATTGATTTCACAAACATATCATCTACGTATACTTCCATCATCTTCCCTATCTGGTCAACGAACATCATGTTGACTAGATGCTGGTAGGTTGCTCCTACGTTCTTTAGGCCGAATGGCATTACCTTGTAGTAGTAGAGCCCCCTATCCGTGATGAATGAGGTATGTTCCTCATCTGCTGAAAACATGGGAATTTGGTTATAGCCTGAATATTCATCCATAAATCTTAGCAACTTATGCCCGGTGGTTGAGTTGATTAGTTGATCAATCCTTGGTAAGGGGAAACTGTCCTTCGGGCAGGCTCTGTTGAGGTCGGTAAAATCGACACAAGTTCTCCACTTATTGTACTTCTTCTTTACCAGTACCGGCTTAGCGAGCCAACTAGGATAATAGGACTCCTTGATGAATCTATTGGTTAGAAGTTTATTAACATCCTCTTTTAAAGCCGTATATCTCTCAGCATTCATGGCTCTCATCTTCTGCCTAACTGGTTTAACAACCGGGTCTGTATTAAGTCTGTAAGATATCACCTCGGGGCTAATCCCCACTATGTTACTATATGTCTAGGTGAAGACATCAAGGTTTCCCTTTAGGAAGACTAACAACTTTTCTTTTTCGATTAGAGCCAAGTTCGCTCCTAGCTTCAATGTCCTCTCCGACCTCAGTTTATCTATCCGTACTTCTTCCAATTCCTCTACGGGGCCAGTGGCCTCACGTTCATCAATTATTTTAGGATCGATGTTGTCGTCGAGCTCTGAGGTCGTGGGCAAGAGAGTCTTCAGCTTCGTTCCAATCCACAATTCGCCGCCCTCGGCCCTTGCCTTTTCCCCTGCTGCCCCTGTCCTGATGGCTTCTTTGTAGCATGCCCTAACAGTCTCTCGTTCGCCATGGACACATTCTATTCCCGCCGGGGTTGGGAATTTGATTGTAAGGTGTTTGGTAGAGGTAACCACTTCTAGGTCGTTAAGAGCCGGTCTCCCCAGGATAGCGTTGTATGCCATTGCTTGATTGACAACAAGGAATGTCGCCATAGCAGTTGCCAAGCGGCCCGGCTCTCCCAAGGTGAGAGGTAAGACAATTGACCCTAGAGGAATGACAGAATCCCTTGTGAAGCCGTACAACGGTTCTCTCGTGGGGTGCAAGTGATTATAATTCAAGCTCATTCCTTCGAGCGCGGCTTTGTGCAGGATGTTTGCCGAGCTGCCATTGTCGATCATAGCCCGATGTACAGTTATCCTCCTAATAGTTGCTTTTACGACGATGGCGTCATTGTGTAGCCAGTGCACACCCCTCACGTCGATGCTTGTGAAAGCTTTATTTGTTATCCCATTCTGCTTCACTAACTCTTTGCCAGTTATGGGTGCTTTAGCGACGGGTCGATAGGCATCCCTCACGTGGTGTGCTAATGACCTGTTTGACTTTCCTGTGGGGTGTGGTCCCCCGTGGATAGTATGGATGACTTTTACAGTGGGCATCCCTTCGATGGGTTCTATACATGTCGTCTCGGTGTACTGTCTATGTGACGGACAGCTTCTGGGGTATACGACATAGTCTTAAAGGTGTCCACGTCGGACTATGTCCTCAATTATATGCTTGAGCTAGAAATAGTCGGCCATGTAATGTCCCGTTTCGTCGTGGTATGCATAGAATTTGTTTAGGTTGCTAGCTCGTGCTAGTGTCCTCAATGGGGTGGTTTCCTAAACACTTCTCTGTTCTTTTATGTACTGAAGATCTTGTCCCGGGAGTTGGACAGTTGTGTGTAGGTCTGGTAGCGGCCTCCACCTCATCGCGCATCCTTGTCGTTCTTGGCTTTCTTTGCTATCCGGTCCGTTGAGTCCCTATTCCGGTTGCGGTTATCTCTTCGCTCGCCTTCCTTCCGCTTGCTTCTATCCCGCGGGCTCCTGCTTCTATCCTTCTTGGGGTGCTTCTTGGGTCTAAAGGTCTCCTCCATGCAGATGTGGGTATTGGACCACTTGTAGAAATCCCTGAGCATCTTCACCGGCTTGCTGTATATACTCTGGTAAAGTTCGCACATTATCGTCTGTGGGACTCTTCATGCAGCTGACTTCCTTCTGGAAGCAGGCTATGTAATCCTTCAAAGGCTCATCTGCCTTTTGAAAGACCATCGCCAGGTAGCAGGAGGGAACAAGCTATTTCTTCAATGCCAGGCACTAGTTTAGGAAAAGCTCCTAGCATTGGTTCCAGCTGTTTATGCTATCTATTAGTTGTCCTCTTAGCCATTTCCTCAGGATCTCGCCTAAAGTGACCTGGAAGCATCAGCATTTGACCTTACCGTTGGTCGTGAACAGGCTCATCTGTACATTATAGGCATTCAAGTGGTCGAAAGGGTCGCTGGATACCTGGTACATAGGGATGCTGCGCAACTTAAAATGCTCGGGCAGTGGCTCGTTGTCAATCTCCTAGTTGAACGGGCTTCTTTCGGTATACCTATCAGCGGGCTCAGTGCCTCCTTACTGTTGTTCCAATACATGCAGCCGTCGCAACAGAGCCTGGTATCCCGAGACCTGAAGTGGTGCTATTTTTCTTGTAGGGTTGGTTTGGTCGGTTCGGTGACCTTTGCGCTTGCTTGTTGGGTGACCTTTTCCAGTCAACCTTTTCCATTTTGTTAAGGTTAAGGGGATCAAACGGGCCAACCTAACTGTGGCTACAGGGCTCCACCAAAGGTTGGAGGTGATCTGCCGGCAGGTTCGTGGAGGGCTGCTGAACTGCCGAAGTAACGGGCACCATGTTGGTCGCAACTGGCATGCTCGGTGCCGGTGTTTGGTGCTTCCAGTGCATTTGATCCGATCAGCAGGAATTGAAGGTTGATGGGATGCCTTCGAAGGTCCCCCGATGGAGGGTACGTCTCTGCTTTGTAGTGTTCTGGAACGGGTGCCTATCTCGCCATTGATATGGAGACTCTTTTTGCCTGAAATAACAATTGTTAGGAAATTAAAATGGTTGTTTCTTACCGAGAAATGGAGGTTTGAATCGTCAAACGGGGCCCTCTTTCTAGCGCCAAACTGTTGACGTGAGAATCTGGTCAATGTGGTAAATTAGTGAATATGAAAAAAACTAAAGGATAAAACTTATAAAAAGATTGACATAAGAGATTTTAAAGTGGTTCGGCTTTAAGGGAATGCCTACATCCACTGTTCTTGATATTCAAGTCGAGCCCGCTGGGTGTATTGCGGAACTCGCTTATGTAAGTAGTTTAATATAAATTCAATATAGTTGATTGTGTGGAATTTGAGATTGATTGGGAGTCTGCTTAGTTGACCAAATGTAATCCTTGTATTTTCGGGATTCTTCCTTTAATTGAGGCTTCGGGCTGCGTCATTTGCAAGCTGTGGGCTTTGTGGCTAGTGATCTGCGGGTTGTCTCATCTGTGAGCGATTAGCTTAGCGAGGTGTAACACTTTGACTCCTTTGCCGTTTGTTTAGAGCTTCTTCCTTCATTGTACGTTGGGTCGAGGCCCATTTCAACTTATAGCGAATCCTTGGCCTTTTACGTGTGTTGGGCCTTTGCTAGTGGTTTTAGCATGTTGGGCCTATTTGGGCCTGGTGTAATTTAACACACAACACTCACAAACATGGTAAGTCTTTTTAGCAAAAAGATTTTGAGTTTTCATTAGAAAAAGAAAAACCAATCATATCTAAAATCATCCATGGACTCATCCAATTTCTTAGAATCATTTACAGGTAGACAAACAAAATATATTTATCACCATGCAGTTTTCATTGTGAGCATTATTAACCAAATCAGAATTCTTAGAAATACATAATTTGGCCATCTTCAAATTCTTCTCATCATCATAATGAATCTTTGTAGATGTTTCGATCAAACATTGGTTACCTGTCACATGCATTGTATATCTTACACTTGTGATTACTTTGGTGTAGTGCTCTTCATGGATTTTCCTTGAGTTTGTGGTGTCTCAATGAAACTCTTTGCGGCTTGTCCTTCGGCTTATACACATCATCTTGCATCTTGGTAGATGTGGCCTTCACAAAACCTATTTTGCTTATCAAAGCCTTTGAATCATTAACAAATCCAAGACCTCATCTATCATTGTACATCTTACCAAGACTTATCACTCTCAAAATCCTCATAAGCATTGGTGTGTGTGTGGAATCCCTTTTGGATTTAATAGTTTTTTTTTCCTTTTTTTAATTAGTATTAGAGTTTCTAGGTTTAGGTAGTTTATTCTAATTTAAATTCAACAATTTTAGTAAGTAATTTAATTTTCAGTGGGATTGACCGTTGCCTATCTACTATATTATCTATTCGATTTGTTCACTTGTAAAGTTTATTATTTTTGGTTGGGAAAACTGACCAACAACAAACAAAAAAACAACCAAAAACAAATCCAACAAAAATTGCCCGGATCCTAACCTATGTATTTCTAGACTCCGGCTCTGATACCAATTGAAAAAGGTGGATTGTAGTTATGGCAAACCTGGGGGCGGTGAATAAGTTTAACAAAAAAAATTAATGCGAAATAAAAAATATAAACCTAAATTAAAAAAAAAAACAACACGAGGATTTTTGCGTGGAAACCTCAGTAAGTAAAAACCATATGACCAACTCGTAGGCCACCTAACACATTCAACACCGATTTCACTAGTTGGTAAATTTTTTGCAACTCAGGATTTTTACATGGAAACCTCAACAGATAAAAACTACAGGACTAACTTGTAGGCCACTTAACACATCGAACAACAATTACTAGCTGGTAAATTGTTTACAAATCACATTAATTGACTACTGAATTACACGACTTTTCCTATAACCCAACTCTACCTACCCGTTCCTACTAGCAAACCTTAATGATGTTGCTCACAACTCCCTGCGATACAAGACTTCACAATTATTTTGTCAGGTCGAAGAACCAAAACCCCTCAAATTATTGAGATAAGATCTAGGTGCTTAATAATGAATGTACAATCAAATAACATGCATGATCAATATAATATATGTTATGAATAGACTAGAGCAATGAAGCACAATATCAAAGTATAATCTCGCCTAGAAACTCTCTATTCTCTCAAAGAAAATAAAAACACCAGAGCAACAAAATAATATAACAATATGAGATAATATAACAAATTGAGAGCTTTTTAAAAATGAATTTTACTCCATTATTTATAACTTTAATAGAAAAACCTAATTCTAATAGGAATAAGAAATATTCTACTAGAAGCTTTTCCAAAACAATTTAGGACTCATTGAAAACACATTAGGAAGTTAAACTGACATAGAAATATTAAGCGTTTTATCACCGATAAGTATACGGGGTCGGCACAAGTAATACAATGAAAGTAAGATTATCGTCTCCATAGGGATATTATAAATATTGAGTACTAAAAATAACTAAGTCTATATCTATTTGAATAATTGAAAGGTTTGAGTAGAAATATCAAATGGAAACTAATTGAAATGAGAATTAAAACAAATTAAAATGAGATTTGGATCAAAGGGAGAAACAGCTAGGAATTACGACTTCAATTATTATGTCCTAATGAATGAGATTACAATGCATTGAGGTTAAATTATTATTGGTTGAAGATCACGTTAATCACAAATAACACACTTAAGGATTGCACATGATAAATTAATATATCTCTATTTAATTCTAACTTGTGTTGGGCATTTTATCGAACATGTTGTTAGCATCACCTCTCTGTTTGTAACTCACAACAACAAATAATGCTAAGGAGTAATCAATCACTTAATAATCAATAAGCATAATATCAAAGTATAATCTAACCTAAATTATATCGATGAAAATTGGATGATGCGAAAAAGAATTATTGCTTTTCGCTGATTAAAATGTCCCCATGACAGAAAAGCAATTTTTGATTGCATCTCTAATATTTTTTCTACAATGCATATTCTAGATAAAATTTTAAGAATTACATTTGATAATGCATCTGTAAAAAATGCTACAATTAAATTGTTTTCTTCTACTCTAACTCTCCCAAAAGGTAAATCTTTATTACATATGAGATGTGTTTGTCATATTATAAATTTGATTGTACATGATGGCTTAAAATTGATTTCTTTATAAATTGAAAAGATTAGAGCTGCCATTGAATGCATTATATGTAGTCCATCTAGAATTGAGGAGTTTGCAGGGTCTTGTGGATGAGCTAATAAATCCCTAAAAATATTTATTGGTGATATGAAAATCCGTTGAAATTCTACATATCTTATGTTACAATTATGTGTTGGTTATGAACATGTTATTAACTCATTTTACAATATGTATGAAAATGATGAAATGATTATTGATGATGATTGGAAAATAGGTTTTAAGATGATGGCGTTTTTAGAAATTTTTTATAAAGCTACTTTAACATGTTCTACTGTTTACAAACCAACTTCAAATGAAGCTTTGAAATATATATGGTCAATTTAAAATGTTTTCCAAATGCATAGGGGCAATCCTTCTTTTACAAATGTATATCATGTTATGGAAGCAAAATTCAAAAATATTATAAGAACACTCCAATAATTTTTTTAGTTGCTACAGTTCTTGATCCTCGGTGTAATCTTACAGGGTAAGAAATGTGATTGATAGTATTAACGTAAATTTGAATACAAATCTTGAAGTTGATATTTCTAAAGTTCAAAATTGGTTAGTTGAAATGTTCTCAAAATATTGTACAAGTTTTATATGAACATTGAAGGTGAAGCAAGAAATTCTTCTAATGTCCCTAAGATGATAGTCAAGAGGGGCATTTTTGGAATATGATGAATAATTAAGGTAAGAGAAAAGCATGTGAAACATCCATAATAAATTGTGTGGAGTTAGCAAAATATGTGGAAACTGATTATATTTATTATATGAACAAAAAAGAATTGAAGAGTTTTGATGTTTTGTAATAGTGGAGAACATATCAAAGTAGTTATCATGTGCTCTCCATCATGGCTGCATCGAAATCTGCTTTTAGTGCAGGTGGTAAGACTATGACCGACAAAACAAGATGAATGGCTGGAAATAGTTTGGAAACGGTGATGTGCATTAGAGATTGGGAGGCTGCAGAGGAAAGAGCACAAGATTGGCAAGCACTATTGGAGGCAGAGTTCAATGACATGGATCTGTGAGGCTGTGATAACCACAATTGATATTTGAACTAAGATTCATATAGTTCTTGATTAATGATAACAAATAATATTATTTGGATAAGTATTATGGGTTGCATGTAATATTTGAGAAATGCAAATGATTGGTAGTTGGGTAAATGTCAACCTAGTTGGGATTTACTTTAGCTATAGTGATCAAATTAAATGTCTGATCACACTATTTTTGTACATGTTTTAGGCCCCTATTTCCTATTATTTATGCAATGTTTTCAAGTGAAATTGGTTGTTAATGTGTTTTGTAAGTATTTTATAGATTATTATCCCCATTAAGGAATTAAGCTTAATGGAAGAGTTTTGGAGCTAAAAGTATCAAAATTAGATAATTGGAAGATTTGTAGTGCCGAGTTGTCATGTTTCGGGGGCTGCCAACTATCCACAATATGAACTGGGTTATGAGCAACATATGTGTGGAAAGTTCTAGATGTCTACTTTACAATGAATCATACTGTTTGTGATTTGGAGTTTTCTACAGGAAGTTATGCTCGTTTTCATAACAGTGCACAGTCAAGCCGAAAACCGTGAACAAGAACCGTGCGCGAAGCAAGCAGTCGCAGCTAAGATGATTGCTTCAACAAAAATGTGACCTAAAGCTGCGGTAGCAAATTATGGTAGCTGATTTCGGGCATAAATTTCATCAGAGTTTGACACGGATTCGTATTCAACTCGTTTTCAACCTATAAAACCATCTTTTGTCATCATAACTAAGGAGAATGAAGAGGGGGGGCTCCCAAGCCACCAATGGGGACCATTCCCCAACCAAATATCCTCATCCACGATACACAAATTCTTTCATACACCATTAAAGCCATCTTCCATCCATCATAGATCAAGAAACAATCAAGGAGAAGAAAAACAAGAAGATTGAGAAGCTTTTGGACCATGAGTTCTTTCTTTCTTAATTCTCTTTTTATTGCTTACTTTTCTATAATGCGTAACTAATCCATAATTAGGGAATCGATGTGAAGAATATTAATTTGCTCAGGTTAAAGACTATTATTTTTATTCTATTTATGGTTTTGTTTTATTCATGATTTAACTGTTTATTGTTTATATTTCTATTATTGATTAATTAGGATAATCGTTGTTATGTGCTAGTTCTGAGTTTCATTAGATTATAAATAATAATTATTTGAGATTCCGAGAATTGGGATAATCGTTATTACGTGCCAATTTAAGGTTATATAATTGTTAAGTAGGATAATCGTTATTACGTGCTATTTGGTTGTTATATATCTCTAATGAATAATTGATGTATGATTTCTATGTTTATCATAAAATTGTGTGATGATTCTTAAAGTTTTTAAACCTTAATGGGTTCCTAGTGTTAATTGTTGAATTCATGACCTAACGGTAGTGGTAATTAGCAACGTAGGAATACTTGGTTAAATAATCTGAAAGGTGATGACCATACATGAATTAAGAACGAATCATGAACCTGAATAGATACTTTCATAATATAGTTGATGCATGAGTGTATATATTTGGATCATCGATGATCTAGTTTCTCTTCCCATTCTTTCACAAACTCAAATTCTTTTCTCATAGTTTTAATTTAGTTTAAATTACTTTTACGAATTCAAATTCATCTCAAAGACCTTTTAATTTTCAGTTTTAATTAAATTAGAATTAAAGCAGTAGTTAAATCATCGATCTCTATGAGATCGATCCTTGTACTTGCCGAAGCTATACTAATATATTGATTCGTGCACTGGCAAGGTATAAAATAAGTACATCAAGTTATTGGCGTCGTTGCTGGGGATTGATTGATTTAACTATTATTTTAATTTTAGTTTAATTTTTTTTATTTTGTTTATATTTTCTAATTTTGGTTTTTTTTTCCTTTCTTGGAAGGTACAAAAAAACACAAAAAAAAAAGTTATTATGAAGTATAACTATAGGATGAACTCCTACTACTCAATGCCAAGGGAGATTAAAAAGCCATCATTGGAAGAGATCATATACAATTTAGCTCAAGTGCGTACTCAAAGAATTCAGCATATCAGTCAAATAGTTGATCAGATGTCCCAGCAAACTGACACGAATTACCAATGGAGCAACCAACAAACAGAAGACTATTATGACTACTCAATACCGAGGGAGGATTATGCTCCAAGTCAATATAATTCGGATTTGGGGAGTCAGTTGCATTACGCATGGAGAAACCAACAAGCCGAAGACTATTATGACTACTTAATACCGAGGTACGATTATACTTCAAGTCAAAATCCATATTGGGGGAGTCACTCAGAGTACATTCAGAGCAATCAAGAGGTAGAAAGCTATTCATATGATCAACCAATGAACCCATCATTGGAAGAGATAATGATCAAACTAAAAGCCAACAAGGAGTTGAGATCTAATGATCTTAAAGATACTATCAGGAGAATGCAGGTTCACGTGGATGTACTTTCAAAATACTTTCTAACACAAGCACCTAAAGTATCTTAATGTCATACAGAAGAAGCCGAAACAACTGCGTTTCACCCTTATAGTGAACAAACATAGGCTTTTTTTTTTTTGGATAATGTAAGTATATTAACCAAAGAGACAAAACAAAAGCAAAGGGGCATACCCCAGCGAGAAGATCACAAGGTCAGACAAGGGACAGGCCCCCTACCAACCGAAACTTAAAAAACAGCAAAGCAATAAAAGCTAAGCACAAACCCTGTCATAGGGTGCAGCTAAAAGAAACCATCAAACCGACAGCAAAAGGGACAAACCCCCTAAAAGGCAAAACAAACGAATTACAAAAAAATAGAATCAGATAAACCCCAAGACTGGTGTAGCCACCTATTAGTAGGAGAAGGCACCACACCAGATAAGGAATTAAGACGCATACAAACATCTTTAACAATGGAACGAACAACCACGGAAACAGGTTTAGGTAACTCGCCATGCATCCTAGCATTCCGCTCGCGCCAAATAGCATAGACAGCAGCCGCAAGCATAATACGCACCACCCACCCACGAAGATGCCGACCGCGGAAATGGCAAGACCAAAGAATAGTAGACTCCCAGCTCCGAGCACGAAGAGATAATCTGCACTTCCTTAAAAGAGCAAACCAAACCTCACAAGAATAAGAACAATCAAAAAAGAGATGAGGGACATCCTCACAACTCCCTCCACAAAACACACAATGAATAGCCGGAATCAAGCCATAAACAAGAAGCTTATCCTGAGTAGAAAGAGCACCCCTAATGGCCAGCCAGAAGATGAAAGCATGTCTAGGAATTGATTTAGAATGCCAAACGGACCTAAACCAATCCACCGCTGGCTACCGGGATCGAAGAGCCTCCCAAGCATTACGAATAGAGAAAGCCCCCCGAGAGTCCTCAACCCAACACAAAGTATCAGCTTGAGAGTTATTAGGCCTGAAGGAATCAGGGGTACCACTGATAATGTCCATCCAATTCCCGGTCAGGGAACGAGGCCAAGCCCAATCCCACCCCTGAATAACATCCGCCACCCTAGCATGAAGACCAAAACCAGAATCATAAATAATTCGACGCCCAAACACCTCCACCAAAGGACCCAGCGGATGCCAATAATCAAACCAAAGGGAAATATCCTTCTCATTACCCACCCGAAACTGCATCAACCGCTGCACAAGACACCGAAGTCCCAGAATTTTCCTCCAACTCCACGAGCAATCCCCAGGGCACCTAACCTCCCAAACATTCTTTCCCTTAAGCAGAGTAGATCTAACCCACGAGACCGAGACAGAAGACCTCAAATTGCTACAGACAACCCACAAATGCTTACTTATGGCAGCTTTATTCCAACACTCAACGCTCTTAATACCGAGCCCACCCTCTTCCTTTGGTAAACACACCGAAGACCATGCAACCTTTGCCCCACCTTTACCTAAATCTGAACCCTTCCAAAGAAAACTACGCAAAATAGTTTCAACCTTAATCACCACTGACTTAGGCAAGATAAAAATGGAGGACCAATACACCTGGATAGAGAACAATACAGATTGAATGAGCTGAAGCCTCCCTGCAAAAGAAAGAACCCTACTAGTCCAACTCTTAACTCTCGCTACAATCCTATCAACAAGAACCCTACAATCCACTGCCATAAGCTTAGTAGAAATCAGAGGAACCCCAAGATATCTGACAGGTAATACCCCTTCCTCAAAACCAAGAATCCCAAGTAACTCTTGCTTAGTCTCAGAAGACACACCAGCCACAAAAAGATTGCTCTTGCTAGGATTAGGAATCAACCCAGAAAGAGCTTGGAACTGACCAAGGACAACATTAACCGCAGCAACTGACTCCCTCTCTGCCCTACAGAAAACCATAAGATCATCCGCAAAGCATAAATGCGAAATACCAATCTTCCCACACCGCCAATGGTACGCAAACTGACTCTCCTGCTCCATAATACGCATCAACCCCGAGAAGACCTCCATAGCCAGCACAAATAAATAGGGGGACAAAGGATCCCCCTGCCTCAAACCTCGGCTACTAGTAAAGAAACCATTCAACTCGCCATTGATAGAAATAGAGAAACGGGGAGTAGAAATGCACTCAGAAATCCAAGCTATCATATGCTCCGGGAAGCCTAAAGTCTGTAAAATAGCCACTAAGAAATCCCACCGCACAGAATCATAGACTTTCATTAAATCTACCTTCAGCGCACACCTAGGATGACCCCCATCACGATGATAGTTCCTTAACAATTCCTGCGACAGTAATATATTATCACTAATCCTCCTACCAGCAACGAAGGCCGACTGAAAAGGAGTAACAACATCAGGCAGTACCATCTGAACACGATTCGCAATAATTTTGGCAATGCATTTGTAGATAGTGTTACAACACGAAATAGGCCTAAAATCCCCAACCGTAGAAGGATTAGGAACCTTAGGAATAAGAGCAACCACAGTAGCATTCACTTGCTTGAGCAATCTCCCGGAGCTAAAAAACGAACGAATAGAACGAAGAACATCATCACCAACAACAGACCAAGCTTTCTTGAAGAAAGTAGCATTATACCCATCCGGACCAGGAGCTTTATTATCTTTTAAAGAGAACAAAACTGCCTTAATTTCAACATCACTAACCTCTCTACCCAAGGTAGCACACTGATCACCAGAAATACGCTTCGGGAGAGCCCGCTTCACTAAATCAAGGTCAATCCTAGGGCATCCAGCAGGCTGTCTCAGAAGTATCTCAAAGAAGTTCACCACCGTTGATTTAACTTCACTAGGCTCCTCCACACGATTACCATGCTCATCGGTAAGAGATAATACCTTACTCCTACTACATCTTTGTCTCATCGATCGAAAAAAGAACTTAGAATTCCTATCTCCCAAATTAATCCACTGAACCCGGGACTTTTGTCTCAAAAAACTCTCCTCATCTCTACTCAAGTCACCATAAAGCTTCACCAACCGAGACTCCTCCTCATGTAAAGAAGCGTTCGTAGGCTGCCTCTGAATATCCCATTGCACAGACTCTAAATCATGTTTAACTTGCTGCACCCTAGAAGACAAGTCAGAATAACACTCCCTATTAAGTTTCTTAAGCTCTACTTTCAATCTTTTTAGCTTCTTACATAGCTGAAACATAGGATACCCATCCACCCTGTCCGCCCAAATCCGATCCACCAAGGATAAAAATTCTGGATGATCCACCCAGAAATCAAAAAACTTAAAAGGAACCCGTCGCCGAGGGAGATCCACAATCTTAACAATCATAGGAGAGTGATCAGAAACACTAGAAGGAAGAAAATGCGACTCTGAACCTCGAAAGGAAATATCCCAATTCAAGTTTACCAAAGCTCGATCTAACTTTCGAAGAATAGGATCAACCGTACGATGATTAGACCAAGTATAGAAGCACCCATTAAATCGCAAATCATCCAACCCAGACTCAGCTAAACAATTAGAAAAGTCATCTTTCCAATGAGGCCAAGAATTGGAGCCTCCAACACTCTCAACCGAAGACTTAATAGCATTAAAGTCACCCATCACAATCCAAGCATTATTCTCCCATTCCACTCCGCGCGCCACTAAATCAGCCCACAACGCTTCCCTACGAACATTACAATTATCACCGTACACAATCGAAATCATACACTCCCAAGTATAATCAACAGAAGAAACTCTACAATGGATAACTTGTTCAGAAGATCCGACAACCAAAACAGTAACATCGAACGGATTCCAACAAACCCAAATCCTCCCCAAAGAGGAAAAATTATAATTGCACTCCACCTTCCAAGACCGGTCAATGGTCTTAAGAATAACATCTTTATTTTTCTCCAGAACTTTCGTTTCCACTAAACCACACAAAGACAATTTCTCATCTTTAATTAAATTGCGAACCTCTCTTTGCTTCAAGGGGTCATTAAGACCCCTAATATTCCAGCACCCAAAAATCATAATAAATATACAAAGATAAGAAGAAACCCCCACAAATCTATCTCCACTTACCCCCCTTAGGGGAGGAGTGCTTCTTATTCTTCTTACCCTTACTACTGGAACCTTTCTTCTTCTTTTTCTTTTCCAGAGAATCCTTAACTTTTGAAGCCAAAGGATTACGAGGAGGGCTAGAATCACTACCATCCTCACCATGACCAGCCTCATCATTACCACAAATAGCACCCCCATCATCACAAAAAGCATCCTTGTCATCAACATAACCATTATGATAGTGAAGATGAAAGATTAAAAGTGTGTACAATGGAAGAGGGGGACACCTTGAACTCTGCTGTGACATACGTTCTACCGAGCCAGAGCCTTACTACCGAATTTATTCACTTCGAACAAGATCTTCCAATGATTCCTGTATCAGTTCCTGAGATGCAAAAATAGTCCTCTGATATTTATTCATTAAAACTCGTGCTTGATTAAACCCCGCCTTTGCTCCAATGTACAAATGAAGATCACACAACAAAAGAATAGGCGCAGCAGAGAGAGGAAAAAGGGCAAGATCTGCGATCGAAAAGCTGCGATCACAGCTTTAAGTCGCAGCTATCTCCTACAGGTTAATCAGCGCTGCGACCTGGATCTCGCGACTGCAGCTTCGAGTCGTAGATATATCCAGCAAGTAAAGCAGATCTACAGCTTGAATCCCACGAGCACAGCCAGCAGTCGCAGCTACAGTCACTAATCGGCGAAAGCTGCGACCAAAAAAACTCCGGACTCAAGTTGCACTCGCAGATGACGAACAGTGACGAAAACATTCATTTACCCACGCTCGACGAGACGAATCATGAAAAGCAAGTGAAGAAGCCCTTGGAGGTGCCAGAACCCCACAAGTGTGCGAAAATGAAAAAGAAGTTCATCATGATGCTAAGAAGCACTGTCGAAAAGATCTCAAACAAGGTATAAAATTTTTTATTGACAATGTGAGTTTGTGTTACTTTTCACGTAGAAAATTCGAAGTTCTTCAAGTCTCACTGAATGAAGCTCCCAAATTGAGGAAGTTTAAGAGGAGATTGAATCCCAAAATATATGAGTGTCAATTGGGTACACACTTGGACGATGATCCATCGACGAAGGGACAAACCTTACTTCACGTCTTGCCTAGACGTTAAATAAAGCGCTTGGTGGGAGGCAGCACACCTAGGTAATTCTTTTTAATTCTAGTTTTTATTTTTCTAGTTTTTGTTGTTTTTGTTAATGTGTTTAGAGTTCATAAATTCCATACTTTATGTATTCATTGTTGATGCATCCATATCATAAAAACATTGAGGAAAATGATTAGATTAGGTTTGGGGGTGTGAATTCGTTTTTGTTTTTGTTTTTTATTTTTGTTAAAACTCTACGAAAAAGTGCCCTGTTTCGAAAAATTTTGAGGCAAATGTTACATTAAAACTGTATCATTTGGTGATGAAATAAATTTTTTCGTCCATATTGCATTCTTCAGTTTTTTCGTGCCGATTCCGAATATATAAAGAATGTAAATTTCTGGGCAATACTTCAAAAGTTACAACTGTTTCTTCGACCAAAGGTCAAGGGCGATGCCCTGTTTTTGAAAATCTACACGTGATCTGTTTTCAATGTCCGTTTTCACTATATTCTGAAACGAATTTGGGGATTGTGTCTAAATGAAAGTTGTTTGTTTTCATGTTTGTTTTCTAAATATAAAATTTCGTCAAAATCCACCAAACATGTTTCCAGATATTCATTGGAAACTGGACGTAGGTCAAATATGAAATTCAGTAGTTGAGAAAATTTGCTTTGTAGTGTAATAATGCCATGCGTTCTTGAAACAGTATGATTTTGTCAAATTTAACAATATATATGTGATTTTTCAATTGTTAGATGTTAATTTGATATCTTAGGAATCATACTAAGTAATAAGGAATCATGTTCTGCATGTTTTGAACTTTATGTAGAAACAATGTGTTTGAGACTCTAGGATAAATAGTGGCGACCACCCTTGTGAGTTATTGAGTTTTTAACGTTATTTCTGAGAGGGTTTATTGTTTTTCACTCTATACATTCTTCATGCTTATTCTTTGAAATAGATTGATCTTTATAAGATTTGCTTTTGCATGCTTGCTATGTTAGTGAATTGGATTATCTGTAAGAAGTGATTTAGGCTATGTGTGTTTGAACTTTGAAAAAGGCCAAATTTCGTCCCAGTTGTATGCTCCATAACCCCATTTGAAGCCAAACACGAATAAACGTTTTCTTTCATCACCATATTTTCCTCACCCCATCACCATATTAAAAAGTCATACCTTATAGCTTAGGATCACATTGAGCAGATTCAGAAAGAAAAAAAAAAACGAAAGAAAGAAACTCTTCAATGATAAAATAATAAGAAATAAAGGCATCCTTCAAAATTGAGAAAAGTAGTAAATACTAAGTGAAATCTCTCAAAACATAGAGATCAAAAGCATAAAAAAAAGAAAAAAAAAAGAAATCAAAAGCTTAGTATGAAAGCTTGGATGCCGAATGTCAAACTCATTAATGACATCCTTCGAAGAGAAAATGCTCTGCATTCTCTCTAGAATTTTTTTGAGTGTTCTTCTTGATTTTTTTCTATTCTCTCTTTGTGATCATTATTGATTTCTTTTGATGATTACAAGCTCAATTTTCATTCTTCTTTAGATTTAAGTTTGCTGGTTCATTCCAATGGTGCTTTGTTTGTTGTGAGTTTGTGTTGTGTTTGTTTCTTATTGTTGGTTTGTGACTGCTATCTTCTTCTTGGTGTGTTGGTTGGTGTCATGGTTGGTGATTCATTAGCTGCTGGTGGTGTGAAGAAGGGTGAATACCATGTTTCTTCTTTAATGTCCATTGGAATGAAGAAATGTAGGGTTTTGGTAGATCAAACCCGAATTTCTACTGCTGGTGGTGTGAAGAAGGATGGACACCATGTTTCTTCTCTGATCTCAAATGGAATATATGCCTCGGGACTGCTTGAAAACAAGAAGGATCACGGTTTTGATCAGAATATGAAGATTCAACGTAAGGAGGCAAATTCGGAATCCAACTTGTCTTCAACAACTCATTCTATTTTGGGGCTGATAGATGGTGATATTAAGGATGTTTCCGGGTGTTGCGTGTCTACAAAACTTGTTCCTTCGAATTTGCCTCATGGTATTGGTGCTGTAGAAGGAAGAAGTCCGAATTTGGGTGAGAATTGCTCAAAGGATGGTTGTTTTGCTACTGTTTCGGGATTGCAATCAAATAAAACAACACATGATAGGCATGGAGCTGTTGATTGTGTAAATGGGATTGAATCCAAGCATGATGATGTTCTTCATGGGGTGTTGCATGATGAGGAAGATGAAAATCTGGTTTTGGGTGAAGGTAGAAATCTGGTTTTGGGTGAAAACCATGTGAAGGCTGGTTGTCTCTTAACAATTTCGGGATTGGACAAGAAGAAAGCTATGGTTGACATTGATGAAAAGAGTGAAGACTTGTTGAATGAGATCATGTGCAATGGGCAATTAATTCAAATGATGAATGATTCTCATGGACAAGTTTTTCAAAATAAGGTGGCTAGTATTGATCTTAATAGCCAAAATTGTCAAAGGAAGGTGGTTGGTGATGACTTTCCTTCACTAAATAATACTAGTCAGCAAGGAATGGGGGTAATAGAGTCAAACTTTGGTGCTTTGGGCTCAATTTCGGGTATTGGAGCTAATGGGACTGATTCCACAAAATTAGATGGGCCAAGGATTAATCCACCTTCGAATTATGGTGGATTTGGGCTTGCAAGAGATGATCATAGAAAGGAAAAGCTTGGTAACTTGCATTTTGGGTCTGATGTGGGCGTAATTGGGCCGAAATCGAGTGCTTTGGGTTCAATTTCGGGTCTTGGTAGCTTTGGACAAGGAGGGGCTGATCTTGGACCATTTTCAACACCTTCTTCCATGCATGATCAAGGGCTGAAACCATCTTATGCTAAGGCTGTCCAGAATTCTTCTCCTATTGCTTGTGAGGTACGATCTTCTACCTTTGAATCCTTACAATATTTTAAACCAACTGAAGAAAATGGAAGAATTAAAGTTAGCCCTCCGGTTGAGGTAGCTATTGAGGGAAGTGAAGAATGGAGAACTTCCTTGATAGGGTACTTTGTGGATAAGAGAATTCCTTTCCCCGTAGTGAATTCAGTAGTTCATAAAATTTGGGGTAGGTTTGGCCTTAAAGAAGTTTTATCTTCGGAACAAGGGTTCTTTATTTTCAAGTTTGATAGTCTTGACCATGCTTGTGAAGTTCTTGAAAAAGGTCCATGGCATATAGTGAATAAATTGCTTGTTCTTAAACGGTGGCAGCCTAGTTTATCCTTGTCTAAAGATGAGTACCGCAATATTCCTGTATGGGTTAAACTTTACAATCTTCCGTTTGAATATTGGACTTCTAAGGGCCTGAGTTTTGTAGTTAGTGCTTTGGGCATTCCATTGCATGCCGATCACATTACATTAGCTAGGAAACGTCTTAGCTATGCTCGTGTGTGTGTTGAGATTGATGCTTCGAAGGATGTCATTAATGAGTTTGATATTCAATGTGCTAATGGGGAGTGGAAAACTATTTATGCTGTTTATGAGTGGCTTCCTTCTAGGTGTAATATTTGTAAGGTGTTTGGGCATGCGCCGGGTATATGTAAACAAAGCGTTCAAGATTTGGGTGACAATGTGAATATGGTTACCGAAAATGGAAGGGTTGATGTTCATGATATGAAGAAGAGGCACGAAGACTCGTTGGGGCCTAAACGACCGGTTTGGGTTGAGGTTAAAAAAAAGAACAAGGGTGGAGAATTATCTACTATGGGGAATAGTGCTAGTGTTCCGCTTGTGGAAAATGTTGATAATCATCTTAATTTAGTACCAGTGGAGGGCAATGACCATACTCTGAATTTGGAAGTAATGGAAAAGGGTACTCCTTTAGCAATTTTGGACACTGTTTGTGATGCAGGGGCTGTTCTTTGTAAGGATGGGGCTAATGGTTATGTTGATGACAGGGATGCTCTTTGTGATGATGGGGGTGCTATTTGTGGTAATGATGAGGATGGTCATGGTGAGGATGGTAGTGATTCTAGCCCTCCTCATAATGCTTTGGCTTCAAAAGTTAAGGATTCTCTGGAAAAGAAAAAGAAGAAGAAAGGTTCCAGTAGTAAGGGTAAGAAGAATAAGAAGCACTCCTCCCCTAAGGGGGGTAAGTGGAGATAGATTTGTGGGGGTTTCTTCTTATCTTTGTATATTTATTATGATTTTTGGGTGCTGGAATATTAGGGGTCTTAATGACCCTTTGAAGCAAAGAGAGGTTCGCAATTTGATTAAAGATGAGAAATTGTCTTTGTGTGGTTTAGTGGAAACGAAAGTTCTGGAGAAAAATAAAGATGTTATTCTTAAGACCATTGATCGGTCTTGGAAGGTGGAGTGCAATTATAATTTTTTCTCTTTGGGGAGGATTTGGGTTTGTTGGAATCCGTTCGATGTTACTGTTTTGGTTGTCGGATCTTCTGAACAAGTTATCCATTGTAGACTTTCTTCTGTTGATTCTACTTGGGAGTGTATGATTTCGATTGTGTACGGTGATAATTGTAATGTTCGTAGGGAGACGTTGTGGGCTGATTTAGTGGCGCGCGGAGTGGAATGGGAGAATAGTGCTTGGATTGTGATAGGTGACTTTAATGCTATTAAGTCTTCGGTTGAGAGTGTTGGAGGCTCCAATTCTTGGCCTCATTGGAAAGATGACTTTTCTAATTGTTTAGCTGAGTCTGGGTTGGATGATCTGCGATTTAATGGGTGCTTCTATACTTGGTCTAGTCATCGTACGGTTGATTCTATTCTTCGAAAGTTAGATCGAGCTTTGGTCAACTTGAATTGGGATATTTCCTTTCGAGGTTCAGAGGCGCATTTTCTTCCTTCTAGTGTTTCTGATCACTCTCCTATGATTGTTAAGATTGTGGATCTCCCTCGGCGACGGGTGCCTTTTAAATTTTTTGATTTCTGGGCGGATCATCTAGAATTTTTATCCTTGGTGGATCGGGTTTGGGCGGACAGGGTGGATGGGTATCCTATGTTTCAGCTATGTAAGAAGCTAAAAAGATTGAAAGTAGAGCTTAAGAAACTTAATAGGGAGTGTTATTCTGACTTGTCTTCTAGGGTGCAGCAAGCTAAACATGATTTAGAGTCTGTGCAATGGGATATTCAGAGGCAGCCTACGAACGCTTCTTTACATGAGGAGGAGTCTCGGTTGGTGAAGCTTTATGGTGACTTGAGTAGAGATGAGGAGAGTTTTTTGAGACAAAAGTCCCGGGTTCAGTGGATTAATTTGGGAGATAGGAATTCTAAGTTCTTTTTTCGATCGATGAGACAAAGATGTAGTAGGAGTAAGGTATTATCTCTTACCGATGAGCATGGTAATCGTGTGGAGGAGCCTAGTGAAGTTAAATCAACGGTGGTGAACTTCTTTAAGACACTTCTAAGACAGCCTGCTGGATGCCATAGGATTGACCTTGATTTAGTGAGGTGGGCTCTCCCGAAGCGTATTTCTGGTGATCAGTGTGCTACCATGGGTAGAGAGGTTAGTGATGTTGAAATTAAGGCAGTTTTGTTCTCTTTAAAAGATAATAAAGCTCCTGGTCCGGATGGGTATAATGCTACTTTCTTCAAGAAAGCTTGGTCTGTTGTTGGTGATGATTTTCTTCGTGCTATTCGTTCGTTTTTTAGCTCCGGGAGATTGCTCAAGCAAGTGAATGCTACTGTGGTTGCTCTTATTCCTAAGGTTCCTAATCCTTCTACGGTTGGGGATTTTAGGCCTATTTCGTGTTGTAACACTATCTACAAATGCATTGCCAAAATTATTGCGAATCGTGTTCAGATGGTACTGCCTGATGTTGTTAGTCCTTTTCAGTCGGCCTTCGTTGCTGGTAGGAGGATTAGTGATAATATATTACTGTCGCAGGAATTGTTAAGGAACTATCATCGTGATGGGGGTCATCCTAGGTGTGCGCTGAAGGTAGATTTAATGAAAGCCTATGATTCTGTGCGGTGGGATTTCTTAGTGGCTATTTTACAGATTTTAGGCTTCCTGGAGCAGATGATAGCTTGGATTTCTGAGTGCATTTCTACTCCCTGTTTCTCTATTTCTATCAATGGCGAGTTAAATGGTTTCTTTACTAGTAGTCGAGGTTTGAGGCAGGGGGATCCTATGTCCCCTTATTTATTTGTGCTGGCTATGGAGGTCTTCTCGGGGTTGATGCGTATTATGGAGCAGGAGAGTCAATTTGCGTACCATTGGAGGTGTGGGAAGATTGGTATTTCGCATTTATGCTTTGCGGATGATCTTATGGTTTTCTGTAGGGCAGAGAGGGAGTCAGTTGCTGCGGTTAATGTTGTCCTTGGTCAGTTCCAAGCTCTTTCTGGGTTGATTCCTAATCCTAGCAAGAGCAATCTTTTTGTGGCTGGTGTGTCTTCTGACATTAAGCAAGAGTTGCTTGGGATTCTTGGTTTTCAGGAAGGGGTATTACCTGTTAGATATCTTGGGGTTCCTTTGATTTCTACTAAGCTTATGGCAGTGGATTGTAGGGTTCTTGTTGATAGGATTGTAGCGAGAGTTAAGAGTTGGACTAGTAGGGTTCTTTCTTTTGCAGGGAGGCTTCAGCTCATTCAATTTGTATTGTTCTCTATCCAGGTATATTGGTCCTCCATTTTTATCTTGCCTAAGTCAGTGGTGATTAAGGTTGAAACTATTTTGCGTAGTTTTCTTTGGAAGGGTTCAGATTTAGGTAAAGGTGGGGCAAAGGTTGCATGGTCTTCGGTGTGTTTACCAAAGGCAGAGGGTGGGCTCGGTATTAAGAGCGTTGAGTGTTGGAATAAAGCTGCCATAAGTAAGCATTTGTGGGCTGTCTGTAGCAATTTGAGGTCTTCTGTCTGGGTCTCGTGGGTTAGATCTACTCTGCTTAAGGGAAAGAATGTGTGGGAGGTTAGGTGCCCTGGGGATTGCTCGTGGAGTTGGAGGAAAATTCTGGGGCTTCGGTGTCTTGTGCGGCGGTTGATGCAATTTCGGGTGGGTAATGGGAAGGATATTTCCCTTTGGTTTGATTATTGGCATCCGCTGGGTCCTTTGGTGGAGGTGTTTAGGCATCGGATTATTTATGATTCTGGTTTTGGTCTTCATGCTAGGGTGGCTATTCAGGGGAGGGATTGGGCTTGGCCTCGTTCCCTAACCGGGAATTGGATGGACATTATCAGTGGTACCCCTGATTCCTTCAGGCTTAATAACTCTCAAGCTGATACTTTGTGTTGGGTTGAGGACTCTCGGGGGGCTTTCTCTATTCGTAATGCTTGGGAGGCTCTTCGGTCCCGGCAGCCAGCGGTGGATTGGTTTAGGTCCGTTTGGCATTCTAAATCAATTCCTAGACATGCTTTCATCTTCTGGCTGGCCATTAGGGGTGCTCTTTCTACTCAGGATAAGCTTATTGTTTATGGCTTGATTCCGGCTATTCGTTGTGTGTTTTGTGGAGGGAGTTATGAGGATGTCCCTCATCTCTTTTTTGATTGTTCTTATTCTTGTGAAGTTTGGTTTGCTCTTTTAAGGAAGTGCAGATTATCTCTTCGTGCTCGGAGCTGGGAGGCTACTATTCTTTGGTCTTGCCATTTCCGCGGTCGGCATCTTCGTGGGTGGGTGGTGCGTATTATGCTTGCGGCTGCTGTCTATGCTATTTGGCGCGAGCGGAATGCTAGGATGCATGGCGAGTTACCTAAACCTGTTTCCATGGTTGTTCGTTCCATTGTTAAAGATGTTTGTATGCGTTTTAATTCCTTATCTGGTGTGGTGCCTTCTCCTACTAATAGGTGGCTCCACCAGACTTGGGGTTTATCTGATTCTATTTTTTTGTAATTCGTTTGTTTTGCCTTTCAGGGGGTTTGTCCCTTTTGATGTCGGTTTGATGGTTTCTTTTAGGTGCACCCTATGACAGGGTTTGTGCTTAGCTTTTATTGCTTTACTGTTTTTTGAGTTTCGGTTGGTAGGGGGCCTGTCCCATGTCTGACCTTGTGATCTTCTCGCTGGGATATGCCCCTTTGCTTTTGTTTTGTCTCTTTGGTTAATATACTTACATTATCCAAAAAAAAAAAGCTTGGATGCCAAGAAAAGAAGTAGAAAATAGTTATGTGTGTGTTTTCTAAACTCATAAATATTTCAATGTGATTTTATGTTCTTTGAATTCCATTCCCTCCATTGTTAACCATCACATGTGGCCCCATTACAACCTTTAAGAAAGTCCTATCGATCTTACAGTAATTCTGATTAACTTACATAAGTAGGCATTATGATTATTCTATTCATAGTTTCTAGATTCTTCCATGAGATTTATTTTGAAATATCTGAACGTCTTTCTATTTTAATTTACATATGCAATGAAATTTTTGAGTTTCTTGTACATAACTTCCCTTCGCATATATTGATTAAGAGTGTACGCCTAGGATTCGAGAGATATTGAGAGTATTTTTCTGTGAGAATTAGGGTCAAGGCGAATTCGATTCTAGGTCTCATGGCACATTTGTTTTTAACATTTAGGGAGAAAGTGTAGATATGAATAAATTGTAAAGTATTAGCAACTTCGATATGTTATTAACATCTGAAAATTAAATTGAACATGTGTTGTTGTTCCTTAATAAATTTCATATTGCATTCTCTTCGCATTGTTACATAACAGGGAACATTTGTGGTTATCGTTGCTGGTAAACCCTTAGGAGACTATACTCCTTGATGAGGATAAGGGAGTTGCACCAATGGATCCATTGCATGTTCCAATTGGGCCAATAACAAGGGCAAGGGCTAAGAGATTCAAAGAAGCACTCAATGGCCTAATTCAAGATACATGGGCTGATTCTGAATTATTAAAGCCCAAGATGAACCCACATGAAGACCAAGGCTTGATTAACATCATCAAGGCAATTGAGTGTGCCGAATAAAAGAAAGCTTGGCATAATTTCAGTTTGGGCTTGATTTAATAGTTGTTTGTTTTAGTTTTGGTCCATTTGTAAGGCAATTATGGCCATTCTAGTTTTCTATTTGTAAGGCCTTAATGGCTATCTTGTTTTCTTTCCTTTGTTTTAGGGTTTCATTATATAAGGATATTGATGGATGTAAGAAGGGTAATTATTGATTTTGAATGAAAATTAAGAGAGTTTTTCTCTTTGTTCTTTGAGAACTAACTGGAACTTATCAGAATTCTCTGTGGCGTTCCTCCTTGACTTATCAATCAAGTATTTCATCCTTGATTGTGGCGTCCTCCTTTATACCAAGGTTTACATCTCGATATAGGTGTTGGGTCGCGGTTTCAGACTTATCAATCGACGAGGTTCATATCATTTGGTATCAGAGCCTAGGGCTCTAACATCAGGTTATTCTATCTTGTTATTCTTCTTCTTTGATTTCGTTGATCACAGAATTATATATTATTTCCAGAACTTCTTGTTAGTGTCCAGATCTAAGTTATCTATCTTTGTTATTCTTGTTCTTGATTTCGTAGATCCAAATCTAAGCATCTGTCTGTGTTATTCTTGTTCTTGATTTCATAGATCCAAATCTAAGTATCTGTCTGTGTTATTCTTGTTCTTGATTTCGTTGATCCAGATCGAAGTTATATATTCTGTTATTCTTGTTCTTGATTTCGTTGATCTAGAGCGAAGTTATCTGTCTGTGTTATTCTTGTTCTTGGTTTCGTTTCGTTGAACCAGATCTAAGTCTGTGTTAGTCTTGTTCTTGATTTCGTTGATCCAGATCGAAGTTATATATTCTGTTATATTCTTGTTTGTGCGTGTCCAGATCTAAGAGAGAAAAAAAAAAGTACAAAATTTTATTTTTTTTGACCGATTGTGTAGTTGAATATATATCAACTATTGTTATTTCCCTTCTTGATTCGTGCAGTGATTATAAAAAAATATATATATATCAGTTTCGTTGTGATTCGTTTCCTTTGAACCTAAGAACTTTTGTTTTGTGTGAACGTGGCTAAGAAATCCTGATTATTGTTTGGTTAGTTTGAAAAAAACTTTTGAGAAAAAAAAATTACGAGTGGAAAAAGGCAAGAGAGGTGAGGACATATTGAGGGTAAAAGCCGAATTTATTGTGTGAAACAGGAGTGGAACTGAGTGAACTATTGTTTGAGGGAAACACGTGAGGGAGTGAAGTGTTTATTTATTTATTTATTTTTTTACTAACGTTTTCCTTGCAGCGAATATGTCTAAAGAAAGTGCTTCGGATGAGGTGTTGGGAAAGGTAGATACAAAGTTTATAATGGAAGCATTGACGAGGGAGATGGGAAGATTGTTAAGGGCTGAAATGGAACCGATTCATGAACGATTAGATCGGGTAGAAAATACACGTGCAGAACAGCCACCACCCGTTCCCCAAGCACGTAGGAGAGAGAGGGTTCCGGTTAGAGAAGAAGTTCATGATTACTACAGGGATGATAATGACATAGAGGAGGATGATCGCATGTCCAGTGTGGGTGCGGGGAGATTTAGGCGTGGAATGGGAGATAGAGAAGATAGGTATGGGAATAGAGAAGATAGGTATGGGAACAGAGGAGATAGGTATATAGAGAGGGTTGATAATAATTTGGGTAGTATAAAGGTGAAGATTCCAACCTTCCAAGGTAAAACTGATCCTGAAGCTTATTTGGAGTGGGAGAAAAGAATAGAGCTGGTGTTTGACTGCCATGAATATTTCGAATTGAAGAAGGTGAAATTGGCAGCCATAGAATTCACCGATTATGCTATTGTTTGGTGGGATCAACTGATTGTGAGTAGGAGACGGAATGGAGAAAGACCTATTGAGACATGGGAGGAGATGAAGACTGTTATGAGGAGGAGATTCATTCCAAGTCACTATTATAGGGGTTTGTTTCAAAAATTGCAAACTCTTACTCAGGGGTCCAAGTGTGTTGAAGACTACTACAAAGAGATGGAAATAGCCATGATTTGAGCTGATGTACAGGAGGACAGAGAGGCGACTATGGCTAGGTTTCTCAATGGACTACACCAAGACATTGCAAATGTAGTGGAGTTGCATCATTATGTTGAATTGACTGACATGGTACACATGGCCATTAAAGTGGAACAACAATTGAAGAGGAAGGGTTCCACATGGGTTGGGCAAAATTCGGGTTCTTCATCATCATGGAAACCGAATTGGAGCAAGAGGGAGGACCAGCCTAGTTTCAAGGCCAAGGCCGAACCTTCCAAAGATCATAAGGCTGGAGGCACAATAAATCAAGGTAAACCAGATTCTCAACCTACTAGAAATCGTGACATTAAGTGCTTTAAGTGTTTGGGAGCAAGTCATATTACATCACAATGCCCAAACAAGAGAGTAATGGTTTTGAAGGATGATGGTGGTATCGAATCAGAGGGTAAATATGATGGTAAGTCCATGCCACCATTGGAGGATGCCAGTGACTTTGAATATCCGGTGGGTGGAGAGCTTTTAGTTGCAAGACGAGCTCTTAGTGCTCAAGCAAAGGAAGATGAAGAGGTACAACGTGAAAATATTTTTCACACCCGCTGCCATGTTAATGACAAGGTATGTAGTGTGATTATTGATGGGGGGAGTTGTACTAATGTGGCGAGCACTACTTTGGTAAAAAAATTGAATTTGAAAACTTTGAAGCACCAAAAACCTTATAAGCTACAATGGTTGAATGATAGTGGGGAAGTTAGGGTGAATAAACAGGTGTTGGTGTCATTTTCAATTGGCAAATACAAAGATGAAGTTGTTTGTGACGTGGTACCAATGAATGCGGGTCATATCCTTTTGGGAAGACCGTGGCAGTTTGATAGGCATGTGACTCATGATGGATACACTAATAGATACTCCTTTGTGCTCCATAAAAGGCCAATCACCCTTGTACCTTTAACCCCAAGAAAAGTATATGAAGATCAAGTGAGGTTAAAAGATGAGAGGGATGTTAAAAATGAGAGTGAGAGTTCAAAAGAAAAAGAGGTTGAAGAGAAAAAAAGAGAGACAAAACAAGTGAGCTTTTATGCAAGAGACAGTGAGATCAAAAGGGCTTTGTTTTCAAACCAGCCAATGATTGTACTTTTGTACAAAGAGGCTTGTTTTAGTACTAATGAAATTAACTCTTCTTTGCCTAGTGTTGTTGTTTCACTTTTGCAGGACTTTGATGAAGTATTTCCCGAAGAGATGCCTATTGGTTTACCACCAATAAGGGGGATTGAACACCAAATTGACTTTGTCCCCGGAGCACCAATTCCAAATAGACCCGCATACCGAAGTAATCCCGAGGAGACAAAGGAACTTCAAAGGCAGGTTGATGAGCTCATGGAGAAGGGGTATGTTCGTGAAAGTATGAGTCCTTGTGCGGTTCCCGTATTGCTTGTCCCTAAGAAGGATGGAACATGGAGGATGTGTGTTGATTGTCGTGCCATCAACAATATCACTGTAAAGTATCGACATCCTATTCCTAGATTAGATGACATGCTTGATGAATTGCATGGTTCTATTGTTTTCACTAAAATTGATCTTAAAAGTGGATATCATCAAATTAGGATGAAAGAAGGTGATGAGTGGAAAAATGCTTTCAAAACAAAATATGGGTTATATAAGTGGTTAGTTATGCCCTTTGGGTTAACTAATGCACCAAGTACTTTCATGAGATTAATGAACCATGTTTTGCGTGCTTTCATTGGAAGATTTGTGGTTGTTTACTTTGATGACATTCTGATTTATAGCAAAAACTTGGATGAGCATGTTGAACATTTAAAACTTGTTTTAGGTGTTTTAAGAATCGAAAAGTTGTTTGCTAATTTTAAAAAGTGTACCTTTTGCACGGATAGGTTGGTATTTTTGGGTTTTGTTGTTAGTGCTAAAGGAATTGGGGTTGATGAAGAAAAGGTTAAGGCAATTAAGGAGTGGCCGAAACCTACAAGTGTGGGACAAGTGAGAAGTTTTCATGGGTTGGCTAGTTTCTATAGGAGGTTTGTGAAAGACTTTAGTAGTCTAGCTGCACCTTTAACTGAAGTTATCAAAAAGAATGTGGGTTTTAAGTGGGGTAATGAACAAGAAAAGGCATTTAACTTGATTAAGGAAAAATTAACTAATGCACCTTTGCTTGCTTTGCCTAACTTTGCTAAAACTTTTGAGATTGAGTGTGATGCTTCAGGAATAGGTATGGGAGCTGTTCTAATGCAAGAAGGACATCCCATTGCATTTTTTAGTGAGAAAATAAGTGGAGCAGCCTTGAATTATCCTACCTATGACAAGGAGATGTATGCTTTGGTTAGGGCATTGGAAACTTGGCAACATTACCTTTGGCCGAAAGAATTTGTGATTCACACGGATCATGAGTCCTTGAAGCATCTAAAGGGGCAGCATAAGCTAAACAAGCGGCATGCCAAGTGGGTGGAGTTTATAGAAACATTTTCATATGTGATCAAGTACAAAAAAGGTAAGGAAAACGTAGTCGCTGATGCTCTGTCCAGAAGGTACGTTTTACTTTCTACTTTGGATGCTAGATTGTTTGGTTTTGACTACATTAAAGAATTGTATGTGGAAGATGCTGATTTTGGCAATGTATTCAATGCATGTGAAAAGGTTGCATTTGGCAAGTTTTATAGGCATGATGGATTTTTGTTTAGAGAAACTAAATTATGCGTGCCTAAGAGTTCTTTGCATGAATTGCTTGTGAGGGAAGCTCATGGAGGCGGTTTGATGGGGCATTTTGGTATAGCCAATACCCTAGATGTTTTGCATGAACACTTCTTTTGGCCTCATATGAAACGTGATGTAGAAAGAATTTGTGAGAAATGCATTACATGTAGACAAGCTAAGTCTAGGGTTAAGCCTCATAGTTTGTATACTCCTTTACCAATACCTAGTGGACCTTGGATTGATATTTCTATGGATTTTGTGCTGGGTTTGCCTAGGTCAAAGAGCAGTAGGGATTCTATATATGTGGTTGTTGATAGGTTTTCTAAAATGACACATTTCATTCCTTGTCATAAAACTGATGATACATCACATATTGCTGATTTGTTTTTCAAAGAAATTGTTAGATTGCACGGCATGCCTAAAACCATTGTTTCGGATAGAGATGCTAAGTTCTTAAGCTACTTTTGGAAAACGTTATGGGGCAAGTTAGGAACTAAACTTTTGTTTTCTACTACTTGTCATCCACAAACTGATGGTCAAACTGAAGTAGTTAATAGGACTTTATCTGCCTTGTTGCGTGTTATAATACAAAAGAACTTGAAAACATGGGAAGATTGTTTGCCGCATGTAGAGTTTGCTTATAATAGGAGTGTGCATTCTACAACTCATTTTTCGCCTTTTGAAATTGTGTATGGTTTTAACCCATTGACTCCTTTGGATTTACTTCCTTTACCTGTGACTGAGCATGTTAACTTGGATGGAAAGAAAAAGGCAGAGTTTGTTAAGCAAATCCATGAAAAGACTAGGCAAAACATTGAGAGGAGAACTGAGCAATATGCCAACCAAGCTAATAAAGGGCGCAAGAAAGTTGTGTTTGAACCCGGTGATTGGGTGTGGTTGCATATGAGGAAGGAACGGTTTCCAGTCCAGAGGCGTTCTAAACTACTTCCAAGGGGAGATGGCCCATTTCACGTGATTGAAAGGATCAATGACAATGCCTACAAGTTAGATCTTCCAGGTGAGTATAATGTTAGTGCAAGCTTCAATGTTTCTGATTTGTCTCCTTTTGATGTAGGTGACGATTTGAGGACAAATCCTTTTCAAGAGGGAGGGAATGATGAGGATAAGGGAGCTGCACCAAGGGATCCATTGCATGTTCCGATTGGGCCAATAACAAGGGCAAGGGCTAAGAGATTCAAAGAAGCACTCAATGGCCTAATTCAAGATACATGGGCTGATTCTGAATTATTAAAGCCCAAGATGAACCCACATGAAGACCAAGGCTTGATTAACATCATCAAGGCAATTGAGTGTGTCGAATAAAAGAAAGCTTGGCATAATTTCGGTTTGGGCTTGATTTAATAGTTGTTTGTTTTAGTTTTGGTCCATTTGTAAGGCAATTATGGCCATTCTAGTTTTCTATTTGTAAGGCCTTAATGGCTATCTTGTTTTCTTTCCTTTGTTTTAGGGTTTCATTATATAAGGATATTGATGGATGTAAGAAGGGTAATTATTGATTTTGAATGAAAATTAAGAGAGTTTTTCTCTTTGTTCTTTGAGAACTAACTGGAACTTATCAGAATTCTCTGTGGCGTTCCTCCTTGACTTATCAATCAAGTATTTCATCCTTGATTGTGGCGTCCTCCTTTATACCAAGGTTCACATCTCGATATAGGTGTTGGGTCGCGGTTTCAGACTTATCAATCGACGAGGTTCATATCACTCCTCCTACTAGGGAAACCTAGGGGTTTAAAGACTTGTGACACATGCTAAGTGCTATCGTGTTTTCCTACGAAAATGGCCTAGATTAATTTTTATTTTGTTTTTAATTTTGTTTGTTTCCGTTTTGCTCGAGGACTAGCAAAAGATAGGTTTGGGGGTATTTGATCACACTATTTTTGTACATGTTTTAGGCCCCTATTTCCTATTATTTATGCGATGCTTTTGAGTGAAAGTGGTTGTTAATATGTTTTGTAAGCATTTTGTAGATTATTTGTTGGAAAAACAGCGAGTACGGCGCAACGGAAGAAGCAAAAAAAAAACATATTTTTACATTGGTACACTTTAAAATTTTTTTCCTAAAGAGATTTTAACTCATAGTTAATTAAATATATAATAAAAGGTAACATACCTTTTGAATTACGTGAGGCTTGATGTTGCGTCGATTATGAACCGCAAGATCTTCCAATCCTTCATGAATGTGGATCACCTTGGAGTGTGGGCTTCCTTTCTTTGAATTGTGTACTTGAGGATGAGAAACAAAAAACTGTTCTTTTTCGTTAGTCACTCAAAACTCTCTTGATAAAAACGAAGATCACGTTGTTCTTTCTCTCTTTTCTCTCGGGCAAATTCTCACACTTTACTAGGATTTTTGGCTATTTTTCTTGGCTTCCAAAAGCTCACAAAATACACCAAAATTGCATTAAAAACCTCTCTTGGCCGAACTCCTCTTTGATAGTATATATAAGGTGGCCGAATCCTCCTTCTTGGAGGGTTTGTGTTTCATCCAAAAAACTATCAATCTAAGAGTTCAATCATATCTCAACTTTAAAGTGTATTATCCAATAATTATTAAAGGATAATTAAGAATTAGTAACTTATCAAAACTTTCTTAAAAGTGACTTAAAAGTCAACTTTAGAGTTTTGATAAATATCAAAAACTTTTCTTAATTTAATTTGATAAACAATTCCAATTGTCTATCACTTATCAAATAAGGTTTTTGATTATTATCATACTATCATCAATAGTACGAAAATGAAATCCAATTCCTTAGTAGAAAAGTAATTTGACTTTTAATTAAACAATTAATTAATTAAATAAATAATGAATTAATTACCATTTAATTAAATAATAAAATAAAACAAAATAATTGGCTAATCTATCTAGCCATTTTCGCCCACCACTTTTGGCATGGGCCAAATTTTATTTTCCCATTTTATTAATCTTATTGGACCTCCACAAAAAGTCCACATGTGAACTAGACTCATTCTTACAAAAAGAAACAAGTCCACATGCCTTTAAATAAATATATTTAATATAATTTGACAGCCCCATTTAAATAAATGTGCTAATTATATTATCAATATATTTACGGGATGTTAAAAACATCCCTTAGAGCCACCCAAGGGATCACACACCCTTTGTAAAACCCGATTCCCAGAATTTATTAAAAATCTAAAATTTGGATATTAGTATTAAAGGAGTTAAAAGAATTATTTATGTACCACTAATTAGAAGTCAATTTTTTTTGTGGATTAACAAGTGTGGAATATTTTTGGAATTTAATTTCGTGGGAATGATGTGAGTTAGTATATGGAAAATTTTCCCTAGAGAAGCACAATCCATGTGAAATAAAAATGAACCAATTATGAAATGCCAAGTCAACAATTAGTAGATGAAATGATTAATGAGATGAAATGTGATTAGTGGATTAGTTTGTAAATTCAAAGATTATTTACCAAATTCATGTGATTAAATTTTATATTGGTGGTCATTTTATAATTTAATAAGGTCAAGGGGCAAGTTACAATTATTAATCAGGTATATATAAGTGTGCTAAGTGGAGATTCCACTCACAAAATAAACAAAGGCATATATATAAGCGAAACCCACCCAATCCAAAAGTTAGAGTCAGACAAGAGTAAAAATAAAATAAAACGAGAGAAGTGCGTCCAAGAGAAGATTCGAGAAAAAAAAAGAAGAAAATTCTAGAGAGGAGAAGAGAAAGCTGTTCGGCCGAGAGAAAGAGAGAAAAGAATGAAAAGAAGAAGGAAGAAAAAGAAGGTTCGGCCAATAGAGAAGAAGAGCTTCGGCCAAGCAAAGAGAGAAGAGGAAGAAAGAAGAAAAGAGGGAGTAGTAGCCGAAGGAGGAAGAAAAGAAAAAAAAAGAAAAGAAGAAGAAGGTGTTCGGCCAAGCAAGAGGAAAGAAGAAGAAAAGTTGAAGCTTGGTGAGAAGAAGAAGAAGAAGAGCAAGAAGAGTCAATGAGGACTTTGGGTAAGTATTGATGAAGTTGAGTTGTTTTGGAATTGTGTTGATATTATAATTTCCTTATTTAAATTGATTGAGTTTTTGTGGTGTTTTTGCTTTAAATTAGTTGGATTTAAGTTGATTCAAATGAAAATCAAGTGGGTAAAGCAAATGAATCATCCATTGAGATTTCTACCCAAACTAGTAAGGTAAGGTTTTGGGGGTTTTATGATTTTAAGTTTGGATTTTTTAATTGAGATATTATTTGAGTAATTGGAGTGTTTTTGAGTTAATTGATGACATGAATTGGAATTATTAAGTAAGGAATCAAAATAGCTTTCAAACTAGTGAACTTGCATTATGGGTTTTGTGATGTTGTGTTTGGTGGTTGAAGTTGTATTTTGTGCTAACATATATGTTCTTCATTCTCCACTTATATATCCTTGCCCATTAATTAAGGACTTTAATGTTGGCATTTTATGATTTAAAAGCCTTATGCATGTTTGTGATGCTGATTGGTGCTTAGAAATTCAAGAAATCATGTTGATTATGGATGCTTGAAATTTGGTCAAGAAGAGGAATTGTATAATTGATATGTGTTCAATTAAATTGATAGAGTTTATAGTAAATTAAATATAATTGGTTGTGTTGTATAAGAAGAAATTGAGAAAGAAAGTGTAGAATGTGTTTTCTATGAGTTTGATTTGTGAAAGGCATGTTGTATGCTTATGGTTGGATTTAAATGCTTTTGATAGCCTTAAATGATTAATGGGCAAGGATATATGAATGGAGAATGAAGAATATATATGTTAGTGTAATAGTTTGCCTATAATTGAGAAATATTGGCTTGAGTTTAAATGAATTAATTGAGGTACATTTTATTATGAAATATGGCTTGTAGGTGGAGGTAAAGCAAGTGTGGGAGGAGAGGAAAAATATTAGAAATGAGCTTTGCTATTGAGGAGCTCGGAATAGGTGAGTGTAAAACTATTTTTAAGTAAAGTATATTTTATTTTAGTAACATGTTTTACGCAAGTTTATGACAAGTTATTATTTTATTCAAGTGATTGCAAAATTATGTTTTTAATTGATATGTATTTTAGTATGTTTTCAGTTTGATTGAATTACATACCTTTATTTATTTATATGTATTTTATAATTTAAATAGAAATTGATGCCCCAAACATATTTTAGTTGAGGTATTTTTATATTTGAGAAATTTTAAATTTATATTCACTCAAGAAAATGTTTATGCATGAGATTTAGTTAAAGAAATATTTTTTAATTATACTTCAAGCTTTTAGCTTAAAAGTTAGTTTTTCAGGCCAATAGGATACCCATCTATTATCAGAATTATCAGAATTATTAGATTATCAGCAGTAGACCCATCCGGTACACCCCATTTGTGTAGGGCAAGTCATGGGAGGGACAAGTCACTAACTTCAGGGGGGTTGTGTCTGTCGAGTCAGTCAGTCGCCCACACACTTATGGGGTGTTATCTCGCTATGTGTAGGCGATGTATCATTCCGTCGCACAGATGGTGAGATGTCTTTTATCAAATTTTATCAGAGTCACACAGAGCAGCACCAGATTAGTCACCGGTGACACAGTCCATATGGTGCGGCGCCAGTTGAGTCACTCTATGGATTATCAGATATGGGTTTCCAATTGGCATTATCAGAAAAGTATATTAGCTCAGCTTTTCAGTTTTCAGAAAAGTGGCCTAGTCAAAATTTATAATATAATTTTAATTATTTAAGTGTTAAATTTAAAAGTAATTATTTTAAGTTTGGCCACTAGATTTTATAGTTTATAAATTATCAGCTTGTATTTAAAAAGTATATTACTCCAGTTTATCAGTTTTCAGCAATAGCAGAAAGATTTTACAGATTTTCAATGTAGAATATTTAATTTACAGAAATAATTGAATATATGTTTTGCTTATGCTTAGTATTTATTAAATAATTATTAGTACGTTATGTTTGGCTAGATTTCAGAGAACAATTTTCAGGAAACAAATTTCAGAACAGTTCTTATGAAACAAATTTCAGCACAATTTTCAGTGAACAGAAAAGTTTATTTATTATGTTATGTATCTCAATACTGTTTTCAGAAAGCAGAAAAAGTTTTATTATTATTTATGTTAGTATAATTCGAGAAACAAAACAAGACATATTACTTTGCATTTCAGTACATTGCTTTCAGTAAAAAGATTTTAGCATTGTTTTCAGTGAATAGAAAGTATTATTGTTACTTATTTCAGTATATTGTTTTCAGAAAATAGAATAAGTTTTATTACTATGCATTTTAGTACAGTTTTTCAGGACACAAGAAAAGTATTATGATTATTATTTATTTCAGTATAGTTTTCAGAAAACAGGACAAGTTCTATCACTATTTATTCCAATATATTTTCAGGAAAGTTGTTCTTATTATTCATTTCAGTGAGTTTGTTTTCAGAAAATAAGAAACAGATTTTAGTTGAGTTTTCAGGAAATAGTATTCAATTCAGTACAGTATTTTCAGAAAATAGAGAAGTCTTATTATTATTCATTTTAGTATTTTCAGGAAACAGAAAAAGATTTGTTATTATGCAATCTAGTACAGATTTCAGGAAAACAACATTCAGTTCAGTACATTGTCAGTTAAATTTTTTAGAAACCTATAACACTCACTGAGCTCGTTTAGCTCATTATATTTTTATGTTTTATAAACCAACCTCCCAGATACAGGTGCAGACGTTGCAGGGACTCCCAGGACTAGCAAAATTAGTCAGGTATTGCTGTGACAGTTTTAAATTTGTGGTTAAAATTTTAAAGGAATAAGTATGTATTATGTTTTATTGTAACACTTATGTAAAGTTATACTTTGAAGAATACTTTAAGTCTGTATTATTTAGTTAGTGCATAAGTATTTTATTATTTTAAATTTGTGACTGAATTTGTGGTTGATTTGAGATGGACCAAAGGTTCTGTGGCAGTTGAGAAAATAAAAATTAGAAGTGTACAGTTTCTTATGCAGGTCTTTTGATTTTGGTAAATTTTAGAAAAATAGGGAAGACTCTGCCAGATTTGTTAAAAAAAAAAAAAATTTCTACTCAGATTTTTAGAATAAGTAACGGCTTAGCTTTACGGAAGCCTTTCAGTGGGGCAAGCTCCGACTGGGAAGCTACCGTGGAGTGCAATTATAATTTTTCCTCTTTGGGGAGGATTTGGGTTTGTTGGAATCCGTTCGATGTTACTGTTTTGGTTGTCGGATCTTCTGAACAAGTTATCCATTGTAAAGTTTCTTTTGTTGATTCTACTTGGGAGTGTATGATTTCGATTGTGTACGGTGATAATTGTAATGTTCGTAGGGAGGCGTTGTAGGCTAATTTAGTGGCGCGCGGAGTGGAATAGGAGAATAGTGCTTGGATTGTGATGGGTGACTTAAATTCTATTAAGTCTTCGGTTGAGAGTGTTGGAGGCTCCAATTCTTGGCCACATTGGAAAGATGACTTTTCTAATTGTTTAGCTGAGTCTGGGTTGGATGATCTGCGATTTAATGGGTGCTTTTATACATGGTTTAATCATCGTACGGTTGATCCTATTCTTCGAAAGTTAGATCGAGCTTTAGTCAATTTGAATTGGGATATTTCCTTTCGAGGTTCAAAGGCGCATTTTCTTCCTTCTAGTGTTTCGATCACTCTCCTATGATTGTTAAGATTGTGGATCTCCCTCGGCGACGGGTGCCTTTTAAGTTTTTTAATTTTTGGGCGGATCATCCAGAATTTTTATCCTTGGTGGATCGGGTTTGGGCGGACAGGGTGGATGGGTCTCCTATGTTTCAGCTATGTAAGAAGCTAAAAAGATTAAAAGTGGAGCTTAAGAACTTAGTAGGGAGTGTTATTCTGACTTGTCTTCTAGGGTGCAGCAAACTAAGCATGATTTAGAGTCTGTGCAATGGGATATTCAGAGGCAGCCAACGAACATTTCTTTACATGAGGAGGAGTCTCGGTTGGTGAAGCTTTATGATGATTTGAGTAGAGATGAAGAGAGTTTTTTGAGACAAAAGTCCCGGGTTCAGTGGATTAATTTGGGAGATAGGAATTCTAAGTTCTTTTTCGATCGATGAGACAAAGATGTAGTAGGAGTAAGGTATTATCTCTTACCGATGAGCATGGTAATCGTGTGGAGGAGCCTAGTGAAGTTAAATCTATGGTGTGAACTTTTTTTAGACACTTCTAAGACAGCCTGCTGGTTGCCTAAGGATTAAGCTTGATTTAGTGAGGCGGGCTCTCTCGAAATGGATTTCTAGTGATCAGTGTGCTACCTTGGGTAGAGAGGTTAGTGATGATGAAATTAAGGTAGTTTTGTTCTCTTTAAAAGATAATAAAGCTCCTGGTCCAGATGGGTATAATGCTACTTTCTTCAAGAAAGCTTGGTCTGTTGTTGGTAATGATTTTCTTGGTGCTGTTCGTTCGTTTTTTAGCTCTGGGAAATTGCTCAAGCAAGTGAATGCTATTGTGGTTGCTCTTATTCCTGAGGTTCCTAATCCTTCTAAGGTTGGGGATTTTAAGCCTATTTCGTGTTGTAACACTATCTACAAATGCATTGCCAAAATTATTGCGAATCGTGTTCAGATGGTATTGCCTGATGTTGTTAGTCGTTTTCAGTCGGCCTTCGTTGCTGGTAGGTTGATTAGTGATAATATATTACGTCGCAGGAATTGTTTAGGAACTATCATCGTGATGGGGGTCATCCTAGGTGTGCGCTGAAGGTAGATTTAATGAAAGCCTATGATTCTGTGCGGTGGGATTTCTTAGTGGTTATTTTACAAATTTTAGGCTTGCCGGAGTAGATGATAGCTTGGATTTCTGAGTGCATTTCTACTCCCCGTTTCTCTATTTTTATCAATGGAGAGTTGAATGATTTCTTTGCTAGTGGCCGAGGTTTGAGGCAGGGGGATCCTATGTCCCCTTATTTATTTGTGCTGGCTATAGAGGTCTTCTCGGGGTTGATGCGTATTATGGAGCAGGAGGGTCAGTTTGCGTACCATTGGCGGCGTGGGAAGATTGGTATTTCGCATTTATACTTTGCAGATGATCTTATGATTTTCTATAGGGCGGAGAGGGAGTCAGTTGCTGCGGTTAATGTTGTCATTGGTCAGTTCCAAGCTCTTTCTGGATTGATTCCTAATCCTAGCAAGAGCAATCTTTTTGTGGCTGGTGTGTCTTCTGAGATTAAGCAAGAGTTGCTTGGGATTCTAGGTTTTCAGGAAGGGGTATTACCTTACCTGTCAGATATCTCGGGGTTCCTCTGATTTCTACTAAGCTAATGGCAGTGGATTGTAGGGTTCTTGTCGATAGGATTGTAGCGAGAGTTAAGAGTTGGACTAGTAGGGTTCTTTCTTTTGTAGGGAGGCTTCAGCTCATTCAATCTGTATTGTTCTCTATCCAGGTGTATTGGTCCTCTATTTTTATCTTGCCTAAGTCAGTGGTGATTAAGGTTGAAACTATTTTGCGTAGTTTTCTTTGGAAGGGTTCAGATTTAGGTAAAGGTAGGGCAAAGGTTGGATGGTCTTCCGTGTGTTTACCGAAGGAAAAGGGTGGACTCGGTATTAAGAGCGTTAAGTGTTGGAATAAATCTGCCATAAGTAAGCATTTGTGGGCTGTCTGTAGCAATTTGAGGTCTTCTGTCTGGGTGTTGTGGGTTAGATCTACTCTGCTTAAGGGAAATAATGTGTGGGAGGTTAGGTGCCCTAGGGATTGCTCATGGAGTTGGAGGAAAATTCTGGGCCTTCGGTGTCTTGTGCGGCGGTTGATGCAGTTTCGGGTGGGTAATGGGAAGGATATTTTCCTTTGGTTTGATTATTGGCATCCGTTGGGTCCTTTGGTGGAGGTGTTTGGGCAACGGATTATTTATGATTTTGGTTTTGGTCTTCATACTAGGGTGGCGGATGTTATTCAGGGGAGGGATTGGGCTTGGCCTCGTTCCCTGACCGGGAATTGGATGGACATTATCAGTGGTACCCCTGATTTCTTCAGGCCTAATAACTCTCAAGCTGATACTTTGTGTTGGGTTGAGGACTCTCGGGGGGCTTTCTCTATTCGTAATGCTTGGGAGGCTCTTCGGTCCCGGCAGCCAGCGGTAGATTGGTTTAGGTCCGTTTGGCATTCTAAATCAATTCCCAGACATACTTTCATCTTTTGGTTAGCCATTAGGGGTGCTCTTTCTACTCATGATAAGCTTCTTGTTTATGGCTTGATTCCGGCTATTCGTTGTGTGTTTTGTGGAGGGAGTTATGAGGATGTCCCTTATCTCTTTTTTTATTGTTCTTATTCTTGCGAGGTTTGGTTTGCTCTTTTAAGGAAGTGCAGATTATCTCTGCGTGCTCGGAGTTGGGAGGCTACTATTCTTTGGTCTTGCCATTTCCGCGGTCAGCAACTTCGTGGGTGGGTGGTGCGTATTATGCTTGCGGCAGCTGTCTATGCTATTTGGCGCTAGCGGAATGCTAGGATGCATGGCGAGTTACCTAAACCTGTTACCGTGGTTATTCGTTCCATTGTTAGAGATGTTTGTATGCGTCTTAATTCCTTATCTGGTGTGGTGCCTTCTCCTACTAATAGGTGGCTCCACCAGTCTTGGGGTTTATCTGAGTCTAATTTTTTGTAATTCGCTTGTTTCGCCTTTTAGGGGGTTTCTCCATTTTGCTGTCGATCTGGTGGTTTCTTTTGGCTGCATCCTATGACAGGGTTTGTGCTTAGCTTTTATTGCTTTGCTTTTTTTTGAGTTTCAGTTGGTAGGGGGCCTGTCCCTTGTCTGACCTTATGATCTTCTCGCTGGGGTATGCCCCTTTGCTTTTGTTTTGTCTCTTTAGTTAATATACTTACATTATCCAAAAAAAGATAGTAGGTTAGGGGCCTGTCACCCTTAACCGCCCATCTCAGGTATTTTGACGAGTTACCGCATGTCTTGATCGAACACAAGAACGCAGCTCTTAAAACTTTTGGAAAGAATTCCAAAAATAATTCTATAAGATGGATCAAATAAATGATCCGATAGTATATAACTAGTAATCCAATCAAGTTCGTGTGGATTGGGGATCTTGCCGGGCTATCTAAATTTAAGCTCCAATAGACACAACCTAATCACAATCAACAAATGATTCACTTAGGTCCGATCCATTAATTTTAGTTCATTCCACTAAAGAATTAAAATTGAACTCTTAAATAAAGATAGAATAAGTAAGCATACTAATTCGTACCCTAGACAACCTAAATGGAGAAAATATATCCTCGTGAAAAATACTAGTAATCGCCAAGAGCTCATAGACTGTCTATAGCTCTCGAAGTTACCATATTTACTCATATGACCATGTTTTCGAATTTGGATATTTTGACTTGTCCAGAAATCATGTTTCAATAACCACTATTGAAAACTTTACGTAAAGATTTAAATATCCAATACCTCAAAACATCTATATGATGGTATTCTACTAACATTTGCTAAATGCAGTCACGATGTCCATTTCTATAAATAATGTCCGCTATCGATATACACATGAATACCACCAAACCATCGATGATAGACTATGTAATATAATCGTATTCATTGACAGCTCAAATGATAACGCGTACAACCACAAGTCCATCATTTATCTTAGGATTCAGATAGACTCTCCGGTTGTCTCAGTTAAATACTTTTATCCACTAACGGTTGCGGAAAGTTTTCTACAGTGATCCTATTCAATGCACCCAGTGCACTTGATTCTTTTGTCCAAAGACACTTTGATGATTTTAGACTCATCATATCACATTTGATTATGCTCAAATGCTAACAAAAGAATCTACAACTTTAACAAGATAAATGTGCCCAACCCCATATCTTAAGTTGTGAATGCGTATTCGAGACTAACTAAAGAATTGTGTCTACCTCATACATATCTAGATGTACGAACAATTCTTTTATTTCTCATAGTCTCTTCACCTTATGATTATTTACTTTTAACAATTAATATAATTGCTATAATATTCGTTATATTAGAAATTACTTTATTCATATGAAAAGATTGTCAATTACACTATTACACTCTTGCTATTGAGCATAATCCTAACATTATTATCTCTAATTAAGAATTAAGCTTAATAGAAGAGTTTTGGAGCTAAAAGTATCAAAATTGGAGAATTGGAAGATTTGTAGTGCCGAGCTGTCATGTTTCGGGGGCTGCCAAATATTCCACAAGATGAACTGGTTACAAGCAACATAAGTGTGGAAAGATCTAGATGTTTAATTTACAATGAATTTTACGGTTCGTGATTTGGAGTTTTCTAGAGGAAGTTATGCTCGTTTTCGTAAAAGTGCACAGTTAGGCCGAAAACCACGAACAAGAACCATGTGCGCAGCAAGCAATCGCAGCTAAGATGATTGCTTCAACAAACTACGACCTAAAGCTGTGGTAGTAGATTATGGTAGCAGATTTCGGGCATTGATTTCATCAGAGTTTGACAAGGATTCGTATTCAGCTCGTTTTTAACCTATAAAACCATTTCTTGTCATCATAACTATAGAGAACGAAGAGGGGGGCTCCCAAGTCACCAAAGGGGACCATTCCCCCACCAAATCTTCTCATCCACCATACACCATTGAAGCCATCTTCCATCCATCATAGATAAAGAAACAATCAAGGAGAAGAAAAACAAGAAGATTGAGAAGTTTTTGGATGATCACCATGAGATCTTTATTTCTTAATTCGCTTTTTATTGTTTACTTTTCTATGATATGTAACTAATCCATAATTAGGGAATCGATGTGAAGAATATTAATTTACTCATGTTAGAGACTATTATTTTTATTCTATTTATGGTTTTGTTTTATTCATGGTTTAATTATTTATTGTTTATATTTCTGTTGTTGATGAACTAAGATAATTGTTTTTACGTGCTAATTCTGAGTCTCATTAAATTATAAATAATAAGTATTTGAGATTCTAAGAATTGGGATAATTGCTGTTACGTGCCAATTTAAGGTTATATAATTATTAAGTGGATAATCGTTGTTACGTGCTATTTGGTTACTATATATCTCTAATAAATAATTGATGCATAATTTGTATGTTTATCATAAAATTGTATGTTGATTCTTAAAGTTCTTAGATCTTAATGGGTTCCTTGTGTTAATTGCTAAATTCATGACGTAACGGTAGCGGTGATTAATAACGTAGGAATACTTGATTAAATAATCTGAAAGGTGATGAGTATACATGAATTATGAACGAATCCTGAACCTGAATAGATACTTTCATAACATAGTTTATGCATGAGTGTATATATTTGGATCATCGATGACCTAGTTTCTTTTTTTGGATAATGTAAGTATATTAACCAAAGAGACAAAACAAAAGCAAAGGGGCATACCCCAGCGAGAAGATCACAAGGTCAGACAAGGGACAGGCCCCCTACCAACCGAAACTCAAAAAACAGCAAAGCAATAAAAGCTAAGCACAAACCCTATCATAAGGTACAGCCAAAAGAACCCACCAAACCCCACAAAAGGCAAAACAAGCGAATTACAAAAAAATAGAATCAGATAAACCCCAAGACTGGTGGAGCCACCTATTAGTAGGAGAAGGCATCACACCAGATAAGGAATTAAGACGCATACAAACATCTCTGACAATGGAACGAACAACCATGGTAACAGGTTTAGGTAACTCGCCATGCATCCTAGCATTCCGCTCACGCCAAATAGCATAGACAGCAGCCGCAAGCATAATACGCACCACCCACCCACGAAGTTGCCGACCGCGGAAATGGCAACACCAAAGAATAGTATCCTCCCAGCTCCGAGCACGCAGAGGTAATCTGCACTTCCTTAAAAGAGCAAACCAAACCTCGCAAGAATAAGAACAATCAAAAAAGAGATGAGGGACATCCTCACAACTCCCTCCACAAAACACACAACGAATAGCCGGAATCAAGCCATAAATAAGAAGCTTATCCTGAGTAGAAAGAGCACCCCTAATGGCCAACCAGAAGATGAAAGCATGTCTAGGAATTGATTTAGAATGCCAAACGGACCTAAACCAATCCACCGCTGGCTGCCGGGACCGAAGAGCCTCCCAAGCATTACGAATAGAGAAAGCCCCCCGAGAGTCCTCAACCCAACACAAAGTATCAGCTTGAGAGTTATTAGGCCTGAAGGAAGCAGGGATACCACTGATAATGTCCATCCAATTCCCGGTCAGGCAACGAGGCCAAGCCCAATCCCTTCCCTGAACAACATCTGCCACCCTAGCATGAAGACCAAGACCAGAATCATAAATAATCCGTCGCCCAAACACCTCCACCAAAGGACCCAACGGATGCCAATAATCAAACCAAAGAGAAATATCCTCCCCATTACCCACCCGAAACTGCATCAACCGCCGCACAAGACACCGAAGGCCTAGAATTTTCCTCCAACTCCACGAGCAATCCCCAGGGCACCTAACCTCCCACACATTCTTTCCCTTAAGCAGAGTAGATCTAACCCACGAGACCCAGACAGAAGACCTCAAATTGCTACAGACAGCCCACAAATGCTTACTTATGGCAGCTTTATTCCAACACTCAATGCTCTTAATACCGAGACCACCCTCTTCCTTTGGTAAACACACCGAAGACCATGCAACCTTGGCCCCACCTTTACCTAAATCTGAACCCTTCCAAAGAAAACTACGCAAAGTAGTTTCAACTTTAATCACCACTGACTTAGGCAAGATAAAAATGGAGGACCAATACACCTGAATAGAGAACAATACAGATTGAATGAGCTGAAGCCTCCCTGCGAAAGAAAGAACCCTACTAGTCCAACTCTTAACTCTCGCTACAATCCTGTCGACAAGAACCCTACAATCCACTGCCGTAAGCTTAGTAGAAATCAGAGGAACCCCAAGATATCTGACAGGTAATACCCCTTCCTGAAAACCAAGAATCCCAAGTAACTCTTGCTTAGTCTCAGAAGACACACCAGCCACAAAAAGATTGCTCTTGTTAGGATTAGGAATCAACCCAGAAAGAGCTTGGAACTGACCAAGGACAACATTAACTGCAGCAACTGACTCCCTCTCTGCCCTACAGAAAACAATAAGATCATCCGCAAAGCATAAATGCGAAATACCAATCTTCCCACACCGCCAATGGTACGCAAACTGACTCTCCTGCTCCATAATACGCATCAACCCCGAGAAGACCTCCATAGCCAGCACAAATAAATAAGGGGACATAGAATCCCCCTGCCTCAAACCACGGCTACTATTAAAGAAACCATTCAACTCGCCATTGATGGAAATAGAGAAACGGGGAGTAGAAATGCACTCAGAAATCCAAGCTATCATATGCTCTGGGAAGCCTAAAATCTGTAAAATAGCCACTAAGAAATCCCACCGCACAGAATCATAGGCTTTCATTAAATCTACCTTCAGCGCACACCTAGGATGACCCCCATCACGATGATAGTTCCTTAACAATTCCTGCGACAGTAATATATTATCACTAATCCTCCTACCAGTAACGAAGGCCGACTGAAAAAGACTAACAACATCAGGCAGTACCATCTGAACACGATTCGCAATAATTTTGGCAATGCATTTGTAGATAGTGTTACAACACGAAATAGGCCTAAAATCCCCAACCGTAGAAGGATTAGGAACCTTAGGAATAAGAGCAACCACAGTAGCATTCACTTGTTTGAGCAATCTCCCGGAGCTAAAAAACGAACGAATAGCACGAAGAAAATCATCACCAACAACAGACCAAGCTTTCTTGAAGAAAGTAGCATTATACCCATCCGGACCAGGAGCTTTATTATCTTTTAAAGAGAACAAAACTGCCTTAATTTCAACATCACTAACCTCTCTACCCAAGGTAGCACACTGATCACCAGAAATACGTTTCGGGAGAGCCCGCCTCACTAAATCAAGGTCAATCCTAGGGCATCCAGCAGGCTGTCTCAGAAGTGTCTCAAAGAAGTTCACCACCATTGATTTAACTTCACTAGGCTCCTCCACACGATTACCATGCTCATCGGTAAGAGATAATACCCTACTCCTACTACATCTTTGTCTCATCGATCGAAAAAAGAACTTAGAATTCCTATCTCCCAAATTAATCCACTGAACCCGGGACTTTTGTCTCAAAAAACTCTCCTCATCTCTACTCAAGTCACCATAAAGCTTCACCAACCGAGACTCCTCCTCATGTAAAGAAGCGTTCGTAGGCTGCCTCTGAATATCCCATTGCACAGACTCTAAATCATGTTTAGTTTGCTGCACCCTAGAAGACAAGTCAGAATAACACTCCCTATTAAGTTTCTTAAGCTCTACTTTCAATCTTTTTAGCTTCTTACATAGCTGAAACATAGGAGACCCATCCACCCTGTCCGCCCAAACCCGATCCACCAAGGATAAAAATTCTGGATGATCCGCCCAGAAATCAAAAAACTTAAAAGGCACCCGTCGCCGAGGGAGATCCACAATCTTAACAATCATATGAGAGTGATCAGAAACACTAGAAGGAAGAAAATGCGCCTCTGAACCTCGAAAGGAAATATCCCAATTCAAGTTGACCAAAGCTCTATCTAACTTTCGAAGAATAGGATCAATCGTACGATGATTAGACCAAGTATAGAAGCACCCATTAAATCGCAGATCATCCAACCCAGACTCAGCTAAACAATTAGAAAAGTCATCTTTCCAATGAGGCCAAGAATTGGAGCCTCCAACACTCTCAACCGAAGACTTAATAGCATTAAAGTCACCCATCACAATCCAAGCACTATTCTCCCATTCCACTCCGCGCGCCACTAAATCAGCCCACAACGCCTCCCTACGAACATTACAATTATCACCGTACACAATCGAAATCATACACTCCCAAGTAGAATCAACAGAAGAAACGCTACAATGGATAACTTGTTCAGAAGCTCCGACAACCAAAACAGTAACATCGGACGGATTCCAACAAACCCAAATCCTCCCCAAAGAGGAAAAATTATAATTGCACTCCACCTTCCAAGACCGGTCAATGGTTTTAAGAATAACATCTTTATTTTTCTCCAGAACTTTCGTTTCCACTAAACCACACAAAGACAATTTCTCATCTTTAATCAAATTGCGAACCTCTCTTTGCTTCAAAAGGTCATTACGACCCCTAATATTCCAGCACCCAAAAATCATAATAAATATACAAAGATAAGAAGAAACCCCCACAAATCTATCTCCACTTACCCCCCTTAGGGGAGGAGTGCTTCTTATTCTTCTTACCCTTACTACTGGAACCTTTCTTCTTCTTTTTCTTTTCCAGAGAATCCTTAACTTTTGAAGCCAAAGCATTACGAGGAGGGCTAGAATCACTACCATCCTCACCATGACCAGCCTCATCATTACCACAAATAGCACCCCCATCATCACAAAGAGCATCCCTGTCATCAACATAACCACTAGCCCCATCCTTACAAAGCGCAGCCCCTGCATCACAAACAGTGTCCAAAATTGCTAAAGGATTACCCTCTTCCATTACTTCCAAATTCGGAGTATGGTCATTGCCCTCCATTGGTACTAAATTAAGATGATTATCAACATTTTCCACAAGCGGAACACTAGCACTAGTCCCCATAGTAGATAATTCTCCACCCTTGTTCTTTTTTTTAACCTCAACCCAAACCGGTCGTTTAGGCCCCAACGAGTCTTCGTGCCTCTTCTTCATATCATGAACATCATAAATAGTTTTCCACTCCCCATTAGCACATTGAATATCAAACTCATTAATGACATCCTTCGAAGCATCAACCTCAACACACACACGAGCAAAGCTAAGACGTTTCCTAGCTAATGTAATGTGATCGGCATGTAATGGGATGCCCAAAGCACTAACTACAAAACTCAGGCCCTTAGAAGTCCAATATTCAAAAGGTAGATTATAAAGTTTAACCCATACAGGAATATTGCGTAACTCATCTTTAGACAAGGATAAACTAGGCTGCCACCTTTTAAGAACAAGCAATTTATTCACTATATGCCATGGACCTTTTTCAAGAACTTCACAAGCATGGTCAAGACTATCAAACTTGAAAATAAAGAACCCTTGTTCCGAAGATAAGACTTCTTTAAGGCCAAACCTACCCCAAATTTTATGAACTACTGAATTCACTACGGGGAATGGAATTCGCTTATCCACAAAGTACCCTATCAAGGAAGTTCTCCATTCTTCACTTCCCTCAATAGCTACCTCAACCGGAGGGCTAACTTTAATTCTTCCATTTTCTTCAGTAGGTTTAAAATATTGTAAGGATTCAAAGGTAGAAGATCGTACCTCACAAGCAATAGGAGAAGAATTCTGGACAGCCTTAGCATAAGATGGTTTCAGCCCTTGATCATGCATGGAAGAAGGTGTTGAAAATGGTCCAAGATCAGCCCCTCCTTGTCCAAAGCTACCAAGACCCGAAATTGAACCCAAATCACTCGATTTCGGCCCAATTACGCCCACATCAGACCCAAAATGCAAGTTACCAAGCTTTTCCTTTCTATGATCATCTCTTGCAAGCCCAAATCCACCATAATTCGAAGGTGATTCAATAACATTAATCCTTGGCCCATCTAATTTTGTGGAATCAGTCCCATTAGCTCCAATACTCGAAATTGAACCCAAAGCACCAAAATTTGACTCTATTACCCCCATTCCTTGCTGACTAGTATTATTTAGTGAAGGAAAGTCATCACCAACCACCTTCCTTTGACAATTTTGGCTATTAAGGTCAATACTAGCCACCTTATTTTGAAAAACTTGTCCATGAGAATCATTCATCATTTGAATGAATTGCCCATTGCACATGATCTCATGCAACAAGTCTTCACTCTTTTCATCATTGTCAACCATAGCTTTCTTCTTGTCCAATCCCGAAATTGTTGAGAGACAACCAGCCTTCACATGATTTTCACCCAAAACCATATTTCTACCTTCACCCAAATCCAGATTTTCATCTTCCTCATCATGCAACACCCCATGAAGAACATCATCATGCTTGGATTCAATCCCATTTACACAACCAACAGCTCCATGCCTATCATGTGTTGTTTTATTTGATTGTAATCTCGAAACAGTAGCAAAACAACCATCCTTTGAGCAATTCTCACCCAAATTCGGACTTCTTCCTTCTACAGCACCAATACCATGAGGCAAATTCGAAGGAACAAGTTTTGTAGACACGCAACACCCAGAAACAATGTCTCCACTCTTCATACCACCCTTCTTTACATCACCAGCAGCTAAAGAACCACCAACCATGGCTCCAACCAATATAACAAGAAGAAGATGATGATCACCACCCAACAATAAAGACAAAACGCAGCTCAAAATCACAAGCAAAATCAGTCACAAGATTGGCCAAAGTAGAATCATCCACCATGGCAAACAAGCAATCCAGAACTGCCCAGAAAATAAGGGAAAATGGACCAGCAAAATAACACTAAAAGAGAGGGAGATGAGCTCGTGAGCACCAAGAGGAAGATGAAGATCATAAACCCAACCCAAAATCACAAGCATACCATGGCACAAAACAAGCTAAAAAACTGCCCAGAAAATGACCAACAAACCTAAAGCTAAAGAAGAACGAAAATTGAGCTTGTAATCATTAAAAGAAATCAATAATGATCCCAAAGAGAGAATAGAAAAAAAATCAAGAAGAACACTCAAAAAATTCTAGAGAGAAGGCAGAGCATTTTCTCTCTCTCACCTAGTTTCTCTTTCCATTCTTTCACAAACTCAAATTCTTTTCTCAGTGTTTTAATTTAGTTTAAATTGCTTTTACGAATTCAAATTCATCTCAAAGACCTTTTAATTTTCAGTTTTAATTAAATTAGAATTAGAGTAGTAGTTAAATTATCAATCTTTGTGGAATCGATCCTTATACTTGCCGAAGCTATACTAATATATTGATTCGTGCACTTGCGAGGTATAAAATAAATACATCAATCTCATTCAATTTTTAACTATTATTTTATAAAATTATAATAAATAAGTATTTATATTCAACTATTGTCTTTTATTTATTTGATTAATTACGTCAAGTGGATAAATTTTACTCAAAATTAATGGATAAAATAATAAAAATGAATAAAGTAATTAAATATTAATGTAAGGTAATCCGAATCAAATTTGTAATTCAAAATTTACTCTGGAAAAAAATCCAAAATCTTGTCCAAAAATTTACTCTGTAAAGTCTAACTTTCTACGCTTTGTGCATGCTCATGACATACACCTAGAATTTGTTAAATCTTTTCTTGAGGTGCAAGTCTTGATATTCGATGGTGTCAAAGAGTCAAGCATTGGTCAGGCACTATTATAGAAGGCCTCCGAGGTAGGTAGATTTAAGTTGACTCAATTGGAGTGAACTCAGGAGTAGTAAACTTGAGGGTATAATTAAATTACCATAAAGTGGATTGTCTGTTACGCAAGTAGAAGTCTTGATATTCGAAGGTGTCGAAGAGTCAAGCATCGGTCAAGCATCATTATAGAAGGCCCGCGGGGTAGATTTAAGTTATGACCCAATAGAAGTGAACTCAAGAGTAGTAAACTTGAGGGTGTAATTAAATTACCATATAGTGGATTGTCTGTTACGCAAGTGGATAATGGTAGTTGGTCCTGTGGTTTTTTCTCATTAAGGTTTCCACATTAAAATCGAGGTGCTACTTTTTTTTTTTTTGGATTAGAGGTGCTACTTCTTTATTCCTTACTCGATTTATTTATTTCTGCACTGAATGTTTGGACTGCTTAAAAAATGTTTTAAAATTTGGTTCTAACCTATTCACCCACTGTAAGGTTTAGATTTTGTTGGCTTTAATTTTGTATGCAAAACATGTTTATTTATAAATCTTAGTTAGCTTACTTAGAAAATGAGTTGAGTATATTGAATATTCAAATAGCTCACGCGAAGACGAAAAGTTTCTAATATTACTCATGAGGGTACTACAAAGGTAATATTTGAACTGCCAATAACTCTCTTAACTCTTGAGATCAGTAGAACTGACACACACACTGTTGGGATTTATGCCTTAAAGTTTGTAAATGTAAATGTAATAAGACATAAATAAAGTAATAGATTTTCATTTGAATAAATATTTGCTTATTTATATTCATACGCTTGTATCATATGCGCGAAATATCCAAGATTTTAGGACGTAATCTAAAACTGAGTATATAAATGTCATACACAGAAGGGTTCAGTTTCAGACGTGCAATCTAAAGAGTATAGAGAGCAAACAAGGCTGGATACTTTGTTTATGGTTGATCTACAACTGCGGTCCATTCAGTAGTGTACAGTGGTCTTATCTTAAACTACTCATATAGTGACATGAGAATGGAGGCATCTTAAATGATGAGATCATATAAGACAGGGCCGTAATTTATATAAATCTCTCACCAAGAACCATTAGTTAAAGAGATTCATATAGATCGACAAAATGATGGCTGTATATGGTGAAGGGAAAAACAGAAAAAATTTGATTATCTTATAACGTACGGAATGGGGTTTCAAAAATTTTCTTTTATTCAAAACAATTTTCAATCAGGAACGAGTTCTTGTGTATACGCAGAAAAAGAATCTTTGTAACTACATACCTTTTTCTTGATTTGACTTTTTCGATTCTTCGATCTACCATCAGATCTTTCGAGCTATGACCCGCGGTCTAACAATATGTGTGTGGGTACGTCACGGCAAGAGATGAAGGTCACGTGAAAAACGAACGGAGAACACCTGATGAGAATAAGGGAGCTGCACCAAGGGATCCATTGCATGTTCCGATTGGGCCAATAACAAGGGCAAAGGCTAAGAGATTCAAAGAAGCACTCAATGGCCTAATTCAAGATACATGGGCTGATTCTGAATTATTAAAGCCCAAGATGAACCCACATGAAGACCAAGGCTTGATTAACATCATCAAGGCAATTGAGTGGGCTGAATAAGAGAAAGCTTGGCATAATTTCGGTTTGGGCTTGATTTAATAGTTGTTTGTTTTTAGTTTTGGTCCATTTGTAAGGCAATTATGGTCATTCTAGTTTTCTATTTGTAAGGCCTTAATGGCTATCTTGTTTTCTTTCCTTTTTTTTTAGGGTTTCATTATATAAGGATATTGATGGATGTAAGAAGGGTAATTTTGATTTGGAATGAAATTTGAGAGAGTTTTCTCTTTGTTCTTTGAGAACTAATTGGAACTTATCAGAATTCTCTGTGGCGTTCCTCCTTGACTTATCAATCGAGTATTTCATCCTTGATTGTGGCGTCCTCCTTTATACCAAGGTTCACATCTCGATATAGGTGTTGGGTCGCGGTTTCCATCCGAACCAGAGGTTAGAACGAATATTGGCATCAATCTTGATACAATCGACGAGGTTCATATCAACACCTTTCTCCTTTAGGCGGCCGCACTTGCTAATAGAGGAGAGTTAGAAATTTTTTTTTTTTTTTTCTTTTTCTCGCTTGCTATGGTTGAACTCTCCTTGTGTTTTTTAACTTGTGGTTAGGTCAAATTTTCTAGCAATATAACACTTATATACTAACTCTTTATGGTTTAAGTTTGACAAGGTGAAATAGGATTCTAAATCCTATTTATTTTGGTCTTCCTAAAGACTTGAACCTGTGACCTTTGAAACTATTAAAATAATCCAATTATTTTAATTCCTTTGTCCCTGTCACAGTTTGATTCCGTAACCTCCTATTTAATAAACAAAATTAATAATTCATAATTATTAATATTTTATTATTTTATTAATTATTTAATTAATTAAATAATTACATTATTTAATTATTCTCTTTTAATAACACTATTAATTGAACCATTCAATTAATCTACCGAGACCCTCGTTACCAACAACCATAAGGGCTAGTAAGGGAACCTAATGGACCCACAGTTTTGAGTTCCAATATTACTTAGTAATATTAATTAAACTCTTTGATTAATATTTCACGATAATTAACCTCGGATTTATTCTACTAAAAACTTGAGGCTGCACTCTCAGAACTGTAGACGTGTTTATACAATATGAAGTCTCAGCGTCCATTGATATAACTATTTACATATAGTGTGAACCTCCATAAGTAGTTCATAACTAGAGTTGGGTCATAAAGTATATTATACCCCTCTAGATATATCTTTTCCTTTAAGCACCGTTGATTCTTTAATGAACAATTAAATCATGTCTTCCTCACGGAGAAAAGAGAGATCTCATAATTGTCCAAACCTTAATCAACACTTAAGGGAACTACTCATCTCCTTCAATCAAGAAGGAGTGGATTCCATTATCGTGTTCATACCTTTCCAGCCACAAGTCAAACCGCAACTCTAAAATATGGAGGTATTGGTCGAGATTCATATCGACCTCACTCATGGTAAATCAAAAGCCATGATCTAACCTGAAGGAGTCGATAAGACACTCAGGATTAAGATCACCTATAAATAGCCATCGTTTATCGATATATATGAATCTCATTTATTAACGGATCTTGGTGAGAGATTCATATAAATCGTGACCCAGTCCTATATGATCTCATCATATAAGGTGCCTCCATTCTCATGTCAACTACATAAGCGGTCTAGAATAAGACCACCGTACTTTACAGATTGGACTGCAGCAGTAGATCAATCACAAACAAAATATTTAGCTTTGTTTGCTCTCTACGGACTCTTTAGATTGCATGTCTCAAAATGAATCATACTGTATATGACCTTCATATACTCATTCTGATAATACATCTTGCAATCTACGATGTTCTTGCACAATATGAATGTATTATTGAATATAAAACGTTTTTAAACTAGAATGAAAAAATGGATAATTCTTATTAAGTCTTTAACCGTTTACAATTACAAGTTTTAGGGCATAAATCCCAACAATCTCTCACTTGCGTTAAAGTAGATGTGACATGTCTCGTAATCCTAGACCCTTTAGGTGACCTTCAAACACTTTACCCGTCAAGGTCTTCGTAAATGGATCAGCCAGGTTATCTTGCTACGCAATCTTCGTCACGGTCATGTCTCCTTGCTGCACTATCTCTCTAATGAGATGATATTTCCTCTCTATATGCTTCCTTCTCTTATAGCTTCCCGTTTCTTTGGAATTAGCCATAACTCCACTTTTATTATAATAAAGTGTCATGGGCCTATCCACATCTGGAATGACTTCCAGATCACTCAAGAATTTTCGGAGCCAAACAACCTCCTTAGCTGTTTCACAAGCTGCTACATACTCGGCTTCCATGGTAGAATCAACAATGTATGATTACTTGATACTCCTCCATACTATGGCTCCACCACCAAGGGTGAATACTGACCCAGATGTAGATTTCCTAGAATCTTTGTTTGACTAAAAGTCAAAATCTGTATATCCTAACGTAATCAAATCCGGATGGGAATATACAAGCATATAGTTTCTGGTTCTCCAAAGATACTTGAGAATATACTTAACATCAACCCAATGATCCAATCTTGGGTTGGACTGATATCTATTGTCTACTCCCACTGTGAAGCAGGTGTCGGGTCTCGTGCATAGTATAACAAACATAAGACTACCTACTGCAGACGCATAGGGAATCCGTTTCATTTCCTCAATTTCATGAGGTGTCTTAGGACACTGTTCCTTAGACAGATGAATTCCATGCCTCGAAGGTAGATTACCATTCTTAGAGTTTTGTATTGAGAATCGCACAAGTATCTTGTCAATATACGATGCCTGAGACAGCGCTAACATTTTGTTCTTACGATCCCTTATTAATTGGATCCTTAGAACATAACTAGCATATCTCAAATCTTTCATTTGTAATTGGTTAGCAAGCCAACCATTTACTTCTGATAACGTCCCTACATTATTCCCAATGAGTAGGATATCATCCACGTAAAGGATCAGGAAAACTATTTTCTTGTCAATGATGTGCTTGTATACACAAGGCTCATTAACATTTTGCTCAAATCCATAGGTCTTAATCGCAGTGTCAAACCTAATGTTCCAAGATCTAGATGCTTGCTTAAGTCCATAAATGGACCTTTGCAGCTTGTAAACCTTTTGCTCTTGATCTTGGGATATAAACCCATCTGGTTGCATCATGTAGATGCTTTCTCATCTAGATTGCCATTCAAGAATGCAGTGTTGACGTCCATTTGCCAAATTTCATAATCGAAATAGGCAACTATGGATAAGAGTATCCTATTAGACTTAAACATAGCAACTGGCGAGAAGGTTTCATCATAATCGATGCCTTTCTTCTAGGTGTAACCCTTAGCTACTAGCCTTGCCTTGAAGGTCTCTCTACCTTTCCATCTACTCCTCTCTTACACCTATAGATCCACTTACAGCCTATGGGTTTCATCCCATCTGGTAAGTGTACAAGTTCCCAGGCCGAGTTGGAGTATATGGACTCCATCTCAAGATTCATAGCATTAAGTCATTCCTCTTTGTCAGAATCTTCCATTACATGTTTAAATGTCAATGGATCATCTACACTATCATCAGAAACGACACCCTGTGCCTCTCTAATATCTAAATAGCGATCAGGTAGTTGAAAAACCCTCTCATTACGCCTAAGCGGTAGTGTATTCTGACTAGGAATCATTTGACTATTAGATGTTTATGAAACAATCACATCATCAACAACCTTTGTTGACTGAGCACTGGTCGTACCAGGTTCTAGCTCCTTTAACACAATCTTGCAACGAGGTTTGTGATTACTCATATAATCCTCCTCAAAAAACGTTATGTTTGTCGATACAAACACTTTGTTCTCTTATGAATTATTAAAGAATCCTCTTCGAGTTTCCTTTGGATACCCTACAAATAGTCATACTTGTGAATGAGGTTCTAGCTTTCCACTTCTGTTCTTCAGTACAAAAAGAATTTGGTAATAATAAGAAACTAATCATAAATCTCACCATTTCCATCATAGTCCTGTTTCTCTTCTCCGCAACACCATTCTGGTGTACCTGGAGCAGTGAGTTGGAATACTATCCCATGCTCAGCCATGTAGTCTTCAAACTCTTGGTCGAGATACTCATCCCTATGGATCCGATCGTAGAGATTTGATTGTTTTGCCTAATTGATTTTCAACTTCAGCTAGAAATTCTTTGAACCTTTCGAAGGTTTTCGACTTACGTTGCATTAGGTAAACATACATGTAGCTTGAGTAGTCATAAATAAATGTGACATAATACTCATAACCTCCTCTAGCTATAACACTCATAGGTTCACAAACGTCTGAATGTATAAGTACTAGTGGTTGTGTGGCTCTAATTCCTTTTTCTATAAAAGGTCTTTTGGTCATCTAACCCTCCTGACACGATTCATAAATAGGTAAGGTGTCGATCTCTAACTGAATTAAAGATCTACTTTTTATTAGTCTGTTTATCCTATTAAGGTTTATATGTCCAAGTCTTAGATGCCACAGACACGTGTCATCATTTGGAGAAATCTTTTGTCATGTTTTAGGTTTTTCAAATTTAAACAATTCAGTATTAAGCAGTGATGTATGAATTAACGGCTTTAAAACATACAAGTCATTTTCATTTATTCCAGAACAAACATTCATTCCATTTCTTTTTTTGGATAATGTAAGTATATTAACTAAAGAGACAAAACAAAAGCAAAGGGGCATACCCCAGTGAGAATAATACAAGGTCAGACAAGGGACAGGCCCCTTACCAACCGAAATTCAAAACATAGCAAAGGAAAAAAAAAGCTAAGCATAAACCCTATCATAGGGTACAGCAAAAAGTAACCACCAGAACAACAACAAAAGGGACGAGACCCCTAAAAGGCAAAACAATCGGATTATAAAAAAATAGAATCAGATAAACCCTAAGACTGGTGGAGCCACCTATTAATAGGAGAAGGCACCACACCAGATAAGGAATTAAGACGCATACAAACATCTCTAATAATGGAGCGAACAACCATGGTAACAGCTTTAGGTAACTCGCAATGCATCTTAGCATTCCGCTTATGCCTAATAGCATAGACAGCAGCCGCAAGCATAATACGCACCACCCACCCACGAAGTTGCCGACCGCGGAAATGGCAAGACCAAAGAATAGTAGCCTCCCAGCTCTGAGCACGCAAAGGTAATCTGCACTTTCTTAAAAGAGCAAACCAAACCTCGCAAGAATAAGAACAATCAAAAAAGAGATGAGGGACATCCTCACAACTCCCTCCACAAAACACACAACGAATAGCCGGAATCAAGCCATAAACAAGAAGCTTATCCTGAGTAAAAAGAGCACTCCTAATGGCCAGCCAGAAGATGAAAGAATGTCTAGGAATTGCTTTAGAATGCCAAACGGACCTAAACCAATCCACCGCTGGTTGTCAGGACTGAAGAGCCTCCCAAGCATTACGAATGGAGAAAGAGCCCCACGAGAGTCCTAAACCCAACACAAAGTATCAGCTTGAGAGTTATTAGGCCTGAAGGAATCAGGGATACCACTGATAATATCCATCCAATTCCCGGTCAGGGAATGAGGCCAAGCCCAATCCCTCCCCTAAATAACATCTGCCATCGTAGCATAAAGACCAAGACCAGAATCATAAATAATCCATCGCCCAAACACCTCCACAAAAGGATCCAACGAATGCCAATAATCAAACCAAAGGGAAATATCCTCCCCATTACCCACCCAAAACTGCATCAACCGCCGCACAAGACACCGAAAGCCCAGAATTTTCCTCCAACTCCACGAGCAATCCCCAGGGCACCTAACCTCCCACACATTCTTTCCCTTAAGCAGAGTAGATCTAACCCATGACACCCAGACAGAAAACCTCAAATTGCTACAGACAGCCCACAAATGCTTACTTATGGTAGATTTATTCCAACACTCAACCCTCTTAATATCGAGTCCACCCTCTTCCTTCGGTAAACACACCGAAGACTGCGCAACCTTTGCCCCACCTTTACGTAAATCTGAACCCTTCCAAAGAAAATTACGCAAAGTAGTTTCAACCTTAATCACCACTGACTTAGGCAAGATAAAAATGGAGGACCAATACACCTGGATAGAGAACAATACATATTGAATGAGCTGAAGCCTCCTTGCAAAAGAAAGAACCCTACTAGTCCATCAATATCCATCAATATCCTTATATACTGAAACCCTAAAAGAAAGGAAAGGAAACAAGATATTCGGCCATTAGGGCCTTACAAACAGAAAACTAGAATGACCATAATTGCCTTACAAATGGACAAAACTAAAACAAGAAACTATTGAATCAAGCCCAAGCCAAAATTGTGCCACACACCCAAGCCTTCTCTTATTCGGCCCACTCAATTGCCTTAATGACGTTAATCAAGCCTTGGTCTTCATGTGGGTTCATCTTGGGCTTTAATAATTCAAAATCAGCCCATGTGTCTTGAATTAGGCCATTGAGTGCTTCTTTGAATCTCTTAGCCCTTGCCCTTGTTATTGGCCCAACCGGAACATGCAATGGATCCTTTGGTACAGCTCCCTTATTCTCATCATTCCCTTTCTCTTGAAAAGGATTTGTCCTCAAATCTTCACCTATATCAAAAGGAGACAAATCAGAAACATTGAAGCTTGCACTAATATTATACTCACCTGCAAAATCTAACTTGTAGGTATTGTCATTGATCCTTTCAATCACTTGAAATGGGCCATCACCCCTTGGAAGTAGTTTAGAATGCTGCTGGACTGGAATCCGTTGCTTCCTCATATGCAACCACACCTAATCACCGGGTTCAAACACAACTTTCTTGCGCCCTTTATTAGCTTGGTTGGCATATTGCTCAGTTCTCCTCTCGATGTTTTGCCTAGTCTTTTCATGGATTTGCTTAACAAACTCTGCATTTTTCTTTCCATCCAAGTTAACATGCTCATTCACTGGTAAAGGAAGTAAATCCAAAGGAGTCAATGGGTTAAAACCATAGACAATTTCAAAAGGCGAAAAACGAGTTGCAAAATGCACACTCCTATTATAAGCAAACTCTACATGTGGTAAATAATCTTCCCATGTTTTCAAGTTCTTTTGTATTATAGCACGTAACAAGGCAGATAAAGTCCGATTAACTACTTCAGTTTGACCATCAGTTTGTGGATGACAAGTAGTAGAAAATAAAAGTTTAGTTCCTAACTTGCCCCATAAAGTTTTCCAAAAGTAGCTTAAGAACTTAGCATCTCTATCCGAAACATTGGTTTTAGGCATGCCATGCAATCTAACAATTTCTTTGAAAAATAAATCAGCAATATGTGATGCATCATCAGTTTTATGATAAGGAATGAAATGTGCCATTTTAGAAAACCTATCAACAACCACATATATAGAATCCCTACCCCTCTTTGACCTAGGCAAACCCAGCACAAAATCCATAGAAATATCAACCCAAGGTCCACTAGGTATAGGTAAAGAAGTATACAAACCATGAGGCTTAATCCTAGATTTAGTTTGTCTACACGTAATGCATTTCTCACAAATTCTTTCTACATCACGTTTCATATGAGGCCAAAAGAAGTGTTCATGCAAAACATCTAGTGTCTTGGCTATACCAAAATGCCCCATCAAACCGCCCCCATGAGCTTCCCTAACAAGCAATTCACGCAAAGAACTCTTAGGCACGCATAATTTAGTTTCTCTAAACAAAAATCCATTATGCCTATAAAATTTGCAAAATGCAACCTTTCACATGCATTGAATACATTGCCAAAATCAGCATCTTTCACATACAATTCTTTAATGTAGTCAAAACCAAACAATCTAGCATTCAAAGTAGAAAGTAAAACGTACCTTCTAGACAAAGCATTAGCGACTACGTTTTCCTTACACTTTTTGTACTTGATCACATATGGAAATGTTTCTATGAACTCCACCCACTTGGCATGCCGCTTATTTAGCTTGTGCTACCCTTTAAATGCTTCAAGGACTCATGATCCGTGTGAATCACAAATTCTTTCGGCCAAAGGTAGTGCTGCCAAGTTGATGAGAATAAGGGAGCTGCACCAAGGGATCCATTGCATGTTCCGGTTGGGCCAATAACAAGGGCAAGGGCTAAGAGATTCAAAGAAGCACTCAATGGCCTAATTCAAGACACATAGACTGACTCTGAATTATTAAAGCCCAAGATGAACCCACATGAAGACCAAGGCTTGATTAACATCATCAATGCAATTGAGTGGGTCGAATAAGAGAAGGCTTGGGAGTGTGGCATAATTTCGGTTTGGGCTTGATTTAATAGTTGCTTGTTTTAGTTTTGTCCATTTGTAAGGCAATTATGGCCATTCTAGTTTCTGTTTGTAAGGCCTTAATGGCTATCTTGTTTCCTTTCCTTTGTTTTAGGGTTTCATTATATAAGGATATTGATGGATGTAAGAAGGGTACTTTTGATTTTGAATGAAAATTCAGAGAGTTTTCTCTTTGTTCTTTGAGAACTAACTGGAACTTATCGAAATTCTCTGTGGCGTTCCTCCTTGACTTATCAATCGAGTATTTCATCCTTGATTGTGGCGTCCTTCTTTATACCAAGTTTTACATCTCGATATAGGTGTTGGGTCACGGTTTCCATCCGAACCAGAGCTTAGAACGAACTTCGGCATCAATCTTGATACAATCGACTGGGTTCGTATCATTTGGTATCAGAGATTGGGGCTCTAACATCAGGTTATTCTATCTTTGATATTCTTCTTCTTTGATTTCGTTGATTATAGAATTATATCTTGTTTCCAGAACTTCTTGTTAGTGTCCAGATCTAAGTTATATATCTTTGTTAGTCTTGTTCTTGATTTCGTTGAACCAGATTTAAGTTATCTATCTGTGTTAGTTTTGTTCTTGATTTCGTTGATCCAGATCGAAGTTATATATTCTGTTGTTCTTGTTTGTGCGTGTCCAGATCTGAGAGAGAGAGAAAAAAAAATTCAGTTTTGTTGTGATTCGTTTCGTGTGAACCTAAGAACTTTTGTTTCGTGTAAACGTGGCTAAGAAATTCTAATTATTGTTTGGTTAGTTTGAAAAGAACTTTTGAGAAAAAATTACAAGTGGAAAAAGGCAAGAGAGGTGAGGACATACTGAGGGTAAAAGCCGAATTTATTGCCTTCTCTCGAGAATTTTTTGAGTGTTCTTCTTGATTTTTTCTATTCTCTCTTTGGGATCATTATTGATTTCTTTTGATGATTACAAGCTCAATTTTCGTTCTTCTTTAGCTTTAGGTTTGCTGGTCATTTTCTGGGCAATTTTTTAGCTTGTTTTGTGCCATGGTATGCTTGTGATTTTAAGCTGAATTTTTTCCTTATTGTTGGGGTGTGATCTTCATCTTCTTCTTGGTGTTCTAGTTGGAGCCATGGTTAGTGGTTCACCAACTGCTGGTGATGTAAAAAATGGTGGAATAAAGGGCTATCATGATGGTTTTATGAAAGATTCAAATTTGGGTCTTAATATGAAGATTCAACGTATGAAGGTTCGAGAACTAGAGAAGAGAGCTGCTGGTGATGATGCATTTGACATAGCTATTGGAGGTAGGATCTCTTGTGATGCTTCTTCAAAATTGTTGTTAAGCAAGCAACATGTTTTGCATAGTTTTAAGAATCAGATTAGTAATGGTAAAATGGGCAACAAGGCATGTGCAAATGGGATTGAAGGCAAGCATGGTGATGTTCTTCATAGGGTGGTGCATGATGAGGAAGATGGGAAGCATGTTAATGTTCTTCATAGGGTGGTGCATGATGAGGAAGATGGTAATCTGGTTTTGGGTGAGAGATGTGTCAAGAATGGGCCAAAATCTGATGCTTTTGTTTCACTTTCAGGTATTGGTAATGTTGGGCACGAAATTGAAGCTGATGGGGCTGATATTGAAGCCAAGCATGCTGATGTTCTTCATGGGGTATTGCATGATGAGGAAGATGAAAATCTGGTTTTGGGTGAAGGTAGAAATCTGGTTTTGGGTGAAAACCATGTGAAGGATGGTTGTCTCTCAACAATTTCGGGATTGGACAAGAACAAAGCTATGGTTGACATTGATGAAAAGAGTGAAGACTTGTTGAATGAGATCATGTGCAATGGGCAAATAATTCAAATGATGAATGATTCTCATGGACAAGTTTTTTAAAATAAGGTGGCTAGTATTGACCTTAATAGCCAAAATTGTCAAAGGAAGGTGGTTGTTGATGACTTTCCTTCACTAAATAATACTAGTCAGCAAGGAATAGGGGTAATAGAGTCAAACTTTGGTGCTTTGAGCTCAATTTCGGGTATTGGAGCTAATGGGACTGATTCCACAAAATTAGATGGGCCAAGGATTAATGTTATTGAATCACCTTCGAATTATGGTGGATTTGGGCTTGCAAGAGATGATCATAGAAAGGAAAAGCTTGGTAACTTGCATTTTGGGTCTGATGTGGGAGTAATTGGGCCGAAATCGAATGCTTTGGGTTCAATTTCGGGTCTTGGTAGCTTTGGACAAGGAGGGGCTGATCTTGGACCATTTTCAACACCTTCTTCCATGCATGATCAAGGGCTGAAACCATCTTATGCTAAGGCTGTCCAGAATTCTTCTCCTATTGCTTGTGAGGTACGATCTTCTACCTTTGAATCCTTACAATATTTTAAACCAACTGAAGAAAATGGAAGAATTAAAGTTAGCCCTCTAGTTGAGGTAGCTATTGAGGGAAATGAAGAATGGAGAACTTCCTTGATAGGGTACTTTGTGGATAAGAGAATTCCTTTCCCCGTAGTGAATTCAGTAGTTCATAAAATTTGGGGTAGGTTTGGCCTTAAAGAAGTTTTATCTTCGAAACAAGTGTTCTTTATTTTCAAGTTTGATAGTCTTGACCATGCTTGTGAAGTTCTTGAAAAAGGTCCATGGCATATAGTGAATAAATTGTTTGTTCTTAAACGGTGGCAGCCTAGTTTATCCTTGTCTAAAGATGAGTTACGCAATATTCCTGTATGGGTTAAACTTTACAATCTTCCGTTTGAATATTGGACTTCTAAGGGCCTGAGTTTTGTAGTTAGTGCTTTGGGCATTCCATTGCATGCCGATCACATTACATTAGCTAGGAAACGTCTTAGGTTTGCTCGTGTGTGTGTTGAGATTGATGCTTCGAAGGATGTCATTAATGAGTTTGATATTCAATGTGCTAATGGGGAGTGGAAAACTATTTATGCTGTTTATGAGTGGCTTCCTTCTAGGTGTAATATTTGTAAGGTGTTTGGGCATGCGCCGGGTATATGTAAACAAAGCGTTCAAGATTTGGGTGACAATGTGAATATGGTTACCGGAAATGGAGGGGTTGATGTTCATGATATGAAGAAGAGGCACGAAGACTCGTTGGGGCCTAAACGACCGGTTTGGGTTGAGGTAAAAAAAAAGAACAAGGGTGGAGAATTATCTACTATAGGGAACAGTGCTAGTGTTCCGCTTGTGGAAAATGTTGATAATCATCTTAATTTAGTACCAATGGAGGGCAATGACCATACTCTGAATTTGGAAGTAATGGAAGAGGGTACTCCTTTAGCAATTTTGGACACTGTTTGTGATGCAGGGGCTGTTCTTTGTAAGGATGGGGCTAATGATTATATTGATGACAGGGATGCTCTTTGTGATGATGGGGGTGCTCTTTGTGATAATGATGAGGCTGATCATGGTGAGGATGGTAGTGATTCTAGTCCTCCTCGTAATGCTTTGGCTTCAAAAGTTAAGGATTCTCTGGAAAAGAAAAAGAAGAAGAAAGGTTCTAGTAGTAAGGGTAAGAAGAATAAGAAGCACTCCTCCCCTAAGGGGGGTAAGTGGAGATAGATTTGTGGGGGTTTCTTCTTATCTTTGTATATTTATTATGATTTTTGGGTGCTGGAATATTAGGGGTCTTAATGACCCTTTGAAGCAAAGAGAGGTTCGCAATTTGATTAAAGATGAGAAATTGTCTTTGTGTGGTTTAGTGGAAACGAAAGTTCTGGAGAAAAATAAAGATGTTATTCTTAAGACCATTGACCGGTCTTGGAAGGTGGAGTGCAATTATAATTTTTCCTCTTTGGGGAGGATTTGGGTTTGTTGGAATCCGTTCGATGTTACTGTTTTGGTTGTCGGATCTTCTGAACAAGTTATCCATTGTAGAGTTTCTTCTGTTGATTCTACTTGGGAGTGTATGATTTCGATTGTGTACGGTGATAATTGTAATGTTCGTAGGGAGGCGTTGTGGGCTGATTTAGTGGCGCGCGGAGTGGAATGGGAGAATAATGCTTGGATTGTGATGGGTGACTTTAATGCTATTAAGTCTTCGGTTGAGAGTGTTGGAGGCTCCAATTCTTGGCCTAATTGGAAAGATGACTTTTCTAATTGTTTAGCTGAGTCTGGGTTGGATGATCTGCGATTTAATGGGTGCTTCTATTCTTGGTCTAATCATCGTACGGTTGATCCTATTCTTCGAAAGTTAGATCGAGCTTTGGTCAACTTGAATTGGGATATTTCCTTTCGAGGTTCAGAGGCGCATTTCTTTCCTTCTAGTGTTTCTGATCACTCTCATATGATTGTTAAGATTGTGGATCTCCCTCGGCGACGGGTGCCTTTTAAGTTTTTTTATTTCTGGGCGGATCATCCAGAATTTTTATCCTTGGTGGATCGGGTTTGGGCGGACAGGGTGGATGGGTCTCCTATGTTTCAGCTATGTAAGAAGCTAAAAAGATTGAAAGTAGAGCTTAAGAAACTTAATAGGGAGTGTTATTCTGACTTGTCTTCTAGGGTGCAGCAAGCTAAACATGATTTAAAGTCTGTGCAATGGGATATTCAGAGGCAGCCTACGAACGTTTCTTTACATGAGGAGGAGTCTCGGTTGGTGAAGCTTTATGGTGATTTGAGTAGAGATGAGGAGAGTTTTTTTTAGACAAAAGTCCCGGGTTCAGTGGATTAATTTGGGAGATAGGTATTCTAAGTTCTTTTTTCGATCGATAAGACAAAGATGTAGTAGAAGTAAGGTATTATCTCTTACCGATGAGCATGGTAATCGTGTGGAGGAGCCTAGTGAAGTTAAATCTATGGTGGTGAACTTCTTTGAGACACTTCTGAGACAGCCTGCTGGTTGCCCAAGGATTGACCTTGATTTAGTGAGGCTGGCTCTTCTGAAGCAGATTTCTAGTGATCAGTGTGCTACCTTGGGTAGAGAGGTTAGTGATGATGAAATTAAGGCAGTTTTCTTCTCTTTAAAAGATAATAAAGCTCCTGGTCCGGATGGGTATAATGCTACTTTCTTCAAGAAAGTTTGGTCAGTTGTTGGTGATGATTTTCTTCGTGCTATTCGTTCGTTTTTTAGCTCCGGGAGATTGCTCAAGCAAGTGAATGCTACTGTGGTTGCTCTTATTCCTAAGGTTCCTAATCCTTCTACGGTTGGGGATTTTAGGCCTATTTCGTGTTGTAACACTATCTACAAATGCATTGCCAAAATTATTGCGAATCGTGTTCAGATGGTACTGCCTGATGTTGTTAGTCCTTTTCAGTCGGCCTTCGTTGCTGGTAGGAGGATTAGTGATAATATATTACTGTCGCAGGAATTGTTAAGGAACTATCATCGTGATGGGGGTCATACTAGGTGTGCGCTAAAGGTAGATTTAATGAAAGCCTATGATTCTGTGCGGTGGGATTTCTTAGTGGATATTTTACAGATTTTAGGCTTCCCGGAGCATATGATAGCTTGGATTTCTGAGTGCATTTATACTCGGGGTTGATGCGTATTATGGAGCATGAGAGTCAGTTTGCGTACCATTGGCGGTGTGGGAAGATTGGTATTTCGCATTTATGCTTTACGGATGATCTTATGGTTTTCTGTAGGGCAGAGAGGGAGTCAGTTGCTGCGGTTAATATTGTCCTTAGTCAGTTCCAAGCTCTTTCTGGGTTGGTTCCTAATCCTAGCAAGAGCAATTTTTTTGTGGCTGGTGTGTCTTCTGAGACTAAGCAAGAGTTGCTTGGGATTCTAGGTTTTCAGGAAGGGGTATTACCTGTTAGATATCTCGGGGTTCCTCTGATTTCTACTAAGCTTATGGCAGTGGATTGTAGGGTTCTTGTCGATAGGATTGTAGCGAGAGTTAAGAGTTAGACTAGTGGGGTTCTTTCTTTTCCAGGGAGGCTTCAGCTCATTCAATCTGTATTGTTCTCTATCCAGGTGTATTGGTCCTCCATTTTTATCTTGCCTAAGTCAGTGGTGATTAAGGTTGAAACTATTTTGCGTAGTTTTCTTTGGAAGGGTTCAGATTTAGGTAAAGGTGGGGCAAAGGTTGCATGGTCTTCGGTGTGTTTACCAAAGGAAGAGGGTGGGCTCGGTATTAAGAGCGTTGAGTGTTGGAATAAAGCTGCCATAAGTAAGCATTTGTGGGCTGTCTGTAGCAATTTGTGGTCTTTTATTTGGGTGTCGTGGGTTAGATCTACTCTGCTTAAGGGAAAGAATGTGTGGGAGGTTAGGTGCCCTAGGGATTGCTCGTGGAGTTGGAGGAAAATTCTGGGCCTTCGGTGTCTTGTGCGGCGATTGATGCAGTTTCGGGTGGTTAATGGGGAGGATATTTCCCTTTGGTTTGATTATTGGCATCCGCTGGGTCCTTTGGTGGAGGTGTTTGGGCGTCCGATTATTTATGATTCTGGATTTGGTCTTCATGCTAGGGTGGCGAATGTTATTCAGGGAAAGGATTGGGCTTGGCCTCGTTCCCTGACCGGGAATTGGATGGACATTATCAGTGGTACCCCTGATTCCTTCAGGCCTAATAACTCTCAAGCTGATACTTTGTGTTGGGTTGAGGATTCTCGGGGGGCTTTCTCTATTCGTAATGCTTGGGAGGCTCTTCGGTCCCGACAGCCAGCGGTGGATTGGTTTAGGTCCGTTTGGCATTCTAAATCAATTCCTAGACATGCTTTCATCTTCTGGCTGGCCATTAGGGGTGCTCTTTCTACTCAGGATAAGCTTCTTGTTTATGGCTTGATTCCGGCTATTCGTTGTGTGTTTTGTGGAGGGAGTTGTGAGGATGTCCCTCATCTCTTTTTTGATTGTTCCTATTCTTACGAAGTTTGGTTTGCTCTTTTAAGGAAGTGCAGATTATCTCTTCGTGCTCGGAGCTGGGAGGCTACTATTCTTTGGTCTTGCCATTTCCGCGGCCTGCATCTTCGTGGGTGAGTGGTGCGTATTATGCTTGCGGCTGCTGTTTATACTATTTGGTGCGAGCGGAATGCTAGGATGCATGGCGAGTTACCTAAACCTGTTTCCGTGGTTGTTCGTTCCTTTGTTAAAAATGTTTGTATGCGTCTTAATTCCTTATCTGGTGTGGTGCCTTCTCCTACTAATAGGTGGCTCCACCAGTCTTGGGGTTTATTTGATTCTATTTTTTTGTAATTCGCTTGTTTTGCCTTTTAGGGGGTTTGTCCATTTTGTTGTCGGTCTGTTGGTTTCTTTTAGCTGCACCCTATGCCAGAGTTTGTGCTTAGCTTTTTCTGCTTTGCTGTTTTTGAGTTTCGGTTGGTAGGGGGCCTGTCCCTTGTCTGACCTTGTGATCTTCTCGCTGGGGTATGCCCCTTTGCTTTTGTTTTGTCTCTTTGGTTAATATACTTACATTATCAAATAAAAAAGGCGAATTTATTGTGTCAAACACGAGTGGAACTGAGTGAACAGTTGTTTGAGGGAAACACGTGAGGAAGTAAAGTGAGGACCTTTTTTTATTTATTTATTTATTTTTTTACTAACGTTTTCTTTGCAGCTAATATGTCTAAAGAAAGTGCTTCGGATGAGGTGTTGGGAAAGGTAGATACAACGTTTATAATGGAAGCATTGACGATGGAGATGGGGAGATTGTTAAGGGCTGAAATGGAACCGATTCATGAACGATTAGATCGGGTAGAAAATACACGTGCGGAACAGCCACCACCCGTTCCCCAAGCACGTAGGAGAGAGAGGGTTTCGGTTAAAGAAGAAGTTCATGATTACTACGGGGATGATAATGACATAGAGGAGGATGATCGCATGTCCAGTGTGGGTGCGGGGAGATTTAGGCGTGGAATGGGAGATAGAGAAGATAGGTATGGGAATAGAGAAGATAGGTATGTAGAGAGGGTTAATAATAATTTGGGTAGTATAAAGGTGAAGATTCCAACCTTCCAAGGTAAAACTGATCCTGAAGCTTATCTGGAGTGGGAGAAGAGAATAGAGCTGGTGTTTGACTGCCACGAATATTCCGAATTGAAGAAGGTGAAATTGGCAACCATAGAATTCACCGATTATGCTATTGTTTGGTGGGATCAACTGATTGTGAGTAGGAGACGGAATGGAGAAAGACCTATTGAGACATGGGAGGAGATGAAAACTGTTATGAGGAGGAGATTCATTCCAAGTCACTATTATAGGGGTTTGTTTCAAAAATTGCAAACTCTTACTCAAGGGTCTAAGTGTGTTGAAGACTACTACAAAGAGATGGAGATAGCCATGATTCGAGTTGATGTACAGGAGGACAGAGAGGCGACTATGGCTAGGTTTCTCAATGGACTACACCGAGATATTGCAAATGTAGTGGAGTTGCAGCATTATGTTGAATTGACTGACATGGTACACATGGCCATTAAAGTGGAGCAATAATTGAAGAGGAAGGATTCCACACGGGTTGGGCAAAATTCGGGTTCTTCATCATCATGGAAATCGAATTGGAGCAAGAGGGAGGACCAGCCTAGTTTCAAGGCCAAGGCCGAACCTTCTAAAGATCATAAGGCCGGAGGCACAATAAACCAAGGTAAACCAGATTCTCAACCTATTAGAAATCGTGACATTAAGTGCTTTAAGTGTTTGGGAGCAGGTCATATTGCATCACAATGCCCAAACAAGAGAGTAATGGTTTTGAAGGATGATGGTGGTATCGAATCAGAGGGTGAATTTGATGGTGAGTCCATGCCACCTTTGGAGGATGCCGGTGAGTTTGAATATCCGGTGGGTGGAGAGCTTTTGGTTGCAAGACGAGCTCTTAGTGCTCAAGCAGAGGAAGATGATGAGGTACAACGTGAAAACATTTTCACACCCACTGCCATGTTAATGACAAGGTATGTAGTGTGATTATTGATGGGGGGAGTTGTACTAATGTGGCGAGCACTACTTTGGTAAAAAAATTGAATTTGAAAACTTTGAAGCACCCAAAACCATATAAGCTACAATGGTTGAATGATAGTGGGGAAGTTAGGGTGAATAAACAGGTGTTGGTATCATTTTCAATTGGCAAATACAAAGATGAGGTTGTTTGTGACGTGGTACCAATGAATGCGGGTCATATCCTTTTGGGAAGACCATGGCAGTTTGATAGGCATGTGACTCATGATGGATACACTAATAGATACTCCTTTGTGCTCCATAAAAGGCTAATCACCCTTGTACCTTTAACCCCAAGACAAGTATATGAAGATCAAGTGAGGTTAAAAGATGAGAGGGATGTTAAAAAGGAGAGTGAGAGTTCAAAAGAAAAAGAGGTTGATGAGAAAAAAAGAGAGACAAAACAAGTGAGCTTTTATGCAAGAGACAGTGAGATCAAAAGGGCTTTGTTTTCAAACCAGCCAATGATTGTACTCTTGTACAAAGAGGCTTGTTTTAGTACTAATGAAATTAACTCTTCTTTACCTAGTGTCGTTGTTTCACTTTTGCAGGACTTTGATGAAGTGTTTCCCGAAGAGATGCCCAATTGTTTACCACCAATAAGGGGGATTGAACACCAAATTGACTTTGTACCCGGAGCACCAATTCCAAATAGACCCGCATACAGAAGTAATCCCAAGGAGACAAAGGAACTTCAAAGGCAGGTTGATGAGCTCATGGAGAAGGGGTATGTTCGTGAGAGTATGAGTCTTTGTGCGGTTCCCATATTGCTTGTGCCTAAGAAGGATGGAACATGGAGGATGTGTGTCGATTGTCGTGCCATCAACAATATCACTGTAAAGTATCGACATCCTATTCCTAAATTAGATATGCTTGATGAATTGCATGGCTCTAGTGTTTTCACTAAAATTGATCTTAAAAGTGGATATCATCAAATTAGGATGAAAGAAGGTGATGAGTGGAAAACTGCTTTCAAAACAAGATATGGGTTATATGAGTGGGTAGTTATGCCTTTTGGGTTAACTAATGCAACAAGTACTTTCATGAGATTAATGAACCATGTTTTTTTTTTTTTTTTTGGATAAAGTAAGTATATTAACCAAAGAGACAAAACAAAAGCAAAGGGGCATACCCCAGTGAGAAGATCACAAGGTCAGACAAGGGACAGGCCCCCTACCAACCGAAACTCAAAAAACAGCAAAGCAATAAAAGCTAAGCACAAACCCTATCATAGGGTACAGCCAAAAGAACCCACCAAACCCCACAAAAGGCAAAACAAGTGAATTACAAAAAAATAGAATCAGATAAACCCCAAGACTGGTGGAGCCACCTATTAGTAGGAGAAGGCATCACACCAGATAAGGAATTAAGACGCATACAAACATCTCTGACAATGGAACGAACAACCATGGTAACAGGTTTAGGTAACTCGCCATGCATCCTAGCATTCCGCTCACGCCAAGTAGCATAGACAGCAGCCGCAAGCATAATACGCACCACCCACCCACGAAGTTGCCGACCGCGGAAATGGCAAGACCAAAGAATAGTATCCTCCCAACTCCGAGCACGCAGAGGTAATCTGCACCTCCTTAAAAGAGCAAACCAAACCTCGCAAGAATAAGAACACTCAAAAAAGAGATGAGGGACATCCTCACAACTCCCTCCACAAAACACACAACGAATAGCCGGAATGAAGCCATAAACAAGAAGCTTATCCTGAGTAGAAAGAGCACCCCTAATGGCCAACCACAAGATGAAAGCATGTCTAGGAATTGATTTAGAATGCCAAACGGACCTAAACCAATCCACCGCTGGCTGCCGGGACCGAAGAGCCTCCCAAGCATTACGAATAGAGAAAGCCCCCCGAGAGTCCTCAACCCAACACAAAGTATCAACTTGAGAGTTATTAGGCCTGAAGGAAGCAGGGATACCACTGATAATTTCCATCCAATTCCCGGTCAGGGAACGAGGCCAAGCCCAATCCCTCCCCTGAACAACATCCGCCACCCTAGCATGAAGACCAAAACCAGAATCATAAATAATCCGTCGCCCAAACACCTCCACCAAAGGACCCAACGGATGCCAAAAATCAAACCAAAGAGAAATATCCTCCCCATTACCCACCCGAAACTGCATCAACCGCCGCACAAGACACCGAAGGCCTAGAATTTTCCTCCAACTCCACGAGCAATCCCCAGGGCACCTAATCTCCCGCACATTCTTTCCCTTAAGCAGAGTAGATCTAACCCACGAGACCCAGACAGAAGACCTCAAATTGCTACAGACAGCCCACAAATGCTTACTTATGGCAGCTTTATTCCAACACTCAACGCTTTTAATACCGAGACCACCCTCTTCCTTTGGTAAACACACCGAAGACCATGCAACCTTTGCCCACCTTTACCTAAATCTGAACCCTTCCAAAGAAAACTACGCAAAGTAGTTTCAACCTTAATCACCACTGACTTAGGCAAGATAAAAATGGAGGACCAATACACCTGAATAGAGAACAATACACATTGAATGAGCTGAAGCCTCCCTGCAAAAGAAAGAACCCTACTAGTCCAACTCTTAACTCTCGCTACAATCCTGTCAACAAGAACCCTACAATCCACTGCCGTAAGCTTAGTAGAAATCAGAGGAACCCCAAGATATCTGACAGGTAATACCCCTTCCTGAAAACCAAGAATCCCAAGTAACTCTTGCTTAGTCTCAGAAGACATACCAGCCACAAAAAGATTGCTCTTGCTAGGATTAGGAATCAACCCAGAAAGAGCTTGGAACTGACCAAGGACAACATTAACTGCAGCAACTGACTCCCTCTCTGCCCTACAGAAAACCATAAGATCATCCGCAAAGCATAAATGCGAAATACCAATCTTCCCACACCGCCAATGGTATGCAAACTGACCCTCCTGCTCCATAATATGCATCAACCCCGAGAAGACCTCCATAGCTAGCACAAATAAATAAGGGGACATAGGATCCCCCTGCCTCAAACCTCGGCCACTAGCAAAGAAACCATTCAACTCGCCATTGATAGAAATCGAGAAACGGGGAGTGGAAATGCACTCAGAAATCCAAGTTATCATCTGCTCTGGGAAGCCTAAAATTTGTAAAATAGCCACTAAGAAATCCCACCGCACAGAATCATAAGCTTTCATTAAATCTACCTGCAGTGCACACCTAGGATGACCCCCATCACGATGATAGTTCCTTAACAATTCCTGCGACAGTAATATATTATCACTAATCCTCCTACCAGCAACGAAGGCCGACTGAAAAGGACTAACAACATCAGGCAGCACCATCTAAACACGATTCGCAATAATTTTGGCAATGCATTTGTAGATAGTGTTACAACACGAAATAGGCCTAAAATCCCCAACCTTAGAAGGATTAGGAACCTTTGGAATAAGAGCAACCACAGTAGCATTCACTTGCTTGAGCAATCTCCCGGAGCTAAAAAACGAATGAATAGCACGAAGAAAGTCATCACTAACAACAGACCAAGCTTTCTTGAAGAAAGTAGCATTATACCCATCCGGACCAGGAGCTTTATTATCTTTTAAAGAGAAGAAAACTGCCTTAATTTCAACATCACTAACCTCTCTACCCAAGATAGCACACTAATCACCAGAAATACGCTTCGGGAGAGCCCGCCTCACTAAATCAAGGTCAATCCTAGGGCATCCAGCAGGCTGTCTCAGAAGTGTCTCAAAGAAGTTCACCACCAATGATTTAACTTCACTAGGCTCCTCCACACGACTACCACGCTCATCGGTAAGAGATAATACCTTACTCCTACTATATCTTTGTCTCATCGATCGAAAAAAGAACTTAGAATTCCTATCTCCCAAATTAATCCACTGAACCCGGGACTTTTGTCTCAAAAAACTCTCTTCATCTCTACTCAAATCACCATAAAGCTTCACCAACCGAGACTCCTCCCCATGTAAAGAAATGTTCGTAGGCTGCCTCTGAATATCCCATTGCACAGACTCTAAATCATGCTTAGCTTGCTGCACCCTAGAAGACAAGTCAGAATAACACTCCCTATTAAGTTTCTTAAGCTCCACTTTCAATCTTTTTAGCTTCTTACATAGCTGAAACATAGGAGACCCATCCACCCTGTCCGCCCAAACTCGATCCACCAAGGATAAAAATTCTGGATGATCCGCCCAGAAATCAAAAAACTTAAAAGGCATCCGTCGCCGAGGGAGATCCACAATCTTAACAATCATAGGAGAGTGATCAGAAACACTGGAAGGAAGAAAATGCGCCTCAGAACCTCGAAATGAAATATCCCACTTCAAATTGACCAAAGCTCGATCTAACTTTCGAAGAATAGGATCAACCGTACGATGATTAGACCATGTATAGAAGCACCCATTAAATCGCAGATCATCCAACCCAGACTCAGCTAAACAATTAGAAAAGTCGTCTTTCCAATGTGGCCAAGAATTGGATCCTCCAACACTTTCAACCGAAGACTTAATAGCATTAAAGTCACCCATCACAATCCAAGCACCATTCTCCCATTCCACTCCGCGCGCCACTAAATCAGCCCACAACGCCTCCCTACGAACATTACAATTATCACCGTACACTATCGATATCATACACTCCCAAGTAGAATCAACAGAAGAAACTTTACAATGGATAACTTGTTCAGAAGTTCCGACAACCAAAACAGTAACATTGAACGGATTCCAACAAACCCAAATCCTCCCCAAAGAGGAAAAATTATAATTGCACTCCACCTTCCAAGACCGGTCAATGGTCTTAAGAATAACATCTTTATTTTTCTCCAAAACTTTCGTTTCCACTAAACCACACAAAGACAATTTCTCATCTTTAATCAAATTGCGAACCTCTCTTTGCTTCAAAGGGTCATTAAGACCCCTAATATTCCAGCATCCAAAAATCATAATAAATATACAAAGATAAGAAGAATCCCCCACAAATCTATCTCCACTTACCCCCCTTAGGGGAGGAGTGCTTCTTATTCTTCTTACCCTTACTACTAGAACCTTTCTTCTTCTTTTTCTTTTCCAGAGAATCCTTAACTTTTGAAGCCAAAGCATTACGAGGAGGACTAGAATCACTACCATCCTCACCATGACCAGCCTCATCCTTATCACAAAGAGTATCCCTGTCATCAACATAACCATTAGCCCCATCCTTACAAAGAACAGCCTCTGCATCACAAACAGTGTCCAGAATTGCTAAAGGAGTACCTTCTTCCGTTACTTCCAAATTCAGAGTATGGTCATTGCCCTCCATTGGCACTAAATTAAGATGATTATCAATATTTTCCACAAGCGGAACACTAGCATTGTTCCCCATAGTAGATAATTCTCCACCCTTGTTCCTTTTTTTAACCTCAACCCAAACCGGTCGTTTAGGCCCCAACGAGTCTTCTTGCCTCTTCTTCATATCATGAACATCAACCCCTCTATTTCCTGTAACCAGATTCACATTGTCACCCAAATCTTGAACACTTGGTTTACATATACCCGACGCATGCCCAAACACCTTACAAATATTACACCTAGAAGGAAGCCACTCATAAACAGCATAAATAGTTTTCCACTCCCCATTAGCACATTGAATATCAAACTCATTAATGACATCCTTCGAAGCATCAACCTCAACACACACACGAGCAAAGCTCAGACGTTTCCTAGCTAATGTAATGTGATCGGCATGTAATGGGATGCCCAAAGCACTAACTACAAAACTCAGACCCTGATGTGAACCCGTAAGGTTATATAACCCCCAAACCCACACTCAATTTGTTTTACACCCAAGAACTCCCAAAAAAATCAGATTCTTCAACCTTCTAGACTCGATGAATACTCAATCCACGAACCCAGAAGTATAAACACTCAAGAACGCCACAAAGGAAGCCTTCCTTTGATAAGTTCAGTAGTTCTATCAAGAACAAGTAGGTGAAACGAAATTTCACTCAGTTTTTGTATTAATGATCAATGGTTCCATAAAATGACTTACAAATGAGTTTAAATAGAAAATGAAATGTCTTGGAACAACCCTCCAAGCATGGGAAACGAAAACAAGTAAAGGAAGGTGTGATTTGTTGACTAGGAAGCTTTGAACTCAATAAAAACGTGCTACACAATTATCAAATGAAGATAACACAATTGTCAAAGTAAGACAGCTTCTGGATACTTTGAAATAACCGACTATATCTTCCTCGTGTGACCTCCAATGGATCTGATTCCAAATTGAAAATTGAAGATAAGATCATGAACTTTGAAAAGTCCTACTCACAAGTCTCTAGAAACCTAACCGTTCACACGTTATGAATTTCCAAAGTTATCCCTTCGAATTAGCAAGTTGCATCTTCCTTAACTTGAATTACATTCACTAAGGTTGGGCCCTCCTTTTGCAAGTCCATTCCTTCCATGGGCCTCCATGAATATGCCTGAACCCAAATCCCTTGAATTAGCCCACTCAATGCATTTTTGAATTTCTTAGCACGTGCTCTTGTAACCGGCCCAACGGGAACTTGGATTGGATCCGCATTCCATGCCCTTGTGCTAGATAAGTCTTCATCATTCCCCTCCTCTTGAAAAGGATTTGTCCTCAAATCAGGGTCATCACCTGCATCAAAAGGACTTAAATCAGAAACATTGAATGTAGCACTTACATTATACTCACCGGGCAAGTCTAGCTTATACGCATTATCATTGATGCGTTCTAGGACTTGAAAAGGACCATCCCCTCTAGGTAGTAGCTTGGATTTCCTCTGGGTTGGAAAGCGCTCCTTGCGCATATGCACCCAAACCCATTCTCCAGGTTCGAAGACCATCTGTCGTCGGCCCTTATTGGCTTGTTTTTCATATTGCTCCGTTCGCCGTTCAATGTTGACCTTTGCTTTCTCATGAATCTGCTTTACAAGTTCAGCTTTTCTTTTCCCATCTAAATTCACATGCTCAGACATTGGTAATGGTGATAAATCCAAAGGAGTTAAAGGATTAAAACCATAAACAATCTCAAATGGTGAAAATTTAGTAGCAGAATGAACAGAACGATTATAAGCAAACTCAACATGCGGTAAGCATTCTTCCCATGTTTTAATGTTCTTTTTGATAATTGCACGCAACAAGGTAGATAAGGTCCTATTTACTACTTCTGTTTGACCATCAGTTTGAGGATGACAAGTAGTTGAAAACAACAACTTAGTTCCTAACTTAGCCCATAAGGTCTTCCAGAAATAACTTAAGAACTTAGCATCCCTATCAGAAACAATTGTTCTAGGCACGCCATGTAAGCGAACAATTTCTTTAAAGAACAAATTTGCAACATGTGAAGCATCATCAGTCTTGTGACATGGAATAAAATGTGCCATTTTAGAAAATCTATCCACGACAACAAACACGGAATCTCTTCCCCTTTTTGACCTAGGCAAACCTAATACAAAATCCATTGAAATATCAATCCAAGGTTCACTAGGAATTGGAAGTGGTGTATATAAGCCATGGGGTTGTACTCGGGATTTCGCTTGCCTACATGTGACACATCTACCACAAAGTCTCTCAACATCTCATTTCATGTGTGGCCAATAGAAGTGTTCTTGCAGAACGGCTAAGGTTTTAGCTACCCCAAAGTGTCCCATTAGCCCTCCCCCATGTGATTCTCTCACCAGCAAATCTCGCAAGGAACAATTTGGTATACACAATTTATTGTCTCGAAACAAGAAACCCTCATGTCTAAAATACTTACCACTGGCACTCTTTTCACAAGATACATAATCTTCACAAAAATCACAATTTAAAGGATATAAATCTTTAATATGCTCAAAACCAAGAATCTTAGCATCAAGAGTAGATAGAAGAGTATACCTTCGAGAAAGTGCATCAGCAACGATGTTCTCCTTACCTTGTTTATATCGAATAATGTACGGAAAAGTCTCAATGAATTCGACCCATCGTGCATGCCTCTTATTCAACTTGTGTTGGCCTTTAAGGTGTTTTAAGGACTCATGATCGGTGTGAATCACGAATTCTTTAGGCCACAAGTAATGTTGCCATGTCTGTAAAGCCCGAACCAATGCATACAGCTCTTTATCATAAGTCGGGTAGTTTAAGGCTGCCCCACTTAGTTTCTCACTGAAGTAAGCAATTGGTCGTCCCTCCTGCATTAATACTGCACCTATACCAATACCTGAAGCATCACATTCAATTTCAAACGTTTTATTAAAGTTAGGTAAAGACAATAAAGGGGCGTTGGTCAGCTTTTGCTTAATCAATTGAAACGCCTTCTCTTGTTCTTCTCCCCACTTGAATCCAACGTTCTTTTTTATTACTTCGGTAAGCGGTGCGGCCAATGAGCTAAAATCTTTCACAAACCGTCGGTAGAAACTAGCAAGTCCATGAAAACTTCTTACATTACCTATAGTTGTGGGACTCGGCCACTCTTGAATTGCACATACCTTCTCCTCATCAACCTGTATACCCTGTGCACTAACAACAAATCCTAGAAACACAAGTTTATTGGTGCAAAAGGTACACTTTTTCAGATTAGCAAAGAACTTTTCTTTCCTGAGTACATCTAAGACAGATTTTAAATGCACTAAATGTTCATCCAAGTTTTTGCTATATATGAGAATATCATCAAAATAAACAACTACGAATTGTCCAATGAAAGCTCGCAAAACATGGTTCATTAATCTCATGAAAGTACTAGGAGCATTAGTTAACCCAAAAGGCATAACTAACCATTCATACAAACCATATTTTGTTTTAAACGCAGTTTTCCACTCATCACCTTCTTTCATTCTAATCTGATGGTATCCACTTTTCAAATCAACTTTAGAAAATACACAAGAACCATGCAATTCATCTAGCATATCATCTAAGCGAGGAATAGGATGTCGATACTTTACCGTTATATTGTTAACAGCTCGGCAATCAACACACATTCTCCATGAGCCGTCCTTCTTAGGAACCAAAATAACTGGAACAGCACAAGGACTCATGCTTTCCTGAACATACCCTTTTTTCATTAATTCATCAACCTGCCTTTGAAGCTCCTTTGTCTCCTCAGGATTACTGCGATAGGCTGGTCGGTTTGGAATGGTTGCGCCGGGTACAAAATCAATTTGATGCTCAATCCCTCGAATAGGTGGCAAACCATCTGGAATTTCCTCGGGAAAAACATCATCAAATTCCTGCAAGAGAGATAAAACAGAGCAAGGCAAAGAAGCCTCAAATTGGTTAACATTTAAACATTCTTCCTTATACATAAGTATAAGTATGGGTTTGTTGGACAACATCGCTCTTTTAACATCACTCGCTCTAGCATAAAATTTTGTTTTTCTCTCTTCTTTTCTTTCAATGGCCGTTTCTCTCTCATTTTTCTCTTTCTTTTTTGTCTCGACCTCTTTTTCTTTTGCTCTCATTTTCTTTTTCTCACTCTCTTGTTGCAACCTCAATTGATCCTCATAAACTTGTTGTGGTGTCAAAGGAACTATCATCATCCCCACTTTTAAGCTCACGTTCTCTCTCAGATACATCTCCGAAAACACCACGCCTATTTTGTCTACCTAAGTTCAAAGGCTGTTCCCTTTGTATACGAGCTATAACCTCATCTTGTTGATCCATCCTATCTCTAATATCCCCAAAAACCACGTTCATTCGCTCGAATTGCTGCTGCATGGCCTTCAGAACAATGGACATGTTCTCCTCTCTAGGTGTTGAATCACTTTGGTTCGACATTATAGAAAGCTGCAATGAAAGAGTTAGAAAAAAATCCTCACAATCCTCACGTGTTTGCACTAAAGATACCACTCCACTCGTGTTTCACTCTAATAGGCTTTTCTCGATGCTGTGCTCACACTCTCTTGCCTTTTTCCACTCTTTATTTTCACCCTCAAGTCCTATAAGAACTAATTGAACTTAACAAAGAAGAAATAACCAATGTATGAATATTCTAACCAACAAAAAACCCACGAAATAACAACACAACCAGAATATATATATATATATATATATATATATATATATTTTTTTGGATAATGATTTTTTTTTATTTTTTTTTTGGATAATGAACACAACTCACAACACAACCTAGAATAGTCAACAAAGAAAAGAACTTAGGATACAAGCACGAATTTGTGTAGAACTCAAAGAAATCTTAGGATACAAGCACGAATTGGTGTAGAACTCAAAGAAGTCTTAGGATACAAGCACAAATTTGTGTAGAAGTCAAAGAAATCTTAGGATATAAGAAGAATTTGTATAGAAGTCTTGTTCTAATTTTTTTTTTTTTTTTGAAATTTTAATATAATCAATACACAAAATCTTCAAGAAGAACAAGCAAGAAAAAAGAGCAAACAATAAAATGCAGAAGCTATGAATTAAAAGGACGAAAAATTCAAAGATAAATCAAACCTAATTTTGGAACTTTGGCTCTGATACCAAATGATGCGAACCCCGCCAACTTGTGACGAAACCCGTAACCAGCTCTGATACCAAATGATGTGAACCCGTAAGGTTATATAACCCCCAAACCCACACTCAATTTGTTTTACACCCAAGAACTCCCAAAAAAATCATATTCTTCAACCTTCTAGACCCGATGAATACTCAATCCACGAACCCAGAAGTATAAACACTCAAGAACGCCACAAAGGAAGCCTTCCTTTGATAAGTTCAGTAGTTCTATCAAGAACAAGTAGGTGAAACGAAATTTCACTCAGTTTTTGTATTAATGATCAATGGTTCCATAAAATGACTTACAAATGAGTTTAAATAGAAAATGAAATGTCTTGGAACAACCCTCCAAGCATGGGAAACGAAAACAAGTAAAGAAAGGTGTGATTTGTTGACTAGGAAGCTTTGAACTCAATAAAAACGTGCAACACAATTATCAAATGAAGATAACACAATTGTCAAAGTAAGACAGCTTCTGGATACTTTGAAATAACCGACTATATCTTCCTCGTGTGACCCCCAATGGATCTGATTCCAAATTGAAAATTGAAGATAAGATCATGAACTTTGAAAAGTCCTACTCACAAGTCTCTAGAAACCTAACCGTTCACACGTTATGAATTTCCAAAGTTATCCCTTCGAATTAGCAAGTTGCATCTTCCTTAACTTGAATTACATTCACTAAGGTTGGGCCCTCCTTTTGCAAGTCCATTCCTTCCATGGGCCTCCATGAATATGCCTGAACCCAAATCCCTTGAATTAGCCCACTCAATGCATTTTTGAATTTCTTAGCACGTGCTCTTGTAACCGGCCCAACGGGAACTTGGATTGGATCCGCATTCCATGCCCTTGTGCTAGATAAGTCTTCATCAGACCCTTAGAAGTCCAATATTCAAAAGGTAGATTATAAAGTTTAACCCATACAGGAATATTGCGTAACTCATCTTTAGACAAGGATAAACTAGGCTGCCACCTTTTAAGAACAAGCAATTTATTCACTATATGCCATGGACCTTTTTCAAGAACTTCACAAGCATGGTCAAGACTATCAAACTTGAAAATAAAGAACCCTTGTTCCGAAGATAAGACTTCTTTAAGGCCAAACCTACCCCAAATTTTATGAACTACTGAATTCACTACGGGGAATGGAATTCGCTTATCCAGAAAGTACGCTATCAAGGAAGTTCTCCATTCTTCACTTCCCTCAATAGCTACCTCAACCGGAGGGCTAACTTTAATTCTTCCATTTTCTTCAGTAGGTTTAAAATATTGTAAGGATTCAAAGGTAGAAGATCGTACCTCACAAGCAATAGGAGAAGAATTCTGGACAGCCTTAGCATAAGATGGTTTCAGCCCTTGATCATGCCTGGAAGAAGGTGTTGAAAATGGTCCAAGATCAGCCCCTCCTTGTCCAAAGCTACCAAGACCCGAAATTGAGCCCAAAGCACTCGATTTCGGCCCAATTACACCCACATCAGACCCAAAGTGCAAGTTACCAAGCTTTTCCTTTCTATTATCATCTCTTGCAAGCCCAAATCCACCATAATTCGAAGGTGATTCAATAACATTAATCCTTGGCCCATATAATTTTGTAGAATCAGCCCCATTAGCTCCAATTTCGTGCCTAACATTACCAATACCCGAAATTGAACCCAAAGCCCCACATTTTGACTCTATTACCCCCATTCCTTGCTGAATACTTTTATTTAGTGAAGGAAGGTCAACAACAACCACCTTCCTTTGACAATTTTGGCCATTAATGTCAACATTAGCATCCTTATGTTGAAAAATCCGCCCATGAGAATCATCCATCCTTTGAATTATTTGCCCATTGCACATGTCTCCAACCACCATTTGAAAATTTTGTCCATTATTATCTCTATGCAACACCTCATTCAACAAGTCTTCACCCTTTTCATCAATGTCAACCACACCTTTCTTCTTGTCCAATCCCGAAATAGTTGAAAGACAACCAACCTTAACACAATTTTCACCCAAAACCAGATTTGCATCTTTCTCAACATGCAACCCCCCATGAAGAACATCACCATGCTTGCCTTCAATCCCATTAGCACAACCAACAGCTCCATTTGCAAGCTTTCCATCACTCAAATTCGCCAACCCACCATGTCTTGCACTATCAACCAGATTTATATCAAACACAACTTGATCTTGCACATCCAACTTGCTACAATTTGAAAGAGACACACCAGCTCTTTCTCTACCTTTGGAAACATGTTCTCCATCCTTCTTTACACCATCAACAAGAGATGATCTACCATGACAGCCCATCACTAGCCCTTTATGACAACCGTTTATTTCATTAGACATTAAAGAAGAAACAATGTCTCCACTCTTCATTCCACCCTTCTTTACATCACCAGCAGCTAATGAACCACCAACCATGGCTCCAACCAATATAACAAGAAGAAGATGATGATCACAACCCAACAATAAAGACAAAACGCAGCTCAAAATCACAAGCAAAATCAGTCACAAGATTGGCCAAAGTAGAATCATCCACCATGGCAAACAAGCAAACCAGAACTGCCCAGAAAATAAGGGAAAACGGACCAGCAAAATAACACTAAAAGAGAGGGAGATGAGCTCGTGATCATCAAGAGGAAGATGAAGATAATAAACCCAACCAAAAGGAAAAACGCAGCTCAAGAACACAAGTAATAACACTCATAAGATTGGTAAAGAAAAAACAAAAACGGACCAGCAAACCTAAAACTAAAGGAAAACGAAATTTGAGCTTGTAATCATCAAAAGAAATCAATAATGATCACAAAGAGAGAATAGAAAAAAATCAAGAAGAACACTCAAAAATATTCTAGGGAGAAGGCAGAGCATTTTCTCTCTCTAGTTGAGGCAAGATGTTGAACCATGTTTTGCATGCTTTTATTGGAAGATTTGTGGTTGTTTACTTTGATGACATTCTGATTTATAGCAAAAACTTGGATGAGCATGTTGAACATTTAAAACTTGTTTTAGGTGTTTTAAGAACCGAAAAGTTGTTTGCTAATTTTAAAAAGTGCACATTTTGCACGGATAAGTTGGTATTTTTGGTTTTGTTGTTAGTGCTAAAGGAATTGGGGTTGATGAAGAAAATGTTAAGGCAATTAAGGAGTGGCCGAAACCTACAAGTGTGGGACAAGTGAGAAGTTTTCATGGGTTGGCTAGTTTCTATAGGAGATTTGTGAAAGACTTTAGTAATCTAGCTGCAACTTTAACTGAACTTATCAAAAAGAATGTCGATTTTAAGTGGGGTAATGAACAAAGAAAAGACATTTAACTTGATTAAGGAAAAATTAACTAATGCACCTTTACTTGCTTTGCCTGACTTTGCTAAAGCTTTTGAGATTGAGTGTGATGCTTCAGGAATAGGTATGGGAGCTGTTCTAATGCAAGAAGGACGTTCCATTGCATTTTTTAGTGAGAAAATAAGTGGAGCAGCCTTGAATTATCCTACCTATGACAAGGAGATGTATGCTTTGGTTAGGGCATTGGAAACTTGGCAACACTACCTTTGGCCGAAAGAATTTGTGATTCACACGGATCATGAGTTCTTGAAGCATTTAAAGGGGCAGCACAAGCTAAATAAGCGGGCATGCCAAGTGGGTGGAGTTCATAGAAACATTTCCATACGTGATCAAGTACAAAAAAGGTAAGGAAAACGTAGTCGCTGATGCTCTGTCTAGAAGGTACGTTTTACTTTCTACTTTGGATGCTAGATTGTTTGGTTTTGACTACATTAAAGAATTGTATGTGGAAGATGCTGATTTTGGCAATATATTCAATGCATGTGAAAATGTTGCATTTGGCAAGTTTTATAGGCATGATGGATTTTTGTTTAGAGAAACTAAATTATGCTTGCCTAACAGTTCTTTGCTTGAATTGCTTGTGAGGGAAGCTCATGGGGGCGGTTTGACGGGGCATTTTGGTATAGCCAAGACACTAGATGTTTTGCATGAAAACTTCTTTTGGCCTCATATGAAACGTGATGTAGAAAGAATTTGTGAGAAATGCATTACGTGTAGACAAGCTAAGTCTAAGGTTAAGCCTCATGGTTTGTATACTCCTTTACCTATACCTAGTGGACCTTGGATTGATATTTCTATGGATTTTATTGGAAGATTTGTGGTTGTTTACTTTGATGACATTCTGATTTATAGCAAAAACTTGGATGAGCATGTTGAACATTTAAAACTTGTTTTAGGTGTTTTAAGAACCGAAAAGTTGTTTGCTAATTTTAAAAAGTGCACATTTTGCACGGATAAGTTGGTATTTTTGGTTTTGTTGTTAGTGCTAAAGGAATTGGGGTTGATGAAGAAAATGTTAAGGCAATTAAGGAGTGGCCGAAACCTACAAGTGTGGGACAAGTGAGAAGTTTTCATGGGTTGGCTAGTTTCTATAGGAGATTTGTGAAAGACTTTAGTAATCTAGCTGCACCTTTAACTGAACTTATCAAAAAGAATGTCGATTTTAAGTGGGGTAATGAACAAAGAAAAGACATTTAACTTGATTAAGGAAAAATTAACTAATGCACCTTTACTTGCTTTGCCTGACTTTGCTAAAGCTTTTGAGATTGAGTGTGATGCTTCAGGAATAGGTATGGGAGCTGTTCTAATGCAAGAAGGACGTTCCATTGCATTTTTTAGTGAGAAAATAAGTGGAGCAGCCTTGAATTATCCTACCTATGACAAGGAGATGTATGCTTTGGTTAGGGCATTGGAAACTTGGCAATACTACCTTTGGCCGAAAGAATTTGTGATTCACACGGATCATGAGTTCTTGAAGCATTTAAAGGGGCAGCACAAGCTAAATAAGCGGGCATGCCAAGTGGGTGGAGTTCATAGAAACATTTCCATACGTGATCAAGTACAAAAAAGGTAAGGAAAACGTAGTCGCTGATGCTCTGTCTAGAAGGTACGTTTTACTTTCTACTTTGGATGCTAGATTGTTTGGTTTTGACTACATTAAAGAATTGTATGTGGAAGATGCTGATTTTGGCAATATATTCAATGCATGTGAAAATGTTGCATTTGGCAAGTTTTATAGGCATGATGGATTTTTGTTTAGAGAAACTAAATTATGCTTGCCTAACAGTTCTTTGCGTGAATTGCTTGTGAGGGAAGCTCATGGGGGCGGTTTGACGGGGCATTTTGGTATAGCCAAGACACTAGATGTTTTGCATGAAAACTTCTTTTGGCCTCATATGAAACGTGATGTAGAAAGAATTTGTGAGAAATGCATTACGTGTAGACAAGCTAAGTCTAAGGTTAAGCCTCATGGTTTGTATACTCCTTTACCTATACCTAGTGGACCTTGGATTGATATTTCTATGGATTTTATGCTGGGTTTAACTAGGTCAAAGAGGGGTAGGGATTCTATAGATGTGGTTGTTGATAGGTTTTCTAAAATGGCACATTTCATTCCTTGTCATAAAACTAATGATGCATCACATATTGCTGATTTGTTTTTCAAAGAAATCGTTAGATTGCATGGCATGCCTAAAACCATTGTTTCGGATAGAGATGCTAAGTTCTTAAACTACTTTTGGAAAACTTTATGGGACAAGTTAGGAACTAAACTTTTATTTTCTACTACTTGTCATCCACAAACTGATGGTCAAACTGAAGTAATTAATAGGACTTTATCTGCCTTGTTGCGTGCTATAATACAAAAGAACTTGAAACATGGGAAGATTGTTTACCGCATGTAGAGTTTGCTTATAATAGGAGTGTGCATTTTGCAACTCATTTTTCGCCTTTTGAAATTGTGTATGGTTTTAACCCATTGACTCCTTTGGATTTAATTCCTTTACCTGTGACTGAGCATGTTAACTTGGATGGAAAGAAAAAGGCAGAGTTTGTTAAGCAAATCCATGAAAAGGCTAGGCAAAACATCGAGAGGAGAATTAAGCAATATGCCAACCAAGCTAATAAAGGGCGCAAGAAAGTTGTGTTTGAACCCAGTGATTGGGTGTGGTTGCATATGAGGAAGGAACGGTTTCCAGTCCAGCGGCGTTCTAAACTACTTTCAAGGGGAGATGGCCCATTTCAAGTGATTGAAAGGATCAATAACAATGCCTACAAGTTAGATCTTCCAGGTGAGTATAATGTTAGTGCAAGCTTCAATGTTTCTGATTTATCTCCTTTTGATGTAGGTGATGATTTGAGGACAAATCCTTTTCAAGAGGGAGGGAATGATGAGAATAAAGGAGTTGTACCAAGGGATCCATCGCATGTTCCGGTTGGGCCAATAACAAGGGCAAGGGCTAAGAGATTCAAAGAAGCACTCAATGGCCTAATTCAAGACACATGGGCTGACTCTGAATTATTAAAGTCCAAGATGAACCCACATGAAGACCAAGGCTTGATTAACATCATCAAGGCAATTGAGTGGGCCGAATAAGAGAAGGCTTGGGAGTGTGGCACAATTTCGGTTTGGGCTTGATTTAATAGTTGCTTGTTTTAGTTTTGTCCATTTGTAAGGCAATTATGGCCATTCTAGTTTCTGTTTGTAAGGCCTTAATGGCTATCTTGTTTCCTTTCCTTTGTTTTAGGGTTTTATTATATAAGGATATTGATGGATGTAAGAAGGGTACTTTTGATTTTGAATGAAAATTGAGAGAGTTTTCTCTTTGTTCTTTGAGAACTAACTGGAACTTATCAGAATTCTATGTGGCGTTCCTCCTTGACTTATCAATCGAGTATTTCATCCTTGATTGTGGCGTCCTTCTTTATACCAAGGTTCACATCTCGATATAGGTATTGGGTCGCGGTTTCCATCCGAACCAGTGGTTAGAATGAACTTCGGCATCAATCTTGATACAATCGACTGGGTTCGTATCACAAGTTTCCAATGCCCTAACCAAAGCATACATCTCCTTGTTATATAGTTAGGATAATTCAAGATTGCTCCACTTATTTTCTCACTAAAAAATGCAATGGGACGTTCTTCTTGCATTAGAACAGCTCCCATACCTATTCCTGAAGCATTACACTCAATCTCAAAAGCTTTAGCAAAGTCAAGCAAAGCAAGCAAATGTGCATTAGTTAATTTTTCCTTAATCAAGTTAAATGACTTTTCTTGTTCATTACCCCACTTAAAACCCACATTCTTTTTAATAACTTCAGTTAAAGGTGCAGCTAGACTACTAAAGTCTTTCACAAACCTCCTATAGAAACTAGCCAACCCATGAAAACTTCTCACTTATCCCACACTTGTAGGTTTCAGCCACTCCTTAATTGCCTTAACCTTTTCTTCATCAACCCTAATTCCTTTAGCACTAACAACAAAACCCAGAAATACAAGCTTATCCGTGCAAAAGGTACACTTCTTAAAATTAGCAAACAACTTTTCGGTTCTTTTTTTGGATAATGTAAGTATATTAACCAAAGAGACAAAACAAAAGCAAAGGGGCATACCCCAGCGAGAAGATCACAAGGTCAGACAAGGGACAGGCCCCCTACCAACCGAAACTCAAAAAACAGCAAAGCAATAAAAGTTAAGCACAAACCCTGTCATAGGGTGCAGCTAAAAGAAACCATCAAACCGACAGCAAAAGGGACAAACCCCCTAAAAGGCAAAACAAACGAATTACAAAAAAATAGAATCAGATAAACCCCAAGACTGGTGGAGCCACCTATTAGTAGGAGAAGGCACCACACCAGATAAGGAATTAAGACGTATACAAACATCTTTAACAATGGAACGAACAACCACGGAAACAGGTTTAGGTAACTCGCCATGCATCCTAGCATTCCGCTCGCGCCAAATAGCATAGACAGCAGCCGCAAGCATAATACGCACCACCCACCCACGAAGATGCCGACCGCGGAAATGGCAAGACCAAAGAATAGTAGCCTCCCAGCTCCGAGCATGAAGAGATAATCTGCACTTCCTTAAAAGAGCAAACCAAACCTCACAAGAATAAGAACAATCAAAAAAGAGATGAGGAACATCCTCACAACTCCCTCCACAAAACACACAATGAATAGCCGGAATCAAGCCATAAATAAAAAGCTTATCCTGAGTAGAAAGAGCACCCCTAATGGCCAGCCACAAGATGAAAGCATGTCTAGGAATTGATTTAGAAAGCCAAACGGACCTAAACCAATCCACCGCTGGCTGCCGGGACCGAAGAGCCTCCCAAGCATTTTTTTTTTGGATAATGTAAGTATATTAACCAAAGAGACAAAACAAAAGCAAAGGAGCATACCCCAGCGAGAAGATCACAATGTCAGACAAGGGACAGGCCCCCTACCAACCGAAACTCAAAAAACAGCAAAGCAATAAAAGCTAAGCACAAACCCTATCATAGGGTACAGCCAAAAGAACCCACCAAACCCCACAAAAGGCAAAACAAGCGAATTACAAAAAAATAGAATCAGATAAACCCCAAGACTGGTGGAGCCACCTATTAGTAGGAGAAGGCATCACACCAGATAAGGAATTAAGACGCATACAAACATCTCTGACAATGGAACGAACAACCATGGTAACAGGTTTAGGTAACTCGCCATGCATCCTAGCATTCCGCTCACGCCAAATAGCATAGACAGCAGCCGCAAGCATAATACGCACCACCCACCCACGAAGTTGCCGACCGCGGAAATGGCAAGACCAAAGAATAGTATCCTCCCAACTCCGAGCACGCAGAGGTAATCTGCACCTCCTTAAAAGAGCAAACCAAACCTCGCAAGAATAAGAACACTCAAAAAAGAGGTGAGGGACATCCTCACAACTCCCTCCACAAAACACACAACGAATAGCCGGAATCAAGCCATAAACAAGAAGCTTATCCTGAGTAGAAAGAGCACCCCTAATGGCCAACCACAAGATGAAAGCATGTCTAGGAATTGATTTAGAATGCCAAACGGACCTAAACCAATCCACCGCTGGCTGCCGGGACCGAAGAGCCTCCCAAGCATTACGAATAGAGAAAGCCCCCCGAGAGTCCTCAACCCAACACAAAGTATCAGCTTGAGAGTTATTAGGCCTGAAGGAAGCAGGGATACCACTGATAATGTCCATCCAATTCCCGGTCAGGGAACGAGGCCAAGCCCAATCCCTCCCCTGAACAACATCCGCCACCCTAGCATGAAGACCAAAACCAGAATCATAAATAATCCGTCGCCCAAACACCTCCACCAAAGGACCCAACGGATGCCAATAATCAAACCAAAGAGAAATATACTCCTCATTACCCACCCGAAACTGCATCAACCGCCGCACAAGACACCGAAGGCCTAGAATTTTCCTCCAACTACACGAGCAATCCCCAGGGCACCTAATCTCCCCCACATTCTTTCCCTTAAGCAGAGTAGATCTAACCCACGAGACCCAGACAGAAGACCTCAAATTGCTACAGACAGCCCACAAATGCTTACTTATGGCAGCTTTATTCCAACACCTAACGCTCTTAATACCGAGCCCACCCTCTTCCTTTGGTAAACACACCGAAGACCATGCAACCTTTGCCCCACCTTTACCTAAATCTGAACCCTTCCAAAGAAAACTACGCAAAGTAGTTTCAACCTTAATCACCACTGACTTAGGCAAGATAAAAATGGAGGACCAATACACCTGAATAGAGAACAATACAGATTGAATGAGCTGAAGCCTCCCTGCAAAAGAAAGAACCCTACTAGTCCAACTCTTAACTCTCGCTACAATCCTGTCAACAAGAACCCTACAATCCACTGCCGTAAGCTTAGTAGAAATCAGAGGAACCCCAAGATATCTGACAGGTAATACCCCTTCCTGAAAACCAAGAATCCCAAGTAACTCTTGCTTAGTCTCAGAAGACACACCAGCCACAAAAAGATTGCTCTTGCTAGGATTAGGAATCAACCCAGAAAGAGCTTGGAACTGACCAAGGAATACATTAACTGCAGCAACTGACTCCCTCTCTGCCCTACAGAAAACCATAAGATCATCCGCAAAGCATAAATGCGAAATACCAATCTTCCCACACCGCCAATGGTATGCAAACTGACCCTCCTGCTCCATAATATGCATCAACCCCGAGAAGACCTCCATAGCCAGCACAAATAAATAAGGGGACATAGGATCCCCCTGCCTCAAACCTCGGCCACTAGCAAAGAAACCATTCAACTCGCTATTGATAGAAATCGAGAAACGGGGAGTGGAAATGCACTCAGAAATCCAAGTTATCATCTGCCCTGGGAAGCCTAAAATCTGTAAAATAGCCACTAAGAAATCCCACCGCACAGAATCATAAGCTTTCATTAAATCGACCTTCAGCACACACCTAGGATGACCCCCATCACGATGATAGTTCCTTAACAATTCCTGCGACAGTAATATATTATCACTAATCCTTCTACCAGCAACGAAGGCCGACTGAAAAGGACTAACAACATCAGGCAGCACCATCTGAACACGATTTGCAATAATTTTGGCAATGCATTTGTAGATAGTGTTACAACACGAAATAGGCCTAAAATCCCCAACCTTAGAAGGATTAGGAACCTTTGGAATAAGAGCAACCACAGTAGCATTCACTTGCTTGAGCAATCTCCCGGACCTAAAAAATGAATGAATAGCACGAAGAAAATCATCACCAACAACAGACCAAGCTTTCTTGAAGAAAGTAGCATTATACCCATCCGGACCAGGAGCTTTATTATCTTTTAAAGACAACAAAACTGCCTTAATTTCAACATCACTAACCTCTCTACCCAAGGTAGCACACTGATCACCAGAAATACGCTTCGGGAGAGCCCGCCTCACTAAATCAAGGTCAATCCTAGGGCATCCAGCAGGCTGTCTCAGAAGTGTCTCAAAGAAGTTCACCACCAATGATTTAACTTCACTAGGCTCCTTCACACGACTACCATGCTCATCGGTAAGAGATAATACCTTACTCCTACTATATCTTTGTCTCATCGATCGAAAAAAGAACTTAGAATTCCTATCTCCCAAATTAATCCACTAAACCCGGGACTTTTGTCTCAAAAAACTCTCCTCATCTCTACTCAAGTCACCATAAAGCTTCACCAACCGAGACTCCTCCTCATGTAAAGAAGCGTTCGTAGGCTGCCTCTGAATATCCCATTGCACAGACTCTAAATCATGTTTAGCTTGCTGCACCATAGAAAACAAGTCAGAATAACACTCCTTATTAAGTTTCTTAAGCTCTACTTTCAATCTTTTTAGCTTCTTACATAGCTGAAACATAGGAGACCCATCCACCCTGTCCGCCCAAACCCGATCCACCAAGGATAAAAATTCTGGATGATCCGCCCAGAAATCAAAAAACTTAAAAGGAACCCGTCGCCGAGGGAGATCCACAATCTTAACAATCATAGGAGAGTGATCAGAAACACTAGAAGGAAGAAAATGCGCCTCTGAACCTCGAAAGGAAATATCCCAATTCAAGTTGACCAAAGCTCGATCTAACTTTCGAAGAATAGGATCAACCGTACGATGATTAGACCAAGTATAGAAGCACCCATTAAATCGCAGATTATCCAACCCAGACTCAGCTAAACAATTAGAAAAGTCATCTTTCCAATTAGGCCAAGAATTGGAGCCTCCAACACTCTCAACCGAAGACTTAATAGCATTAAAGTCACCCATCACAATCCAAGCATTATTCTCCCATTCCACTCCGCGCGCCACTAAATCAGCCCACAACGCCTCCCTACGAACATTACAATTATCACCGTACACAATCGAAATCATACACTCCCAAGTAGAATCAACAGAAGAAACTCTACAATGGATAACTTGTTCATAAGATCCGACAACCAAAACAGTAACATCGAACGGATTCCAACAAACCCAAATCCTCCCCAAAGAGGAAAAATTATAATTGCACTCCACCTTCCAAGACCGGTCAATGGTCTTAAGAATAACATCTTTATTTTTCTCCAGAACTTTCGTTTCCACTAAACCACACAAAGACAATTTCTCATCTTTAATCAAATTGCGAACCTCTCTTTGCTTCAAAGGGTCATTAAGACCCCTAATATTCCAGCACCCAAAAATCATAATAAATATACAAATATAAGAAGAAACCCCCACAAATCTATCTCCACTTACCCCCCTTAGGGGAGGAGTGCTTCTTATTCTTCTTACCCTTACTACTGGAACCTTTCTTCTTCTTTTTCTTTTCCAGAGAATCCTTAACTTTTGAAGCCAAAGCATTACGAGGAGGGCTAGAATCACTACCATCCTCACCATGACCAGCCTCATCATTACCACAAATAGCACCCCCATTATCACAAAGAGCATCCTTGTCATCAACATAACCATTAGCCCCATCCTTACAAAGAACAGCCCCTACATCACAAACAGTGTCCAAAATTGCTAAAGGAGTACCCTCTTCCATTACTTCCAAATTCAGAGTATGGTCATTGCCCTCCATTGGTACTAAATTAAGATGATTATTAACATTTTCCACAAGCGGAACACTAGCACTATTCCCCATAGTAGATAATTCTCCACCCTTGTTCTTTTTTTTAACCTCAACCCAAACCGGTCGTTTAGGCCCCAACGAGTCTTCGTGCCTCTTCTTCATATCATTAACATCAACCCCTCCATTTCCGGTAACCATATTCACATTGTCACCCAAATCTTGAACGCTTTGTTTACATATACCCGGCGCATGCCCAAACACCTTACAAATATTACACCTAGAAGGAAGCCACTCATAAACAGCATAAATAGTTTTCCACTCCCCATTAGCACATTGAATATCAAACTCATTAATGACATCCTTCGAAGCATCAATCTCAACACACACACGAGCAAAGCTAAGACGTTTCCTAGCTAATGTAATGTGATCGGCATGCAATGGAATGCCCAAAGCACTAACAACAAAACTCAGGCCGTTAGAAGTCCAATATTCAAACGGAAGATTGTAAAGTTTAACCCATACAGGAATATTGCGTAACTCATCTTTAGACAAGGATAAACTAGGCTGCCACCGTTTAAGAACAAGCAATTTATTCACTATATGCCATGGACCTTTTTCAAGAACTTCACAAGCATGGTCAAGACTATCAAACTTGAAAATAAAGAACCCTTGTTCCGAAGATAAAACTTCTTTAAGGCCAAACCTACCCCAAATTTTATGAACTACTGAATTCACTACGGGGAAAGGAATTCTCTTATCCACAAAGTACCCTATCAAGGAAGTTCTCCATTCTTCACTTCCCTCAATAGCTACCTCAACCGGAGGGCTAACTTTAATTCTTCCATTTTCTTCAGTTGGTTTAAAATATTGTAAGGATTCAAAGGTAGAAGATCGTACCTCACAAGCAATAGGAGAAGAATTCTGGACAGCCTTAGCATAAGATGGTTTCAGCCCTTGATCATGCATGGAAGAAGGTGTTGAAAATGGTCCAAGATCAGCCCCTCCTTGTCGAAAGCTACCAAGACCCGAAATTGAACCCAAAGCACTCGATTTCGGTCCAATTACGCCCACATTAGACCCAAAATGCAAGTTACCAAGCTTTTCCTTTCTATGATCATCTCTTGCAAGCCCAAATCCACCATAATTCGAAGGTGATTCAATAACATTAATCCTTGGCCCATCTAATTTTGTGGAATCAGTCCCATTAGCTCCAATACCCGAAATTGAGCCCAAAGCACCAAAGTTTGACTCTATTACCCCCATTCCTTGCTGACTAGTGTTATTTAGTGAAGGAAAGTCATCACCAACCACCTTCCTTTGACAATTTTGGCTATTAAGGTCAATACTAGCCACCTTATTTTGAAAAACTTGTCCATGAGAATCATTCATCATTTGAATTAATTGCCCATTGCACATGATCTCATTCAACAAGTCTTCACTCTTTTCATCAATGTCAACCATAGCTTTCTTCTTGTCTAATCCCGAAATTGTTGATTGGCCTTTGGAGTGATTGGCCTTTCATTGAGTACAAATGAGTATCTATTGGTGTATCTATCATGAGTCACATGCCTATCAAACTGCCATGGTCTTCCTAAAAGGATATGACCCGCATTCATTGGTACCACGTCACAAACAACTTCATCTTTGTATTTTTCAATTGAAAATGACACCAACACCTGTTTATTTACCCTAACTTCCCCACTATCATTCAACCATTGTAGCTTATAAGGTTTTGGGTGTTTCAAAGTTTTCAAATTCAATTTTTCCACCAAAGTAGTGCTCGCCACATTAGTACAACGCCCCCCGTCAATAATCATACTACATACCTTGTCATTAACATAGCAGCGGGTGTGCAAAATGTTATCACGTTGTACCTCATCATCTTCCTTGGCTTAAGCACTAAGTGCTCTTCTTGCAACCAAAAGCTCTCCACCCACCGGATATTCAAAGTCACTTGCATTCTCCAAAGCTGACACGGACTCATCATCATATTCACCTTCGGATTCGATACCACCATCATCCTTCATTACCCTTACTCTCTTGTTTGGACATTATGATGCAATATGACCTGCTCCCAATCACTTAAAGCACTTCAACACCTGGTCCTCCCTCTTGCTTCAATTCGGTTTCCATGATGATGAAGAACCCGAATTTTGCCCAACCCGTGTGGAACCCTTCCTCTTCAATTGTTATTCCATTTTGATGGCCATGTGTACCATGTCAGTCAATTCAACATAATGATGCAACTCCACTACATTTGCAATGTCTCGGTGTACCCCATTTAGAAACCTAGCCATAGTCACCTCTCAGTCCTCCTCTACATCAGCTCAAATCATGGCTATCTCCATCTCTTTGTAGTAGTCTTCAACACACTTAGACCCCATAGTAAGAGTTTGCAATTTTTGAAACAAACCCCTATAATAGTGGTTTGGAATGAATCTCCTCCTCATAACAGTCTTCATCTCCTCCCATGTCTTAATAGGTCTTTCCCCATTCCGTCTCCTACTCACAATCAATTGATCCCACCAAACAATAGCATAATCGGTGAATTCTATAGCTGCCAATTTCACCTTCTTCAATTTGGAATATTCATGACAATCAAACACCAACTCTATTCTTTTCTCCCACTCAAGATAAGCTTCAGGATCCGTTTTACCTTGAAAGGTTGGAATCTTCACCTTAATACTACCCAAATTATTATCAACCCTCTCTACATAACTATCTCCTCTATTCCCATATCTATCTTCTCTATTCCCATACCTAACTCCTCTACCTCTCATTCCACGCCTAAATCTCCCCACACCCACATTGGACATGCGATCATCCTCCTCTATGTCATTATCATCCCCGTAGTGATCATTAATTTCTTCTCTAACCGGAACCCTCTCTCTCCTATGTGCTTGGGGAACGGGTGGTGGCTGTTCCGCACGTGTATTTTCTACCCGATCTAATCGTTCATGAATCGGTTCCATCTCCGCCCTTAACAATCTCCCCATCTCCCTCGTCAATGCTTCCATTATAAACTTTGTATCAACCTTTCCCAACACCTCCTTCGAAGCACTTTCTTTAGACATATTCGCTGCAAAGAAAACATTATCAGAAATATAAAAGAAGGTCCTCACTTTACTCCCTCACGTGTTTCCCTCAAGAAACGGTTCACTCAGTTGCACTCGTGTTTCACACAATAAATTCGGCTTTTACCCTCAGTATGTACTCACCTCTCTTGCCTTTTTCCACTCGTAATTTTTTTCTCAAAAGTTCTTATCAAGCTAACCAAACAATAATCAGGATTTCTTAGCCACGTTCACACGAAACGAATCACAACGAAACTGGAATAACAAAGTAATAGGACAAGAAATAACAAAGACGAGTTTCTACTATCAAGATTTTTTTTTTATTTATATAATAGGGATAATTGCAATAAAGTACCCTGACGTTTGGCTATATTGCAATGAAATCGTGAGTTTAGCTTTAATTGCATGTTAGTACCCTTGACTAAGTTGACCGGTCAAATATGACGAGTTGACTTTGACTTTTTTTGTAAAAAGACATAATTGCCTCTGGTTTAAAAAAAATAAATTAAATAAAAATTAAAAAAAATTAAAAAAATTAAAATTTTTAAAAATGGATCTCCACCGTCCATCACCATCAATGTTGATGGACGGTGGAGATACATTTAAAAACAAAATTTTAAATCAAACAATTAAAAAAAATATTTAAAAAAAAAATTTGGTGTTCTCGGTGGAGATCCAGATTGGATCTCCACCGTCCATCAATGATGGATGGTGGAGGTCCAATCTGGATCTCCACCAAGAACATCAAGAACAGATCAAAAACATCAAATATATATATATATATATATATATATATATATATATATATATATATATTTTGTTCGAACCCAGATCTGGGTTCGAACGTGAACCCAGCAACTGGGTTCGAACAAAATTTTTTTTTTTTTTTTTTGTTTTGATGTGCTTGATCTGTTCTGGACGTTCTTGGTGGAGATCGAGGATTTCCACCGTCCATTAATGTTGATGGACGGTGGAGATCCAATCTGGATCTCCACCAAGAACACTAAATTTTTTTTTTCAAATATGTTTTTTAATTGTTTGATTTTAAATTTTTTTTTTTAAATGTATCTCCGCCGTCCATCAATGTTGATGGACGGTGGAAATCCATTTTTTTAAAATTTTAATTTTTATTTAATTTATTTTTTTTAAACCATGGGCAATTATATCTTTTTACACAAAAAGTCAAAGTCAACCCGTCATATTTGACCGGTCAACTTAGTCAAGGGTACTAACATACAATTAAGGCTAAACTCACGATTTCATTGCAATATAGCCAAACGTCAGGGTACTTTATTGTAATTATCCCTATATAATATCACTGCACGAACCAAGAAGAGAAATAACAATAGTTGATATATATTTAACTACACGATCGTTCAAAATAAAAATTTTGTACTTTTTTTTTTTTTCTGGACACTCACATGAAGTTCTAGAAATAAGATGTAATTTTGTGATCAACGAAATCAAAGAACAAGAATAACAAAGATAGATAACTTAGATCTGGATCAACGAAATCAAGAACAAGAATAATAAAGATAGATTAAACCTGATATTAGAGCCCTAAGCTATGATACCAAAGGATACGAATCCTGTCGATTGTATCAAGATTGATGCTGAAAATCGTTCTAACCTCTGGTTCGAATGGAAACTGCGACCCAACACCTATATCGAGATGTGAACCTTGGTATAAAGAAGGACGCTACAATCAAGGATGAAATACTCGATTGATAAGTTAAGGAGGAACGCCACAGAGAATTCTGATAAGTTCCAGTTAGTTCTAAAAAAATAAAAGAGAAAATTCTCTCTATTTTTATTCAAAGTCAAGTCTGCCCTCTTACATCTATCAATATCCTTATATACTGAAACTCTAAAAGAAAGGAAAGGAAACAAGATATTCGGCCATTAAGGCCTTACAAATAGAAAACTAGAATGGCCATAATTTCCTTACAAATGGACAAAACTAAAACAAGCAACTATTGAATCAAGCCCAAGCCGAAATTGTGCCACACGCCCAAGCCTTCTCTTATTTGGCCCACTCAATTGCCTTGATGATGTTAATCAAGCCTTGGTCTTCATGTGGGTTCATCTTGGGCTTTAATAATTCAGAATCAGCCCATGTGTCTTGAATTAGGCCATTGAGTGCTTCTTTGAATCTCTTAGCCCTTGCCCTTGTTATTGGCCCAACCGGAACATGCAATGGATCCTTTGGTGTAGCTCCCTTATTCTCATCACTCCGTTCTATTTCTTAACCTCCACCCTTGGCCCCATTACAACCGAGAAAAAGACCTACTAATCTTTTGATGATTCCAATTTAAGAGTATATGCATGCATTGTCATTTATTTTGTTCTTAGTGTCTGAATCTGTTCATGAGAGCTTTTGCATAATTTGAGCATCTTTCTGTTCACATTCTCATATGCGAAGTAAAATTTGATTTTTATTGTTCATAAACTCCAATTCACATATGTTAGAATGAGTGTATAAGCCTAGGTTCCAAGAGTTTTACTGAGAGATTCCATGCGAGATATAGAGTCGAGGCGTATTATATCAATGGCATTCGAATATGTTTGTTTTGAGATTATGATAACTCGAGCATTGGTTAGTTAGATATTGTTTGATGTTTAATTCCATATACTGAGCTTTAGTTATTGATTATTGGTATGTCATGGATTGTAGGGTTCTTGTCGATAGGATTGTAGCGAGAGTTAAGAGTTGGACTAATAGGGTTCTTTCTTTTGCCGGGAGGCTTCAGCTCATTCAATCTGTATTGTTCTCTATCCAGGTGTATTGGTCCTCCATTTTTATCTTGCCTAAGTCAGTGGTAATTAAGGTTGAAACTACTTTGCGTAGTTTTCTTTGAAAGGGTTCAAATTTAGGTAAAGGTAGGGCAAAGGTTGTGTGGTCTTCAGTGTGTTTACCTAAGGAAGAGGGTGGACTCGGTATTAAGAGTGTTGAGTGTTGGAATAAATCTGCTATAAGTAAGCATTTGTGGGCTGTCTATAGCAATTTGAGGTCTTCTGTCTGGGTGTCGTGGGTTAGATCTACTCTGCTTAAGGGATAGAATGTGTGGGAGGTTAGGTGCCCTGGGGATTGCTCATGGAGTTGGAGGAACATTCTGGGCCTTTGGTGTCTTGTGCGGCGGTTGATATAGTTTCGGGTAGGTAATGGGGAGGATATTTCCCTTTGGTTTGATTATTGGCATCCGTTGGGTCCTTTGGTGGAGGTGTTTGGGCGACGGATTATTTATGATTCTGGTCTTGGTCTTCATGCTATGGTGGCGGATGTTATTCAGAGGAGGGATTGGGCTTGGCCTCGTTCCCTGACTGGGAATTGGATGGACATTATCAGTGGTATCCCTGATTCCTTCAGGCCTAATAACTCTCATGCTGATACATTGTGTTGGATTGAGGACTCTCGTGGGGCTTTCTCCATTCGTAATGCTTGGGAGGCTCTTCGGTCCCGGAAGCAAGCGGTGGATTGGTTTAGGTCCGTTTGGCATTCTAAAGCAATTCCTAGACATGCTTTCATCTTCTGGCTGGCCATTAGGGGTGCTCTTTCTACTCAGGATAAGCTTCTTGTTTATAGGTTGATTACAGCTATTCGTTGTGTATTTTGTGGAGGGAGTTGTGAGGATGTCCCTCATCTCTTTTTTTTATTGTTCTTTTTCTTGTGAGGTTTGGTTTGCTCTTTTAAGGAAGTGCAGATTACCTCTGCGTGCTCGGAGATGGAAGGGCATTATTCTTTGGTCTTGTCATTTCCGCGGTCGGCAACTTCGTGGGTGGATGGTGCGTATTATGCTTGCGGCTGTTATCTATGCTATTTGGCGTGAGCGGAATGCTAGGATGCATGGCGAGTTACCTAAACCTGTTACTGTGGTTGTTCGCTTTATTGTTAGGGATGTTTGTATGCGTCTTAATACCTTATCTGGTGTGGTGCCTTCTCCTACTAATAGGTGGCTTCACCAGTCTTGGGGTTTATCTGATTCTATTTTTTTGTAATTCGCTTGTTTTGCCTTTTAGGGGGCATGTCCCTTTTGCTGTTGTTATGGTGGTTTACTTTTGGCTGTACCCTATGACAGGGTTTGTGCTTAGCTTTTTATTACTTTACTGTGTTTTGTGTTTCGGTTGGTAGGGGACCTATCCCTTGTCTGACCTTGTGATCTTCTCGCTGGGGTATGCCCCTTTGCTTTTGTTTTGTCTCTTTGGTTTTTTTTTGGATAATGTTGTCTCTTTGGTTAATATACTTACATTATCCAAAAAAAAAAGAATGCATGAATGAGTTTTCGATAGTATGTTTTGAGTAAGTGTTTTAATGAGCTCAACGCGCAGGGATTACGTTTGTAGGTGTCGTAGTTGTAAACCCTCAGGAGACACCACTCCTCCTACTAGGGACACCTAGAGGTTTAAAGGCTTGTGGCACATGCTAAATGTCATCATGTAGGTGTCGTAGGATAGTCTACTTTATTTGTTTATTTTTATTTAGTGTTTTTGTTTTGTTCCGATTTTGCTCGAGGACGAGCAAAAGATAGGTTTAGGGCTATTGATAATGTCATATTTTGCATGATTTTACGACCCCATTATTTATCTTTTTTGCTTAATTTTTGAGGAAAGTTGGACGTTTTGATGTGTTTCTTTAGTGTGCAGGTGATATTCGATGCTCGATGATGTTTTGGATGTTAACATTGAGGACAATGTAAGATTTAGGTTTAGTGGACGTTTTAATCTTAATGTATTCTCGCATACTCAATAGTCATCGAGAGATAGGGTATTGGTGTACAATGGAATAAATCCGGTAATATTCGAGAGAGATTATTGGTTAATCTAGTTTAAGCACACATTCAACCATCGGTAATAAAATCTAGATAGTAACTCAGAAGTGTTTGACAATAACTAAGTGAAATCAGATATCCTAATGCCTCAATTCCCTTGAATTCGAATCGTAGTTTTTAATTGTTTTTAGTTAATTTGCAATTTTAAAACATTGTTAGTCCAAACAGAATTATGTTGAGTTAATTTTGATAATTGATATTCATTATCCTCACGGGAACGATACTATATTAACTCTTTATTACTTGTGTTGATCTCGTACACTTGCGAGTTGCATAAAATCCGCATCAAAAGTCAACAGTACTCAAAGGAAAATATATAACTAGAAGGGTATAACGGACATTATGACCAAACTCTATATATGAACTACTTGTGAATGATCATTGTAATACACCCTCCTAATAGTTTGTACTATACATGTATAGGTATTGTAATATATTTTCCCATAATTTATTGTACAGTACACATATGAATTAATATGCCTTTAATATAAGTAAATTGAATGTTAAAAGTATTAACGGTTGTATAATGAAATTTATTAGATGGTTAGTAAGATTTCGTGAAGCGTATACAAAATCCAATTATAAATTTCGGAGGTCATAGGAAGGATTTTCCATAAAATTTGGAGTATTAAGGATATTTTGGAAGTTAAATAATAAATATTTGGTGACACATAAGAAGGTGCAATTTAATTGGTATTTTAAAATGTGGTGGAAAAGTAATTTAGGTGGATTAAGTTACTTAATTGGTATTTCAAAATGAACCATATGGTAAGATGATAGTCAAGAATTAGTGGATTTTTATGAAACTAGTTTAGAAACCAACAAGCCATTAGAGTTCCATTAGAGTTCCATTAGAGTTTAACCAATCAAAGCTCATCATCCTTAACCAATAGTACTCTAGTAAATTCTAAAATAGTTTAAGGACAAGAGTTAAGGAATTATGGGATAAATATATAATCTATTGGAATTTAAATTTCATGGGAAGAATGTGAATTACTATATGGAAAATTTTCATTAAAGAAGCACAATCCATGTAAAATAAAAATGAACCAATCATGAAATGTCAAGTCAACAATTAGTGAATGGAATAATTAATGAGATGAAATGTGATTGGTGGATTAGTTTGTAAATTAAAAGATTGTTGACCAAATTCAAGTGATTAAATTTTATATTGTGGTCACATTATGATTTTGATTGGTCAAGGGGCATGTTGTAATTACTAAAAATTTATATAGTTGACAAGTGGTGAAATTCCGTTGATGGATCAAGTCAAACAACAAAAATAAAATAAAAGTGACCAGCCGAGAAAAGCAAAACAGAAACAGAACAAATCGTGTAAGAAGAAAAGAAAAATAGAGAAAGGAGAAGAGAAGAGAACGGCCGGCCAAGAGAGGAAGAAGAGAGAGCAGCAGCCGGCCAGGAGAAGAGAAAAGGAGAGCAGCGGCCGAAGAAGAAAGAAGACAGAAGAAGAAGAGAGTTCGGCCGAAGAAGGAAGAAGAAAAAGAAAGAAGAAGAGAGAGAGATTCGGCCAAGCAAGAGGGAGAAGGAGAAGAAGAGATGATCAAGACCCTTCCAAGCCCTTGTCAAGTGATCTAAGTGGAGAAGAAAGCAAGGAAGAAGAACAAGAAGAGAAAGTGGTAAGTACACTAGTTTTCATGAATTGTGAGATAGATCCTTGAGTTTTTGATTTTTGGTGTTAGAGTGATAATTTTGATGCATGAATTTACGGAGTAAGACATAAATTAAGTATCCAAGCCAAGTAAAAGTGATACGAACCCTGTCAACTTGTGATGAAACCCATAACTAGTCTCTGATACCAAATGATACGAACCCCGTCAACTTGTGATGAAACCCGTAACAAAGGTTACTGCCTAGGACCGTTCTACTTTCAGGTTTAGGATAGAAACTGCGACCCAACACCTATAGAGAAGGTGCGAACCTTGGTATTAAGAGGACGCCACAATCAAGGATGGAAAACTTGACTGATAAATCAGGGTACGAACGCCACAGAGTAATCTGATAAGTTCGTAGGTTCTTCAAAGAACCCAAGAGAGATTTTAACTCACATTTCTATATTGAAATTCATCAAAGCCCATAAGGTCTTCCAGAAATAACTTAAAAACTTAGCATCTCTATCAGAAACAATTGTTCTAGGCACGCCACGTAAGCGAACAATTTCTTTGAAGAACAAATCTGCAACATGTGAAGCACCATCAGTCTTGTGACATGGAATAAAATGTGCCATTTTAGAAAATCTATCCACGACAATAAACACGGAATCTCTTCCCCTTTTTGACCTAGGCAAACCTAATACAAAATCCATTGAAATATCAATTCAAGGTTCACTAGGAATTGGAAGTGGTGTATATAAGCCATAGGGTTGTACTCGGGATTTCGCTTGCCTACATGTGACACATCTACCACAAAGTCTCTCAACATCTCGTTTCATGTGTGGCCAATAAAAGTGTTCTTGCAGAACGGCTAAGGTTTTAGCTACCCCAAAGTGTCCCATTAGCCCTCCCCCATGTGATTCTCTCACCAACAAATCTCGCAAGGAACAATTTGGTATACACAATTTATTGTCTCCAAACAAGAAACCTGATAAAGACTTATCTAGCACAAGGGCATGGAATGCGGATCCAATCCAAGTTCCCGTTGGGCCGGTTACAAGAGCACGTGCTAAGAAATTCAAAAATGAGTGGGCTAATTCAAGAGATTTGGGTTCAGGCATATTCATGGAGGCCCATGGAAGGAATGGACTTGCAAAAGGAGGGCCCAACCTTAGTGAATGTAATTCAAGTTAAGGAAGATGCAACTTGCTGATTCGAAGGGATAACTTTGGAAATTCATAACGTGTGAACGGCTAGGTTTTTGGAGGCGTGTGAGTAAGTCTTTTTAAATTTCATGATCTTATCTTCAACTTTGATGTTGGAATCAGATCCATTGGAGGCCACACGGGGAAGATATGGTTGGTTATTTCAAAGTATTCAGAAGCTGTCTTACTTTGACAATTGTGTTATCTTCCTTTGACATTTGTATTGCATGTTTTTATTGAGTTCAAACCTTTCTAGTCAACAAAATCACACCTTGCTTTACTTATTTTCGTTTCCTATGCTTGGAGGGTTGTTCCAAGACATTTCATTTTCTATTTAAACTCATTTGTAAGTCATTTAATACAGGCAGAGATGAATTTCAATATAGAAATGTGAGTTTAAGTCTCTCTTGGGTTCTTTGAAGAACCTACGAACTTATCAGATTCCTCTGTGGCGTTCGTACCTTGACTTATCAATCAAGTTTGCCATCCTTGATTGTGGCGTCCTCCTAATACCAAGGTTCGCACCTTCTCTATAGGTGTTGGGTCGCGGTTTCCATCCTAAACCTGAAAGTAGAACGGTCCTAGGCAGTAACATTGTTAAGGGTTTCCTCACAAGTGATGGGGTTCGTATGAAAACCCTCATGTCTAAAATACTTACCACTGGCACTCTTTCCACAAGGTACATAATCTTCACTAAAATCACAATCTAAAGGACATAAATCTTTAATATGCTCAAAACCAAGAATCTTAGCATCAAGAGTAGAGAGTAGAGTGTACCTTCGAGAAAGTGCATCAGCAACGATGTTCTCCCTACCTTGTTTATATCGAATAACGTACGGAAATGTCTCAATGAATTCGACCCATCGTGCATGCCTCTTATTCAACTTGTGTTGGCCTTTAAGGTGTTTTAAGGACTCATGATCGGTGTGAATCACGAATTCTTTAGGCCACAAGTAATGTTGCCACGTCTATAAAGCCCGAACCAATGCATACAGCTTTTTATCATAAGTCGGGTAGTTTAAGGCTGCCCTACTTAGTTTCTCACTGAAGTAAGCAATTGGTCATCCCTCCTGCATTAATACTGCACCTATACCAATACCTGAAGCATCACATTCAATTTCAAACGTTTTATTAAAGTTAGGTAAAGACAATAAAGGGGCGTTGGTAAGCTTTTGTTTAATCAATTGAAACGCCTTCTCTTGTTCTTCTCCTCACTTGAATCCAACGTTCTTTTTTATTACTTCGGTAAGCGGTGCGGCCAACATACAGGAAGGGAACATTTAGAGAGAGAAAATGCTCTGCCTTCTCTCTAGAATTTTTTTTAATGTTCTTCTTGATTTTTTTCTATTCTCTCTTTGTGATCATTATTGATTTCTTTTGATGATTACAAGCTCAATTTTCATTCTTCTTTAGCTTTAGGTTTGCTGGTCTTTTTCTGGTTCATTCCAATGGTGTTTTGTTTGTTGTGAGTTTTTTTTTTGGATAATGTTGTTTGTTGTGAGTTTGTGTTGTGTTTATTTCTTATTATTGGTTTGTGACTGCTATCTTTTTCTTGGTGTGTTGGTTGGTGTCATGGTTGGTGATTCATTAGCTGCTGGTGGTGTGAAGAATGGTGAATACCATGTTTCTTCTTTAATGTCCAACAGAATGAAGAAATGTAGGGTTTTGGTAGATCAAACCTGAAATTCTACTGCTGGTGGTGTGAAGAAGGATGGAGACCATGTTTCTTCTTTGATCTCAAATGGAATATATGCCTTAGAACTGCTTGAAAACAAGAAGGATCATGGTTTGGATCAGAATATGGAGATTCAACGTATGGAGGCAAATTCGGGATCCAACTTGTCTTCAAATAACTCATTCTATTTTGGGGCTGATAGATGGTGATATTAAGGATGTTTCCGGGTGTTATGTGTCTTCATAACTTGTTCCTTCAAATTTGCCTCATGGTATTGGTGCTATAGAAGGAAAAAGTCCGAATTTGGGTGAGAATTGCTCAAAGGATGGTTGTCTTGCTACTGTTTCAGGATTGCAAGCAAATAAAACAACACATGATAGGCATGGAGCTATTGGTTGTGCAAATGGGATTGAAGCCAAGCATGATGATGTTCTTCATGGGGTGTTGCATGATGAGGAGGATGAAAATCTGGTTTTGGGTGAAGGTAGAAATCTGGTTTTGGGTGAAAACCATTTGAAGGCTGGTTGTCTCTCAACAATTTCGGGATTGGACAAGAAGAAAGCTATGGTTGACATTGATGAAAAGAGTGAAGACTTGTTGAATGAGATCATATGCAATGGGCAAATAATTCAAATGATGAATGATTCTCATGGACAAGTTTTTCAAAATAAGGTGGCTAGTATTGACATTAATAGCCAAAATTGTCAAAGGAAGGTGGTTGTTGATGACTTTCCTTCACTAAATAATACTAGTCAGCAAGGAATGGGGTAATAGAGTCAAAATCTGGTGCTTTGGGCTCAATTTCGGGTATTGGACCTAATAGGGCTGATTCTATAAAATTAAATGGGCCAAGGATTAATGTTATTGAATCTCCTTCGAATTATGGTGGATTTGGGCTTGCAAGAGATGATAATAGAAGGGAAAAGCTTGGTAACTTGCCTTGTGGGTTTGATATGGGCATAATTGGGCCGAACTCGAGTGCTTTGGGTTCAATTTCAGGTCTTAGTAGCTTTGGACAAGTAGGGGCTGATCTTGGACCATTTTCAACACCTTCTTCCATGCATGATCAAGGGCTGAAACCATCTTATGCTAAGGCTATCTAGAATTCTTCTCCTATTGCTTGTGAGGTACGATCTTCTACATTTGAATCCTTACAATATTTTAAATCTACTGAAGAAAATAGAAGAATTAAAGTTAGCCCTCCGGTTGAGGTAGCTATTGAGGGAAGTGAAGAATGGAGAACTTCCTTGATAGGGTACTTTGTGGATAAGCCAATTCCTTTCCCCGTAGTGAATTCAGTAGTTCATAAAATTTGGGGTAGGTTTGGCCTTAAAGAAGTTTTATCTTCGGAATAAGGGTTCTTTATTTTCAAGTTTGATAGTCTTGACTATGCTTGTGAAGTTCTTGAAAAAGGTCCATGGTATATAGTGAATAAATTGCTTGTTCTTAAAAGGTGGCAGCCTAGTTTATCCTTGTCTAAAGATGAGTTACGCAATATTCCTGTATGGGTTAAACTTTATAATCTACCTTTCGAATATTGGACTTCTAAGGGCCTGAGTTTTGTAGTTAGTGCTTTGGGCATTCCATTGCATGCCGATCACATTACATTAGTTAGGAAACGTCTTAGCTTTGCTCGTGTGTGTGTTGAGGTTGATACTTCGAAGGATGTCATTAATGAGTTTGATATTCAATGTACTAATGGGGAGTGAAAAACTATTTATGCTGTTTATGAGTAGCTTCCTTCTAGGTGTTTGGGCATGCGCCGGGTATATGTAAACAAAGTGTTCAAGATTTGGGTGACAATGTGAATATGGTTACAGAAAATAGAGGGGTTGATATTCATGATATGAAGAAGAGGCACGAAGACTCGTTGGGGCCTAAACGACCGGTTTGGGTTGCGGTTAAAAAAAAGAACAAGGGTGGAGAATTATCTACTGTGGGGAACAGTGCTAGTGTTCCGGTTCTGGAAAATATTGATAATCATCTTACTTTAGTGCTAATGGAGGGCAATGACCATACTCTGAATTTGGAAGTAACGAAAAAGGGTACTCCTTTAGCAATTTTGGACACTGTTTGTGATGCAGAGGCTGTTCTTTGTAAGGATAGGGCTAATGTTTACGTTGATGACAGGGATGCTCTTTGTGATAATAATAAGGCTGGTCATGGTGAGGATGGTAGTGATTCTAGTCCTCCTCGTAATGCTTTGGCTTCAAAAGTTAAGGATTCTCTGGAAAAGAAAAAGAAGAAGAAAGGTTCTAGTAGTAAGGGTAAGAAGAATAGGAAGCACTCCTCCCCTAAGAGGGGTAAGTGGAGATAGATTTGTGGGGGTTTCTTCTTATTTTTGTATATTTATTATGATTTTTGGGAGCTGGAATATTAGGGGTCTTAATGACCCTTTGAAGCAAATAGAGGTTCGCAATTTGATTAATGATGAGAAATTGTCTTTGTGTGGTTTAGTGGAAACAAAAGTTCTGGAGAAAAATAAAGATGTTATTCTTAAAACCATTGACCGGTCTTGGAAGGTGGAGTGCAATTATAATTTTTCCTCTTTGGGGAGGATTTGAGTTTGTTGGAATCCGTTCGATGTTATTGTTTTAGTTGTCGGATCTTCTGAACAAGTTATCCATTGTAGAGTTTTTTCTGTTGATTCTACTTGGGAGTGTATGATTTCGATTGTGTACGGTGATAATTGTAATGTTCGTAGGGAGGCGTTGTGGGCTGATTTAGTGGCGCGCGGAGTGGAATGGGAGAATAGTGCTTGGATTTTGATGGGTGACTTTAATGCTATTAAGTCTTCGGTTGAGAGTGTTGGAGGCTCCAATTCTTGGCCACATTGGAAAGATGATTTTTCTAATTGTTTAGCTGAGTCTGGGTTGGATGATCTGCGATTTAATGGGTGCTTCTATATATGGTCTAATCATCGTACGGTTGATCCTATTCTTCGAAAGTTAGATCGAGCTTTGGTCAATTTGAATTGGGATATTTCCTTTCGAGGTTCAGAGGCGCATTTTCTTCCTTCCAGTGTTTCTGATCACTCTTCTATGATTGTTAAGATTGTGGATCTCCCTCGGCGACGGGTGCCTTTTAAGTTTTTTAATTTCTGGGCGGATCATCCAGAATTTTTATCCTTGGTGGATCGGGTTTGGGCGGACAGGGTGGATGGGTCTTCTATGTTTCAGCTATGTAAGAAGCTAAAATGATTGAAAGTGGAGCTTAAGAAACTTAATAGGGAGTGTTATTCTGACTTGTCTTCTAGGGTGCAGCAAGCTAAGCATGATTTAGAGTCTGTGCAATGGGATATTCAGAGGTAGCCTATGAACATTTCTTTACATGAGGAGGAGTCCCGGTTGGTGAAGCTTTATGGTGATTTGAGTAGAGATGAGAAGAGTTTTTTGAGACAAAAGTCCCGGGTTCAGTGGATTAATTTGGGAGATAGGAATTCCAAGTTCTTTTTTCGATCGATGAGATAAAGATGTAGTAGGAGTAAGGTATTATCTCTTACCGATGAGCATGGTAATCATGTGGAGGAGCCTAGTGAAGTTAAATCTATGATGGTGAACTTCTTTGAGACACTTCTGAGACAGCCTGCTGGTTTCCCAAGGATTGACCTTGATTTAGTGAGGCGGGCTCTCCCGAAGCGGATTTCTAGTGATCAGTATGCTACCTTGGGTAGAGAGGTTAGTGATGATGAAATTAAGGCAGTTTTGTTCTCTTTAAAAGATAATAAAGCTCTTAATCCGGATGGGTATAATGCTACTTTCTTCAAGAAAGCTTGGTCTGTTGTTGGTGATGATTTTCTTCGTGCTATTCGTTCGTTTTTTAGCTCCGGGAGATTTCTCAAGCAAGTGAATGCTACTGTGGTTGCTCTTATTCCTAAGATTCCTAATCCTTCTAAGGTTGGGGATTTTAGGCCTATTTCGTGTTGTAACACTATCTATAAATGCATTGCCAAAATTATTACGAATCGTGTTCAGATGGTATTGCCTGATGTTGTTAGTCCTTTTCAGTCGGCCTTCGTTGCTGGTAGGAGGATTAGTGATAATATATTACTGTCGCAGGAATTGTTAAGGAACTATCATCGTGATAGGGGTCATCCTAGGTGTGCGCTGAAGGTAGATTTAATGAAAGCCTATGATTCTGTGCGGTGGGATTTCTTAGTGGCTATTTTACAGATTTTAGGCTTCCCGAAACAGATGATAGCTTGAATTTCTGAGTGCATTTCTACCCCCCGTTTCTCTATTTCTATCAATGGCGAGTTGAATGGTTTCTTTGCTAGTGGTCGAGGTTTGAAGCAGGGGGATCCTATGTCCCCTTATTTATTTGTGCTGACTATGGAGGTCTTCTAGGGGTTGATGCATATTATGGAGCAGGAAGGTCAGTTTGCATACCATTGGCGATGTGGGAAGATTGGTATTTCGCATTTATACTTTGCGGATGATCTTATGATTTTCTGTAGGGCAGAGAGGGAGTCAGTTGCTGCGGTTAATGTTGTCCTTGGTCAGTTCCAAGCTCTTTCTGGGTTGATTCCTAATCCTAGCAAGAGCAATCTTTTTGTGGCTGGTGTGTCTTCTGAGATTAAGCAAGAGTTGCTTGGGATTCTAGGTTTTCAGGAAGGGGTATTACCTGTCAGATATCTTAGGATTCATCTGATTTCTACTAAGCTTATGGCAGTGGATTGTAAGGTTCTTGTCGATAGGATTGTAGCGAGAGTTAAGAGTTGCACTAGTAGGGTTCTTTCTTTTGCAGGGAGGCTTCAGCTCATTCAATCTGTATTGTTCTCTATCCAGGTGTATTGGTCCTCCATTTTTATCTTGCCTAAGTCAGTGGTGATTAAGGTTGAAACTACTTTGCGTAGTTTTCTTTAGAAGGGTTCAAATTTAGGTAAAGATGGGGCAAAGGTTGCATGGTCTTCGGTGTGTTTACCGAAGGAAGAGGGTGGACTCGGTATTAAGAGCTTTGAGTGTTGGAATAAATCTGCCATAAGTAAGCATTTATGGGCTGTCTGTAGCAATTTAAGGTCTTCTGTCTGGGTGTCGTGGGTTAGATCTACTCTGCTTAAGGGAAAGAATATGTGGGAGGTCAGGTGCTCTGGGGATTGCACGTGGAGTTGGAGGAAAATTCTGGGCCTTCGGTGTCTTGTGCGGCGGTTGATGCAGTTTCGGGTGGGTAATGGAGAGGATATTTCCCTTTGGTTTGATTATTGGCATCCGTTGGGTCCTTTGGTGGAGGTGTTTGGGCGACGGATTATTCATGATTCTTGTTTTGGTCTTCATGCTAGGGTGGCGGATGTTATTGAGGGGAAGGATTGGGCTTGGCCTCGTTCCCTAACCGGGAATTGGATGGACATTATCAGTGGTACCCCTGATTCCTTCAGGCCTAATAACTCTCAAGCTGATACTTTATGTTGGGTTGAGGACTCTCGGGGGGCTTTCTCTATTCGTAATGCTTGGGAGGCTCTTCGGTCCCGGCAGCCAGCGGTGGATTGGTTTAGGTCCGTTTGGCATTCTAAATCAATTCCTAGACATGCTTTCATCTTCTGGCTGGCCATTAGGGGTGCTCTTTCTACTCAGGATAAGCTTCTTGTTTATGGCTTGATTCCGGCTATTCGTTGTGTGTTTTGTGGAGGGAGTTGTGAGGATGTCCCTCATCTCTTTTTTTATTGTTCTTATTCTTGCGAGGTTTGGTTTGGTCTTTTAAGGAAGTGCAGATTATCTCTGCGTGCTCGGAGCTGGGAGGCTACTATTCTTTGGTCTTGCCATTTCCGCGGTCGGCATCTTCGTGGGTGGGTGGTGCGTATTATGCTTGCGACTGCTGTCTATGCTATTTGGCACGAGCGGAATGCTAGGATGCATGGCGAGTTACCTAAACCTGTTACCGTGGTTATTCGTTCCATTGTTAGAGATGTTTGTATGCGTCTTAATTCCTTATCTGGTGTGGTGCCTTCTCCTACTAATAGGTGGCGCCATCAGTCTTGGGGTTTATCTTATTCTATTTTTTTGTAATTCGCTTGTTTCGCCTTTTAGGGGGTTTGTCCCTTTTGCTATCGGTCTGGTGGTTTCTTTTGGCTGCACCCTATGACAGGGTTTGTGCTTAGCTTTTATTGCTTTGCTGTTTTTTGAGTTTCGGTTGGTAGGGGGCCTGTCCCTTGTCCGACCTTGTGATCTTCTCACTGGGGTATGCCCCTTTGCTTTTGTTTTGTCTCTTTGGTTAATATACTTACATTATCCAAAAAAGCGGTGCGGCCAATGAGCTAAAATCTTTCACAAACCGTCGGTAGAAACTAGCAAGTCCATAAAAATTTCTTACATTACCTATAGTTGTGGGACTCGGCCACTCTTGAATTGCACATACCTTCTCCTCATCAACCTGTATACCCTGTGCACTCACAACAAATCCTAGAAACACAAGTTTATTGGTGCAAAAGGTACACTTTTTCATATTAGCAAACAACTTTTCTTTCCTGAGTCATCTAAGACAGATTTTAAATGCACTACATGTTCATCCAAGTTTTTGCTATATATGAGAATATCATCAAAATAAACAACTATGAATTGTCCAATAAAAGCACGCAAAACATGGTTCATTAATCTCATGAAAGTACTAGGAGCATTAGTTAACCCAAAAGGCATAACTAACCATACAAACTATATTTTGTTTTAAACGCAGTTTTCCACTCATCACCTTCTTTCATTCTAATCTGATGGTATCCACTTTTCAAATCAACTTTAGAAAATACACAAGAACCATGCAATTCATCTAGCATATCATCTAAGCGAGGAATAGGATGTCGATACTTTACCGTTATGTTGTTAACAGCTCGGCAATCAACACACATTCTCCATGAGCCGTCCTTCTTAGGAACCAAAATAACTGGAACAGCACAAGGACTCATGCTTTCCTGAACATACCTTTTTTTCATTAATTCATCAACCTGCCTTTGAAGCTCCTTTGTCTCCTCAGGGTTACTGCGATAGGCTGGTCGGTTTGGAATGGTTGCGCCGGGTACAAAATCAATTTAATACTCAATCCCTCGAATAGGTGGCAAACCATCTGGAATTTTCTCGGGAAAAACATCATCAAATTCTTGCAAGAGAGACATAATAGAGCTAGGCAAAGAAGCCTCAAGTTGGTTAACATTTAAACATTCTTCCTTATACATAAGTATAAATATGGGTTTGTTGGACAACATCGCTATTTTAACATCACCCGCTCTTGCATAAAAATTTGTTTTTCTCTCTTCTTTTCTTTCAATGGCCATTTCTCTCTTTTTTCTCTTTCTTTTTTGTCTCGGCTTCCTTTTCTTTTGCTCTCATTTTCTTTTTCTCACTCTCTTGTTTCAACCTCAATTGATCCTCATAAACTTGTTGTGGTGTCAAAGGAACTAGAGTGATTGTCCTTTGGTTATGTACAAAAGAGTACTTGTTGGTGAAGCCATCGTGGCTAACACGTCGGTCAAACTGCCATGGTTGTCCTAGTAACAAGTGCCCTGCTTGCATCGGAACTACGTCGCATAACACTTTATCTTCATATTTTCTGATTCGAAAAGAAATCATAACTTGTATGTTCACCTTTACCTCACCACGATCGTTTAGCCATTGCAACTTGTAAGGTCGGGGGTGTTTAATTATTGGCAAGCCTAACCTTTCCACCATAAGAGTGCTAGCAACATTAATACAACTACCACCATCTATTATCATGCTACATACCTTGTTATTAAGAGTACTTCTTTTTCTTTTTTGACTTGGACACTTAGCGCTCGCCTTGCCACCAACATCTCTCCTTGGACAGCGTATTATTCATTATCAGCATTCTCCAATGGTGGCATAGAGTCGGTGTCTTCTTCGTCATCTTCTGATTCGACCTGTCCATTATCTTGTATCACCATAACTCTTTTGTTCGGATATTGGCTAGGACCCATGCCTTGACACTTAAAACACTTAATATCACGATTCCTAGAAGTGGAAGAATCAGATTTACCTTGATTTCCATTGTTTATTGCTTCTGGCTTTTGTTCGGCCTTAGGCTTCATCATTGGCTGCTTCTCATCTTTCTTCCAATGATTTGGTCTCCAAGTTGATGAATTAGAATTTTGGCTTGGACGTGTATTACCCCTTCTTTTGAGCTGGTTCTCTATTTTTATTGCCATGTGAACCATGTCCTCCAACTCCATATAATGTTGCAATTCCACCACATTGGTAATTTCACGATTCAAACCTGCCAAAAACCTAGACATTGTAGCTTCCCGATCCTCCTCTACATTTGCTCGAATCATAGTGACCTCCATCTCCTTATAATATTCCTCCACACTTCGATTGCCTTGTCGAAGACTTTGTAACTTGTTGTATAGCTCTCGGTAGTAGTAGCTCGGGATGAATCGCTTCCTCATCACTGCTTGAATCTCCTCCCACGTCTCTATTGGACGCTCCCTATTTCTCCTCCTGTTCATCACCAATTGATCCCACCAAATAATAGCATATTCAGAAAATTCAATGGCAGCAAGTTTTACCTTCTTATTCTCGGAATAATTGTGACAATCGAACACTAGCTCCGCCTTCTTTTCCCATTCGAGATAAACCTCCGAATCATTTTTCCCTTGAAATGACAAAATCTTTATTTTGATACTACCCAAGTTATTATCTTTACGATTCCTAACTACCCCATTTTGACCCCGAAATCCTCTTCTCGGTACTCCTTCATGCCTACCTCATCTAGGCCTAGTTCTACCCATTTCAACTTCAGATTCGAAATCATCATCATCCCCACTTCTAAGCTCACGTTCTCTCTCAGATACATCTCCGAAAACATCACGCCTATTTTGTCTACCCAAGTTCAAAGGCTGTCCCATTTGTATACAAGCTATAACCTCATCTTGTTGATCCATCCTATCTCTAATATCCCCAAAAACCTTGTTCATTCGCTCGAATTGCTGCTGCATGGCCTTCAGAACAATGGACATGTTCTTCTCTCTAAGTGCTGAATCACTTTGGTTCGACATTATAGAAAGCTGCAATGAAAGAGCTAGAAAGAAAATCCTCACAATCCTTACGTGTTTGCACTCATGATACCACTCCACTCGTGTTTCACTCTAATAGGCTTTTATCGATGCTATGCTCACACTCTCTTGCCTTTTTCCACTCTTTATTTTCACCCTCAAGTCCTATAAGAACTAACTGAACTTAATAAAGAAGAAACAACCAATATATGAATATTCCAACCAACAAAAACCCCACAAAATAATAACACAACCAGAATATATATATATATATATATATATTTTGGATAATGATTTTTTTTTTTTGGATAATGAACACAACTCACTACACAACCTAGAATAGTCAACAAAGAAAAAAAACTTAGGATACAAGCACGAATTTGTGTAGAACTCAAAGAAATCTTAGGATACAAGCAGAATTTGTGTAGAAGTCTTGTTCTAATTTTTTTTTTTTAATTTTAATATAATCAATACACAAAATCTTCAAGAAGAACAAGCAAGAACAAGAGCAAACAATAAAATGTAGAAGCTATGAATTAAAAGGACGAAAATTCAAAGATAAATCAAACCTAATTTTGGAACTTTGGCTCTGATACCAAATAATACTAACCCTGTCAACTTGTGATGAAACCCATAACCAGTCTCTGATACCATTTGGTATCAGAGCTAAGGTTCTAGTCTCTGGTTTATTCTATCCTTATATTTTTTTTTTCTATTCAAATCCATGGTATATTGTTGTTCTTACTCATACCATTGTTGTTGTTTCTTTTTTTTTTTTTTTATTTATTGTAAGTTACTTTCCATATTACATATCCTTGCGTTCAATTTACCTGTTTACAAGAAAATAAAAGAAAAGGAAGAGATCCAAAAAAAAAAAAGAAAAAAAAATTTTTGCTTTCATTTGTAGTTCGTATCATTCGTTATCATTTCATGTGTAATTCGTATTGTTTCACATCAACAAGTGATGACCTTGATTTGAGGACAAATCCTTTTCAAGAGGAGGGGAATGATGAAGACTTATCTAGCACAAAGGCATGGAATGCGGATCCAATCCAAGTTTCCGTTGGGCCAATTACAAGAGCACGTGCTAAGAAGTTCAAAAATGCATTGAGTGGGCTAATTCAAGGGATTTGGGTTCAGGCATGTTCATGGAGGCCCATTGAAGGAATGGACTTGCACAAGGAGGGGCCCAACCTTAGTGAATGTAATTCAAGTTAAGGAAGAGGCAACTTGCTAATTCGTAGGGATAAATTTGGAAATTCATAACGTTTGAACGGTTAGGTTTCTAGAGGCGTGTGAGTAGGACTTTTCATAGCTCATGATCTTATCTTCAACTTTCAATTTAGAATCAGATCCATTGGAGGTCACACGAGGAAGATATGGTCGGTTATTTCAAAGTATCCAGAAGCTTTCTACTTTGACAATTTGTTGTCTTACTTTGACAATTGTGTTATCTTCCTTTGACAATTGTGTTGCATGTTTTTATTGAGTTCAAAGCTTCCTAGTCAAGACCTTCCTTTACTTGTTTTCGTTTCCCATGCTTGGAGGGTTGTTCCAGGACATTTCATTTTCTATTTAAACTCATTTGTAAGTCATTTTATGAAACCATTGATCAATGAATACAAAACTTGAGTGAAATTTCATTTCACCTACTTGTTCTTGATAGAACTACTGAACTTATCAAAGGAAAGCTTCCTTTGTGGCGTTCTTGAGTGTTTATACTTCCGGGTTCGTGGATTGAGTATTCATCGGGTCTAGAAGGGTGAAAAATCTAATTTTTGGGAGTTCTTGGGTGTAAAAACAAATTGGGTGTGGGTTTGGGGGTTATATAATGATGAGAATAAGGGAGCTGCACCAAGGGATTCATTGCATGTTCCGGTTGGGCCAATAACAAGGGCAAGGGCAAAGAGATTCAAAGAAGCACTCAATGGCCTAATTCAAGACACATGGGCTGATTCTGAATTATTAAAGCCCAAGATGAACCCACATGAAGACCAAGGCTTGATTAACATCATCAAGGCAATTGAGTGGGCCGAATAAGAGAAAGCTTGGCATAATTTTGGTTTGGGCTTGATTTAATAGTTGTTTGTTTTAGTTTTGGTCCATTTGTAAGGCAATTATAGCCATTCTGGTTTTCTATTTGTAAGGCCTTAATGGCTATCTTGTTTCCTTTCCTTTATTTTTAGGGTTTCATTATATAAGGATATTGATGGATGTAAGAAGGGACTTTTTGGATTTTGAATGAAAATTGAGAGAGTTTTCTCTTTGTTCTTTGAGAACTAACTGGAACTTATCAGAATTCTCTGTGGCGTTCCTCCTTGACTTATCAATCGAGTATTTCATCCTTGATTGTGGCATCCTCCTTTATACCAAGGTTCACATCTCGATATAGGTGTTGGGTCGCGGTTTCTATCCGAACCAGAGGTTAGAACGAATATTGGCATCAATCTTGATACAATTGACGAGGTTCATATCATATAACCTTACGGGTTCACATTAAAAAGGATTTATTGTCATAAAGTGTTAAGTTGAATTACTAGTTTTTGGGAGTTTTTAAATTAAACTTGAATTGATTTTATAATTAGTTTAAATCAAGTTGGATGATGTTGAATTTGATGTTATTAAGTAAAGGAAAGTCATGTATGTTAAGTTGATAAAAATTAGTAAGTTAAAGTTAGGGATTCAAGTTGATTTACTGTAGAGATTTCAATTGAAGTATGATAAGGTATTAGAATTAGTGTATGTGAGTTGTGATGCTAATTGGCACTTTGAAATTTAAGAAATCATATTGATTTTGGATGTTTGAAATTTAGTCAAGAAGAGGAATTGTATGATTGATATATGTTTAATTAAATTGACATGGTTTATATTAAATTAAATGTAATTGGTAGTGTTGTACAAGAAGAAATTGAGAAAGAAAGTGTAGAATGTGTTTTTATGAATTTAACTTGTGAAGGACATGTTGCTTTAGTATGTTTATGGGTGAATTTAAGTGTTTTTAATGGCCTTAAATTATTAATGGGCAAAGATATGTGAATGGAGAATGAAGAACATATATGTTAGTACATTAGTTTGCCTATAATTGAGAAATATTGGCTTGAGTTTTAAGTGGATTAATTGAAGTATATTTTATTATGAAATATGGCTTATAGGTAGAGGTAAAGTAAGTGTGGGAGGAGGGGAAAAATATTAGAAAGGAGCTTTGCTATTGAGGAGCTCAAAATTGGTGAGTGTAAAACTAGTTTTATGCATAAATTTTATTTTAAGAATTTGTTTTATGTGAGTGCAAAATTATGTTTTTTGATTGATATGTATTTTAGTATGTTTTCAATTGATTGAATTACATACCTTTAATTAATTATATGTGTTTTATGATTTAAATAGAAATTGACGCATTAATCATATTTTAATAGAGATATTTTTATATTTCAGAAATTTTAAATTTATATTCACAGCAGAAAATGTTTATATGCATGAGATTTAGTTAAAGAAATATGTTTTACCTATATTTCAAGCTTTTAGAAAAAAACATTAAAATTAAATATTTTTCAGGCCAATAGGATACTCATCTATTATCAGTTATCAGATTATCAGTTTATCAAATTATCAGATTTATCAGCAGTAAGACCCAACCGGTACACCCAATTTGTGTAAGGCAAGTCATGGGGGGACAAGTCACTAACTTCAGGGGGGGTTGTGTCTGTCGAGTCTGTCAGTCGTCCACACACTTATGGGGTGTTATCTCGCTATATGTAAGCAAAGCAAAATTCCGCCACATAGCCAGTGAAATGTCTTTTATCAGATTTTATCAGAGTCACACAAAACGGCACCAGATTAGTCGCATGGTGACACAGTCCATATGGTGCGGCGCCAATTGAGTCGCCCTATGGAATTATCATATATGGGTTTCCAATTGGCATTATCAGAAAAGTTTTATTAGAAAAATTTTATCATAAAAGTTTTATCAGAAAAATTTTATCAAAAAAGTTTTATCAGAAAAGTTTTATCAAAAAAGTTTATCAGAAAAGTATTATCAGAAAAAGTATATTATTTCAGCTTTTCAGTTTTCAGAAAAATATATTATCTCAGTATTTCAGTTTTCAGAAAAATATATTATCTTAGTATTTCAGTTATCAGAAAAATATATTATCTCAGCTTTTCAGTTTTCAGAAAAGTGGTCAAGTCAAAATTTATAATAGAATTTTAATTATTTCAGTGTTAAATTAAAAGTAATTATTTTAAGCTTGGCCATCAGATTTTATAATTTATAAATTCTCAGCTTTTATTTAAAAAGTATATTACTTCAATTTATCAGTTTTCAGCAATAGCAGAGAATTTGAAAAGTTTCATTACATTGATTTAAAGATACAGATTTTCAGTATAGTTTTCATGAAACAGATTTCAGTTTAGTTTTCAGGAAACAAAATAAGATATATTACTTTGCATTTCAGTACATTACTTTCAGTAAAAAGATTTTAGTACAGTTTTCAGTAAACCGAAAGTATTATTATTTATTTCAGTATATTGTTTTTAGAAAATAGAATAAGTTTTATTATTATGCAATTTAGTGCAGTTTTTTTTTTTCAGGAAACAAAAAAAGTATTATGATTATTATTTATTTCAGTTCAGATTTCAAAAAACAGATTAATATTCTCTATAGTACAGTTTTCAGGGAGGTTTAATTAGAAACATTAATTGACTTAAAAATTCTCTTCCATTCCTCTTCAATACTTTGAATGACTTTCTGAAGAAAAAAAAATTAACAAAGCACATTGCAACAAGAAGGAAGCTCCGCTAAGAGGCTCGTTTTTGTTTCTTGATCTTTTATAGAAAGTTTATTTTTAGGGTTTTATTAGGATTTTATAGACTGTTTTTGTTTTTGATTTTTTTTTTTTTTTTGTAAAATAAAATTATGATGGCCGCAGGATGCTATATGGCCGCAAGTGGTTTTTTACGACTTTTCTTTACTGTGATTTCTCGATGGCAGCTACAATTTTTTTCTTTTATGGTGGTTGTCTATATGAAACCACTTGTCTATATACAATTTTGTTCTTGTTTATGATGGCGGCTACAATATATAAAACTGTGAATGAATATATATATATATATATATATATATATATATATATATATATATATAGATATAGATATATACAGAGAGACATAATGAATTTTTTGTGTAAGTAGTAACCTGAAATATGGTTCTTTGAGTTACATTATTCAGTATTCTTTGATTATTTGGTTTATATATGTTGTTGTATAGCCTAATTGAAAACATGTTAATGCAATATTTTATTGGTTCAATTATGTATACCGTATTATATTATTACAATATTTTATGAATTGTTCCCAACATGTATTCTTTGTTGTTTTCTTGAGTGATTATAAATTTTTGTGGCTTATTGTGGCAGTTAAGTAGTCGTGATTTATATATATATATATATATATATATATATATATATATTACAAAGGTCTTGTGACTCATGCTTAATTAGAGTGGACAAATTAGAAATAAAAATAAAAATTTGGAGTCCTTTTACTTGTTGTGACATGTGAATTAAAAAAGTTTATCTCTTGCAATTTGTTTTTTCTTTAATTGATTATCACCAATCTAGGAATGGGAGATTCACAACAAGGAAATGATAAGGGAAAGGGAAGAGTTTTGGAAAAATATAAAGTATGGACAGTGGAAGAGACCAATGAGTTGCTAAAACTTATGGTGGATGCTGCCAATCGTGGATGGCGTGATAGTAATGGCTTATTGAGTAAGATAACTGTATAAAGAAAGATACTCCCTGCTCTTAATGATAAACTCGGGTGTAAAAAGACTTATTCTCAATATTTAAGCCGTTTGAAGTGGTTTAAACAACGATACAATAGCTACTCTGAGCTTATGCGTCATAGCTCTGGATTTGGATGGGACCCTGTAACAAAGAAATTCACTGCTAGTGATGAAGTATGGGAGAATTACTTTAAGGTGGGTTTTTTATTTATTTAATACAATATATACAAGTTACTATATATATGTTTTATATATTAACACTTGTTATATATTTTCTTTTTACTAGTCTCATACTATCCATAAAAATTATCGCACGGATACTACCCCAAACTATGAAGATTTGAGAATTGCAATTGGAAATGGAACTGCTGTTGGGAGACACTCAATTGGATTAGGGAATGACACTGATGCGAGAACATTTGGGGTAGAAGAAAGTAAAGGCAATGGTTTAGATGACTTGATATATGATACGGATATTGGGGGATTTATACAAAGTGACCAACAAGAACCTTTATATCAACCTCCATCTCCTGACAACTCCACTTCACCATTACCCTGTCAGCCTATGAGGTCGGAGGTTCCTCATGCAACTAGAAAGCAAAATAGAGCCGAATGTGAAGGAAAATCTAGCTCATCTGAGACCATCAATACTCAATCAGATGCTATAGAAAAGCTCACTGAAACCATTAAAGAGCTCACCCATGTTATTGGTTCATTTACCACTAGAGAGCATAGTTGTTGGGATGTTATCAAAGAGACCCTAAACTTGGATAATCGTGCTCGTTTCAAGGCACTTGGATTATTTAATACTAGAGTAAAAAAGATTGAGTTCTTGAATATGACACCCGAAGAGCGTTCCGAGTGGTTATTCTATGCATTAATGGAATGAGTAGATTTTTTTGGACAATAATTTGTGGTTTTGAATATGTTTTTTTTTTTCGAAATTAAACTTTATGGATTGGTATTGGATGTTTGAGTTGTTAATTAATTTTATTTATTTCTTTTTACCTTTTCATGTTCAGACATTATTTTATTTTTTAGATTGGTAATTTATTGGATTTTTTTTGTATGAAATATTTACTAGAGCAGGGAGTGTGCCGTTATGTAATGTCTTATTCCAACATATGTGAAGATGCTGAAGTTGAGAAAGAAGAATTGGAAGAAGAAGAAGATGGGGAAGAAGAATCGTATGAAACTTTTAGGAACTCATTGATGGCAATTCAAGAAATTCTTCGTGTATTAAATGAGCTAATAGTTATCATGTGTCGCGAATGTGTCCAACGTTCCCTTACTAGGCGACCAAAAACTATAAGTAGATACGATTATATACACAAAATATTAAATGAGGATCCAGCACACTTTCGACAAATTTATAGAATGTATCCGGATGTGTTTATAAAATTATGCAATATTATAAGAGACAAAACACTCTTACAGGATACAAGGTATATTTGTGTTGTGCTTGGAATATTTTTACTCATTGTTGGTCAAAATTCTCGATATTGCTTAATTCATAAAACATTTGGTCGATCACATTTCACTACTAGCCGAAGTTTCAACAATATTTTGAAAGCACTAAACACAATTGCAGTAGATATGATGGTCAAACCTGAAGTGACAGTACAAAAAAGAATAAGGGAAAGTACATGATTTTACCCTTACTTTAAGGTAAGTATAAAAATTATTATTATTATAATTGTTGTTTTTTTGTTTTTGTTATTGTTGTCATTATTTATTATTTCAGGATTGTATTGGAGCTATTGACGGTACCCATATTCCAGCAATAGTAACTGGACGAGATATAAGCAGCTATCGTAATCGACATGGAACAATTTCACAGAATGTTTTAGCAGCTTGTAACTTTGATTTGGAATTTATATATGTGCTTAGTGGGTGGGAGGGTTTTGTACATGATTCAAAAGTGTTAAGTGATGTTTTATCAAGGAGGAATGGACTTAAAGTGCCACAAGGTATGTCTTTTAAAAAGTTTTAATGCCACAAAGTATTATTTTTTTAAAAAAAACTTTGTTGTGCGTATCTATTTTTGTTATTTAATTTTTTTTTCCTGATTATAAAGGTTGTACATTTCTTTAATTATACAAGTATTGTATATTCAGGTAAATATTTCTTGGCGGACTGTGGATTTGCAAATCGTCGCCAATTCTTAGCCCCTTTTTGAGGTGTTCGCTATCATCTTCAAGATTTTGTTGGTCAAGATCGTGATCCTGAAAATGCAAACGAGTTATTCAATCTTCGTCATGCTTTCTTGAGGAACGTAATTGAGAGGATATTTGGCATATTTAAATCGCAGTTCACAATTTTCAAAACAGCTCCTCCATTCCCATTTAATACACAAGCAGAGCTAGTATTGGCTTGTGCAGGACTACACAACTTTCTTCGCAAAGAGTGTCGTTCTGATGAATTTCCAGTTGAACCAGATAATGAAGTTTCATCATCTTCATCATTATTAGTTAATGAAGGGGACAATTTTGGACAGTTTTCTAAGACTCAAGAACAACAAAGAGAGAATGCTAATGAATTGAGGGCTGCTATAGCTACTAATATGTGGAGTGATGTTATTAGACATATTGACAATAATGGAGATTAATGATTGTTTTTTCATCAAAGACATCAAGTATATGATGAGTAATAAATGTTAAAAAAAATATGGTATTTTGGTTATCTATTCAACTTTTTTTTTTGGGTGATAGTCATATTTGTATGGTCAAATTTCTAACAATACCCATAAATGATTATTGCTAAATAAAAATTAAATGGCTTCTAAAATTAACTACTAGTTTATTTGTAATTTTAAAAGTTAATGAAAGTCTACAAAAGTATATGAAAGTTTATGAAAGTATTTTAATAAAGTCATTAAAAGTTTATGAAAGTCTATGAAAGTCATTTAAATAAAAGTCTATGAAAGTCGTTTATAAATCTTGCAAAGTCTATAAAAGTTATTAAAAATCTATAAAGTCTACAAAAGTCATTCACTTAAAAAAGGTCATTAAATGTCATCCCAAATCTAAATTGAATACACCCCCTAAGAGTTTCTAAAATTTTATGTTTCTAGTATTTACTTAGATTCTACGGCTAATATAAATCTAAGTTACTAGTTATAATATATTATTCAATTTTAACCTTTAAAATGTAATCTATTATTTAATTTCTAATCTATATAAACTATTTAAATAAATTAGAAACTATATGTGAAATTATCAAGTTTTAACTATTAAAACAAAATCACATTATTTTAGTTCAATTATTATTTAGGTGTTTAATTAAATTAAACCTAATAATTAGATGGACCTAACTAATCTAATTAAACAATTTAATTTTTAGATTAGTTCAATAATGAGAATTACCAAGTTTTTACTCTTAAAAACTAATATCATTATTTGATTATATTTTAATTGGCAAATTGCAATAAGATACCCTGACATTTGGTTATATTGCAATGAGATTGTACTTTTACTTAAACTACAATGCAGTACCTCGGATAATTCTCAATTGGTCCCTAATGTAATATAAAATATCACTTTTTGATTTGATTTTATTTTTTTAACTCATATAATCCCTAACTTTTTTAAAATACATTAATTTAATATTTATGACTAAAATTTTGACAGTCAAACCTAATATAAAGTATAAACTAGTCATTTTGTATTTTTATTAAATTATTAAATTAGAATGATACTTTACCCTTTAATTTTTTAATAACTTTATTTATTTCGATAGTCCAATAAAATATTAATATACGTTATAAAAGTTTATTTCTTTTAAAAACACTTATAATAATTAAATAATAAAATAAACAATGATAAAATTTATTGAAAATAAAAAATTAAAAAAATTAAAAATTTAAAAATCTTAAAAGTAATATGATTTCTTAAAAATAAAATAAAATTTAAGATTGTACTTTATTTTTATTTTCAATCATATTACTTTTAAGATTTTTAAATTTTTAAATTTTTTTTTATTTTTTATTTTCAATAAATTTTATCATGTTTATTTTATTATTTAATTATTATAAGTGTTTTTAAAAAAATTAAACTTTTATAACGTATATTAATATTTTATTGGACTATCGAAATAAATAAAATTATTAAATAATTAAAGGGTAAATTATCATTCTAATTTAATAATTTAATAAAAATACAAAATGATCAGTTTATACTTTATATTAGGTTTGACTGTCAAAATTTTTGTCATAGATATTAAATTAATGTATTTTAAAAAAGTTAGGGACTATATGAGTTAAAAAAATAAAATAAAATTAAAAAGTGATATTTTATATTATATTAGGGACCAATTGAGAATTATCCGAGGTACTCCATTGTAGTTTAAGTAAAAGTGTAATCTCATTGCAATATGACCAAATATCAGGGTATCTTATTGCAATTTGCCCTATTTTAATTAAGATTTTAATCTTATTAATCTTAATTAACATAGGAACCTTACTAATCATTTTAATTAAACACATTATTTTATGAATTAGTTATATTAATGGAAATTTCCAAGTTTTTACACCTAAAAACTAATTCCATTATTTAATTGCCAATTATGTAAACGTATACAATTTTAATCACATTAAAATAAAACATTTAACCTTGGCAATTATGGATGACATATTATAATGTAAGTGTAAGCACGCCTAATCTAGATGACATTCATGTGTATGATAATGCTTTAAAAACACATAATTCATCACATGAAATATAATTAAAGCATACATGAATGATCGAGTGACGTGGGATGTCTAACTTAAACAACTCTAATTTACAATTGTTATCCAAGGCATTCCTTGGTCTTCAAGTGTCCTTCTTCAAGTTGAACTCTTCTTGTCTTTGTCTCCAATCAAGTTAAACTTGATTTCCTTTTGTAGTCAACTTCTCTTCTAAGGTCCATGCGCTACCTTAACACACACCCAAGGTCCATGTGTTACTTTTAACACGCGGCAGAAGCACAAAAAGTTTGTATTGGTACATTTTAAAATTTTTCCTAAAAATAGTGGATCTTAACTGATGAGAATAAGGGAGCTGCACCAAGGGATCCATTGCATGTTCCGATTGGGCCTATAACAAGGGCAAGGGCTAAGAGATTCAAAGAAGCACTCAATGGCCTAATTCAAGATACTTGGGCTGATTCTGAATTATTAAAGCCCAAGATGAACCCACATGAAGACCAAGGCTTGATTAACATCATCAAGGCAATTGAGTAGGCTGAATAAGAGAAAGCTTGGCATAATTTCGGTTTGGGCTTGATTTAATAGTTTGTTTTAGTTTTGGTCCATTTGTAAGGCAATTATGTTCATTCTAGTTTTCTATTTGTAAGGCCTTAATGGCTATCTTGTTTTCTTTCCTTTGTTTTAGGGTTTCATTATATAAGGATATTGTTGGATGCAAGAGGGGAATTTTTTTTTGAATGAAATTTGAGAGAGTTTTCTCTTTGTTCTTTGAGAACTAACTGGAACTTATCAGAATTCTCTGTGGCGTTCCTCCTTGACTTATCAATCGAGTATCTCATCCTTGATTGTGGCGTCCTCCTTTATACCAAGGTTCACATCTCGATATAGGTGCTGGGTCGCGGTTTCCATCCGAACCAGAGGTTAGAACCAATATTGGCATCAATCTTGATACAATCGACGAGGTTCATATCATTAACCCTCAATTAATTAAACATATATAAAACAAAGATGTCGTACCTTTATGAACCGTGAAGTTTGATGTCGCGTCGAGATCGAACCGCAAGATTTTACAATCTTTCATGAACATGGATCTTCTTAGAGTGTAGACTCCCTTTCTTTAAATTGTGTACTTGAGGATGAGAAATAAAAAACTTTTCTTTTTTTTTTTCGTTATTCACTCAAAACCCTCTTGAGAAAATGAATAACACTTTGGAACTAAGTTGTTCTTTCCTTCTTTTCTCTCAGGCGAATTTTCACACTTTACTTAGTGGGGGGCGTTTTTTTCTTGGATATCAAAAGCTCACAAGAACTCACACAATTGCATTAGCCTTGGCCAAACTCCCTTGCTTGTCCTTTTATGGTGGCCGAATTCTCCCTTGTGTGGGAGGATTTGTGTTTCACCATAAAATCTATCAAGCTAAAGTTCAATCCTATCTCATCTCTAAAAAGTATTATCCAATGATTATTAAAGGATAATTATCAATGAGTAAATTATCAAAAGTTTCCTGAAAGTGACATAAAAGTCAATTTTAGAGTTTTAATAAATATAAAAAATCTTCCTAATTTGATCTGATAAATAATTCATATTATTTATCACCTTATCAAATAAGGTCTTTGATACTTATCATACTATCACCAATAATATGAAACTAGGAATCCAATTCCTAATAGAAAAGAATTTTTTATTTTTAATTAAACTATTAATTAATTAAATAATAAAATAAAACAAAATAATTAACTAAATTAATAGCCAATACCGCCTAAGCCATTCATCATGGGCCAAACTTTGTTTTTCCATTTTATTAATCTCATTGGACTTCCACAATAAGTCCACATATGAACTGGACCCATTCTTACTAAAAGAAACAAGTCCACGTGTTTTAAACAAATATATTAATATAATTTCAACATCCCATTTATATTCAAATGTGCTAATTATATTCTTAATATATTTATGGAATGTTAAAAAACATCCTATAGGCTGCCCAAGGGATCACACACCATTGGCCGCCTATTCTAAGTACTTTGACGAGTTACCGCGTGTCTTAATTGAATACAAGAAAGTACCTCTCAAACCTTTTGGAAAAATTACAAAAAACAATTCTTAAGATTGACCAAATAAATGATCCGGTAGAATATAACAAGTGATCCATGTAAATTCGTGTGGATTGGGGATCTTAGCGGACTATCTAAATTTAGGTTCCAATAGACACAATCTAATCACAATCAACAAATGATTCACTTAGCTCCGATCTATTAATTTTAGTTTATTCCATTAAAGAACTAAAATTGAACTCTTAAATAAAGATAAAGCAAGTGAGCGTACTAATTCGTGTCCTAGACAACCTAAATGGAGAAAGTGTATCCTCGTGAAAAATACCAGTAATCACCAAGAGCTCACAGACCGCCTATAGCTCTTCAAGTTACCATATTTACTCATATAACCATGTTTTCGAATTTAGATATTTTGAATTGTTCAAAAGTCATGTTTTAGTAGTCACTATTGAAAACTTTACGTAAAGATTTAATATCTAATACCTCAAAACATGATGGTATTCTACTTACATTTGCTAGATGCAGTCACGATGTTTATTTTTATAAATAAGGTCCTTTATCGATAAACATGTGAATACCACCAAACTATCGTGGATAGACAATGCGATATAATCGTACACATTTTTTTTTTTGGATAATGTAAGTATATTAACCAAAGAGACAAAACAAAAGCAAAGGGGCATACCCCAGCGAGAAGATCACAAGGTCAGACAAGGGACAGGCCCCCTACCAACAGAAACTCAAAAAACAGCAAAGCAATAAAAGCTAAGCACAAACCCTGTCATAGGGTGCAGCTAAAAGAAACCATCAAACCGACAGCAAAAGGGACAAACCCCCTAAAAGGCAAAACAAACGAATTACAAAAAAATAGAATCAGATAAACCCCAAGACTGGTGGAGCCACCTATTAGTAGGAGAAGGCACCACACCAGATAAGGAATTAAGACGCATACAAACATCTTTAACAATGGAACGAACAACCACGGAAACAGGTTTAGGTAACTCGCCATGCATCCTAGCATTCCGCTTGCGCCAAATAGCATAGACAGCAGCCGCAAGCATAATACGCACCACCCACCCATGAAGATGCCGACCGCGGAAATGGCAAGACCAAAGAATAGTAATCTCCCAGCTCCGAGCACGAAGAGATAATCTGCACTTCCTTAAAAGAGCAAACCAAACCTCACAAGAATAAGACTAATCGTACACATTGACAGCTCAAATGATAACGCATGCAACCATAAGTCCATCATTTATCTCAAGATTGAGATAGACTCTCCAATTGTCTCAGTTGAATACTTTTGTCCACTGACGATTTTTGATAAAGTTTTCTTCATTGATCCTATTCAGTGCACCTAGTGCACTAGATTCTTTTGTCCAAAGACACTTCGATAATTTTAGACTCATCATATTACATTTGATCCCGCTCAAATGTTAACAAAAGAATCTACAACTTTAATAAGATAAAGGCGCTCAACCTTTTATTTTAAGTTGTAAATGTTGTTCGAGAGTAATTAAAGAATTTTGTCTACCTCATACATATCCAGATATACGAACAATTATTTGGTTTCTCATAGTCTCTTGTCCTTATAATTATTTACTTTTGACAATTGATATAATTGCTATAGGATTTGTTAAATCAGAAATCACTTTATTCATATGAGAAAGATTGTCGAATGCACTATTACACTCTTACTATCGAGCATAATCCTAACAGCTATATGTTCGGCATAAAATAAAAAATGATGCATGAGCATGATTTTAATGAACTAAAAAATCCCTAAAATTAGTTATTATGCCGCGATAATCCAACATACCACAAGTAAGTGCTTAAGTAGGTTAAATCAAATCCTTGCATGTTAGATCGAGACATTCTTAATCGGATAATACACCAGAATAAATATTTATTTTTATATTATCCAACCATCGCTTTGATTTAGTCAGGACAATAAATTAACAGCTTAATTAAGTCCTTTATGAGTGTGACCCATTATTTCATAATTCATGAACTTAACTTGAGAGTTGTCTAGGTTGGCTAGGTCAATCCCAAAATACATTATGAAAACCTGTTAATTAGGAAGTCAACCTTGGAGTTGACTCTTATGGACACCCTCTGTAGGGAGGACGAAAGCAAAGCCGTCACGAGACGCCACTCGAGTCTCACGATGTTGAACTAACAATGGAGACTGCGGGATATAATGTCATATATCCCTCTCCCACGTACTATTTGTAATTTAGGGTTTTCTGTAACCAAAGAATTTCTAAAACTCTATATTTCTAGTCTTTTTTTTTTGGATAAAGTAAGTATATTAACCAAAGAGACAAAACAAAAGCAAAGGGGCATACCCCAGTGAGAAGATCACAAGGTCAGACAAGGGACAGGCCCCCTACCAACCGAAACTCAAAAAACAGCAAAGCAATAAAAGCTAAGCACAAACCCTATCATAGGGTACAGCCAAAAGAACCCACCAAACCCCACAAAAGGCAAAACAAGCGAATTACAAAAAAATAGAATCAGATAAACCCCAAGACTGGTAGAGCCACCTATTAGTAGGAGAAGGCATCACACCAGATAAGGAATTAAGACGCATACAAACATCTCTGACAATGGAACGAACAACCATGGTAACAGGTTTAGGTAACTCGCCATGCATCCTAGCATTCCGCTCACGCCAAATAGCATAGACAGCAGCCGCAAGCATAATACGCACCACCCACCCACGAAGTTGCCGACCGCGGAAATGGCAAGACCAAAGAATAGTATCCTCCCAACTCCGAGCACGCAGAGGTAATCTGCACCTCCTTAAAAGAGCAAACCAAACCTCGCAAGAATAAGAACACTCAAAAAAGAGATGAGGGACATCCTCACAACTCCCTCCACAAAACACACAACGAATAGCCGGAATCAAACCATAAACAAGAAGCTTATCCTGAGTAGAAAGAGCACCCCTAATGGCCAACCAGAAGATGAAAGCATGTCTAGGAATTGATTTAGAATGCCAAACGGACCTAAACCAATCCACCGCTGGCTGCCGGGACCGAAGAGCCTCCCAAGCATTACGAATAGAGAAAGCCCCCCGAGAGTCCTCAACCCAACACAAAGTATCAGCTTGAGAGTTATTAGGCCTGAAGGAAGCAGGGATACCACTGATAATGTCCATCCAACTCCCGGTAAGGGAACGAGGCCAAGCCCAATCCCTCCCCTGAACAACATCCGCCACCCTAGCATGAAGACCAAAACCAGAATCATAAATAATCCGTCGCCCAAACACCTCCACCAAAGGACCCAACGGATGCCAATAATCAAACCAAAGAGAAATATCCTCCCCATTACCCACCCGAAACTGCATCAACCGCCGCACAAGACACCGAAGGCCTAGAATTTTCCTCCAACTCCACGAGCAATCCCCAGGGCACCTAATCTCCCACACATTCTTTCCCTTAAGCAGAGTAGATCTAACCCACGAGACCCAGACAGAAGACCTCAAATTGCTACAGACTACCCACAAATGCTTACTTATGGCAGCTTTATTCCAACACTCAACGCTCTTAATACCAAGACCACCCTCTTCCTTTGGTAAACACACCGAAGACCATGCAACGTTTGCCCCACCTTTACCTAAATCTGAACCCTTCCAAAGAAAACTACGCAAAGTAGTTTCAACCTTAATCACCACTGACTTAGGCAACATAAAAATGGAGGACCAATACACCTGAATAGAGAACAATACAGATTGAATGAGCTGAAGCCTCCCTGCAAAAGAAAGAACCCTACTAGTCCAACTCTTAACTCTCGCTACAATCCTGTCAACAAGAACCCTACAATCCACTGCCGTAAGCTTAGTAGAAATCAGAGGAACCCCAAGATATCTGACAGGTAATACCCCTTCCTGAAAACCAAGAATCCCAAGTAACTCTTGCTTAGTCTCAGAAGACACACCAGCCATAAAAAGATTGCTCTTGCTAGGATTAGGAATCAACCCAGAAAGAGCTTGGAACTGACCAAGGACAACATTAACTGCAGCAACTGACTCCCTCTCTGCCCTACAGAAAACCATAAGATCATCCGCAAAGCATAAATGCGAAATACCAATCTTCCCACACCGCCAATGGTATGCAAACTGACCCTCCTGCTCCATAATATGCATCAACCCCGAGAAGACCTCCATAGCTAGCACAAATAAATAAAGGGACATAGGATCCCCCTGCCTCAAACCTCGGCCACTAGCAAAGAAACCATTCAACTCGCCATTGATAGAAATCGAGAAACCGGGAGTGGAAATGCACTCAGAAATCCAAGTTAACATCTGCTCTGGGAAGCCTAAAATCTGTAAAATAGCCACTAAGAAATCCCACCGCACAGAATCATAAGCTTTTATTAAATCTACCTTCAGGGCACACCTAGGATGACCCCCATCACGATGATAGTTCCTTAACAATTCCTGCGACAGTAATATATTATCACTAATCCTCCTACCAGCAACGAAGGCCGACTGAAAAGGACTAACAACATCAGGCAGTACCATCTGAACACGATTCGCAACAATTTTGGCAATGCATTTGTAGATAGTGTTACAACACGAAATAGGCCTAAAATCCCCAACCGTAGAAGGATTAGGAACCTTAGGAATAAGAGCAACCACAGTAGCATTCACTTGCTTGAGCAATCTCCCGGAGCTAAAAAACGAATGAATAGCACGAAGAAAATCATCACCAACAACAGACCAAGCTTTCTTGAAGAAAGTAGCATTATACCCATCCGGACCAGGAGCTTTATTATCTTTTAAAGAGAACAAAACTGCCTTAATTTCAACATCACTAACCTCTCTACCCAAGATAGCACACTGATCACCAGAAATACGCTTCGGGAGAGCCCGCCTCACTAAATCAAGGTCAATCCTAGGGCATCCAGCAGGCTGTCTCAGAAGTGTCTCAAAGAAGTTCACCACCGTTGATTTAACTTCACTAGGCTCCTCCACACGATTACCACGCTCATCGGTAAGAGATAATACCTTACTCCTACTATATCTTTGTCTCATCGATCGAAAAAAGAACTTAGAATTCCTATCTCCCAAATTAATCCACTGAACCCGGGACTTTTGTCTCAAAAAACTCTCTTCATCTCTACTCAAATCACCATAAAGCTTCACCAACCGAGACTCCTCCCCATGTAAAGAAATGTTCGTAGGCTGCCTCTGAATATCCCATTGCACAGACTCTAAATCATGCTTAGCTTGCTGCACCCTATAAGACAAGTCAGAATAACACTCCCTATTAAGTTTCTTAAGCTCCACTTTCAATCTTTTTAGCTTCTTACATAGCTGAAACATAGGAGACCCATCCACCCTGTCCGCCCAAACCCGATCCACCAAGGATAAAAATTCTGGATGATCCGCCCAGAAATCAAAAAACTTAAAAGGAACCCGTCGCCGAGGGAGATCCACAATCTTAACAATCATAGGAGAGTGATTAGAAACACTAGAAGGAAGAAAATGCGCCTCTGAACCTCGAAAGGAAATATCCCAATTCAAGTTGACCAAAGCTCGATCTAACTTTCGAAGAATAGGATCAACCGTACGATGATTAGACCAAGTATAGTAGCACCCATTAAATCGCAGATCATCCAACCCAGACTCAGCTAAACAATTAGAAAAGTCATCTTTCCAATTAGGCCAAGAATTGGAGCCTCCAACACTCTCAACCGAAGACTTAATAGCATTAAAGTCACCCATCACAATCCAAGCATTATTCTCCCATTCCACTCCGCGCGCCACTAAATCAGCCCACAACGCCTCCCTACGAACATTACAATTATCACCGTACACAATCGAAATCATACACTCCCAAGTAGAATCAACAGAAGAAACTCTACAATGGATAACTTGTTCAGAAGATCTGACAACCAAAACAGTAACATCGAACGGATTCCAACAAACCCAAATCCTCCCCAAAGAGGAAAAATTATAATTGCACTCCACCTTCCAAGACCGGTCAATGGTCTTAAGAATAACATCTTTATTTTTCTCCAGAACTTTCGTTTCCACTAAACCACACAAAGACAATTTCTCATCTTTAATCAAATTGCGAACCTCTCTTTGCTTCAAAGGGTCATTAAGACCCCTAATATTCCAGCACCCAAAAATCATAATAAATATACAAAGATAAGAAGAAACCCCACAAATCTATCTCCACTTACCCCCCTTAGGGGAGGAGTGCTTCTTATTCTTCTTACCCTTACTACTGGAACCTTTCTTCTTTTTTTTCTTTTCCAGAGAATCCTTAACTTTTGAAGCCAAAGCATTACGAGGAGGGCTAGAATCACTACCATCCTCACCATGACCAGCCTCATCATTACCACAAATAGCACCCCCATCATCACAAAGAGCATCCTTGTCATCAACATAACCATTAGCCCCATCCTTACAAAGAACAGCCCCTGCATCATAAACAATGTCCAAAATTGCTAAAGGAGTACCCTCTTCCATTACTTCCAAATTCTGAGTATGGTCATTGCCCTCCATTGGTACTAAATTAAGATGATTATCAACATTTTCCACAAGCGGAACACTAGCACTATTCCCCATAGTAGATTATTCTCCACCCTTGTTCTTTTTTCTAACCTCAACCCAAACCGGTCGTTTAGGCCCCAACGAGTCTTCGTGCCTCTTTTTCATATCATTAACATCAACCCCTCCATTTCCGGTAACCATATTCACATTGTCACCCAAATCTTGAACGCTTTGTTTACATATACCCGGCGCATGCCCAAACACCTTACAAATATTACACCTAGAAGGAAGCCACTCATAAACAGCATAAATAGTTTTCCACTCCCCATTAGCACATTGAATATCAAACTCATTAATGACATCCTTCGAAGCATCAATCTCAACACACACACGAGCAAAGCTAAGACGTTTCCTAGCTAATGTAATGTGATCGGCATGCAATGGAATGCCCAAAGCACTAACTACAAAACTCAGGCCCTTAGAAGTCCAATATTCAAATGGAAGATTGTAAAGTTTAACCCATACAGGAATATTGCGTAACTCATCTTTAGACAAGGATAAACTAGGCTGCCACCGTTTAAGAACAAGTAATTTATTCACTATATGCCATGGACCTTTTTCAAGAACTTCACAAGCATGGTCAAGACTATCAAACTTGAAAATAAAGAACCCTTGTTCCGAAGATAAGACTTCTTTAAGGCCAAACCTACCCCAAATTTTATGAACTACTGAATTCACTACGGGGAATGGAATTCGCTTATCCACAAAGTACCCTATCAAGGAAGTTCTCCATTCTTCACTTCCCTCAATAGCTACCTCAACCGGAGGGCTAACTTTAATTCTTCCATTTTCTTCAATAGGTTTAAAATATTTTAAGGATTCAAAGGTAGAAGATCGTACCTCACAAGCAATAGGAGAAGAATTCTGGACAGCCTTAGCATAAGATGGTTTCAGCCCTTGATCATGCCTGGAAGAAGGTGTTGAAAATGGTCCAAGATCAGCCCCTCCTTGTCCAAAGCTACCAAGACCCGAAATTGAGCCCAAAGCACTCGATTTCGGCCCAATTACACCCACATCAGACCCAAAGTGCAAGTTACCAAGCTTTTCCTTTCTATTATCATCTCTTGCAAGCCCAAATCCACCATAATTCGAAGGTGATTCAATAACATTAATCCTTGGCCCATCTAATTTTGTAGAATCAGCCCCATTAGCTCCAATTTCGTGCCTAACATTACCAATACCCGAAATTGAACCCAAAGCACCACATTTTGATTCTATTACCCCCATTCCTTGCTGAATACTTTTATTTAGTGAAGGAAGGTCAACAACAACCACCTTCCTTTGACAATTTTGGCCATTAATGTCAACATTAGCATCCTTATGTTGAAAAATCCGCCCATGAGAATCATCCATCCTTTGAATTATTTGCCCATTGCACATGTCTCCAACCACCATTTGAAATTTTGTCCATTATTATCTCTATGCAACACCTCATTCAACAAGTCTTCACCCTTTTCATCAATGTCAACCACACCTTTCTTCTTGTCCAATCCCGAAATAGTTGAAAGACAACCAACCTTAACACAATTTTCACCCAAAACCAGATTTGCATCTTTCTCAACATGCAACCCCCCATGAAGAACATCACCATGCTTGCCTTCAATCCCATTAGCACAACCAACAGCTCCATTTGCAAGCTTTCCATCACTAAAATTCGCCAACCCACCATGTCTTGCACTATCAACCAGATTTATATCAAACACAACTTGATCTTGCACATCCAACTTGCTACAATTTGAAAGAGACACACCAGCTCTTTCTCTACCTTTGGAAACATGTTCTCCATCCTTCTTTACACCATCAACAAGAGATGATCTACCATGACAGCCCATCACTAGCCCTTTATGACAACCGTTTATTTCATTAGACATTAAAGAAGAAACAATGTCTCCACTCTTCATTCCACCCTTCTTTACATCACCAGCAGCTAATGAACCACCAACCATGGCTCCAACCAATATAACAAGAAGAAGATGATGATCACAACCCAACAATAAAGACAAAACGCAGCTCAAAATCACAAGCAAAATCAGTCACAAGATTGGCCAAAGTAGAATCATCCACCATGGCAAACAAGCAAACCAGAACTGCCCAGAAAATAAGGGAAAACGGACCAGCAAAATAACACTAAAAGAGAGGGAGATGAGCTCGTGATCATCAAGAGGAAGATGAAGATCATAAACCCAACCAAAAGGAAAAACGCAGCTCAAGAACACAAGTAATAACACTCATAAGATTGGTAAAGAAAAAACAAAAACGGACCAGCAAACCTAAAACTAAAGGAAAACGAAATTTGAGCTTGTAATCATCAAAAGAAATCAATAATGATCACAAAGAGAGAATAGAAAAAAATCAAGAAGAACACTCAAAAATATTCTAGGGAGAAGGCAGAGCATTTTCTCTCTCTAGTTGAGGCATATTTTTTTTTATTTCTATTTCTAGTCTTTACTTAGATTCTACGGCTAATATAAAATCTAAGTTTACTAGTTATAATAGATTATTCAATTTTAACTATTAAAATATAATCTATTATTTAATTTCTAATATATATAAACCTTTTAAATAAATTAAAAATATTATGTGAAATTACCGAGTTTTAACTTTTAAAAGTAATTCACATTATTTTGGTCTAATTATGTCTATGATGTTTAATCAAATTAAACCTAACATTTAAATGGACGTAACTAATCTAATTAAACACTTTAATAGATAGATTAGTTATTAATGAGATTTACCAAGTTTTTACTCCTAAAAACTAATCTTATTATTTGATTCTTTTTAATTAAGTAATTAATCTAATTAATCTTAATTAACACAAAGAATCTAACTAATCTTAATTAAATATTTTAATATATTGATTAGTTATTAAATGGAAATTACCAAGTTTTTACAACTAAAAACTAATTCCATTCTTTAATTGCTAATTATGAAATTGTTTGCAATTTTAATCACATTAATAAAATGTTACAACATGGTAGTTATGCATGATATATTATTATGCAAGTGTAGGCACACTTAATGTAGATGGCATTCATATGTATGATAATACTTTAACAATCACATAATTCATCATATGAAAAATAAATAAAATATACGTAAATGACCGAATGACATGGGTTGTCTAACTTAAACAACTCTAATTACAATTGTATTTCCAAGGCATTCTTTGGTCTTCAAGTGCTCTTCTTTGAGTCGCAATCTTCTTGTCATTGGTCTCCAATCAAGTCAAACTTGATATCTAATAAAAGTCGATATCTTTTCCAAAAGTCCACGTGTTACCTTAACATGCACCCTAGGTCAAGACGAAGCCCTAAACAACCATAACGCATGCGAAATTGCGGCTGCCAGCAGCGTAGCCGCGAGCACGCAACATACACGCGAGCCGCGCTTTCCTGCGCGTTTGTGGGTCATTCGCCCATAGTTTTTCGCTTCAATTTTCTACGCTTCTTCCAGAAAATATTCGAAATATTTGTCCAAAAAAAATAGTAAAAAATCATATGCAAAAAACATGGAGAATAGCCCTAACGCAAACGCGGCAGCAGCCCAAGCGTAGGCGCGCAGCCTGCCTCTACGCTCAGGCAGCCCGCGCGCTAGTGCGCGTGGCCACTGTTGAGCTCAAGTGTGAGCGTGCTGGTATGCGAGGCCGCTGCTGTGCGTAGGCGTGCACGGGCACTGCACACGGGGCTGTGCAATCCTCTAATTTTTTTTCTTTTTTTCTTTGCATCATCCGCTCCACGACTCCTCGTACCGCATATCGATTACAAGAATAATAAAATATATATACAACAAGAACAAACCATAAACAATTGGCCTAAAAACAAAAACAACCTATAACCCATTCACCATACAATTAACGATCAAATACGCTTTTATAATTATACAATCAAATCATATAACAATAAAACATATCATAATGTAGATATAGATTTGATGAGGATAAGGGAGCTGCACCAAGGGATCCATTGCATGTTCCGATTGGGCCAATAACAAGGGCAAGGGCTAAGAGATTCAAAGAAGCACTCAATGGCCTAATTCAAGATACATGGGCTGATTCTAAATTATTAAAGCCCAAGATGAACCCACATGAAGACCAAGGCTTGATTAACATCATCAAGGCAATTGAGTGGGCCGAATAAGAGAAAGCTTGGCATAATTTCGGTTTGGGCTTGATTTAATAGTTGTTTGTTTTAGTTTTGGTCCATTTGTAAGGCAATTATGACCATTCTAGTTTTCTATTTGTAAGGCCTTAATGGCTAACTTGTTTTATTTCCTTTATTTTAGGGTTTCATTATATAAGGATATTGATGGATGTAAGAAGGGTAATTATTGATTTTGAATGAAAATTGAGAGAGTTTTTCTCTTTGTTCTTTGAGAACTAACTGGAACTTATCAGAATTCTCTGTGGCATTCCTCCTTGACTTATCAATCAAGTATTTCATCCTTGATTGTGGCGTCCTCCTTTATACCAAGGTTCACATCTCGATATAGGTGTTGGGTCGCGGTTTCAGACTTATCAATCGACGAGGTTCATATAATTTGGTATCAGAGCCTAGGGCTCTAACATCAGGTTATTCTATCTTGTTATTCTTCTTCTTTGATTTCGTTGATCACAGAATTATATATTATTTCCAGAACTTCTTGTTAGTGTCCAGATCTAAGTTATCTATCTTTGTTATTCTTGTTCTTGATTTCGTAGATCCAAATCTAAGTATCTGTCTGTGTTATTCTTGTTCTTGATTTCGTAGATCCAAATCTAAGTATCTGTCTGTGTTATTCTTGTTCTTGATTTCGTAGATCCAAATCTAAGTATCTGTCTGTGTTATTCTTGTTCTTGATTTCGTTGATCCAGATCGAAGTTATATATTCTGTTATTCTTGTTCTTGATTTCGTTGATCTAGAGTGAAGTTATCTGTCTGTGTTATTCTTGTTCTTGGTTTCGTTTCGTTGAACCAGATCTAAGTCTGTGTTAGTCTTGTTCTTGATTTCGTTGATCCAGATCGAAGTTATATATTCTGTTATATTCTTGTTTGTGCGTGTCCAGATCTAAGAGAGAGAGAGAGAGAAAAAAAAATACAAAATTTTATTTTTTTTGACCGATTGTGTAGTTGAATATATATCAACTATTGTTATTTCCCTTCTTGATTCGTGCAGTGATTATAAAAAAAAAAAATATCAGTTTCGTTGTGATTTGTTTTTTTGGATAATGTAAGTATATTAACCAAAGAGACAAAACAAAAGCAAAGGGGCATACCCCAGCGAGAAGATCACAAGGTCAGACAAGGGACAGGCCCCCTACCAACCGAAACTCAAAAAACAGCAAAGCAATAAAAGCTAAGCACAAACCCTGTCATAGGGTGCAGCTAAAAGAAACCATCAAACCGACAGCAAAAGGGACAAACCCCCTAAAAGGCAAAACAAACGAATTACAAAAAAATAGAATCAGATAAACCCCAAGACTGGTGGAGCCACCTATTAGTAGAAGAAGGCACCACACCAGATAAGGAATTAAGACGCATACAAACATCTTTAACAATGGAACGAACAACCACGGAAACAGGTTTAGGTAACTCGCCATGCATCCTAGCATTCCGCTCGCGCCAAATAGCATAGACAGCAGCCGCAAGCATAATACGCACCACCTACCCACGAAGATGCCGACCGCGGAAATGGCAAGACCAAAGAATAGTAGTCTCCTAGCTCCTAGCACGAAGAGATAATCTGCACTTCCTTAAAAGAGCAAACCAAACCTCACAAGAATAAGAACAATCAAAAAAGAGATGAGGGACATCCTCACAACTCCCTCCACAAAACACACAATGAATAGCCGGAATCAAGCCATAAATAAGAAGCTTATCCTGAGTAGAAAGAACACCCCTAATGGCCAGCTAGAAGATGAAAGCATGTCTAGGAAAGCCGGGACCGAAGAGCCTCCCAAGCATTACGAATAGAGAAAGCCCCCCGAGAGTCCTCAACCCAACACAAAATATCAGCTTGAGAGTTATTAGGCCTGAAGGAATCAGGGGTACCACTGATAATGTCCATCCAATTCCCGGTCAGGGAACGAGGCCAAGCCCAATCCCTCCCCTGAATAACATCCGCCACCCTAGCATGAAGACCAAAACCAGAATCATAAATAATCCGACGCCCAAACACCTCCACCAAAGGACCCAGCGGATGCCAATAATCAAACCAAAGTTAAATATCCTTCCCATTACCCACCCGAAACTGCATCAACCGCCGCACAAGACACCGAAGTCCCAGAATTTTCCTCCAACTCCACGAGCAATCCCCAGGGCACCTAACCTCCCACACATTCTTTCCCTTAAGCAGAGTAGATCTAACCCACGAGACCCAGACAGAAGACCTCAAATTGCGACAGACAGCCCACAAATGCTTACTTATGGCAGCTTTATTCCAACACTCAACGCTCTTAATACCGAGCCCACCCTCTTCCTTTGGTAAACACACCGAAGACCATGCAACCTTTGCCCCACCTTTACCTAAATCTGAACCCTTCCAAAGAAAACTACGCAAAATAGTTTCAACCTTAATCACCACTGACTTAGGCAAGATAAAAATGGAGGACCAATACACCTGGATAGAGAACAATACAGATTGAATGAGCTGAAGCCTCCCTGCAAAAGAAAGAACCCTACTAGTCCAACTCTTAACTCTCGCTACAATCCTATCAACAAGAACCCTACAATCCACTGCCATAAGCTTAGTAGAAATCAAAGGAACCGCAAGATATCTAACAAGTAATACCCCTTCCTGAAAACAAAGAATCCCAAGCAACTCTTGCTTAATGTCAGAAGACACACCAGCCACAAAAAGATTGCTCTTGCTAGGATTAGGAATCAACCCAGAAAGAGCTTGGAACTGACCAAGGATAACATTAACCGCAGCAACTGACTCCCTCTCTGCCCTACAGAAAACCATAAGATCATCCGCAAAGCATAAATGCGAAATACCAATCTTCCCACACCGCCAATGGTACGCAAACTGACTCTCCTGCTCCATAATACGCATCAACCCCGAGAAGACCTCCATAGCCAGCACAAATAAATAAGGGGACATAGGATCCCCCTGCCTCAAACCTCGGCTACTAGTAAAGAAACCATTCAACTCGCCATTGATAGAAATAGAGAAACGGGGAGTAGAAATGCACTCAGAAATCCAAGCTATCATCTGCTCCGGGAAGCCTAAAATCTGTAAAATAGCCACTAAGAAATCCCACTGCACAGAATCATAGGCTTTCATTAAATCTACCTTCAGCGCACACCTAGGATGACCCCCATCACGATGATAGTTCCTTAACAATTCCTGCGACAGTAATATATTATCACTAATCCTCCTACCAGCAACGAAGGCCGACTGAAAAGGACTAACAACATCAGGCAGTACCATCTGAACACGATTCGCAATAATTTTGGCAATGCATTTGTAGATAGTGTTACAACACGAAATAGGCCTAAAATCCCCAACCGTAGAAGGATTAGGAACCTTAGGAATAAGAGCAACCACAGTAGCATTCACTTGCTTGAGCAATCTCCCGGAGCTAAAAAACGAATGAATAGCACGAAGAAAATCATCACCAACAACAGACCAAGCTTTCTTGAAGAAAGTAGCATTATACCCATCCGGACCAGGAGCTTTATTATCTTTTAAAGAGAACAAAACTGCCTTAATTTCAACATCACTAACCTCTCTACCCAAGATAGCACACTGATCACCAGAAATACGCTTCGGGAGAGCCCGCCTCACTAAATCAAGGTCAATCCTAGGGCATCCAGCAGGCTGTCTCAGAAGTGTCTCAAAGAAGTTCACCACCGTTGATTTAACTTCACTAGGCTCCTCCACACGATTACCACGCTCATCGGTAAGAGATAATACCTTACTCCTACTATATCTTTGTCTCATCGATCGAAAAAAGAACTTAGAATTCCTATCTCCCAAATTAATCCACTGAACCCGGGACTTTTGTCTCAAAAAACTCTCTTCATCTCTACTCAAATCACCATAAAGCTTCACCAACCGAGACTCCTCCCCATGTAAAGAAATGTTCGTAGGCTGCCTCTGAATATCCCATTGCACAGACTCTAAATCATGCTTAGCTTGCTGCACCCTATAAGACAAGTCAGAATAACACTCCCTATTAAGTTTCTTAAGCTCCACTTTCAATCTTTTTAGCTTCTTACATAGCTGAAACATAGGAGACCCATCCACCCTGTCCGCCCAAACCCGATCCACCAAGGATAAAAATTCTGGATGATCCGCCCAGAAATCAAAAAACTTAAAAGGAACCCGTCGCCGAGGGAGATCCACAATCTTAACAATCATAGGAGAGTGATCAGAAACACTAGAAGGAAGAAAATGCGCCTCTGAACCTCGAAAGGAAATATCCCAATTCAAGTTGACCAAAGCTCGATCTAACTTTCGAAGAATAGGATCAACCGTACGATGATTAGACCAAGTATAGTAGCACCCATTAAATCGCAGATCATCCAACCCAGACTCAGCTAAACAATTAGAAAAGTCATCTTTCCAATTAGGCCAAGAATTGGAGCCTCCAACACTCTCAACCGAAGACTTAATAGCATTAAAGTCACCCATCACAATCCAAGCATTATTCTCCCATTCCACTCCGCGCGCCACTAAATCAGCCCACAACGCCTCCCTACGAACATTACAATTATCACCGTACACAATCGAAATCATACACTCCCAAGTAGAATCAACAGAAGAAACTCTACAATGGATAACTTGTTCAGAAGATCTGACAACCAAAACAGTAACATCGAACGGATTCCAACAAACCCAAATCCTCCCCAAAGAGGAAAAATTATAATTGCACTCCACCTTCCAAGACCGGTCAATGGTCTTAAGAATAACATCTTTATTTTTCTCCAGAACTTTCGTTTCCACTAAACCACACAAAGACAATTTCTCATCTTTAATCAAATTGCGAACCTCTCTTTGCTTCAAAGGGTCATTAAGACCCCTAATATTCCAGCACCCAAAAATCATAATAAATATACAAAGATAAGAAGAAACCCCACAAATCTATCTCCACTTACCCCCCTTAGGGGAGGAGTGCTTCTTATTCTTCTTACCCTTACTACTGGAACCTTTCTTCTTTTTTTTCTTTTCCAGAGAATCCTTAACTTTTGAAGCCAAAGCATTACGAGGAGGGCTAGAATCACTACCATCCTCACCATGACCAGCCTCATCATTACCACAAATAGCACCCCCATCATCACAAAGAGCATCCTTGTCATCAACATAACCATTAGCCCCATCCTTACAAAGAACAGCCCCTGCATCATAAACAATGTCCAAAATTGCTAAAGGAGTACCCTCTTCCATTACTTCCAAATTCTGAGTATGGTCATTGCCCTCCATTGGTACTAAATTAAGATGATTATCAACATTTTCCACAAGCGGAACACTAGCACTATTCCCCATAGTAGATTATTCTCCACCCTTGTTCTTTTTTCTAACCTCAACCCAAACCGGTCGTTTAGGCCCCAACGAGTCTTCGTGCCTCTTTTTCATATCATTAACATCAACCCCTCCATTTCCGGTAACCATATTCACATTGTCACCCAAATCTTGAACGCTTTGTTTACATATACCCGGCGCATGCCCAAACACCTTACAAATATTACACCTAGAAGGAAGCCACTCATAAACAGCATAAATAGTTTTCCACTCCCCATTAGCACATTGAATATCAAACTCATTAATGACATCCTTCGAAGCATCAATCTCAACACACACACGAGTAAAGCTAAGACGTTTCCTAGCTAATGTAATGTGATCGGCATGCAATGGAATGCCCAAAGCACTAACTACAAAACTCAGGCCCTTAGAAGTCCAATATTCAAATGGAAGATTGTAAAGTTTAACCCATACAGGAATATTGCGTAACTCATCTTTAGACAAGGATAAACTAGGCTGCCACCGTTTAAGAACAAGTAATTTATTCACTATATGCCATGGACCTTTTTCAAGAACTTCACAAGCATGGTCAAGACTATCAAACTTGAAAATAAAGAACCCTTGTTCCGAAGATAAAACTTCTTTAAGGCCAAACCTACCCCAAATTTTATGAACTACTGAATTCACTACGGGGAAAGGAATTCTCTTATCCACAAAGTACCCTATCAAGGAAGTTCTCCATTCTTCACTTCCCTCAATAGCTACCTCAACCGGAGGGCTAACTTTAATTCTTCCATTTTCTTCAGTTGGTTTAAAATATTGTAAGGATTCAAAGGTAGAAGATCGTACCTCACAAGCAATAGGAGAATAATTCTGGACAGCCTTAGCATAAGATGGTTTCAGCCCTTGATCATGCATGGAAGAAGGTGTTGAAAATGGTCCAAGATCAGCCCCTCATTGTCCAAAGCTACCAAGACCCGAAATTGAACCCAAAGCACTCGATTTCGGTCCAATTACGCCCACATCAGACCCAAAATGCAAGTTACCAAGCTTTTCCTTTCTATGATCATCTCTTGCAAGCCCAAATCCACCATAATTCGAAGGTGACTCAATAACATTAATCCTTGGCCCATCTAATTTTGTGGAATCAGTCCCATTAGCTCCAATACCCGAAATTGAGCCCAAAGCACCAAAGTTTGACTCTATTACCCCCATTCCTTGCTGACTAGTATTATTTAGTGAAGGAAAGTCATCACCAACCACCTTCCTTTGACAATTTTGGCTATTAAGGTCAATACTAGCCACCTTATTTTGAAAAACTTGTCCATGAGAATCATTCATCATTTGAATTAATTGCCCATTGCACATGATCTCATTCAACAAGTCTTCACTCTTTTCATCAATGTCAACCATAGCTTTCTTATTGTCCAATCCCGAAACTGTTGAGAGACAACCAGCCTTCACATGGTTTTCACCCAAAACCAGATTTCTACCTTCACCCAAAACCAGATTTTCATCTTCTTCATCATGCAACACCCCATGAAGAACATCATCATGCTTGGATTCAATCCCATTTACACAACCAACAGCTCCATGCCTATCATGTGTTGTTTTATTTGATTGCAATCCCGAAACAGTAGCAAAACAACCATCCTTTGAGCAATTCTCACCCAAATTCGGACTTCTTCCTTCTACAGCACCAATACCATGAGGCAAATTCGAAGGAACAAGTTTTGTAGACACGCAACACCCGGAAACATCCTTAATATTACCATCTATCAGCCCCAAAATAGAATGAGTTGTTGAAGACAAGTTGGATCCCGAATTTGCCTCCTTACGTTGAATCTCCATATTCTGATCAAAACCGTGATCCTTCTTGTTTTCAAGCAGTCCCGAGGCATATATTCCATTTGAGATCAGAGAAGAAACATGGTCTCCATCCTTCTTCACACCACCAGCAGTAGAAATTCGGGTTTGATCTACCAAAACCCTACCTTTCTTCATTCCAATGGACATTAAAGAAGAAACATGGTATTCACCCTTCTTCACACCACCAGCAGTTAATGAATCACCAACCATGACACCAACCAACACACCAAGAAGAAGATAGCAGTCACAAACCAACAATAAGAAAAAAACACAACACAAACTCACAACAAACAAAGCACCATTGGAATGAACCAGCAAACTTAAATCTAAAGAAGAATGAAAATTGAGCTTGTAATCATCAAAAGAAATCAATAATGATCACAAAGAGAGAATAGAAAAAAATCAAGAAGAACACCCAAAAATATTCTAGAGAGAAGGCAGAGCATTTTCTCTCTCTCGCAAAACCCCCAACGTCTTCTTTGTGAGGTGAGGACATACTGAGGGTAAAAGCCGAATTTATTGTGTGAAACAGGAGTGGAACTGAGTGAACTATTGTTTGAGGGAAACACGTGAGGGAGTGAAGTGAGGACCTTCTTTTATTTATTTATTTATTTTTTTACTAACGTTTTCCTTGCAGCGAATATGTTTAAAGAAAGTGCTTCGGATGAGGTGTTGGGAAAGGTAGATACAAAGTTTATAATAGAAGCATTGACGAGGGAGATGGGGAGATTGTTAAGGGCTGAAATGGAACCGATTCATGAACGATTAGATCGGGTAGAAAATACATGTGCAGAACAGCCACCACCCGTTCCCCAAGCACGTAGGAGATAGAGGGTTCCGGTTAGAGAAGAAGTTCATGATTACTACGGGGATGATAATGACATAGAGGAGGATGATCGCATGTCCAATGTGGGTGCGGGGAGATTTAGGCGTGGAATGGGAGATAGAGAAGATAGGTATGGGAATAGAGAAGATAGGTATGGGAACAGAGGAGATAGGTATGTAGAGAGGGTTGATAATAATTTGGGTAGTATAAAGGTGAAGATTCCAACCTTCCAAGGTAAAACTGATCCTGAAGCTTATTTGAAGTGGGAGAAAAGAATAGAGCTGGTGTTTGACTGCCATGATTATTCCGAATTGAAGAAGGTGAAATTGACAGCCATAGAATTCACCGATTATGCTATTGTTTGGTGGGATCAACTGATTGTGAGTAGGAGACGGAATGGAGAAAGACCTATTGAGACATGGGAGGAGATGAAGACTGTTATGAGGAGGAGATTCATTCCAAGTCACTATTATAGGGGTTTGTTTCAAAAATTGCAAACTCTTACTCAGAGGTCCAAGTGTGTTGAAGACTACTACAAAGAGATGGAAATAGCCATGATTCGAGCTGATGTACAGGAGGACAGAGAGGCGATTATGGCTAGGTTTCGCAATGGACTACACCGAGACATTGCAAATGTAGTGGAGTTGCAGCATTATGTTGAATTGACTGACATGGTACACATGGCCATTAAAGTGGAACAACAATTGAAGAGGAAGGGTTCCACACGGGTTGGGCAAAATTCGGGTTCTTCATCATCATGGAAACCGAATTGGAGCAAGAGGGAGGACCAGCCTAGTTTCAAGGCCAAGGCCGAACCTTCCAAAGATCATAAGGCTGGAGGCACAATAAACCAAGGTAAACCAGATTCTCAACCTACTAGAAATCGTGACATTAAGTGCTTTAAGTGTTTGGGAGCAGGTCATATTGCATCACAATGCCCAAATAAGAGAGTAATGGTTTTGAAGGATGATGGTGGTATCGAATCAGAGGGTGAATCTGATGGTGAGTCCATGCCACCATTGGAGGATGCCGGTGACTTTGAATATCCGGTGGGTGGAGAGCTTTTGGTTGCAAGACGAGCTCTTAGTGCTCAAGCAAAGGAAGATGATGAGGTACAACTTGAAAATATTTTTCACACCTGCTGCCATGTTAATGACAAGGTATGTAGTGTGATTATTGATGGGGGCAGTTGTACTAATGTGGCGAGCACTACTTTGGTAAAAAAATTGAATTTGAAAACTTTGAAGCACCCAAAACCTTATAAGCTACAATGGTTGAATGATAGTGGGGAAGTTAGGGTGAATAAACAAGTGTTGGTGTCATTTTCAATTGGCAAATACAAAGATGAAGTTGTTTGTGACGTGGTACCAATGAATGCGGGTCATATCCTTTTGGGAAGACCGTGGCAGTTTGATAGGCATGTGACTCATGATGGATACACTAATAGATACTCCTTTGTGCTCCATAAAAGGCCAATCACCCTTGTACCTTTAACCCCAAGACAAGTATATGAAGATCAAGTGAGGTTAAAAGATGAGAGGGATGTTAAAAATGAGAGTGAGATTTCAAAAGAAAAAGAGGTTGAAGAGAAAAAAAAGAGAGACAAAACAAGTGAGCTTTTATGCAAGAGACAGTGAGATCAAAAGGGCTTTGTTTTCAAACCAGCCAATGATTGTACTTTTGTACAAAGAGGCTTGTTTTAGTACTAATGAAATTAACTCTTCTTTGCCTAGTGTTGTTGTTTCACTTTTGCAGGACTTTGATGAAGTGTTTCCCGAAGAGATGCCTATTGGTTTACCACCAATAAGGGGGATTGAACACCAAATTGACTTTGTCTTCGGAGCACCAATTCCAAATAGACCCGCATACCGAAGTAATCCCGAGGAGACAAAGGAACTTCAAAGGCAGGTTGATGAGCTCATGGAGAAGGGGTATGTTCGTGAGAGTATGAGTTCTTGTGCGCTTCCCGTATTGCTTGTGCCTAAGAAGGATGGAACATGGAGGATGTGTGTTGATTGTCGTGCCATCAACAATATCATTGTAAAGTATCGACATCCTATTCCTAGATTAGATGACATGCTTGATGAATTGCATGGTTCTATTGTTTCACTAAAATTGATCTTAAAAGTGGATATCATCAAATTAGGATGAAAGAAGGTGATGAGTGGAAAACTGCTTTCAAAACAAAATATGGGTTATATGAGTGGTTAGTTATGCCCTTTGGGTTAACTAATGCACCAAGTACTTTCATGAGATTAATGAACCATGTTTTGCGTGCTTTCATTGGAAGATTTGTGGTTGTTTACTTTGATGACATTCTGATTTATACCAAAAACTTGGATGAGCATGTTGAACATTTAAAACTTGTTTTAGGTGTTTTAAGAACCGAAAAGTTGTTTGCTGATTTTAAAAAGTGTACCTTTTGCACGGATAGGTTGGTATTTTTGGGTTTTGTTGTTAGTGCTAAAGGAATTGGGGTTGATGAAGAAAAGGTTAAGGCAATTAAGGAGTGGCCGAAACCTACAAGTGTGGGACAAGTGAGAAGTTTTCATGGGTTGGCTAGTTTCTATAGGAGGTTTGTGAAAGACTTTAGTAGTCTAGCTGCACCTTTAACTAAAGTTATCAAAAATAATGTGGGTTTTAAGTGGGGTAATGAACAAGAAAAGGCATCTAACTTGATTAAGGAAAAATTAACTAATGCACCTTTGCTTGCTTTACCTAACTTTGCTAAAGCTTTTGAGATTGAGTGTGATGCTTCAGGAATAGGTATGGGAGCTGTTCTAATGCAAGAAGGACGTCCCATTGCATTTTTTAGTGAGAAAATAAGTGGAGCAGCCTTGAATTATCCTACCTATGACAAGGAGATGTATGCTTTGGTTAGGGCATTGGAAACTTGGCAACATTACCTTTGGCCGAAAGAATTTGTGATTTACACGGATCATGAGTCTTTGAAGCATCTAAAGGGGCAGCACAAGCTAAACAAGCGGCATGCCAAGTGGGTGGAGTTCATAGAAATATTTCCATACGTGATCAAGTACAAAAAAAGTAAGGAAAACGTAGTCGCTGATGCTCTGTCCAGAAGGTACGTTTTACTTTCTACTTTGGATGCTAGATTGTTTGGTTTTGACTACATTAAAGAATTGTATGTGGAAGATGCTGATTTTGGCAATGTATTCAATGCATGTAAAAAGGTTGCATTTGGCAAATTTTATAGGCATGATGGATTTTTGTTTAGAGAAACTAAATTATGCGTGCCTAAGAGTTCTTTGCGTGAATTGCTTGTGAGGGAAGCTAATGGGGGCGGTTTGATGGGGCATTTTGGTATAGCCAAGACCCTAGATGTTTTGCATGAACATTTCTTTTGGCCTCATATGAAACGTGATGTAGAAAGAATTTGTGAGAAATGCATTACATGTAGACAAGCTAAGTCTAGGGTTAAGCCTCATGGTTCGTATACTCCTTTACCTATACCTAGTGGACCTTGGATTGATATTTCTATAGATTTTGTGCTGGATTTGCCTAGGTAAGCTATATTGATTAATGTGAAGTGAACAAGTGGATTAAATCAAGGTGAGTGGATTTTTATGGAGCAATAAAAGTCAAAAGTGAGTGGATTTTTATGGAATTAGTTGAAAGTCAACTAACCATTAGAGTTTAATCAATCAAATCTCATCATCTTTAACTAATGGCTCTCTTGTAAATTTCAAGATAGTTTAAGGACAAAAACTTAGAGAAATCAAGGCCTATATAAAGAGCAAAGTCATAAAAAATTTCAAAAGGAAAAGTGGACAGAATTGGGGTAAGGTTCGGCCAAAGGGAGGAGAGGAAGAGAAAGAGTATTCTCAAGGCCATACAAGCCTACTTTACAAGAAAAGCAAGGTTCAACTATCTCAAGCCAAGCAAGAGGATTTAAGGTCATAAGGTGAGTTACTAGTTATTGGGAATTTTTGAATTAAACTTGAATGGATATTATAATTTAAATCAAGTTGGATGATGTTGAATTTGATGTTACTAAGCAAAGGAAAATCATGTATGTTAAGTTGACAAAGAAGCTAGGCTTTGGTGTGATTTTTACTTGAAAATTTCAATTTATGCATGCTAAGGCACTAGTGGTGCCGAACAGCCCTAGATAATATTTAAGGATGTCAAACACACTCACAAGTAACCTAAGTGCAAGAACCAGCCTCAATCACACACGAATAAATAATGATAGATTAACTAGTTTGCCAAGGGATACAGATATCACCACCCTTAGTAAGCTAGCAAACGGCTCACCACCAAGACCAATCTAAAGGGATACAGAAACACCACCCTCTCAATCAGCCAAGGATACAGAACCAAGGATAAAACTCACCACTCAAAGGAATCCACCCAATAGATACAGAGTTAGGAGAATAAAACTAAAAGAGTTCTGATTTTCATTAATATTTTTCAATTGATGTTCAAATGATTTACATGAGAGTTTAAATAGGGAAACATGACTTGGAACAACCCTCCAAGCATAGGAAACATAGGACATAAATGCTTTCATCTGATAACAAGAAGAAATAAATGCAAAAGTTGACTAGAAACTTGAAAACAAAGAAAACCTCTTCATTTCCCGAAATGCGCCACCAGCAGACCGCTAGAACGAATTCGGTCATAACTCTCTCTTAGATGCTCCAAATGACTTGCTTCAAAATACGAAAATGAAGTTAAGGCTTTTAGCTTTCCAACACATGAAGGAGCGAACAAGGATTCTACGTCAATCAAAAGTTATGGCCCTCGCGAACTCACTGCGCGGCCCTCGCAAACTTACTGTGCGAACTGATTTTTGCCACCGCGAACAGATTATGTTGCTTGATAAACCATAGTGAGAATTCGAACTTCTTTTGTGTTTTGGGCTGAGGTTGAGCTATGGAACACTCCCGTGTCAATCTCCCCAGGTTGAAAAAGATTTGTCCTCAAATCTGAAATGCTATCATCACAATGATAAGGTGATAAATCAGCCACATTGAAAGTTGGTGACACACCATAAGAATCTGGTAGCTCGATCTTGTATGCATTCTCTCCAATGTGTTGAAGTACTTTGAATGGACCATCAGCTCTTGGCTTTAGCTTACCATATTTTCCTTTTGGGAAACGGTCTTTACTAAGATGAATCCACACCAAATCTCCTTCTTTGAACTCAGCATGCTTGCGGTGCTTGTTCTTAGCTTTCTTGTACTTCTCATTTTACTTCATAATTTTCTCTCGAACTTGAGCATGCAATTTCTTGATCTCTCCAGCTCTAGCATCAGCATCTCCACTAAAATCTTTTTTAGAAACAATAGGAATCAAATCCAAAGGGCTGATAGGATTCTTACCATACACCACCTCAAATGGGCTATGATTGGTACTTTGGCTTTTTGAGCAATTGTAAGCAAACTCGATTTGAGGTAAGATCAAATCCCATTGCCTAACATTCTTTCCCACGAAACACCTCAAAAGATTTCCCAAGCTGCGATTAACAACTTCTGTTTGTCCATCGGATTGGGGATGATAAGATGAGCTAAAGTTGGGGCTAGTACCAAGCTTCCTCCAAAGTGTTCGCCAAAACTGACTTAAGAATTTTGAATCACGATCAAAAGCAATTGTCTTTGGAACACCATGAAGCTTCACAATCTCTTTGAAGTACAAGTCAGAAATATAAGAAGCATCATTAGTCTTGTTGCAAGGAACAAAATGAGCCATCTTCGAAAATCTGTCAACAACCACCATGATAGAGTCTTCCTTTGAGTTCTTGGCAACCCCATCACGAAATCCAAACTAACATATTCCCAAGGAGCAAGAGCTACTGGTAGCGGTGTGTACAACCCCGTATTTTGCCCATGAGTTTTCGCCACATGACATACCCTACAATGCTGCACATGTCTAGCTACATCTCTCATTATCTTAGGCCAATAAAACTTTTCTTCCACAAGAGCAAAAGTCTTATCTCTCCCAAAATGACCACCTAGTCCGCTGTCATGAGCTTCCATAATAATGATTTGCCGAAATGAACATTGAGGAACACACAAACGATTGGCCTTGAATAAATACCCATCATGCTTCAAGAACTGCTCAAATGACCCCTTTTCACACTCTTGCCAAATGTTACCAAAGTATGGATCATCTTCATACAATTCTTTCAAGATCTCAAACCCCACCACTTTAACTTCCATTGTAGACAGCAAGGAATGCTTCCTACTCAAAGCACCAGCCACCACATTTTGAACACCCGCTTTGTGCTTAATTGTGAAGTTGTAAGCTTGAAGAAATTCCACCCATACTGCATGTCTTCGATTGAGATTATGTTTTTTTTTTGATAAAGTAAGTATATTAATCCAAAATAGAACAGAACAAAAGCACAGGGGCATACCCCAAAAGAAACAATAACACTAGGAACGGATAAGGGACAAACCCCTTCCGACCCTAAAAAATAAACAAAGGACAATTAGGGACAGACCCTTACTGAAGCTCGCAAAAAAAAAAAAAACAAAACAAAACAACAAACTAGAAAATCGTATCAGAAAAACCCCAATCATATTAGAGCCTCCGATGAACATGAGAATCCACAACACCATGTAAAGAATTAATACGATTACAGACCTCACTAACAATATCAAATATAATTCTAGTCTCAGGCCTTGGAGAAACACCATGGATTCGCGAGTTTCTCTCACGCCAAATCGCATAAACCTCTGCAGCCAAAATAATGCGAAACACCCAACTCCAAAGAGATTTCCCATGGAAGTGACAAGACCATCTAATCGTATCCTCCCAACTCCGAGTTCGAGAAGACAAGTTGCAACGACTAAGAAGAGCCGACAAAATATGAGCAGAAAATGGGTAATCAAAGAAAAGATGAGGAATATCCTCACCCCCTCCACCACAAAAACCACATTTGATAGTAGTGATAGACCCATAAGTTAGAAGCTTATCCTGAGTAACGAGAGCACCTCGAATAGCCAACCAAAGGATAAAAGAATGCCTAGGAATGGCTTTAGGATGCCAAACTGTCCTATACCAGTCAACCATAGGAAGCCTAAACTGAATAGAATATTGCACTACGAATCGAAAATATCCCCCGAGAATCATCCACCCAGAGCAGCTTATCATCTGAAGAAGCATTAGGCTTCAGCGTATCAGGAGTGCTACGAATAATCTAAATCCAATCCACTAATTGAGAATGCGGCCAAGACCAAGACTGCCCCTGAATAATATCTGCAACCGTAGCTCGAGCCCCTAACCCAGAATCATAGATAATTCTCTCTCCGAAAACCTCCACAAGGGGACCTAAAGGATGCCAAAAATCATGCCAAAGAGAAACTCCCACACCATTACCAACTTGATAGCACATCTTCCTCTGAACCACACTACGAAGACCAAGGATCTTCCGCCAACTCCAAGAACAATCACCAGGAACCGGAACCTCCCAACAAGTCCTACCTCTCAACAATGTAGATCGAACCCACGCGGCCCATAAAGAACTCCCCCTATCACTACAAAGATTCCAAAGATTTTTTTTGGATGCTTAATCCTAGCGGCTTTATTCCAAGTTTCCATACATTTAATACCAAGACCACCCTCTTCTTTAGGTAAACAAACAAACTTCCAAACAACCTTTGGCCCACCTTTGCCCAAATCTGAGCCACGCCATAAAAAACTACAAAGAGTAGCCTCAACTTTACGGATCACGGCCTTAGGCAGAATAAACATCGAAGACCAATACACCTGGATAAAGAACAATACCGATTTTATGAGTTGAAGACGACCCGCAAAAGAAAGAACCCTGGATATCCAACTTTTAGCCCTCGCAACAATACGATCAACAAGAATCACAAGTAAAAATTACTCACAAGATTGGCCAAAGTAAGACCATCCATCACAGCTGATACGAACCCAGTCGATTGTATCAAGATTGATGCCGAAGTTCGTTCTAACCTCTGGTTCGGATGGAAATCGCGACCCAACACCTATATCGAGATGTGAACCTTGGTATAAAGAAGGATGCCACAATCAAGGATGAAATACTCGATTGATAAGTCAAGGAGGAACGCCACAGAGAATTCTGATAAGTTCCAGTTAGTTCTCAAAGAACAAAGAGAAAACTCTCTCAATTTTCATTCAAAATCAAAAGTACCCTTCTTACATCCATCAATATCCTTATATAATGAAACCCTAAAACAAAGGAAAGGAAACAAGATAGCCATTAAGGCCTTACAAATAGAAACTAGAATGGCCATAATTGCCTTACAAATGGACAAAACTAAAACAAGCAACTATTTAATCAAGCCCAAACTGAAATTGTGCCACACTCCCAAGCTTTCTCTTATTTGGCCCACTCAAATGCCTTGATGATGTTAATCAAGCCTTGGTCTTCATATGGGTTCATCTTGGGCTTTAATAATTCAGAGTCAGCCCATGTGTCTTGAATTAGGCCATTGAGTGCTTCTTTGAATCTCTTAGCCCTTGCCCTTGTTATTGGCCCAACCGGAACATGCAATGGATCCCTTGGTGCAGCTCCCTTATTCTCATTAACAGCAAAACAAAATCAAAACTGTCAAAAATTAAAGAAAACGGACCAGCAAACCTCAAGCTAAAAGAAAACAAAATTGAGCTCGTGATCATCAAAGAAATCGAAGAAAATCACAAAGAGATAATAGAAAAAAATTGAGAAGAACACTCAAAAAAATTCTAGAGAGAAGGCAGAGCATTTTCTCTCACTAGCACTATCCTTGAGTTCCGCACGCTCAAATTCTGAATGGAGTTTCAAAGCATACTCCATCTGAGATTATGTTGGCTGTTGATGAACTTCAAGGCTGCATGATCTGAATAAAGAACAAATGGTTTAGCAAGAAGATATTGACTCTAATGACTCAAAGCTCTATAGATTGCATAGAACTCCTTGTCATAAGTGGAATATTTCTTGCGAGAATCATTCAGCTTTTCACTAAAGAATGCAATCGGCTTCCCTTCTTGACTTAGAACAGCACCAATGGATTGGAGCTTCGGTCACTTTTCTCTTGATCAGCTCAAAGCTTCTTCTAGCCTCTTCCGTCCACTTGAAACCATTCCCTTTCAAGCACTCGGTAATAGGAGCCACAATAGAACTGAATCCCTTGATAAAACGCCGATAAAAAGATGCAAGTCCATGAAAACTATGGATGTCATGGACTGTTTTTTGGCTCAGACCAATTAAGAATAGCCTTCACCTTGCTAGGATCCATCTCAATTCCATCTTTAGACACTATGTATCCCAAGAAAATTAGGTTCTTCGTAAAAAACTTGCATTTCTTCAAATTTGCATAGAGCTTTTGCTTTCTCAAAATGTTAAAGAGCTGTCTCAAATGGTTTAAATGCTCTTCTTCATCTTTGCTGTATACAAGAATATCATCAAAATAAACAACAATAAAATGTCCAATGCAAGGTTTAAGGATATGGTTCATGAATCTCATGAAAGTGCTAGGAGCATTAGATAACCCAAATGGCATCACCATCCACTCGTAGAGGCCATCTCTAGTTTTGAATGTTGTTTTCCACTCATCTCTTTGTCTCATTCTAATCTGATGGTAACCACTTCGTAAATCAATCTTCGAAAATATTGCTGCCCCATGAAGTTGATCAAGCAAATCATTAAGCCTTGGAATCGGAAAGCGATAATCAACCGTTATCTTGTTCACAGCCTTACTATCAACATACATGCACCATGTACCATCTTTCTTAGGCACCAAAAGAGCTGGAACAGCACATGGACTCATGCTTTCCCTCACCATTCCCTTAGCTAACAACTCTTCCACTTGACGCTACAACTCTTCATGCTCTTTAGGACTCATTCGATAAGCTGCATTGTTGGGAAGTGTTGCACCTGGGACAAAATCTATACAATGTTGAATGCCTCTTAATGGTGGTAAACCAGATGGTAATTCATCCAGAACGGTTCTTAATTTTATAGATTGAATGTCTTGAATGGTTTAAATGTCTCTCAAGGGTTCTTTATTTTCAAGTTTGATAGTCTTGACCATGCTTGTGAAGTTCTTGAAAAAGGTCCATGGCATATAGTGAATAAATTGCTTGTTCTTAAACGGTGGCAGCCTAGTTTATCCTTGTCTAAAGATGAGTTACGCAATATTCCTGTATGGGTTAAACTTTACAATCTTCCATTTGAATATTGGACTTCTAAGGGCCTGAGTTTTGTAGTTAGTGCTTTGGGCATTCCATTGCATGCCGATCACATTACATTAGCTAGGAAATGTCTTAGCTTTGCTCGTGTGTGTGTTGAGATTGATGCTTCGAAGGATGTCATTAATGAGTTTGATATTCAATGTGCTAATGGGGAGTGAAAAACTATTTATGCTGTTTATGAGTGGCTTCCTTCTAGGTGTAATATTTGTAAGGTGTTTGGGCATGCGCCGGGTATATGTAAACAAAGCGCTCAAGATTTGGGTGACAATGTGAATATGGTTACCGGAAATGGAGGGGTTGATGTTCATGATATGAAGAAGAGGCACGAAGACTCGTTGGGGCCTAAACGACCGGTTTGGGTTGAGGTTAAAAAAAAGAACAAGGGTGGAGAATTATCTACTATGGGGAATAGTGCTAGTGTTCCGCTTGTGGAAAATGTTGATAATCATCTTAATTTAGTACCAATGGAGGGCAATGACCATACTCTGAATTTGGAAGTAATGGAAGAGGGTACTCCTTTAGCAATTTTGGACACTGTTTGTGATGCAGGGGCTGTTCTTTGTAAGGATGGGGCTAATGGTTATGTTGATGACAAGGATGCTCTTTGTGATGATGGGGGTACTATTTGTGGTAATGATGAGGCTGGTCATGGTGAGGATGGTAGTGATTCTAGCCCTCCTCGTAATGCTTTGGCTTCAAAAGTTAAGGATTCTCTGGAAAAGAAAAAGAAGAAGAAAGGTTCCAGTAGTAAGGGTAAGAAGAATAAGAAGCACTCCTCCCCTAAGGGATGTAAGTGGAGATAGATTTGTGGGGGTTTCTTCTTATCTTTGTATATTTATTATGATTTTTGGGTGCTGGAATATTAGGGGTCTTAATGACCCTTTGAAGCAAAGAGAGGTTCGCAATTTGATTAAAGATGAGAAATTGTCTTTGTGTGGTTTAGTGGAAACGAAAGTTCTGGAGAAAAATAAAGATGTTTTTCTTAAGACCATTGACCGGTCTTGGAAGGTGGAGTGCAATTATAATTTTTCCTCTTTGGGGAGGATTTGGGTTTGTTGGAATCCGTTCGATGTTACTGTTTTGGTTGTTGGATCTTCTGAACAAGTTATCCATTGTAGAGTTTCTTCTGTTGATTCTACTTGGGAGTGTATGATTTCGATTGTGTACGGTGATAATTGTAATGTTCGTAGGGAGGCATTGTGGGCTGATTTAGTGGCGCGCGGAGTGGAATGGGAGAATAATGCTTGGATTGTGATGGGTGACTTTAATGCTATTAAGTCTTCGGTTGAGAGTGTTGGAGGCTCCAATTCTTGGCCTAATTGGAAAGAGGACTTTTCTAATTGTTTAGCTGAGTCTGGGTTGGATGATCTGCGATTTAATGGGTGCTTCTATACTTGGTCTAATCATCGTACGGTTGATCCTATTCTTCGAAAGTTAGATCGAGCTTTGGTCAACTTGAATTGGGATATTTCCTTTTGAGGTTCAGAGGCGCATTTTCTTCCTTCTAGTGTTTCTGATCACTCTCCTATGATTGTTAAGATTGTGGATCTCCCTCGGCGACGGGTTCCTTTTAAGTTTTTTGATTTCTGGGCGGATCATCCAGAATTTTTATCCTTGGTGGATCGGGTTTGGGCGGACAGGGTGGATGGGTCTCCTATGTTTCAGCTATGTAAGAAGCTAAAAAGATTGAAAGTAGAGCTTAAGAAACTTAATAGGGAGTGTTATTCTGACTTGTCTTCTAGGGTGCAGCAAGCTAAACATAATTTAGAGTCTGTGCAATGGGATATTCAGAGGCAGCCTACGAACGCTTCTTTACATGAGGAGGAGTCTCGGTTGGTGAAGCTTTATGGTGACTTGAGTAGAGATGAGGAGAGTCTTTTGAGACAAAAGTCCCGGGTTCAGTGGATTAATTTGGGAGATAGGAATTCTAAGTTCTTTTTTCGATCGATAAGACAAAGATGTAGTAGGAGTAAGGTATTATCTCTTACCGATGAGCATGGTAATCGTGTGGAGGAGCCTAGTGAAGTTAAATCAACGGTGGTGAACTTCTTTGAGACACTTCTGAGACAGCCTGCTGGATGCCCTAGGATTGACCTTGATTTAGTGAGGCGGGCTCTCCCGAAGCGTATTTCTGGTGATCAGTGTGCTACCTTGGGTAGAGAGGTTAGTGATGTTGAAATTAAGGCAGTTTTGTTCTCTTTAAAAGATAATAAAGCTCCTGGTCCGGATGGGTATAATGCTACTTTCTTCAAGAAAGCTTGGTCTGTTGTTGGTGATGATTTTCTTTGTGCTATTCGTTCGTTTTTTAGCTCCGGGAGATTGCTCAAGCAAGTGAATGCTACTGTGGTTGCTCTTATTCCTAAGGTTCCTAATCCTTCTACGGTTGGGGATTTTAGGCCTATTTCGTGTTGTAACACTATCTACAAATGCATTGCTAAAATTATTGCGAATCGTGTTCAGATGGTACTGCCTGATGTTGTTAGTCCTTTTCAGTCGGCCTTCGTTGCTGGTAGGAGGATTAGTGATAATATATTACTGTCGCAGGAATTGTTAAGGAACTATCATCGTGATGGGGGTCATCCTAGGTGTGCGCTGAAGGTAGATTTAATGAAAGCCTATGATTCTGTGCGGTGGGATTTCTTAGTGGCTATTTTACAGATTTTAGGCTTCCCGGAGCAGATGATAGCTTGGATTTCTGAGTGCATTTCTACTCCCCGTTTCTCTATTTCTATCAATGGCGAGTTGAATGGTTTCTTTACTAGTAGCCGAGGTTTGAGGCAGGGGGATCCTATGTCCCCTTATTTATTTGTGCTGGCTATGGAGGTCTTCTCGGGGTTGATGCGTATTATGGAGCAGGAGAGTCAGTTTGCGTACCATTGGCGGTGTGGGAAGATTGGTATTTCGCATTTATGCTTTGCGGATGATCTTATGGTTTTCTGTAGGGCAGAGAAGGAGTCAGTTGCTGCGGTTAATGTTGTCCTTAGTCAGTTCCAAGCTCTTTCTGGGTTGATTCCTAATCCTAGCAAGAGCAATCTTTTTGTGGCTGGTGTGTCTTCTGACATTAAGCAAGAGTTGCTTGGGATTCTTGGTTTTCAGGAAGGGGTATTACCTGTTAGATATCTTGGGGTTCCTTTGATTTCTACTAAGCTTATGGCAGTGGATTGTAGGGTTCTTGTAGATAGGATTGTAGCGAGAGTTAAGAGTTGGACTAGTAGGGTTCTTTCTTTTGCAGGGAGGCTTCAGCTTATTCAATCTGTATTGTTCTCTATCCAGGTGTATTGGTCCTCCATTTTTATCTTGCCTAAGTCAGTGGTGATTAAGGTTGAAACTATTTTGCGTAGTTTTCTTTGGAAGGGTTCAGATTTAGGTAAAGGTGGGGCAAAGGTTGCATGGTCTTCGGTGTGTTTACCAAAGGAAGAGGGTGGGCTCGGTATTAAGAGCGTTGAATGTTGGAATAAAGCTGCCATAAGTAAGCATTTGTGGGCTGTCTGTAGCAATTTGAGGTCTTCTGTCTGGGTCTCGTGGGTTAGATCTACTCTGCTTAAGGGAAAGAATGTGTGGGAGGTTAGGTGCCTTGGGGATTGCTCGTGGAGTTGGAGGAAAATTCTGGGACTTCGGTGTCTTGTGCGGCGGTTGATGCAGTTTCGGGTGGGTAATGGGAAGGATATTTCCCTTTGGTTTGATTATTGGCATCCGCTGGGTCCTTTGGTTGAGGTGCTTGGGCGTCGGATTATTTATGATTCTGGTTTTGGTCTTCATGCTAGGGTGGCGGATGTTATTCAGGGGAGGGATTGGGCTTGGCCTCGTTCCCTGACCGGGAATTGGATGGACATTATCAGTGGTACCCCTGATTCCTTTAGGCCTAATAACTCTCAAGCTGATACTTTGTGTTGGGTTGAGGACTCTCGGGGGGCTTTCTCTATTCGTAATGCTTGGGAGGCTCTTCGGTCCCGGCAGCCAGCGGTGGATTGGTTTAGGTCCGTTTGGCATTCTAAATCAATTCCTAGACATGCTTTCATCTTCTGGCTGGCCATTAGGGGTGCTCTTTCTACTCAGGATAAGCTTCTTGTTTATGGCTTGATTCCGGCTATTCATTGTGTGTTTTGTGGAGGGAGTTGTGAGGATGTCCCTCATCTCTTTTTTTATTGTTCTTATTCTTGTGAGGTTTGGTTTGCTCTTTTAAGGAAGTGCAGATTATCTCTTCGTGCTCAGAGCTGGGAGGCTACTATTCTTTGGTCTTGCCATTTCTGCGGTTGGCATCTTCGTGGGTGGGTGGTGCGTATTATGCTTGCGGCTGCTGTCTATGCTATTTGGCGCGAGCGGAATGCTAGGATGCCTGACGAGTTACCTAAACCTGTTTTCGTGGTTGTTCGTTCCATTGTTAAAGATGTTTGTATGCGTCTTAATTCCTTATCTGGTGTGGTGCCTTCTCCTACTAATAGGTGGCTCCACCAGTCTTGGGGTTTATCTGATTCTATTTTTTTATAATTCGTTTGTTTTGCCTTTTAGGGGGTTTGTCCCTTTTGCTGTCGGTTTGATGGTTTCTTTTAGCTGCACCCTATGACAGGGTTTGTGCTTAGCTTTTATTGCTTTGCTGTTTTTTGAGTTTCGGTTGGTAGGGGGCCTGTCCCTTGTCTGACCTTGTGATCTTCTCGCTGGGGTATGCCCCTTTGCTTTTGTTTTGTCTCTTTGGTTAATATACTTACATTATCCAAAAAAATTCATCCAGAACAACATAAAAGAATTCTTCAAGAATACTCTTCATAATCAATAGAGGATCATTGTTTCCCTCATTTTCTTCCACCACAACCAGCACATACACTTCACCCGTTTGCATCAACTCTCTCCTACAATCAGTTTGAGTAAGCAAGCTATTTCCCTCCCCTTTAGAAGGTTTAGGAACTTTTTCCGGCCTACTAAGACCCAATACAATCTTACAACCATCTTTAACAAAGGAATACATGTGTTTAAAACCATCATACAACACACGCCTATCATAATGCCAAGGTCTCCCTAGCAGTAAATGACATGCATCCATAGGAGCTACATCACACCAAACTTCATGTTTATAATTTTTACCAATGGAAAACGAAACAAGACAACGTTTATTTACCTTAATCTTGTTGTCCTTTTGAAGCCAAGATAGTTTGCAAGGATGTGGGTGCTGTCGAGTTTTGAGGCCCAACTTGTCAACCATATAAGAGGAAACCACATTCTCAAAGCTGCCACTATCAATGATCACAATGCATACCTTGCCATGAGAAGTGCACTTGGTGTGGAACACATTCTTTCTCATCCAATCTTCCTCTTCTTCTTCTCTAACCACACTCAAACTCCTTTGAACGACCAGAGTAGCACCATTATCTCCATAGGTCACATCTTCCGCAATCTCTTCATTCTCAAACTCCTCTTCTTTCAAATCTGCAACTAAATCATCTTCATCACCGTCTTCTTCAACTAATAAAATGATCTTGCGATTTGGACACTCGGAATCAATATGCCCAAATCCTTGGCACTTGAAACATCTACGAGAGTTTGTAATGGAAGAATTAGGCTGTTGTTGTTGCTTAGACACTACACCTTCTCCTTTTAATGTTGAAGCTTTTATGTTGGATTTGTTTGCTGCGGTAGGCTTAGAACTTGAAGTACTTCCTTTATTAGCAAAGCCATCCCTTGAACCGTACTTAGAACCCCTACTACGCATCTCTTTTTGTTGCTTCTCCACCTTAAGAGCAAGTTTACACACATCATTAAGACTCCAATATGGTTGTAGTTGCACCACATTAGGCAGTATACTCCACTAACGAAAGCTCTTTTTGTCAAAATTTGTGGATCTTCAAAAAGATATCTGTATTGCCGATAATTATCCGGAAGGTATTTTCTCTTCAACTCTTTCTTCATCTTTTCCCATGTCACGATCCTACTTCTCCCTTCTCTTTCTCGCTATCTCTTAAGATTCTCCCACCAAAATGACGCATGCTTCTTTAACTTGATGGCAACAAGCTTTACTTTCTTATTTTCAGGTACATCTTGATAATCAAAGATTCGATCAACCGTATTCAACCATTCCACGAACTCATCTTGATGTACATATGGAATGAAAATTAACACCCTCCAACTAGTTGAAACAAACCCGACCGTTCAAGATTGAAGTAAGAGAAACTATTCTAATCACTTTTTTTTGGATAATTATTCTAATCACTTTATCAATGGAATGATGATAAATAAAAATTAGAACAGCACTTTGATTTCCCAAAACGCCACAAATTATGAAGTTTGATAAGTTTAATAGAAAACAAAAATTTTAAGGTTTTTGAACGCCACAAGATGAATAAGCTTGATAAGTTCCAAAGTTTATAGAAGAACTTAAAAACAAAACACTCACAAAATGCTTAAATATGTTTATATTACTCCAATTTGTCCTTACAAAGGAAATCAGCCTTGTTTATATAGAACATAGGCTAAGAAGAGTTACAAAGAAAATATGAGCCACTAAACACACCCCTTAAATGTGTAACCACCCATTAACTACGTAACTGACCACATTAACTAGAACATGAATGTCGGCCATAAATGACTCAGCCTTTGAAATCCTTTTTCCTAATCAAAGGACACATGAACTCCACTTAACAAAATAAAACCCTAAATGTTCAAGTTAAAACCCAACACAATTAAAAACCCAAACTAAAACAAAATAAGCCCACAAATCCCAACATGGCCGAATGGCCTTTTATTCTTCAAGATGGGCTAAATACTTCATTTTAACAAGGCTGGGCTCTTGTCTTCGTGATTTGGACTTGCTTGAAACATGTTGACCATTTTAGACTCTTCTTGCATCCTTGGATCCTTGACCAAATCTTGACTAGCTTGCTCCTTCCAAATGCTTTCCATTAAACAAGTTAAGGCTTCTTTCATCCTTTTAGCTTTAGCTCGTGTATTGGTCCTCCATGAATCGTTAAGGGATCTGGATCTTTTGTAACCTTAGTCGAATGGTGATCAACTTGCTGGTCCTCATCATTCCCCCTTTCCTCGAAAGGATTCATCCTCGAATCAACACCTTCATCACCTACATCAAACAAAGACAAATCAGAAACATTGAAGATTGCACTAACATTGCCATACTCACTTGGTAGTTCCAGCTTGTATGCATTGTCATTGATTCTTTGAAGGACTCGAAATGGTCCATCCCCTCTTGGCATGAGTTTAGACTTCCTTTGGTTAGGAAATCTTTCCTTACTCAAATGTACCCAAACCCAATCACTAGGTTCAAACACTACTTGCTTTCGGCCCTTGTTGTGTTGCTTATCATATTGTAGAGTTTTCTTTTCTATTTGTGTGTGCACCCTTTTATGCAAGGCTTTGAGAAAATCAGCTTTTTGCTTGCCATCCAAATTAGCTTTTTTTATAGGTAAAGGTAGTAAATCCATAGGAGATAATGGATTGAACCCGTACACAACTTCAAATGGTGAATGGTTTGTTGTAGCATGCATGCTTCGATTATAAGCAAACTCCACATTTTGCAAACATTCCTCCCAATTCTTCAAATTCCTTTGAATTATGGCCCTCAAAAGTGTTGATAAAGTTCTATTTACCACATTTGTTTGCCCATCCGTTTGTGGATGACAAGTGGTTGAATATAACAGCCTTGTACCCAACTTGCACCAAAGCGTTTTCCAAAAGTGGCTAAAGAACTTCAAATCTCTATCACTCACAATTGTCTTTGGAATGCTATGTAACCTCACAATTTCTTTGAAGAACAGCCCCGCAACATGTGTTGCGTCATCTGTCTTGTGGCAAGGAATGAAATGTGCCATCTTGCTGAACCTGTCAACAACAACAAAAATAGAATCTCTCCCCCCTTTTGACCTAGGTAATCCCAAGACAAAGTCCATGGATATATCAACCCAAGGCTCACTAGGTATAGGAAGAGGAGTATACAGCCTATGAGGCATTACTTTAGATTTAGCTCGTTTGCAAGTAATGCATCTCTCACATATTATCTCAACATCTCTTTTCATGCGTAGCCAAAAGAAATGATCACTTAACACACCCAAAGTCTTTTTAATTCCAAAATGCCCCATTAACCCGCCACTATGTGCCTCTCTCACAAGCAATTCTCTCATTGAAAATTGAGGAACACACAGCTTGTTTTCCTTGAAAAGAAAACCATCATGCCTAAAAAACTTGTCAAAACCCCTTATCTCACATGCCCCATAAACATTAGCAAAATCGATGTCAGAATTGTATAAGTCTTTAATGTACTCAAAACCCAATAATTTTGCATCAAGTTTAGAAATAAGAGCATACCTTCTAGAAAGAGCATCGGCAACCACATTTTCCTTACCTTGTTTGTACTTGATGATGTATGGAAAGGATTCAATAAACTCCACCCATTTTGCATGCCTACGGCTTAGCTTTCCTTGTCCTTTGAGATATTTCAAGGACTCATGATCAGTGTGTATAATGAATTCCTTGTACCAAAGATAGTGCTGCCTTGTCTCTAACACTCTCACCAAGGCATAAAACTCCTTGTCATAAATTGGGTAGTTAAGACTTGCTCCACTTAGCTTCTCACTAAAGAACGCAATCGGTCTGCCCTCTTGCTTTAAGACTCCTCCAATACCTATTCCACTTGCATCACACTCAATCTCAAAAGTTTTAGCAAAGTTAGGCAAAGCAAGGAAAGGTGCTGAACAAAGTTTGTTTTTAAGCAAGTTAAAAGCGTCATCTTGTTCTTTACCCCACCTAAATCCCACATTCTTTTTGATGCATTCAGTTAATGGTGCAGCAATGGTAGAAAAATCCTTAATGAATCTTCTATAAAAGCTAGCAAGACCATGAAAACTTCTTACATCACAAGCTCAAGTGGGTTTCGGCCACTCTCTAATTACTTTCACTTTTTCTTGATCAACAAGTATTCCTTTATCATTAACAACATAACCAAGAAAAGTAAGTTCATTAGTGCAAAAAATGCATTTCTTTAGATTAGCATATAACTTTTTTTTTCTAAGCACATCAAGTACAACCTCTAAATGTGTTACATGCTCATCTAAATTTTTGCTATACACAAGTATATCATCAAAATAAACCACTACAAACTTTCCAATGTAATCATGCAAATCATGGTTCATCAATCTCATGAAAGTACTAGGTGCATTAGTTAGGTCAAAAGGCATTACTAACCATTCATATAGACCATGTTTAGTTTTGAAAGTGGTTTTCCATTCATCACCTTCACGCATTCTTATTTGATAATATCCAGATTTCAAATCAATCTTTGAAAACACACAAGAACTATGCAATTCATCCAACATATGATCTAACTGATGAGAATAAGGGAGCTGCACCAAGGGATCCATTGCATGTTCCGATTGGGCCAATAACAAGGGCAAGGGCTAAGAGATTCAAAGAAGCACTCAATGGCCTAATTCAAGACACATGGGCTGACTCTGAATTATTAAAGCCCAAGATGAACCCACATGAAGACCAAGGCTTGATTAACATCATCAAGGCATTTGAGTGGGCCAAATAAGAGAAAGCTTGGGAGTGTGGCACAATTTCAGTTTGGGCTTGATTTAATAGTTGCTTGTTTTAGTTTTGTCCATTTGTAAGGCAATTATGGCCATTCTAGTTTTCTATTTGTAAGGCCTTAATGGCTATCTTGTTTTCTTTCCTTTGTTTTAGGGTTTCATTAGATAAGGATATTGATGGATGTAAGAAGGGTAATTATTGATTTTGAATGAAAATTGAGAGAGTTTTCTCTCTGTTCTTTGAGAACTAACTGGAACTTATCAGAATTCTCTGTGGCGTTCCTCCTTGACTTATCAATCGAGTATTTCATCCTTGATTGTGGCGTCCTCCTTTATACCAAGGTTCACATCTCGATATAGGTGTTGGGTCGCGGTTTCCATCCGAACCAGAGGTTAGAACGAATATTGGCATCAATCTTGATACAATCGATGAGGTTCATATCATTTGGTATCAGAGCCTAGGGCTCTAACATCAGGTTATTCTATCTTGTTATTCTTCTTCTTTGATTTCGTTGATCACAGAATTATATATTATTTCCAGAACTTCTTGTTAGTGTCCAGATCTAAGTTATCTATCTTTGTTATTCTTGTTCTTGATTTCGTAGATCCAAATCTAAGTATCTGTCTGTGTTATTCTTGTTCTTGATTTCGTTGATCCAGATCGAAGTTATATATTCTGTTATTCTTGTTCTTGATTTCGTTGATCTAGAGCGAAGTTATCTGTCTGTGTTATTCTTGTTCTTGGTTTCGTTTCGTTGAACCAAATCTAAGTCTGTGTTAGTCTTGTTCTTGATTTCGTTGATCCAGATCGAAGTTTTATATTCTGTTATATTCTTGTTTGTGCGTGTCCAGATCTAAGAGAGAGAGAGAGAGAGAGAGAGAGAAAAAAATTATCAGTTTCGTTGTGATTCGTTTCCTGTGAACCTAAGAATTTTTGTTTCGTGCGAACCTGGCTAAGAAATCCTGATTATTGTTTGGTTAGTTTGAAAAGAACTTTTGAGAAAAAAAAAAATTACGAGTGGAAAAAGGCAAGAGAGGTGAGGACATACTGAGGGTAAAAGCCGAATTTATTGTGTGAAACAGGAGTGGACCTGAGTGAACTATTGTTTGAGGGAAACACGTGAGGGAGTGAAGTGAGGATCTTCTTTTATTTTATTTTTTTTACTAACGTTTTCTTTGCAGCGAATATGTCTAAAGAAAGTGCTTCGGATGAGGTGTTGGGAAAGGTAGATACAAAGTTTATAATGGAAGCATTGACGAGGGAGATGGGGAGATTGTTAAGGGCTGAAATGGAACCGATTCATGAACGATTAGATCGGGTAGAAAATACACGTGCGGAACAGCCACCACCCGTTCCCCAAGCACGTAGGAGAGAGAGGGTTCCTGTTAGAGAAGAGGTTCATGATTACTACGGGGATGATAATGACATAGAGGAGGATGATCGCATGTCCAGTGTGGGTGCGGGGAGACTTAGGCGTGGAATGGGAGGTAGAGGAGTTAGGTATGGGGATAGAGAAGATAGGTATGGGAATAGAGAAGATAGGTATGGGAACAGAGGAGATAGGTATGTAGAAAGGGTTGATAATAATTTGGGTAGTATAAAGGTGAAGATTCCAACCTTCCAAGGTAAAACTGATCCTGAAGCTTATTTGGAGTGGGAGAAAAGAATAGAGCTGGTGTTTGACTGCCATGAATATTCCGAATTGAAGAAGGTGAAATTGGCAGCCATAGAATTCACTGATTATGCTATTGTTTGGTGGGATTAACTGATTGTGAGTAGGAGACGGAATGGAGAAAGACCTATTGAGACATGGAAGGAGATGAAGACTGTTATGAGGAGGAGATTCATTCCAAGTCACTATTATAGGGGTTTGTTTCAAAAATTGCAAACACTTACTCAGGGGTCCAAGTGTGTTGAAGACTACTACAAAGAGATGGAAATAGCCATGATTCGAGCTGATGTACAGGAGGACAGAGAGGCGACTATAGCTAGGTTTCTCAATGGACTACACCGAGACATTGCAAATGTAGTGGAGTTGCAGCATTATGTTGAATTGACTGACATGGTACACATGGCCATTAAAGTGGAACAACAATTGAAGAGGAAGGGTTCCACACGGGTTGGGCAAAATTCGGGTTCTTTATCATCATGGAAACCGAATTGGAGCAAGAGGGAGGACCAGCCTAGTTTCAAGGCCAAGGCCGAACCTTCCAAAGATCATAAGGCTGGAGGCACAATAAATCAAGGTAAACCAGATTCTCAACTTACTAGAAATCGTGACATTAAGTGCTTTAAGTGTTTGGGAGCAGGTCATATTGCATCACAGTGCCCAAACAAGAGAGTAATGGTTTTGAAGGATGATGGTGGTATCGAATCAGAGGGTAAATCTGATGGTGAGTCCATGCCTCCATTGGAGGATGCCGGTGACTTTGAATATCCGGTGGGTGGAGAGCTTTTGGTTGCAAGACGAGCTCTTAGTGCTCAAGCAAATGAAGATGATGAGTACAACGTGAAAACATTTTGAGTGCTAAGGTTGTATCTTCCCAACCTATTAATGTTAAGACTGAATCTTCCCAGTCTAACATCACGCAAGAATTGATTCCTCAATCTTGTGATGATCAAGTGGTTGATTCTCCTCAGCCGTAAGATGATGATTACAAGCTCAATTTTCATTCTTCTTTAGATTTAAGTTTGTTGGTTCATTCCAATGGTGCTTTGTTTGTTGTGAGTTTGTGTTGTGTTTTTTTTCTTATTGTTGGTTTGTGACTGCTATCTTCTTCTTGGTGTGTTGGTTGGTGTCATGGTTGGTGATTCATTAGCTGCTGGTGGTGTGAAGAAGGGTGAATACCATGTTTCTTCTTTAATGTTCATTGGAATGAAGAAAGGTAGGGTTTTGGTAGATCAAACCCGAATTTCTACTGCTGGTGGTGTGAAGAAGGATGGAGACCATGTTTCTTCTCTGATCTCAAATGGAATATATGCCTCGGGACTGCTTGAAAATAAGAAGGATCACGGTTTTGATCAGAATATGGAGATTCAACGTAAGGAGGCAAATTCGGGATCCAACTTGTCTTCAACAACTCATTCTATTTTGGGGCTGATAGATGGTGATATTAAGGATGTTTCCGGGTGTTGCGTGTCTACAAAACTTGTTCCTTCGAATTTGCCTCATGGTATTGGTGCTGTAGAAGGAAGAAGTCCGAATTTGGGTGAGAATTGCTCAAAGGATGGTTGTTTTGCTACTGTTTCGGGATTGCAATCAAATAAAACAACACATGATAGGCATGGAGCTGTTGGTTGTGTAAATGGGATTGAATCCAAGCATGATGATGTTCTTCATGGGGTGTTGCATGATGAAGAAGATGAAAATCTGGTTTTGGGTGAAGGTAGAAATCTAGTTTTGGGTGAAAACCATGTGAAGGCTGGTTGTCTCTCAACAATTTTGGGATTGGACAAGAAGAAAGCTATGGTTGACATTGATGAAAAGAGTGAAGACTTGTTGAATGAGATCATGTGCAATGGGCAATTAATTCAAATGATGAATTATTCTCATGGACAAGTTTTTCAAAATAAGGTGGCTAGTATTGACCTTAATAGCCAAAATTATCAAAGGAAGGTGGTTGGTGATGACTTTCCTTCACTAAATAACACTAGTCAAAAATGAATGGGGGTAATAGAGTCAAACTTTGGTGCTTTGGGCTCAATTTCAGGTATTGGAGCTAATGGGACTGATTCCACAAAATTAGATGGACCAAGGATTAATGTTATTGAATCACCTTCGAATTATGGTGGATTTGGGCTTGCAAGAGATGATCATAGAAAGGAAAAGCTTGGTAACTTGCATTTTGGGTTTAATGTGGGCGTAATTGGACCGAAATCGAGTGCTTTGGGTTCAATTTCGGGTCTTGGTAGCTTTCGACAAGGAGGGGCTGATCTTGGACCATTTTCAACACCTTCTTCCATGCATGATCAAGGGCTGAAACCATCTTATGCTAAGGCTGTCCAGAATTCTTCTCCTATTGCTTGTGAGGTACGATCTTCTACCTTTGAATCCTTACAATATTTTAAACCAACTGAAGAAAATGGAAGAATTAAAGTTAGCCCTCCGGTTGAGGTAGCTATTGAGGGAAGTGAAGAATGGAGAACTTCCTTGATAGGGTACTTTGTGGATAAGAGAATTCCTTTCCCCGTAGTGAATTCAGTAGTTCATAAAATTTGGGGTAGGTTTGGCCTTAAAGAAGTTTTATCTTCGGAACAAGGGTTCTTTATTTTCAAGTTTGATAGTCTTGACCATGCTTGTGAAGTTCTTGAAAAAGGTCCATGGCATATAGTGAATAAATTGCTTGTTCTTAAACGGTGGCAGCCTAGTTTATCCTTGTCTAAAGATGAGTTACGCAATATTCCTGTATGGGTTAAACTTTACAATCTTCCGTTTGAATATTGGACTTCTAAGGGCCTGAGTTTTGTTGTTAGTGCTTTGGGCATTCCATTGCATGCCGATCACATTACATTAGCTAGGAAACGTCTTAGCTTTGCTCGTGTGTGTGTTGAGATTGATGCTTCGAAGGATGTCATTAATGAGTTTGATATTCAATGTGCTAATGGGGAGTGGAAAACTATTTATGCTGTTTATGAGTGGCTTCCTTCTAGGTGTAATACTTGTAAGGTGTTTGGGCATGCGCCGGGTATATGTAAACAAAGCGTTCAAGATTTGGGTGACAATGTGAATATGGTTACCGGAAATGGAGGGGTTGATGTTCATGATATGAAGAAGAGGCACGAAGACTCGTTGGGGCCTAAACGACCGGTTTGGGTTGAGGTTAAAAAAAAGAACAAGGGTGGAGAATTATCTACTATGGGGAATAGTGCTAGTGTTCCGCTTGTGGAAAATGTTGATAATCATCTTAATTTAGTACCAATGGAGGGCAATGACCATACTCTGAATTTGGAAGTAATGGAAGAGGGTACTCCTTTAGCAATTTTGGACACTGTTTATGATGCAGGGGCTGTTCTTTGTAAGGATAGGGCTAATGGTTATGTTGATGACAAGGATGCTCTTTGTGATGATGGGGGTGCTATTTGTGGTAATGATGAGGCTGGTCATGGTGAGGATGGTAGTGATTCTAGCCCTCCTCGTAATGCTTTGGCTTCAAAAGTTAAGGATTCTCTGGAAAAGAAAAAAAAGAAGAAAGGTTCCAGTAGTAAGGGTAAGAAGAATAAGAAGCACTCCTCCCCTAAGGGGGGTAAGTGGAGATAGATTTGTGGGGGTTTCTTCTTATCTTTGTATATTTATTATGATTTTTGGGTGCTGGAATATTAGGGGTCTTAATGACCCTTTGAAGCAAAGAGAGGTTCGCAATTTGATTAAAGATGAGAAATTGTCTTTGTGTGGTTTAGTGGAAACGAAAGTTCTGGAGAAAAATAAAGATGTTATTCTTAAGACCATTGACCGGTCTTGGAAGGTGGAGTGCAATTATAATTTTTCCTCTTTGGGGAGGATTTGGGTTTGTTGGAATCCGTTCGATGTTACTGTTTTGGTTGTCGGATCTTCTGAACAAGTTATCCATTGTAGAGTTTCTTCTGTTGACTCTACTTGGGAGTGTATGATTTCGATTGTGTACGGTGATAATTGTAATGTTCGTAGGGAGGCGTTGTGGGCTGATTTAGTGGCGCGCGGAGTGGAATGGGAGAATAATGCTTGGATTGTGATGGGTGACTTTAATGCTATTAAGTCTTCGGTTGAGAGTGTTGGAGGCTCCAATTCTTGGCCTAATTGGAAAGATGACTTTTCTCATTGTTTAGCTGAGTCTGGGTTGGATGATCTGCGATTTAATGGGTGCTTCTATACTTGGTCTAATCATCGTACGGTTGATCCTATTCTTCGAAAGTTAGATCGAGCTTTGGTCATCTTAAATTGGGATATTTCCTTTCGAGGTTCAGAGGCGCATTTTCTTCCTTCTAGTGTTTCTGATCACTCTCCTATGATTGTTAAGATTGTGGATCTCCCTCGGCGACGGGTTCCTTTTAAGTTTTTTGATTTCTGGGCGGATCATCCAGAATTTTTATCCTTGGTGGATCGGGTTTGGGCGGACAGGGTGGATGGGTCTCCTATGTTTCAGCTATGTAAGAAGCTAAAAAGATTGAAAGTAGAGCTTAAGAAACTTAATAGGGAGTGTTATTCTGACTTGTTTTCTAGGGTGCAGCAAGCTAAACATGATTTAGAGTCTGTGCAATGGGATATTCAGAGGCAGCTTACGAACGCTTCTTTACATGAGGAGGAGTCTCGGTTGGTGAAGCTTTATGATGACTTGAGTAGAGATGAGGAGAGTTTTTTGAGACAAAAGTCCCGGGTTCAGTGGATTAATTTGGGAGATAGGAATTCTAAGTTCTTTTTTCGATCGATGAGACAAAGATGTAGTAGGAGTAAGGTATTATCTCTTACCGATGAGCATGGTAATCGTGTGGAGGAGCCTAGTGAAGTTAAATCAACGGTGGTGAACTTCTTTGAGACACTTCTGAGACAGCCTGCTGGATGCCCTAGGATTGACCTTGATTTAGTGAGGCGGACTCTCTCGAAGCGTATTTCTGGTGATCAGTGTGCTACCTTGGGTAGAGAGGTTAGTGATGTTGAAATTAAGGCAGTTTTGTTCTCTTTAAAAGATAATAAAGCTCCTGGTCCGGATGGGTATAATGCTACTTTCTTCAAGAAAGCTTGGTCTGTTGTTGGTGATGATTTTCTTCGTGCTATTCGTTCATTTTTTAGCTCCGGGAGATTGCTCAAGCAAGTGAATGCTACTGTGGTTGCTCTTATTCCTAAGGTTCCTAATCCTTCTACGGTTGGGGATTTTAGGCCTATTTCGTGTTGTAACACTATCTACAAATGCATTACCAAAATTATTGCGAATCGTGTTCAGATGGTACTGCCTGATGTTGTTAGTCCTTTTCAGTCGGCCTTCGTTGCTGGTAGGAGGATTAGTGATAATATATTACTGTCGCAAGAATTGTTAAGGAACTATCATCGTGATGGGGGTCATCCTAGGTGTGCGCTGAAGGTAGATTTAATGAAAGCCTATGATTCTGTGCGGTGGGATTTCTTAGTGGCTATTTTACAGATTTTAGGCTTCCCGGAGCAGATGATAGCTTGGATTTCTGAGTGCATTTCTACTCCACGTTTCTCTATTTCTATCATTGGCGAGTTGAATGGTTTCTTTACTAGTAGCCGAGGTTTGAGGCAGGGGGATCCTATGTCCCCTTATTTATTTGTGCTGGCTATGGAGGTCTTCTCGGGGTTGATGCGTATTATGGAGCAGGAGAGTCAGTTTGCGTACCATTGGCGGTGTGGGAAGATTGGTATTTCGCATTTATGCTTTGCGGATGATCTTATGGTTTTCTGTAGGGCAGAGAGGGAGTCAGTTGCTGCGGTTAATGTTGTCCTTGGTCAGTTCCAAGCTCTTTCTGGGTTGATTCCTAATCCTAGCAAGAGCAATCTTTTTGTGGCTGGTGTGTCTTCTGACATTAAGCAAGAGTTGCTTGGGATTCTTGGTTTTCAGGAAGGGGTATTACCTGTTAGATATCTTGGGGTTCCTTTGATTTCTACTAAGCTTATGGCAGTGGATTGTAGGGTTCTTGTTGATAGGATTGTAGCGAGAGTTAAGAGTTGGACTAGTAGGGTTCTTTCTTTTGCAGGGAGGCTTCAGCTCATTCAATCTGTATTATTCTCTATCCAGGTGTATTGGTCTTCCATTTTTATCTTGCCTAAGTCAGTGGTGATTAAGGTTGAAACTATTTTGCGTAGTTTTCTTTGGAAGGGTTCAGATTTAGGTAAAGGTGGGGCAAAGGTTGCATGGTCTTCGGTGTGTTTACCAAAGGAAGAGGGTGGGCTCGGTATTAAGAGCGTTGAGTGTTGGAATAAAGCTGCCATAAGTAAGCATTTGTGGGCTGTCTGTAGCAATTTGAGGTCTTCTGTCTGGGTCTCGTGGGTTAGATCTACTCTGCTTAAGGGAAAGAATGTGTGGGAGGTTAGGTGCCCTGGGGATTGCTCGTGGAGTTGGAGGAAAATTCTGGGACTTCGGTGTCTTGTGCGGCGGTTGATGCAGTTTCGGGTGGGTAATGGGAAGGATATTTCCCTTTGGTTTGATTATTGGCATCCGCTGGGTCCTTTGGTGGAGGTGTTTGGGCGTCGGATTATTTATGATTCTGGTTTTGGTCTTCATGCTAGGGTGGCGGATGTTATTCAGGGGAGGGATTGGGCTTGGCCTCGTTCCCTGACCGGGAATTGGATGGACATTATCAGTGGTACCCCTGATTCCTTCAGGCCTAATAACTCTCAAGCTGATACTTTGTGTTGGGTTGAGGACTCTCGGGGGGCTTTCTCTATTCGTAATGCTTGGGAGGCTCTTCGGTCCCGGCAGCTAGCGGTGGATTGGTTTAGGTCCGTTTGGCATTCTAAATCAATTCCTAGACATGCTTTCATCTTGTAGCTGGCCATTAGGGGTGCTCTTTCTACTCAGGATAAGCTTCTTGTTTATGGCTTGATTCCAGCTATTCATTGTGTGTTTTGTGGAGGGAGTTGTGAGGATGTTCCTCATCTCTTTTTTTTATTGTTCTTATTCTTGTGAGGTTTGGTTTGCTCTTTTAAGGAAGTGCAGATTATCTCTTCGTGCTCGGAGCTGGGAGACTACTATTCTTTGGTCTTGCCATTTCCGCGGTCGGCATCTTCGTGGGTGGGTGGTGCGTATTATGCTTGCAGCTGTTGTCTATGCTATTTGGCGCGAGCGGAATGCCAGGATGCATGGCGAGTTACCTAAACCTGTTTCCGTGGTTGTTCGTTCCAATGTTAAAGATGTTTGTATGCGTCTTAATTCCTTATCTGGTGTGGTGCCTTCTCCTACTAATAGGTGGCTCCACCAGTCTTGGGGTTTATCTGATTCTATTTTTTTGTAATTCGTTTGTTTTGCCTTTTAGGGGGTTTGTCCCTTTTGCTGTCGGTTTGATGGTTTCTTTTAGCTGCACCCTATGACAGGGTTTGTGCTTAACTTTTATTGCTTTGCTGTTTTTTGAGTTTCGGTTGGTAGGGGGCCTGTCCCTTGTCTGACCTTGTGATCTTCTCGCTGGGGTATGCCCCTTTACTTTTGTTTTGTCTCTTTGGTTAATATACTTACATTATCCAAAAAAAACGTGAAAACATTTTTCACACCCGCTGCCATGTTAATGACAAGGTATGTAGTGTGATTATTGATGGGGGGAGTTGTACTAATATGGCGAGCACTACTTTGGTAAAAAAATTGAATTTGAAAACTTTGAAGCACCCAAAACCTTATAAGCTACAATGGTTGAATAATAGTGGGGAAGTTAGGGTGAATAAACAGGTGTTGGTGTCATTTTCAATTGGCAAATACAAAGATGAAGTTGTTTGTGACGTGGTACCAATGAATGCGGGTCATATCCTTTTGGGAAGACCGTGGCAGTTTGATAGGCATGTGACTCATGATGGATACACTAATAGATACTCCTTTGTGCTCCATAAAAGGCCAATCACCCTTGTACCTTTAACCCCAAGACAAGTATATGAAGATCAAGTGAGGTTAAAAGATGAGAGGGATGTTAAAAATGAGAGTGAGAGTTCTCAAGAAAAAGAGGTTGAAGAGAAAAAAAGAGAGACAAAACAAGTGAGCTTTTATGCAAGAGACAGTGAGATCAAAAGGGCTTTGTTTTCAAACCAGCCAATGATTGTACTTTTGTACAAAGAGGCTTGTTTTAGTACTAACGAAATTAACTCTCCTTTGCCTAGTGTTGTTGTTTCCCTTTTGCAGGACTTTGATGAAGTGTTTCCCGAAGAGATGCCTATTGGTTTACCACCAATAAGGGGGATTGAACACCAAATTGACTTTGTCCCTGGAGCACCAATTCCAAATAGACCCGCATACCGAAGTAATCCCGAGGAGACAAAGGAACTTCAAAGGCAGATTGATGAGCTCATGGAGAAGGGGTATGTTCGTGAGAGTATGAGTCCTTGTGCGGTTCCCGTATTGCTTGTGCCTAAGAAGGATGGAACATGGAGGATGTGTGTTGATTGTCGTGCCATCAACAATATCACTGTAAAGTATCGACATCCTTTTCCTAGATTAGATGATATGCTTGATGAATTGCATGGTTCTATTGTTTTCACTAAAATTGATCTTAAAAGTGGATATCATCAAATTAGGATGAAAGAAGATGATGAGTGGAAAACTGCTTTCAAAACAAAATATGGGTTATATGAGTGGTTAGTTATGCCCTTTGGGTTAACTAATGCACCAAGTACTTTCATGAGATTAATGAACCATGTTTTGCGTGCTTTTATTGGAAGATTTGTGGTTGTTTACTTTGATGACATTCTGATTTATAGCAAAAACTTGGATGAGCATGTTGAACATTTAAAACTTGTTTTAGGTGTTTTAAGAACCGAAAAGTTGTTTGCTAATTTTAAAAAGTGTACCTTTTGCACGGATAGGTTGATATTTTTGGTTTTGTTGTTAGTGCTAAAGGAATTGGGGTTGATGAAGAAAAGGTTAAGGCAATTAAGGAGTGGCCGAAACCTACAAGTGTGGAACAAGTGAGAAGTTTTCATGGGTTAGCTAGTTTCTATAGGAGGTTTGTGAAAGACTTTAGTAGTCTAGCTGCACCTTTAACTGAAGTTATCAAAAAGAATGTGGGTTTTAAGTGGGGTAATGAACAAGAAAAGGCATTTAACTTGATTAAGGACAAATTAACTAATGCACATTTGCTTGTTTTGTCTAACTTTGCTAAAGCTTTTGAGATTGAGTGTGATGCTTCAGGAATAGGTATGGGAGCTGTTCTAATGCAAGAAGGATGTCCCATTGCATTTTTTAGTGAGAAAATAAGTGGAGCAGCCTTGAATTATCCTACCTATGACAAGGAGATGTATGCTTTGGTTAGGGCATTGGAAACTTGGCAACATTACCTTTGGCCGAAAGAATTTGTGATTCACACGGATCATGAGTCCTTGAAGCACAAGCTAAATAAGCGGCATGCCAAGTGGGTGGAGTTCATAGAAACATTTCCATACGTGATCAAGTACAAAAAAGGTAAGGAAAACGTAGTCGCTGATGCTCTGTCCAGAAGGTACGTTTTACTTTCTACTTTGGATGCCAGATTGTTTGGTTTTGACTACATTAAGGAATTGTATGTGGAAGATGCTGATTTTGGCAATGTATTCAATGCATGTGAAAAGGTTGCATTTGGCAAGTTTTATAGGCATGATGGATTTTTGTTTAGAGAAACTAAATTATGCGTGCCTAAGAGTTCTTTGCGTGAATTGCTTGTGAGGGAAGCTCATGGGGGCGGTTTGATGGGGCATTTTGGTATAGCCAAGACCCTAGATGTTTTGCATGAACACTTCTTTTGGTCTCATATGAAACGTGATGTAGAAAGAATTTGTGAGAAATGCATTACGTGTAGACAAGCTAAGTCTAGGGTTAAGCCTCATGGTTTGTATACTCCTTTACCTATACCTAGTGGACCTTGGATTGATATTTCTATGGATTTTGTGCTGGGTTTGCCTAGGTCAAAAAGGGGTAGGGATTCTATATATGTGGTTGTTGATAGGTTTTCTAAAATGGCACATTTCATTCCTTGTCATAAAACTGATGATGCATCATATATTGCTGATTTGTTTTTCAAAGAAATTGTTAGATTGCACGGCATGCCTAAAACCATTGTTTCGGATAGAGATGCTAAATTCTTAAGCTACTTTTGGAAAACTTTATGGGGCAAGTTAGGAACTAAGCTTTTGTTTTCTACTACTTGTCATCCACAAACTGATGGTCAAACTGAAGTAGTTAATAGGACTTTATCTGCCTTGTTGCGTGCTATAATACAAAAGAACTTGAAAGCATGGGAAGATTGTTTGCCGCATGTAGAGTTTGCTTATAATAGGAGTGTGCATTCTGCAACTCATTTTTCGCCTTTTGAAATTGTGTATGGTTTTAACCCATTGACTCCTTTGGATTTACTTCCTTTACCTTTGACTGAGCATGTTAACTTGGATGGAAAGAAAAAGGCTGAGTTTGTTAAGCAAATCCATGAAAAGACTAGGCAAAACATCGAGAGGAGAACTGAGCAATATGCCAACCAAGCTAATAAAGGGCGCAAGAAAGTTGTGTTTGAACTCGGTGATTGGGTGTGGTTGCATATGAGGAAGGAACGGTTTCCAGTCCAGAGGCGTTCTAAACTACTTCCAAGGGGAGATGGCCCATTTCAAGTGATTGAAAGGATCAATGACAATGCCTACAAGTTAGATCTTCTAGGTGAGTATAATGTTAGTGCAAGCTTTAATGTTTCTGATTTATCTCCTTTTGATGTAGGTGACGATTTGAGGACAAATCCTTTTCAAGAGGGAGGGAATGATGAGAATAAGGGAGCTGCGCCAAGGGATCCATTGCATGTTCCGATTGGGCCAATAACAAGGGCAAGGGCTAAGAGATTCAAAGAAGCACTCAATGGCCTAATTCAAGATACATGGGCTGATTCTGAATTATTAAAGCCCAAGATGAACCCACATGAAGACCAAGGCTTGATTAACATCATCAAGGCAATTGAATGGGCCGAATAAGAGAAAGCTTGGCATAATTTCGGTTTGGGCTTGATTTAATAGTTGTTTGTTTTAGTTTTGGTCCATTTGTAAGGCCTTAATGGCTATCTTGTTTTCTTTCCTTTGTTTTAGGGTTTCGTTATATAAGGATATTGATGGATGTAAGAATGGTAATTATTGATTTTGAATGAAAATTGAGAGAGTTTTCTCTTTGTTCTTTGAGAACTAACTGGAACTTATCAGAATTCTCTGTGGCGTTCCTCCTTGACTTATCAATCGAGTATCTCATCCTTGATTGTGGCGTCCTCCTTTATACCAAGGTTCACATCTCGATATAGGTGTTGGGTCGCGGTTTCCATCCGAACTAGAGGTTAGAATGAATATTGGCATCAATCTTGATACAATCGACGAGGTTCATATCACTAACCTAGGGATAAGATGTCTATACTTTACTGTGATTTTGTTGATGGCTCGGCAGTCAACACACATTCTCCAAGAACCATCCTTTTTCGGCACCAACAAAACAGGAACAACACATGGACTCATACTTTCACGCACGTATCCCTTTTCCATAAGCTCACTTACCTGCTTTTGGATTTCCTTGGTCTCTTCAGGGTTGCATCTATATGCTAGCCTGTTTGGTATGCTTGAACCCGGAATGAAATCAATTTGATGTTCAATTCCTCTAATTGGTGGCAAACCATTAGGAACATCTTCCGGAAAGAGATCTTCATTTTCCTGCAAAAGATCAACCTTTTTCTGCACTCATGGAACCTTGTGTCAAAGTTCAATTCCTCAAGGTCCTCCACATTAGCCCTTATCATGGCTATCTCCATCTCCTTGTGATATTCTTCTACACTCATGGAACCTTGTGTCAAAGTTTGCAACCGTTGATGCAAATCCCTATAGTAATGGCTAGGAACAAATCTCCTCCTCATGATTTGTTTCATCTCTAACCAAGTCTCTACGGGTCTTTCACCATTTCTACACCTATCTTTACACAATTGATCCCACCAAACAATAGCATAATCAAAAAATTCAACAGCAGTTAGTTTTACCTTTTTCTCTTTGGAGTAGTTATCAGCTCCACTTTTCGTTCCCATTCCAAATAGGCATCCGGATTGTTCTTCCCTTGAAAAGAAGGAATTTTCATTTTGATGCTGCCTATGTTTCGGTCCACACCATCAAAACGTCCTCTCCTAGTTTGTCTCCTAGGATTAACATCTTGACCAATTATGGTAGCTTGGCCATCATCCGTGTCTTCTCCACCATCATATACATCGTTGACAAAGGCTGGTTGTCTTCCACGCCGTGGTTCTCCTTGCAATTTGGTAATTGCTTCATCATGTCTTTCTAGATGATCTCTTACATCTCCCATCACCCTGAACATACGTTCAAATTGTTGCTGCTTGCTTGAATCACTTGATCGTTTGAGGAAGAACTCACTTCTTTATCTTTGTTAGACATGTTTAAAACCTGAAAAAAAAAAATTAGAACAGCCTTACAAACACTCCCTCATGTGTTTCACTTAAAGAACTAATTCACACCACTCATGTTTCACACAATAAATTGGCTTTTCTCGATGCTAATCTCACCTTTTTTTTGGATAATGTAAGTATATTAACCAAAGAGACAAAACAAAAGCAAAGGGGCATACCCCAGCGAGAAGATCACAAGGTCAGACAAGGGACAGGCCCCCTACCAACCGAAACTCAAAAAACAGCAAAGCAATAAAAGCTAAGCACAAACCCTGTCATAGGTACAACCAAAAGAATCCACCAGACCCCATAAAAAGGCAAAACAAGTGAATTACAAAAAAATAGAATCAGATAAACCCCAAGACTGGTGGAGCCACCTATTAGTAGGAGAAGGCATCACACCAGATAAGGAATTAAGACGCATACAAACATCTCTGACAATGGAACGAACAACCATGGTCACAGGTTTAGGTAACTCGCCATGCATCCTAGCATTCCGCTCACGCCAAATAGCATAGACAGCAGCCGCAAGCATAATACGCACCACCCACCCACGAAGTTGCCGACCGCGGAAATGGCAACACCAAAGAATAGTATCCTCCCAGCTCCGAGCACGCAGAGGTAATCTGCACTTCCTTAAAAGAGCAAACCAAACCTCGCAAGAATAAGAACAATCAAAAAAGAGATGAGGGACATCCTCACAACTCCCTCCACAAAACACACAACGAATAGCCGGAATCAAGCCATAAATAAGAAGCTTATCCTGAGTAGAAAGAGCACCCCTAATGGCCAACCAGAAGATGAAAGCATGTCTAGGAATTGATTTAGAATGCCAAACGGACCTAAACCAATCCACCGCTGGCTGCCGGGACCGAAGAGCCTCCCAAGCATTACGAATAGAGAAAGCCCCCCGAGAGTCCTCAACCCAACACAAAGTATCAGCTTGAGAGTTATTAGGCCTGAAGGAAGCAGGGATACCACTGATAATGTCCATCCAATTCCCGGTCAGGGAACGAGGCCAAGCCCAATCCCTTCCCTGAACAACATCCGCCACCCTAGCATGAAGACCAAGACCAGAATCATAAATAATTCGTCGCCCAAACACCTCCACCAAAGGACCCAACGGATGCCAATAATCAAACCAAAGAGAAATATCTTCCCCATTACCCACCCGAAACTGCATCAACCGCCATACAAGACACCGAAGGCCTAGAATTTTCCTCCAACTCCACGAGCAATCCCCAGGGCACCTAACCTCCCACACATTCTTTCCCTTAAGCAGAGTAGATCTAACCCACGAGACCCAGACAAAAGACCTCAAATTGCTACAGACAGCCCACAAATGCTTACTTATGGCAGCTTTATTCCAACACTCAACGCTCTTAATACCGAGACCACCCTCTTCCTTTGGTAAACACACCGAAGACCATGCAACCTTGGCCCCACCTTTACCTAAATCTGAACCCTTCCAAAGAAAACTACGCAAAGTAGTTTCAACCTTAATCACCACTGACTTAGGCAAGATAAAAATGGAGGACCAATACACCTGAATAGAGAACAATACAGATTGAATGAGCTGAAGCCTCCCTGCGAAAGAAAGAACCCTACTAGTCCAACTCTTAACTCTCGCTACAATCCTGTCGACAAGAACCCTACAATCCACTGCCGTAATCTTAGTAGAAATCAGAGGAACCCTAAGATATCTGATAGGTAATACCCCTTCCTGAAAACCAAGAATCCCAAGCAACTCTTGCTTAATGTCAGAAGACACACCAGCCACAAAAAGATTGCTCTTGTTAGGATTAGGAATCAACCCAGAAAGAGCTTGGAACTGACCAAGGACAACATTAACTGCAGCAACTGACTCCCTCTCTGCCCTACAGAAAACCATAAGATCATCCGCAAAGCATAAATGCGAAATACCAATCTTCCCACACCGCCAATGGTACGCAAACTGACTCTCCTGCTCCATAATACGCATCAACCCCGAGAAGACCTCCATAGCCAGCACAAATAAATAAGGGGACATAGGATCCCCCTGCCTCAAACCTCGGCTACTATTAAAGAAACCATTCAACTCGCCATTGATAGAAATAGAGAAACGGGGAGTAGAAATGCACTCAGAAATCCAAGCTATCATCTGCTCCGGGAAGCCTAAAATCTGTAAAATAGCCACTAAGAAATCCCACTGCACAGAATCATAGGCTTTCATTAAATCTACCTTCAGCGCACACCTAGGATGACCCCCATCACGATGATAGTTCCTTAACAATTCCTGCGACAGTAATATATTATCACTAATCCTCCTACCAGCAACGAAGGCCGACTGAAAAGGACTAACAACATCAGGCAGTACCATCTGAACACGATTCGCAATAATTTTGGCAATGCATTTGTAGATAGTGTTACAACACGAAATAGGCCTAAAATCCCCAACCGTAGAAGGATTAGGAACCTTAGGAATAAGAGAAACCACAGTAGCATTTACTTGCTTGAGCAATCTCCCGGAGCTAAAAAACGAACGAATAGCACGAAGAAAGTAGCATTACCAACAACAGACCAAGCTTTCTTGAAGAAAGTAGCATTATACCCATCCGGACCAGGAGCTTTATTATCTTTTAAAGAGAACAAAACTGCCTTAATTTCAACATCACTAACCTCTCTACCCAAGGTAGCACACTGATCACCAGAAATACGTTTCGGGAGAGCCCGCCTCACTAAATCAAGGTCAATCCTAGGGCATCCAGCAGGCTTTCTCAGAAGTGTCTCAAAGAAGTTCACCACCATTGATTTAACTTCACTAGGCTCCTCCACACGATTACCATGCTCATCGGTAAGAGATAATACCTTACTCCTACTACATCTTTGTCTCATCGATCGAAAAAAGAACTTAGAATTCCTATCTCCCAAATTAATCCACTGAACTCGGGACTTTTGTCTCAAAAAACTCTCCTCATCTCTACTCAAGTCACCATAAAGCTTCACCAACCGAGACTCATCCTCATGTAAAGAAGCGTTCGTAGGCTGCCTCTGAATATCCCATTGCACAGACTCTAAATCATGTTTAGCTTGCTGCACCCTAGAAAACAAGTCAGAATAACACTCCCTATTAAGTTTCTTAAGCTCTACTTTCAATCTTTTTAGCTTCTTACATAGCTGAAACATAGGAGACCCATCCACCCTGTCCGCCCAAACCCGATCCACCAAGGATAAAAATTCTGGATGATCCGCCCAGAAATCAAAAAACTTAAAAGGCACCCGTCGCCGAGGGAGATCCACAATCGTAACAATCATAGGAGAGTGATCAGAAACACTAGAAGGAAGAAAATGCGCCTCTGAACCTCGAAAGGATTATGGCAAATTCAATGGAGTAAAAATTGGGGCAAGTCTAAGAAACAAACAAAAGGTAGGTTGATTTAAAGTAGTTTACACAAAACTTAACGCAAACAAAGATTAGAACTGAAATATCAATTTCTATGCCAACAAGAATTCTGTTTGTTTTTAGTTAAGAAGGCAATATTTAAATACTTCCCAAACCGAAACAAGAAATCAAATGAACAAAGAAAAATTTCTGAAATTTTGCTAGAATTCCTTGAATCCGCAATGCTTTTCTTTTCTTTTTTCTTTTTTTATTGTTTTTTTTTTTGCGGAAAACAAAGAAGAATGGAAATAACCTCAAGTAGCACAGCAATTAAGATGAAGAAAGAAAAACAATTATAGATATGGTGTTAAATAGAGGAGCAAATAAATGGATACGCAAACCTCAAACTTGAGCCAAGCTCTGATACCAAATGATGGAAATCATTAACTTAGCAACCATACACCCCAATAGCTAAATAGCTATGATACATATGGAATGCAAATGAACACCCTCCAACTAGTTGAAACAAACCCGACCGTTCAAGATTGAAGTAAGAGAAACTATTCTAATCACTTTATCAATGGAATGATGATAAATAAAAATTATAACAGCACTTTGATTTTCCAAAACGCCACAAACTATGAAGTTTGATAAGTTTAATAGAAAACAAAGATTTTAAGGTTTTTGAACGCCACAAGCTGAATAAGCTTGATAAGTTCCAAAGTTTATAGAAGAACTTAAAAACAAAACACTCACAAAATGCTCAAATATGTTTATATTACTCCAATTTGTCCTTACAAAGGAAATCAGCCTTGTTTATATAGAACATAGGCTAAGAAGAGTTACAAAGAAAATATGAGCCACCTTTTTCAAGAACAACAAACAAAGCACTAAGAGAGAGAAAATGCTCTGCCTTCTCTCTAGAATATTTTTGAGTGTTCTTCTTGATTTTTTTCTATTCTCTCTTTGTGATCATTATTGATTTCTTTTGATGATTACAAGCTCAAATTTCGTTTTCCTTTAGTTTTAGGTTTGCTGGTCCGTTTTTGTTTTTTCTTTACCAATCTTATGAGTGTTATTACTTGTGTTCTTGAGCTGCGTTTTTCCTTTTGGTTGGGTTTATGATCTTCATCTTCCTCTTGATGATCACGAGCTCATCTCCCTCTCTTTTAGTGTTATTTTGCTGGTCCGTTTTCCCTTATTTTCTGGGCAGTTCTGGTTTGCTTATTTGCCATGGTGGATGATTCTACTTTGGCCAATCTTGTGACTGATTTTGCTTGTGATTTTGAGCTGCGTTTTGTCTTTATTGTTGGGTTGTGATCATCATCTTCTTCTTGTTATATTGGTTGGAGCCATGGTTGGTGGTTCATTAGCTGCTGGTGATGTAAAGAAGGGTGGAATGAAGAGTTGAGACATTGTTTCTTCTTTAATGTCTAATGAAATAAACGGTTGTCATAAAGGGCTAGTGATGGGCTGTCATGGTAGATCATCTCTTGTTGATGGTGTAAAGAAGGATGGAGAACATGTTTCCAAAGGTAGAGAAAGAGCTGGTGTGTCTCTTTCAAATTGTAGCAAGTTGGATGTGCAAGATCAAGTTGTGTTTGATATAAATCTGGTTGATAGTGCAAGACATGGTGGGTTGGCGAATTTGAGTGATGGAAAGCTTGCAAATGGAGCTGTTGGTTGTGCTAATGGGATTGAAGGCAAGCATGGTGATGTTCTTCATGGGGGGTTGCATGTTGAGGAAGATGCAAATCTGGTTTTGGGTGAAAATTGTGTTAAGGTTGGTTGTCTTTCAACTATTTCGGGATTGGACAAGAAGAAAGGTGTGGTTGACATTGATGAAAAGGGTGAAGACTTGTTGAATGAGGTGTTGCATAGAGATAATAATGGACAAAATTTTCAAATGGTGGTTGGAGACATGTGCAATGGGCAAATAATTCAAAGGATGGATGATTCTCATGGGCGGATTTTTCAACATAAGGATGCTAATGTTGACATTAATGGCCAAAATTGTCAAAGGAAGGTGGTTGTTGTTGACCTTCCTTCACTAAATAAAAGTATTCAGCAAGGAATGGGGGTAATAGAGTCAAAATGTGGTGCTTTGGGTTCAATTTCGGGTATTGGTAATGTTAGGCACGAAATTGGAGCTAATGGGGCTGATTCTACAAAATTAGATGGGCCAAGGATTAATGTTATTGAATCACCTTCGAATTATGGTGGATTTGGGCTTGCAAGAGATGATAATAGAAAGGAAAAGCTTGGTAACTTGCACTTTGGGTCTGATGTGGGTGTAATTGGGCCGAAATCGAGTGCTTTGGGCTCAATTTCGGGTCTTGGTAGCTTTGGACAAGGAGGGGCTGATCTTGGACCATTTTCAACACCTTCTTCCAGGCATGATCAAGGGATGAAACCATCTTATGCTAAGGCTGTCCAGAATTCTTCTCCTATTGCTTGTGAGGTACGATCTTCTACCTTTGAATCCTTACAATATTTTAAACCTACTGAAGAAAATGGAAGAATTAAAGTTAGCCCTCCGGTTGAGGTAGCTATTGAGAGAAGTGAAGAATGGAGAACTTCCTTGATAGGGTACTTTGTGGATAAGCGAATTCCATTCCCCGTAGTGAATTCAGTAGTTCATAAAATTTGGGGTAGGTTTGGCCTTAAAGAAGTCTTATCTTCGGAACAAGGGTTCTTTATTTTCAAGTTTGATAGTCTTGACCATGCTTGTGAAGCTCTTGAAAAAGGTCCATGGCATATAGTGAATAAATTGCTTGTTCTTAAAAGGTGGCAGCCTAGTTTATCCTTGTCTAAAGATGAGTTACGCAATATTCCTGTATGGGTTAAACTTTATAATCTACCTTTTGAATATTGGACTTCTAAGGGCCTGAGTTTTGTAGTTAGTGCTTTGGGCATCCCATTACATGCCGATCACATTACATTAGCTAGGAAACGTCTTAGCTTTGCTCGTTTGTGTGTTGAGGTTGATGCTTCGAAGGATGTCATTAATGAGTTTGATATTCAATGTGCTAATGGGGAGTGGAAAACTATTTATGCTGTTTATGAGTGGCTTCCTTCTAGGTGTAATATTTGTAAGGTGTTTGGGCATGCGTCGGGTATATGTAAACCAAGTGTTCAAGATTTGGGTGACAATGTGAATCTGGTTACAGGAAATAGAGGGGTTGATGTTCATGATATGAAGAAGAGGCAAGAAGACTCGTTGGGGCCTAAACGACCGGTTTGGGTTGAGGTTAAAAAAAGGAACAAGGGTGGAGAATTATCTACTATAGGGAACAGTGCTAGTGTTCCGCTTGTGGAAAATATTGATAATCATCTTAATTTAGTGCCAATGGAGGGCAATGACCATACTCTGAATTTGGAAGTAACGAAAGAAGGTACTCCTTTAGCAATTCTGGACACTGTTTGTGATGCAGAGGCTGTTCTTTGTAAGGATGGGGCTAATGGTTATGTTGATGACAGGGATGCTCTTTGTGATGATGGAGATGCTCTTTGTGATAAGGATGAGGCTGGTCATGGTGAGGATGGTAGTGATTCTAGTCCTCCTCGTAATGCTTTGGCTTCAAAAGTTAAGGATTCTCTGGAAAAGAAAAAGAAGAAGAAAGGTTCTAGTAGTAAGGGTAAGAAGAATAAGAAGCACTCCTCCCCTAAGGGGGGTAAGTGGAGATAGATTTGTGGGGGATTCTTCTTATCTTTGTATATTTATTATGATTTTTGGATGCTGGAATATTAGGGGTCTTAATGACCCTTTGAAGCAAAGAGAGGTTCGCAATTTGATTAAAGATGAGAAATTGTCTTTGTGTGGTTTAGTGGAAACGAAAGTTCTGGAGAAAAATAAAGATGTTATTCTTAAGACCATTGACCGGTCTTGGAAGGTGGAGTGCAATTATAATTTTTCCTCTTTGGGGAGGATTTGGGTTTGTTGGAATCCGTTCGATGTTACTGTTTTGGTTGTCGGATCTTCTGAACAAGTTATCCATTGTAGAGTTTCTTCTGTTGATTCTACTTGGGAGTGTATGATATCGATAGTGTACGGTGATAATTGTAATGTTCGTAGGGAGGCGTTGTGGGCTGATTTAGTGGCGCGCGGAGTGGAATGGGAGAATAGTGCTTGGATTGTGATGGGTGACTTTAATGCTATTAAGTCTTCGGTTGAGAGTGTTGGAGGATCCAATTCTTTGCCACATTGGAAAGACGACTTTTCTAATTGTTTAGCTGAGTCTGGGTTGGATGATCTGCGATTTAATGGGCGCTTCTATACATGGTCTAATCATCGTACGGTTGATCCTATTCTTCAAAAGTTAGATCGAGCTTTGGTCAATTTGAAGTGGGATATTTCATTTCGAGGTTCTGAGGCGCATTTTCTTCCTTCCAGTGTTTCTGATCACTCTCCTATGATTGTTAACATTGTGGATCTCCCTCGGCGACGGGTGCCTTTTAAGTTTTTTGATTTCTGGGCGGATCATCCAGAATTTTTATCCTTGGTGGATCGAGTTTGGGCGGACAGGGTGGATGGGTCTCCTATGTTTCAGCTATGTAAGAAGCTAAAAAGATTGAAAGTGGAGCTTAAGAAACTTAATAGGGAGTGTTATTCTGACTTGTCTTCTAGGGTGCAGTAAGCTAAGCATGATTTAGAGTCTGTGCAATGGGATATTCAGAGGCAGCCTACAAACATTTCTTTACATGGGGAGGAGTCTCGGTTGGTGAAGCTTTATGGTGATTTGAGTAGAGATGAAGGGAGTTTTTTGAGACAAAAGTCCCGGGTTCAGTGGATTAATTTGGGAGATAGGAATTCTAAGTTCTTTTTTCGATCGATGAGACAAAGATATAGTAGGAGTAAGGTATTATCTCTTACCGATGAGCATGGTAGTCGTGTGGAGGAGCCTAGTGAAGTTAAATCATTGGTGGTGAACTTCTTTGAGACACTTCTGAGACAGCCTGCTGGATGCCCTAGGATTGACCTTGATTTAGTGAGGCGGGCTCTCCCGAAGCGTATTTCTGGTGATCAGTGTGCTACCTTGGGTAGAGAGGTTAGTGATGTTGAAATTAAGGCAGTTTTGTTCTCTTTAAAAGATAATAAAGCTCCTGGTCCGGATGGGTATAATGCTACTTTCTTCAAGAAAGCTTGGTCTGTTGTTGGTGATGATTTTCTTCGTGCTATTCATTCGTTTTTTAGCTCCGGGAGATTGCTCAAGCAAGTGAATGCTACTGTGGTTGCTCTTATTCCAAAGGTTCCTAATCCTTCTAAGGTTGGGGATTTTAGGCCTATTTCGTGTTGTAACACTATCTACAAATGCATTGCCAAAATTATTGCGAATCGTGTTCAGATGGTGCTGCCTGATGTTGTTAGTCCTTTTCAGTCGGCCTTCGTTGCTGGTAGGAGGATTAGTGATAATATATTACTGTCGCAGGAATTGTTAAGGAACTATCATCGTGATGGGGGTCATCCTAGGTGTGCACTGAAGGTCGATTTAATGAAAGCTTATGATTCTGTGCGGTGGGATTTCTTAGTGGCTATTTTACAGATTTTAGGCTTCCCAGAGCAGATGATAACTTGGATTTCTGAGTGCATTTCCACTCCCCGTTTCTCGATTTCTATCAATGGCGAGTTAAATGGTTTCTTTGCTAGTGGCCGAGGTTTTAGGCAGGGGGATCCTATGTCCCCTTATTTATTTGTGCTGGCTATGGAGGTCTTCTCAGGGTTGATGCATATTATGGAGCAGGAGGGTCAGTTTGCATACCATTGGCGGTGTGGGAAGATTGGTATTTCGCATTTATGCTTTGCGGATGATCTTATGGTTTTCTGTAGGGCAGAGAGGGAGTCAGTTGCTGTAGTTAATGTTGTCCTTGGTCAGTTCCAAGCTCTTTCTGGGTTGATTCCTAATCCTGGCAAGAGCAATCTTTTTGTGGCTGGTGTGTCTGCTAAGACTAAGCAAGAGTTACTTGGGATTCTTGGTTTGCAGGAAGGGGTATTACCTGTCAGATATCTTAGGGTTCCTCTGATTTCTACTAAGCTTACGACAGTGGATTGTAGGGTTCTTGTTGACAGGATTGTAGCGAGAGTTAAGAGTTGGACTAGTAGGGTTCTTTCTTTTGCAGGGAGGCTTCAGCTCATTCAATGTGTATTGTTCTCTATTCAGGTGTATTGGTCCTCCATTTTTATCTTGCCTAAGTCAGTGGTGATTAAGGTTGAAACTACTTTGCGTAGTTTTCTTTGGAAGGGTTGAGATTTAGGTAAAGGTGGGGCAAAGGTTGCATGGTCTTCGGTGTGTTTACCAAAGGAAGAGGGTGGTCTCGGTATTAAGAGCGTTGAGTGTTGGAATAAAGCTGCCATAAGTAAGCATTTGTGGGCTGTCTGTAGCAATTTGAGGTCTTTTGTCTGGGTCTCGTGGGTTAGATCTACTCTGCTTAAGGGAAAGAATGTGTGGGAGATTAGGTGCCCTGGGGATTGCTCGTGGAGTTGGAGGAAAATTCTAGGCCTTCGGTGTCTTGTGCGGCGGTTGATGCAGTTTCGGGTGGGTAATGGGGAGGATATTTCTCTTTGGTTTGATTATTGGCATCCGTTGGGTGCTTTGGTGGAGGTGTTTGGGCGACGGATTATTTATGATTCTGGTTTTGGTCTTCATGCTAGGGTGGCGGATGTTGTTCAGGGGAGGGATTGGGCTTGGCCTCATTCCCTGACCGGGAATTGGATGGACATTATTAGTGGTATCCCTGCTTCCTTCAGGCCTAATAACTCTCAAGCTGATACTTTGTGTTGGGTTGAGGACTCTCGGGGGGCTTTCTCTATTCGTAATGCTTGGGAGGCTCTTCGGTCCCGGCAGCCAGCGGTGGATTGGTTTAGGTCCGTTTGGCATTCTAAATCAATTCCTAGACATGCTTTCATCTTCTGGTTGGCCATTAGGGGTGCTCTTTCTACTCAGGATAAGCTTCTTGTTTATGGCTTGATTCCGGCTATTCGTTGTGTGTTTTGTGGAGGGAGTTGTGAGGATGTCCCTCATCTCTTTTTTGAGTGTTCTTATTCTTGCGAGGTTTGGTTTGCTCTTTTAAGGAGGTGCAGATTACCTCTGCGTGCTCGGAGTTGGGAGGATACTATTCTTTGGTCTTGCCATTTCCGCGGTCGGCAACTTCGTGGGTGGGTGGTGCGTATTATGCTTGCGGTTGCTGTCTATGCTATTTGGCGTGAGCGGAATGCTAGGATACATGGCGAGTTACCTAAACCTGTTACCATGGTTGTTCGTTCCATTGTCAGAGATATTTGTATGCGTCTTAATTCCTTATCTGGTGTGATGCCTTCTCCTACTAATAGGTGGCTCCACCAATCTTGGGGTTTATCTGATTCTATTTTTTTGTAATTCGCTTGTTTTGCCTTTTGTGGGGTTTGGTGGGTTCTTTTGGCTGTACCCTATGATAGGGTTTGTGCTTAGCTTTTATTGCTTTGCTGTTTTTTGAGTTTCGGTTGGTAGGGGGCCTGTCCTTTGTCTGACCTTGTGATCTTCTCGCTGGGGTATGCCCCTTTGCTTTTGTTTTGTCTCTTTGGTTAATATACTTACATTATCCAAAAAAAAAAAGAAAATATGAGCCACTAAACACACCCCTTAAATGTTTAACCACCGATTAGCTATGTAACTGACCACATTAACTAGAACATGAATGTCGGCCATAAATGACTCAGCCGTTGAAACTCCTTTTTCCTAATCAAAGGACACATGAACTCCACTTAATAAAATAGAACCCTAAATGTTCAAGTTAAAACCCAACACAATTAAAAACCCAAACTAAAACAAAATAAGCCCACAAATCCCAACATGGCCGAATGGCCTTTTATTCTTCAAGATGGGCTAAATACTTCATTCTAACAAGGCTGGGCTCTTGTCATCGTGATTTGGACTTGCTTGAAACATGTTGACCATTTTAGACTCTTCTTGCATCCTTAGATCCTTGACCAAATCTTGACTAACTTGCTCCTTCCAAATGCTTTCCATTAAACAAGTTAAGGCTTTTTTCATCCTTTTAGCTTTAGCTCGTGTCATTGGTCCTCCATGAATCGTTAAAGGATCTGGATCTTTTCTAACCTTAGCCGAATGGTGATCAACTTGCTGGTCCTCATCACATCTGGTTGTGACTTGCCTTCAAACTCCGGAATCTTTACTTTGGCATTGAAACCCCGCTGTGTGTCACGTTCTCTATACCCCAAAGCTCTCAAATCAAGTGGATGAGGAGGAATGCCATTGTTCGATTTATGGCTGTGAGCATCATCATGTTCTACATCACGTCGACCATTCACCTGTCCACGATGTTCATACATACGCATTAGCAAATGGAGTTGTTGAATTTGTTGCCTCATATCATCTATGATAAGGTCTCGTTCATCATCATGAGGATGTGTTTTTTCTTCAACAGTAGGCAAACGACCATGATCAGCCATTATAGCAACTCAAGATACAAGAACAAAGTGAAGAAATGAAGAATCACACCAACCAAACAAAACTTGTTTGGAACCGATCTCTGATACCAAATCTGGTGCCGGACAGCTCTAAAAAATATTTAAGGATGTCAAACACACTCACAAGTAACCTAAGTGCACGAACCAGCCTCACTCACACACGAAAAAATAATGATAGATTAACTAGTTTGCCAAGGGATGCAGATATCACCACTCTTAGTAAGCTAGCAAACGGCTCACTACCAAGACCAATCTAAAGGATTACAGAAACACCACCCCCTCAACCAGCCTAGGATACAGAACCAAGGATAAAACTCACCAATTAAAGGAATCCACCCAAACAGAGTTAGGAGAATAAAACTCAAAGAGTTCTAATTTTCATTAATATTTTTCAATTGATGTTCAAATGATTTACAAGAGAGTTTAAATAGGGAAACATGACTTGGAATAACCCTCCAAGCATGGGAAACATAAGACATAAATGCTTTCATCTGATAACAAGAAGAAATAAATGCAAAAGTTGGCTAGAAACTTGAAAACAAAGAAAAACTCTTCATTTCCCAAAATGCGTTACCAGCAAACCACTAGAACGAATTCGGTCATAACTCTCTCTTGGATGCTCCAAATGACTTGCTTCAAAATAAGAAAATGAAGTTAAGGCTTTTATCTTTCCAACACATAAAGGAGCGAACAAAGATTCCACGTCAATCAAAAGTTATGGCCCTCAGGAACTCACTACGCGACCCTCACAAACTTACTGTGCGAACTGATTTTTGCCGCCGCGAACTGATTCTGTTGCTTGATAAACCATAGTGAGAATTCGAACTTCTTTTGTGTTTTGGGTTGAGGTTGAGCTATGGAACACTCCTGCGTCAACTAGTATAGAAATTGATGTAATTTTCATGCAATTTATGTTAAGAAATTGAAAGAAAATTTTTGGTGAATGCATGATGAAGTTTCGGCCAGCTATATGTGTGATGGTTGAGTTAATTTTTTTTTTCATGTTAATGTGTAGTAATGGTCAAGTTGTGAACAAAACAATGCCGTAGGAATTAGGGAATTGTTTTAAGTGGTTTGGATGATTTTATTTGCTCTTGTGCAAGTGCAACTAAATGAGTCTGAGTGTGACATTTTCGAAAAAAATAGAATGTGAAAATGTGTAGGAAAATCGGAGGCGGAAAAATAGGATTGGTGCTCAGAAAGTTAATAACAGAAAAGTGAGTGTTAAACTATTTGATGTAAAGTGCATTTTATTTTAATAATATGTTTTATGTAAATTTATAGAAAATTATTATTTTATTTTCTAAATATAGTCATGATTTTGGGAATAATAAACTAAAGATTTCAAGATATGTAATTTGGCCTATAACGAATCCCTAGTATTCAGGATTCACCGATCAGAGGTATCTTGGACGTGTATGGCAGGGTTTTGGTATTAGGCTAACCATACATATTGCCAATTAGGCAATTGGATTTAGATATTATATATTTATACTAGTGTGTCGCCCTCTGCACGTTCGGGGTATATAATGAGTTAGCGCGGTGGCTTCTATGTGGCGATGCAAGAATTCCGCTACGTAAATTGGTTTATTTATTGGGTGGCTTGAACCAAGGTTCCGCCCCCAGGTACAATCCGAATAGAGGTTCCCACGCACCTTACCTAGGGTACTTTTCAGGAATAGGCCGTCAGTGGAGGGTGATTTCCACTAGTAATATTTTCAATGATTTTATAACCACCACTGAGCACAGTTTTCAGGAAACAGGAAAAGTCTTATTATTATTCATTTCAGTATATTTTATTTAAATTGTTATAACGATCATATATTTTTTACATATTTAAATCGTTGTAACATTATTCAAAATGTTGTAACATTTTAGTATTGTTAAACTTACTTTCAGGGAGGTTTAGTTAGAAAGATTAAATTTGTTTAGAAACTAATAACACTCACTGAGCCCGTTTAGCTCATTATATTTTCATGTTTTATAAAACCAACCTCCCCCAGGTACAGGTGCAGATATTACAGGGACTTCCCAGGACCAGCAAGAATAGTTCGGACATTGCTGTGATTGTCTTGAAATATGTATTAGATAATTGAAAGGACAAAATACATATTATATTTTATATGTAACACTCATGTAAAATTATATTTTGAAGAATACCTTATGTAAGTACTATTTGTTTTAATGCATGGATATTTTATTCAAAATTTGATTTGTCTACTTTCGGTTCCTTTAAATTTTGTGGTTGCGTTGTGATTTTTTTTTGTGATGGACCTGAGGTCCTAATGGTAGTGGAGAAAGTATTTGATTTTAAAAGTGTTTTTAAACTATTTTACATGTGAATAGTAGTGGGAATTGTCCAAAAATACAGCCGTCATGCTGTCAAAAATTTAATAAAGTAGTTTTGTATAAATATATATATATATATATATATATATATATTTTACTCAGATTTTTAGGATAAGTAACGGCTTAGCTTCACGAAAGCCTTTCAATGGAGCAAGCCTCGACTGGGAAGCTACCGTAGGGTTGCTGGCAAGCCGCTTAGCATAAGATAGTAGGAAAGGGGCCTGTCAAGTTGGTATTATAGCCTAGTTTAGAAATTAGGGTTGCCTGTTTTAAATGTGATTTTATAATGTGTTTTTACATTGTTTGTGATTAGGGCAACCCAGAAAATTTTCAATTGTTTTCCATACATACGATTTAAATTTTTTTACAAGTGTTATATAATTTTGATTTTTGGTTAAATTCACAGCATAATGTCAGGATGAGGTCGCAAGGGTCGTCCCAAGGGAGTTGATCCAGAGGCTTCAGCACATGATGCACTAGGGGCCCAAGAGGTCGAGTATACATCACAGTCCGTAGACGCCTTCATGAATCAGCCTTAGGCAGGACCGTTCAGGGCCGCAGAGGGAGTCGGTGGAAATTTGAATGCAAAACATGTGGCCCAAATAATTACCGCAACACTCCGTCAGCCACGGAAAGCCTCGGAAGAGCAAAGATGCACCATTGAGCGTGCTAGTAAGCTGGGGGCGAAACCATATAATGGCAGTGGTGATCCCGAGGCTGCTTTATTATGGCTAGATCGCGTCATTAAGATTTATAGTATCATGGGATGCACTGACGAGCAGAGGGTGTTGTTTTCTAGCTTTCTGCTGGAAGACCGAGCGAAAGATTGGTGGGAGGCCCTAGAGAGGCAACACCCAGGAGGAGTTACTTGAGCCCATTTTCAGCGAGAATTCACTAGCAGATTTTTCCCTTAGAGCTATAAAGATGCAAGAGTCGAGGAATTTTTCAGATTGGAGTAGAAATCGATGCCAGTTATCAATTATGAAGAGAAATTCTCTAAATTAGTGTGGTTGGTTCCGTTTATTCAGGAAGACGAGGAGCAGAGATGTAAGAGGTTTATGGTAGGATTAAATCTGAGAATTAAAATCCATCTGTCACTAGCTCCGCAGACACACTATAGGGAGCTGGTAGAGGCCGCCATGAAAGTTGAAAGAAAAGCCACTACCATTACTCAGGGGAGACCAGATAACAAACGCAGCAGATCCAGTTCCTCCCAGAGTGGATTCAATCAGACTAGTCGAAAGAAAAGTAAGACAAAATGGACTGGTGGCAAAGGAACATACCGGGAAGCAACATTCAGTCAGGGATCAGTTAGGTCTTCTACAACACCCGGAGGTTCCAGACCTACATTCCCAGAATGCAGTATATGCAAGAGGAGACATCCAGAGAGTGTAGGGTAAACACTACAGCTTGCTTCCATTGTGGACAAGAGGGCCACTTTATAAAGGAGTGTCCACAGTTGGTGACTACAAATGGGTCAGAGGCTGGCACAGGCACTGTAGCACCCACACCTAGCACTGGTGGTCCGAGACCGACTGGTAAAGGATTCCAGACTAGAGGAGCCAGTATAGCTACAGGAAGAGGTGCTAAGGGCAGAGGCACAGGAAGTAGAGGTGGTACCCCCGTGGGATAGCCAGGGAGAGGATCCCGTACATAGGCTTGAGTGTTCGCCATTACTCAGCAAGAAGCCGATGCCATACCAGAAGTAGTCACATGTATGATTTCTATTTTCGATCATGATGCATACATATTGATAGACCCCGGGGCTACATATTCATTTGCATCTGTAAATTTTGTTAATAAGCTGAAACTTAAATCCCAGCCACTAGACGGCAATATGATATTTTTCGTCCCCACAGGAGATTCACTGTTAACTAAAAGGGTAATCAGGGACAGTACAGTAGTAATTTATGGTAATGAGTTTCTAGCGAATATGGTTGTGCTAGATATTCAGGACTTTGATGTTGTTTCAGGGATAGATTGGTTATCCCGTCATTGAGCCACGATAGACTGTTGTAAGAAGGAAATTAGATTGGTCCGGTCAAGGGAACCAAATGTGGTATTCAGGAGAATACGTAAAGAACTCGCCACCAGCATTATCACTGCCATGACAGCCTAGAAGATGCTTCGGAAAGGGTAACAGGGGTATCTTGCTTATGTGGTTGAGAAGAAAAAGAAGGGGATTCACTTGGAAAACATTCCGGTAGTGAGGGAATTCCTAGATGTATTTTCGGATGATATTTTAGGCTTACCCCCCGATAGAGAGATAGAATTTGTGATAGACTTGGCTCACGGAACTGAGCCAATTTCTATTCCTCCATAGAGGATGGCTCCGACCAAATTAAAAGAGCTTAAGACACAATTAGAAGCATTGTTAAATAAGGGCTTTATAAGGCCCAGTACTTCACCGTTGGGGGCTCCAGTTTTATTCGTTAAGAAGAAGGATGTGAGTTTACTGTTGTGTATCGACTATAGGCAGTTAAATCGGGTGACAATACGCAATCAATACCCACTTCCACAGATTGATGAGTTATTTGATCAACTACAGAGATCCAGAGTATACTCAAAGATTGATTTAAGATTGGGTTATCATCAACTGAAGGTTCGTGAAAAGGATGTTCCTAAGACTGCTTTTAGAACTCGCTACGGGCATTATGAGTTTCTAGTCATGCCATTCGGGTTGACCAATGCCCCAACGGCATTCATGGACTTGATGAATAGGGTCTTCCGACCTTATTTAGATAAGTTCGTGATCGTATTCATTGATGATATACTGGTATATTCAGGTAGTCAAGAGAAGCATGTAGAGCATCACTGGACAGTGTTGCAGACCCTACGAGAACGTCAGTTGTATGCCTTTTTTTGGATAATGTTATTTTTTTTTTTTGGATAATGGACGTCAGTTGTATGCCAAGTTCAGTAAATGCCAATTTTGGCTAAATAAAGTGGCGTTCTTGGGTCATGTCATTTCAGCTGAGGGAATCAGTGTGGATCCTCAGAAAATAGAGGCTATTATGAACTGGAAGCCGCCGACGAATGTAACAGAAGTCAGGAGCTTTCTTGGTTTGGCAAGCTACTACAGGAAATTTGTCGAGGGGTTTTCTAGAATAGCAGCCCTATTGACCAAACTGACGAGGAAGGTTGAGAAGTTTGAGTGGTCAGATGCTTGTCAACGCAGTTTTGATGAATTGAAGGGAAGGTTAACCTCAGCTCCTGTACTTTCTTTACCATCAGGAAAGGACGGTTTTTTCATATATAGTGATGCCTCAAGATAGGGTTTGGGTTGTGTTTTGATGCAAAATGATAGAGTTATTGCTTACGCTTCTAGGCAGTTGAAGAAACATGAGCAGAATTACCTGACCCATGATCTTGAACTCGCAGTAATAGTATTTGCTCTGAAGATCTAAAGGTATTACATATATGGTACCTCTTGTCAGATTTTTACAGATCATAAAAGTTTGTAGTATATCTTCACTCAAAAGGAGTTAAATTTAAGGGAGAGGAGATGGTTGGAGTTGATAATGGATTATGATTGTACGATAGAGTACCACCAAAGGAAGGCCAATGTAGTGGCCGATGCCTTAAGTAGGAGACCCGAAAGTTTACTAACTCCGCTAAAAATGGTGTATCTTCCACTTTTAGTGGAGATGAAGTCTCTGGGAGTAAAGTTAGGGATGACAAACATAGGGGCTTTGTTAGCTACCTTCCATATCCGTTATCTACTGGTGGAGTAGCTTAGGGAATGACAGAGGCAGGATCCTCAGATGGTAAAGCTAAGAGAAGAGATTGAGAATGGGAAGAGCACATATTTTCATATCAAGGATGACGACATGATAATGAAAGGTCAGCGTATGTGTGTACCGGAGATAGATGAGCTAAAAAGGGAAATTATGGAAGAAGCTCACTCCTCAGCTTACGCCATGCACCCAAGTAGTACAAAAATGTATCACACCCTGAAGGAGCATTACTGGTGGAAGGGGATGAAGAAGGAAATAGTAAGTTTCGTCTCGAGGTGTCTAACCTGTCAACAGGTGAAAGCAGAGCACCAGAAACCCGCAGGATTGATGTAGCCCATCTCTGTCCCCGTATGGAAGTGGGAGAAGATTACAATGGATTTTGTGACAGGACTCCCACGGACACAGAGAGGACACAATGCCATATGAGTTATTGTAGACAGGTTAACGAAATCTGCTCATTTTCTGCCTATCAAGAGTGATTATCCTCTGAATTTATGGTGTACCTATCTCTATAGTTTTAGATCGTGATCCTCAATTCACGTCGAAGTTCTGGTCCAGCTTACAAGATGCTTTAGGCACGCATCTAAATTTCAGTACAACTTTTCACCCTAAGACAGATGGCCAGTCGAAGAGGACTATTTAAACACTCGAAGATATGCTTCGGGCATATGCCGTGGAATTCAAGGGAAGCTGGAATACCCACCTACCATTGATGGAGTTTGCCTATAACAATAGCTACCAGACCAATATAGGTATGGCCCCATATGAAGCACTATACGGCAGGAAGTGCCGAACTCCTATAAGCTGGGATGAGGTAGGTGAAAGGAAACTGTCAGGTCCTGAATTAGTCCAGATCATTTCAAATAAGATCAGGTTATCCGAAATAAACTCAAAACAGCGAGAGACAGACAGAAGCGTTATGCGGATAACCGCCGTAGGGACATAAAGTTTGAAATTAGTGAGCTTAACCTTGGCCTAAAGCACAAAAGAAGTTCGAATTCTCACTATGGTTTATCAAGCAACGGATTCTGTTCGCGGTGACAAAAAAATCAGTTCGCACAGTGAATTCGCAAGAGCCCATACTACATCGGGCCATATGAGATCACGAACAAGGTTGGACTAGTAGCGTATAAGTTGAAGTTACCACCAGTGCTAGCAAAGATTCATAATGTGTTCCACGTGTCCATACTCCGAAAAAATATTCCAGATCCTGCTCATGTGCTTAAGGATCAGCCGGTAGAACTAAGGGAAAATCTGACTTATGAGGATAAACAAGTCCTGCATAATAAGGTCATTCCCTTAGTTAAAGTCTTATGGCAGAACCACGACGTAGAAGAAGCTACCTGGGAACCGGAAGATCAAATGCGCCATCAGTACCCTTATCTTTTTCGTTAGGTAGATTGTATAAATTTCGAGGACAAAATTTTATAAGGTGGGGGGCGGGGGAGAGGGGAGGAGAAATTGTAATATATCCTCCTGATAATGTGTAATGTACATGTATATGTACTGTAATATATTTTTTCAGAATTGTTGTGCGGTACGCATGTGAATAAGTATATTCTTATTATGAGTAAATTGAATGTTAGATGTATTAACGGTGCTATAATGGAATTTTCTAGATGCGTCCGAAGGTTTTCGAAAAGGTGTGTGGAGACTTGGAAAGGTTATGAAATGCGTCCGGACGGGTATTAAAGGCCTTGAAATGCACTTCCAGAACCTAAACGGCACTTGCGTAGGAAATTCGGATGATTCCGATAACATCCGAAAATTTTCGGAATTGATCCGAAAAATATTTCGGGAAATCAAAAAAAATGTTCAGAATGGTTTCGGATGGTCAATAAGTGTCGGAGGTCTTAGGAAGAATTTCGCATAAATTCGGAGTATTAAAGATATTTTTGGAAGTTAAATAATAAATTTTTGTGACACATGAGATGATGTAATTTGATTGGTGTTTTAAATGTGGAGGAAAAGAAATTTAGGTAGATTAATGTGAAGTGAACAAGTGGATTAAATCAAGGTAAGCTATATGGATTAATGTGAAGTGAAGTGAACAAGTGGGTTAAATCAAGGTGAGTGGAATTTTATGGAGCAATAAAAGTCAAAAGTGAGTGGATTTTTATGGAATTAGTTGAAAGTAAACCAACCATGAGTTTAACCAATCAAATCTCATCATCTTTAACCAATGGCTCTCTTGTAAATTTCAAGATAGTTTAAGGATAAAAACTTAAAGAAATCGAGGCCTATATAAAGAGCAAAGTCATAAAAAATTTCAAAAAGGAAAAGTGGAGAGAATTGGGGTAAGGTTCGGCCAAAGGGAGGAGAGGAAGAAAAAGAGTGTTCCCAAGGCCATACAAGCCTACTTTACAAGCCTAAAAAGCAAGGTTCAACTATCTCAAGCCAAGCAAGAGGATTTAAGATCATAAGGTGAGTTACTAGTTATTGGAAATTTTTGAATTAAACTTGAATGGATATTATAATTAGTTTAAATCAAGTTGGATGATGTTGAATTTGATGTTACTAAGCAAAGAAAAGTCATGTATGTTAAGTTGACAAAGAAGCCAGGCTTTGGTGTGATTTTTGATTGAAAATTTCAATCTATGCATGCTAAAGCACTAATATAGAAATTGATGTAATTTTCATGCATGATGAAGTTTCGGCCAGCCATGTGTGTGATGGTTGGTTAAATTTTTTTTTCATGTTAATGTGTAATAAGGGTCAAGTTGTGACCCAAACAATGCTGTAGGAATTAGGGAATTGTTTTAAGTGGTTTGAATGATTTTATTTGCTCTTGTGCAAGTGATTGTGTAAATGAGTCTGAGTGTGGCATTTTCTAAAAAGTAGAATGTGAAAATGTGTAGAAAAATCGGAGGCAGAAAAATTGGATTGGTGCTCGGAAAGTTAGTAACGGAAAAGTGAGTGTTAAACTATTTGATGTAAAGTGCATTTTATTTTAATAATATGTTTTATGTATATTTATAGAAAGTTATTATTTTATTCTCTAAATATAGTCATGATTTTGGGAATGTAAATAAACTAAAGATTTCAAGATAAGTAATTTGGCCTATAAGGAATCCCTAGTATTCAAGATTCACTGATCAGAGGTATCCTGGACGTGCATGGCAGGGTTTGGGCATTAGGCTAACCATACATATTGCCAATTAGGCAATTGGGTTTAGATATTATATATTTATATTAGTATGTTGCCCTCTGCACGTTCGGGGTATATAATGAGTTAGCGCACTGGTATCTACGTGGCGATGTAGGAATTCCGCTAAGTAAATTGGTTTATTTATTGGGTGGCTTGAACCAAGGTTCCGCCACCAGGTACGATCCGAACCGAGGTTCCCACGTACCTTACCTAGGGTATTTTTCACGAATAGGCCGTCAGTGGACGGTGATTTGCACTAGTAATATTTTCGATGATTTTATAACCACCATTTAGCACAGTTTTCAGGAAACAGGAAAAGTCTTATTATTATTCATTTCAGTATATTTTAATTAAATTGTTATTGTAATACACCCTCCCAATAGTTTGTATTGTACACGTATATATATCGTAATATATTTTCCCAGAATTTATTGTACGGTATACATGTGAATAAATATGCCTTTATTATGAGTAAATTGAATGTTAAAAGTATTAACGGTGCTATAATAAAATTTATTGGACGGATCCGAAGATTTTTGGAAAGGTGGTCGGAGACCCGGAAAAGTTACAAAATGTGTCCGGACGGGTATTAAAGGATATACGAAATGTTCGGAATGGTTTTGGATGGTTAGTAAGGCTCCGTAAAGTGTATACGAAATCCAATTATAAGTTTCGGAAGACCTAGGAAGGATTTCCATAAATTTGAAGTACTAAGAGTATTTTTGGAAAATTAAATAATATTTGGTGACACATGAGATAGTGTAATTTAATTGGTATTTTAAATGAGATGGTGTAATTTGATTGGTTGATGGAAAAGTAATTTGAGATGGATTAAATTGATTGGTGTTTTGAAAGTAAATGAATTTTTGTGAAAAAAGTAAGTGGATTTTTATGGAACTAGTTAAAAACCAACTAGCCATTAGAGTTCCATTAGAGTAATAGCAATCAAATTTCATCATCCCTAACCAATGGCACTCTTGTAAATTCCAAGATTGTTTAAGGGCAATAGTTAAGGAAAAACTAAAGGCTATATAAAGAACAAGTTATTAAACAAATTAAAAGAATTCAAGAGAGAAAGGAGAGGAAGAAAATCGGCCAAGGAGAAAAAAAAGGGAGTGGAAATTCGGCCAAGGGAGAAGAAGAAGGGGAAGAGATCCAAGGCACTTTCCAAGCCATTCTCAAGGGTTCTCAAGGCCATACAAGCCTACTTTACAAGCCTAAGAGCAAGATTCAACTATATCAAGTGAAATCAAGTGGTAAATGCACTAATTTTGTGAATTGTGAAATAAATTCTTGGGTTTTTGATTCTTAGTGCTTGGGTGATGATTTTGATGCATGAATTTAAGGATTAAAATATCAAACAAGTATCCAAGCCAAGCAAGAGAATTTAAGGTCATAAGGTGTGAGGTGAGTTAGTAGTTTATTGAAAATTTTTAAAGTAAACTTGAATTGATGTTATAATTAGTTTAAATCAAGTTGGATGATATTGAATTTGATGTTACTAAGCAAAGGAAAGTCATGTATGTTAAATTGATAAAGATTAGTGTGTGATCAAGCTAGGGTTTGGTGTGATTTTTGCTTGAAAATTTCAATCTATGCATGCTAAGGCACTAGCATAGAAATTGTTGTAATTTTTAAGCAATTTATGTTATGAAATTGAAAGAAAATTTTTGGGAGTGCATGATGAAGTTTTGGGAAGCCATGTGTATGATGTTTGAGTTAATGTTTTCTCCATATTAATGTGTAGTAATGGTCATTCAAATGTGGTTAAGTGGGAGGAAGTGATAGAAATTGAAAAGAGAAGAAGAAAGTGTTAAGTGTTGAAAGAAAATGATGACATGGGCTGTTGCGAAGGGATGAAATAGTATGTGATGTAATTGGGTAAATTTTATGCCTAAGAATATGCCTAAACATCACACTTAAATGTAGGAACTTGAAGGAAAAAGATCGGAAATAAAATGGTCTTTTTTTGGATAATGTAAGTATATTAACCAAAGAGACAAAACAAAAGCAAAGGGGCATACCCCAGCGAGAAGATCACAAGGTCAGACAAGGGACATACCCCCTACCAACCGAAACTCAAAAAACAGCAAAGCAATAAAAGCTAAGCAGAAGGCACCAAGACTGGTGGAGCCACATATTAGTAGGAGAAGGCACCACACCAGATAAGGAATTAAGACGCATACAAACATCTCTGACAATGGAACGAACAACCATGGTAACAGGTTTAGGTAACTCGCCATGCATCCTAGCATTCCGCTCACGCCAAATAGCATAGACAGCAGCCGCAAGCATAATACGCACCACCCACCCACGAAGTTGCCGACCGCGGAAATGGCAAGACCAAAGAATAGTAGCCTCCCAGCTCCGAGCACGCAGAGGTAATCTGCACTTCCTTAAAAGAGCAAACCAAACCTCGCAAGAATAAGAACAATCAAAAAAGAGATGAGGGACATCCTCACAACTCCCTCTACAAAACACACAACGAATAGCCGGAATCAAGCCATAAACAAGAAGCTTATCCTGAGTAGAAAGAGCACCCCTAATGGCCAGCCAGAAGATGAAAGCATGTCTAGGAATTGATTTAGAATGCCAAACGGACCTAAACTAATCCACCGCTGGCTGCCGGGACCGAAGAGCCTCCCAAGCATTACGAATAGAGAAAGCCCCCCTAGAGTCCTCAACCCAACACAAAGTATCAGCTTGAGAGATATTAGGCCTGAAGGAATCAGGGATACCACTGATAATGTCCATCCAATTCCCGGTCAAGGAACGAGGCCAAGCCCAATCCCTCCCCTGAACAACATCCGCCACCCTAGCATGAAGACCAAAACCAGAATCATAAATAATCCGTCGCCCAAACACCTCCACCAAAGGACCCAACGGATGCCAATAATCAAACCAAAGGGAAATATCCTCCCCATTACCCACCTGAAACTGCATCAACCGCCGCACAAGACACTGAAGGCCCAGAATTTTCCTCCAACTCCACGAGCAATCCCCAGGGCACCTAACCTCCCACACATTCTTTCCCTTAAGCAGAGTAGATCTAACCCACGAGAGCCAGACAGAAGACCTCAAATTGCTACAGACAGCCCACAAATGCTTACTTATGGCAGCTTTATTCCAACACTCAACGCTCTTAATACCGAGACCACCCTCTTCCTTTGGTAAACACACCGAAGACCATGCAACCTTTGCCCCACCTTTACCTAAATCTGAACCCTTCCAAAGAAAACTACGCAAAGTAGTTTTAACCTTAATCACCACTGACTTAGGCAAGATAAAAATGGAGGACCAATACACCTGAATAGAGAACAATACAGATTGAATGAGCTGAAGCCTCCCTGCAAAAGAAAAAACCCTACTAGTCCAACTCTTAACTCTCGCTACAATCCTGTCGACAAGAACCCTACAATCCACTGCCGTAATCTTAGTAGAAATCAGAGGAACCCCAAGATATCTGATAGGTAATACCCCTTCCTGAAAACCAAGAATCCCAAGCAACTCTTGCTTAATGTCAGAAGACACACCAGCCACAAAAAGATTACTCTTGCTAGGATTAGGAATCAACCCAGAAAGAGTTTGGAACTGACCAAAGACAACATTAACTGCAGCAACTGACTCCCTCTCTGCCCTACAGAAAACCATAAGATCATCCGCAAAGCATAAATGCGAAATACCAATCTTTCCACACCGCCAATGGTACGCAAACTGATCATCCTGCTCCATAATACGCATCAACCCCGAGAAGACCTCCATAGCCAGCACAAATAAATAAAGGGACATAGCATCCCCCTGCCTCAAACCTCGGCCACTAGCAAAGAAACCATTCAACTCGCCATTGATAGAAATCGAGAAACGGGGAGTGGAAATGCACTCAGAAATCCAAGTTATCATCTGTTCTGGGAAGCCTAAAATCTGTAAAATAGCCACTAAGAAATCCCACCGCACAGAATCATAGGCTTTCATAAAATCTACCTTCAGCGCACACCTAGGATGACCCCCATCACGATGATAGTTCCTTAACAATTCCTGCGACAGTAATATATTATCACTAATCCTCCTACCAGCAACGAAGGCCGACTGAAAAGGACTAACAACATCAGACAGCACCATCTGAACACGATTCGCAATAATTTTGGCAATGCATTTGTAGATAGTGTTACAACACGAAATAGGCCTAAAATCCCCAACCTTAGAAGGATTAGGAACCTTAGGAATAAGAGCAACCATAGTAGCATTCACTTGCTTGAGCAATCTCCCGGAGCTAAAAAACGAATGAATAACACGAAGAAAATCATCACCAACAACAGACCAAGCTTTCTTGAAGAAAGTAGCATTATACCCATCTGGACCAGGAGCTTTATTGTCTTTTAAAGAGAACAAAACTGCCTTAATTTCAACATCACTAACCTCTCTACCCAAGGTAGCACACTGATCACCAGAAATACGCTTCGGGAGAGCCCGCCTCACTAAATCAAGGTCAATCCTAGGGCATCTAGCAGGCTGTCTCAGAAGTGTCTCAAAGAAGTTCACCACCGTTGATTTAATTTCACTAGGCTCCTCTACACGATTACCATGCTCATCGGTAAGAGATAATACCTTACTCCTACTACATCTTTGTCTCATCGATCGAAAAAAGAACTTAGAATTCCTATCTCCCAAATTAATCCACTGAACCCGGGACTTTTGTCTCAAAAAACTCTCCTCATCTCTACTCAAATCACCATAAAGCTTCACCAACCGATACTCCTCCCCATGTAAAGAAATGTTCGTAGGCTGCCTCTGAATATCCCATTGCACAAACTCTAAATCATGCTTAGCTTGCTGCACCCTAGAAGACAAGTCAGAATAGCACTCCCTATTAAGTTTCTTAAGCTCCACTTTCAATCTTTTTAGCTTCTTACATAGCTTAAACATAGGAGACCCATCCACCCTGTCCGCCCAAACTCGATCCACCAAGGATAAAAATTCTGGATGATCCGCCCAGAAATCAAAAAACTTAAAAGGCACCCGTCGCCGAGGCAGATCCACAATCTTAACAATCATATGAGAGTGATCAGAAACATTGGAAGGAAGAAAATGCGCCTCTGAACCTCGAAATGAAATATCCCACTTCAAATTGACCAAAGCTCGATCTAACTTTCGAAGAATAGGATCAACCGTACGATGATTAGACCATGTATAGAAGCACCCATTAAATCGCAGATCATCCAACCCAGCCTCAGCTAAACAATTAGAAAAGTCGTCTTTCCAATGTGGCCAAGAATTGGATCCTCCAACACTCTCAACCGAAGACTTAATAGCATTAAAGTCACCCATCACAATCCAAGCACTATTCTCTCATTCCACTGCGCGCGCCACTAAATCAGCCCACAACGCCTCCCTACGAACATTATAATTATCACTGTACACTATCGATATCATACACTCCCAAGTAGAATCAACAGAAGAAACTCTACAATGGATAACTTGTTCAGAAGATCCGACAACCAAAACAGTAACATCGAACGGATTCCAACAAACCTAAACCCTCCCCAAAGAGGAAAAATTATAATTGCACTCCACCTTCCAAGACCGGTCAATGGTCTTAAGAATAACATCTTTATTTTTCTGCAGAACTTTCGTTTCCACTAACCCACACAAAGACAATTTCTCATCTTTAATCAAATTGCGAACCTCTCTTTGCTTCAAAGGGTCATTAAGACCCCTAATATTCCAGCACCCAAAAATCATAATAAATATACAAAGATAAGAAGAAACCCCCACAAATCTATCTCCACTTACCCCCCTTAGGGGAGGAGTGCTTCTTATTCTTCTTACCCTTACTACTAGAACCTTTCTTCTTCTTTTTCTTTTCCAGAGAATCCTTAACTTTTGAAACCAAAGCATTACGAGCATCCCCATCATCACAAAGAGCATCCCTGTCATCAACATAACCATTAGCCCCATCCTTACAAAGAACAGCTCCTGCATCACAAACAGTGTCCAGAATTGCTAAAGGAGTACCCTCTTCCGTTACTTCCAAATTCAGAGTATGGTCATTGCCCTCCATTGGCACTAAATTAATATGATTATCAATATTTTCCACAAGCAGAACACTAGCACTGTTCCCCATAGTAGATAATTCTCCACCCTTATTCTTTTTTTTAACCTCAACCCAAACCGGTCATTTAGGCCCCAACGAGTCTTCTTGCCTCTTCTTCATATCATGAACATCAACCCCTCTATTTCCTGTAACCAGATTTACATTGTCACCCAAATCTTGAACTCTTGGTTTACATATACCCGACACATGCCCAAACACCTTACAAATATTACACCTAGAAGGAAGCCACTCATAAACAGCATAAATAGTTTTCCACTCCCCATTAGCACATTGAATGTCAAACTCATTAATGACATCCTTTGAAGCATCAACCTCAACACACACACGAGCAAAGCTAAGACGTTTCCTAACTAATGTAATGTGATCGGCATGTAATGGAATGCCCAAAGCACTAACTACAAAACTCAGGCCCTTAGAAGTCCAATATTCAAAAGGTAGATTATAAAGTTTAACCCATACAGGAATATTGTGTAACTCATCTTTAGACAAGGATAAACTAGGCTGCCACCTTTTAAGAACAAGCAATTTATTCACTATATGCTATAGACCTTTTTCAAGAACTTCACAAGCATGGTCAAGACTATCAAACTTGAAAATAAAGAACCCTTGTTCCGAAGATAAGACTTCTTTAAGGCCAAACCTACCCCAAATTTTATGAACTACTGAATTCACTACGGGAAATGGAATTCGCTTATCCACAAAGTACCCTATCAAGGAAGTTCTCCATTCTTCACTTCCCTCACTAGCTACCTCAACCGGAGGGCTAACTTTAATTCTTCCATTTTCTTCAGTAGGTTTAAAATATTGTAAGGATTCAAAGGTAGAAGATCGTACCTCACAAGCAATAGGAGAAGAATTCTAGACAGCCTTAGCATAAGATGGTTTCAGCCCTTGATCATGCATGGAAGAAGGTGTTGAAAATGGTCCAAGATCAGCCCCTCCTTGTCCAAAGCTACCAAGACCCGAAATTGAGCCCAAAGCACTTGATTTCGGCCCAATTACACCCACATCAGACCCAAAATGCAAGTTACCAAGCTTTTCCTTTCTATTGTCATCTCTTGCAAGCCCAAATCCACCATAATTCGAAGGTGATTCAATAACATTAATCCTTGACCCATCTAATTTTGTAGAATTAGCCCCATTAGCTCCAATTTCGTGCCCAACATTACCAATACCCGAAATTGAACCCAAAGCACCACATTTTGACTCTATTACCCCCATTCCTTGCTGAATACTTTTATTTAGTGAAGGAGGGTCTTCAACAACCACCTTCCTTTGACAATTTTGGCCATTAATGTCAATATTAGCATTCTTATGTTGAAAAATCCGCCCATGAGAATCATCCATCCTTTGAATTATTTGCCCATTGCACATGTCTCCAACCACCATTTGAAACTTTTGTCCATTATTATCTCTATGCAACACCTCATTCAACAAGTCTTCACCCTTTTCACCAATGTCAACCACACCTTTCTTCTTGTCCAATCCCGAAATAGTTGAAAGACAACCAACCTTAACACAATTTTCACCCAAAACCAGATTTGCATCTTCCTCAATATGCAGCACCCCATGAAGAACATCACCATGCTTGCCTTCAATCCCATTTGCACAACCAACAGCTCCATTTGCAAGCTTTCCATCACTCAAATTCGCCAACCCACCATGTCTTGCACTATCAACCAGATTTATATCAAACACAACTTGATCTTGCACATCCAACTTGCTACAATTTGAAAGAGACACACCAGCTCTTTCTCTACCTTTGGAAACATGTTCTCCATCCTCTTTACACCATCAACAAGAGATTATCTACCATGACAGCCCATCACTAGCCCTTTATGACAACCCTTTATTTCATTAGACATTAAAGAAGAAACAATGTCTCCACTCTTCATTCCACCCTTCTTTACATCACCAGTAGCTAATGAACCACCAACCATGGCTCCAACCAATATAACAAGAAAAAGATGATGATCAAAACCCAACAATAAAGACAAAACGCAACTCAAAATTACAAGCAAAATCAGTCACAAGATTGGCCAAAGTAGAATCATCCACAATGGCAAACAAGCAAACCAGAACTGCCCATAAAATAAGGGAAAACGGACCAGCAAAATAACACTAAAAGAGAGGGAGATGAGCTCGTGATCACCAAGAGGAAGATGAAGATCATAACCCCAACCAAAAGGAAAAACGCAGCTCAAGAACACAAGTAATAACACTCATAAGATTGGTAAAGAAAAAACAAAAACGGACCAGCAAACCTAAAACTAAAGGAAAACATAAAATGGTCAAGTTGTGACCAAAACAATGCCGTCGGAATTAGGAAATTGTTTTAAGTGGTTTGAATGATTTTAATTGCTCTTGTGCAAGTGATTGTGTGAATGAGTTTTGAGTATGGTATTTTCTAAAAAAGGAGAACGTGAAAATGTGTAGGAAAATCGGAGTGGTGCTCGGAAAGTTAGTTACGAAAAGGTGAGTGTAAAATTATTTTATGAAATGTGCATTTTATGTTCATACTATATTTTATGTAAATTCATAACAAGTTATCATTTTATTCAAGTGAGTGTTTAAAGTATTTTTAAGTAAAGTGTATTTTATTTTAAGAATGTATTTTAAGTGAGTGTTCAACTTATTTTATGCAAAGTACATTTCATTTCCATAATATGTTTTATGTAAATTCATGGAAAGTTATAATTTTATTCTCTAAATATAGCCATGATTTTTGGAAATGAAAATAAACTAAAGATTTTAAGATTTTTTTTGGCCTATAATGAATCCCTAGTATTCAGCATTCAGGATTAACCGATCAGAGGTATCCTGGACGTGCATGGTAGGGAGTGTATCTGGGTATTATGCTAGCCATGAATTTGCCAAGTAGGCAATCTATTGAAATATGAAATCCTGTCAAGTAGGCAATTGGGCTTAGTGTATTAGTTATCAGTGTATCGCCCTCTGCACGTTAGGGGTATATATTGAGTTAGCGCGCTAACTTTTACGTGGCGATGTAGGAATTCGACTACGTAAATCGGTTTATCTATTGAGTGACCTCGGCCGAGGCCAGGTGATGAGTCAGGCTGGGCCAAGGCCCAGGCCTCCACTCCACAGTACCAGTACAATATGAACCGAGGTTCCTCGTACCTTATCTAGGGTATTTTTAGGTATAGGCCATCAGTGGTTGGTGATTTTTAGTAGTGATATTTCCTATGATTTTATAACCACCACTAAGTACAGTTTTCAGGAAAACAGATTTTAGCACAGTTTTCAGTGAACAGAAAAAGTTTTATTATTATGTTTTATATCTCAGTACTATTTTCAGAAAGCAAAAAAAGTTTCATTATTATGGATTTTAGTATATTGCTTTCAGAAAATAGATTTCAGTACAGATTTTAATATAGTTTTCATGTAATAGATTTCAGTACAGTTTTCAGGAAATAGATTTCAGTACATTGTTTCAGAAAATAGAAAAAGTATTATTATTACTTATTTCAGTATATTTCAGGAAATAGGAAAAAGTGTTATGATTATTCATTTCAGTACAGTTTTCATGAAAACAGGAAAGGTTTTATTATTATACATTTCAGTATGGTTTTTAGAAAATCAGGGAGGTTTTAATTAGAAAGATTAAATTATTTAGACACTAACAACACTCACTGAGCTCGTTTAGCTCATTATATTTTTATGTTTTACAAACCAACCTCCCAGGTATATGTGCAGATATTGCAGGGACTCCCAGGACTAGCTAGACTAGTCAAACATTGCCGTGACCATTTTAAGAATATGTATTATGTTTTAATTTAAATACTCATGTAAAATTTTATTTTGAAGAATACTTTAAGTAAGTTTTATTTGTTTAGTGCACGAATATTTTATTTAAAATTGGATTTGCTTACTTTGAAATTGTGATTGAGTTGTATTGTATTTTTATGATGGACCTGAAGTTCTAAGGGTAGTAGAGAAAGTATTTGATAGTTAGAAGTGTTTTTAAATTATTTTACAGATAATGAGAATTGTCCAAAATGCAGCCGTCATGCTGCCAAAAGTTTAATAAAGTAGTTTTGTATAAAAAAAATAATAAAAATTTTACTCAGATTTATAGGATAAGTAACGGCTTAGCTTCACGGAAGCCTTTCAGCGGGGCGAGCCTCTACTAGGAAGCTACTGTGGGGTTGCCGGCAGGTTGCCTAGTATAAGATAGTAGGTTAGGGGCCTGTCAGTTATGACGATCATATATTTTTTACAGATTTAAATCGTTGTAACGTTATTCAAAATGTTATAACATTTTAGTATTGTTATAACATACTTTCAGGGAGGTTTAGTTAGAAAGATTAAATTTGTTTAGAAACGAATAACACTCACTGAGCTCGTTTAGCTCACTATATTTTCATATTTTATGAAACCAACCTCCTCCAGGTATAGGTGCAGATATTGCAGGGACTTTCCAGAACCAGCAAGAATAGTTCGGACATTGCTGTGATTGTCTTAAAATATGTATTAGATAATTGAAAGGACAAAATACGTATTATGTTTTGTTTGTAACACTCATGTAAAATTGTATTTTGAAATATACTTTATGTATAGAGATAGCCAAGGTTCCGGAACCGGTGGTTCCGGTTTTGGAATTGCCGGTTCCGATTCCATTTTTGGTCTAACCGGAACCGGAACTATATGGGTCCCGGATCCGGTTCCGATTTTGAACCGGCAGTTCTCTGCCGATTCTGTTCTTCAACCGGTTCTTAGAACCGGTGTGGAACAGCCGGAACCGGAACCGGCGGCTCCTTTTTTTTTTTTTTTTTTTACTTTCAAGAAACAAAATTTTTTTTTTCAATTTTTTTTTTAAAAAATGGAACCAGAACCGGAACCGGAACTGGAGAAACCGGCGGCTCCGGTTCCCCACCGGTTTTGAACCGGCGGTTCCGGTTCCAAAAAATAAAAAATCGGAACTGTGACAGGTTCCGGAACCTGTTTTGAACCTGAACCGGAACCTTAGGTTCCAGTTCAAAATCGTTGGTTCGGATCGAACCGAACCGGGGCCATCTCTATTATGTAAGTGCTATTTGTTTTAATGCATGGATATTTTATTTAAAATTTGATTTGTCTACTTTCGGTTACTTTAAATTTTGTGGCTGATCTATTTTTTTTTTTTTTTTGTGATGGACCTGAGGTCCTAATGGTATTGGAGAAAGTATTTGATTTCAGAATTGCTTTTAAACTGTTTTATATGTGAATAGTAGTGGGAATAGTCCAAAAATACAGCCGTCATGCTGCCAAAAATTTAATAAAGTAGTTTTGTATAAAAAAAAAAAATTTACTCAGATTTTCAGAATAAGTAACAGCTTAGCTTCACGGAAGCCTGTCAGCGGGGTAAGCCTTGACTGAGAAGCTACCATGGGGTTGCCGGTAGGCTGCCTAGCGTAAGATAGTAGGAAAATGGCCTGTCAGATCAAATACCCCCAAACCTATCTTTTGTTTGTCCTTAAGCAAATCGGCACAACAAAATAAAAAACAAACAACTAACTACTCTATATCCATTTTCGTAGGATGAACGATGTCACTTAGCACGTGCGACAAGCCTTTAAACCTCTAGGTGGCCCTAGTGGACGAGTTATAGTCTCGTGAGGGTTTATCAGTTACGATACCCACAAACGCACTAAATGGACGAAAGACACGCCCACATATCAATCCAAATATATACATAAGTGTAAAAACATGTTAGAACACTAAGTTAAGACTAAGAAATTGCCAATCAAGTCAATTCATCTAGTATCAAACAAGAAACTGACACGCAAAAGATTATAATAGTAACCCTTTCATATTTCGTAAGCCATAGATTGAATTTGCCTCGACTCTAATCTCACCAGTTTTCACTTAGTAACGCTCAGAGCTTAGGTTTTCACACTCTCAATTATATGCTACTGAAAATTATGAACAAAGAATTAACAAAATATGTCTTATATAAAATTAATTAGAAAGAATGTACATATTTCTCAAACAGATCTCATGAACGACATTAGACATTACGAATATAAAAGTCAATGAAACAAGTATCAAACAATAATATTGAGATTCATTAGGAGATCAAAAGGACTTTTTCATGGTTATAATAAGGCTTTGGGTTTCATAGCTGTAAAAAGAATGGAAAACAGAATTCGAAATCTCTTGGAAATGTTTTCAGTTACTAAAAATTTTCAATCAACCCTTCAATTGCACAAATGCTAAGTTCATTAAACTTGTATTCCTTTTTCTACATCCTTCTCACCCTCAATCTTTTCTTTCAATCTTTTCATTTATGCATTTTCAACACCTTTTTCATTCAGTCATCTATTTATATATATATATATATATATATCTCTTTCAATCCATACACACTTGACTCTTTTTCTTTAGTTTCCAAGCTATAAAGTAAGGCTCATATTTTCGGTTTGGATTTGGAAAATCTAAGTTACTAAACAAAAAGGTTAAAGTGTTTGGCTGCAAAGAGGGTATGGAGCACACAATCATAAGGTAAGAAAAATTAAGCTTTTTAGGAGGTAAACACACAACACCTAAATCATATCTCCAAATTCCACTCAATTCATTATTTAACATAAGCATGCAAGACTTTTTATAAAAGCAGTTCATTAACATCCAATGCAAACCTATAGAGATCAATCTAATTTCAACAAGTACGAGAAAGTATTTAAGAGTAAAGACGACAAACTCTCAGAAATAATACAATTAAGGTTTAATTCTCACTGAGGGTAGTCTTTACTATTAATCAAGGCAAACTAATTGGAAGGTTTTACTTATTACATGTCAGGATGTCATAGATTTAAGTGAACTCGATGCAAAAAACTCCTATCGGTAACACACTAGTTAAAACTTGTGAAAAACGCATATTGTTTCGCATTCACATAATCTATTCAAAGATCAATATGGCTCGTACATATAGCTCGAAAAATCACTACAAACAACAACGCAAAAATTTAACACAAAGAGAAACACCAAGATTGCAAATTGCACCCCCAAACCTAAATCAAACATTGTCCTCAATGTTTATAATCTAGAGTACAAATGAAACATTCACAAAGGATAAAAAGACAAATAAAACGTAAATAATGACAAAACAAGGAGTTTAACAAAATACATGAATAGAATAAGAATTATTAATAGAAACAACATGTGAAATAATGAGAAGCACGCAAAATCATGCAAATGGTAGTGGTGGTGGTGGCTGGCTGGAAAAATCTTAACGCAGTTTCATGTGATAATAGCTCTTGTCATAATAACCTCTGCCTCTCAGATAGTAGAGATGTCTTGGACAACATTACCCATCTCATCAATTCGCTGGTCTGGCTGATCAAGTCTATCATCAAGATGGGTCCGCAGCTTATGCATCTGCTGGTCCTGTCGGTTCATATGGACTCCTATGTCCTGCAAAGCTCCCATAACCTACCCTTAGTGTGGGTACTCAGCTGTTGCCTCAGAATGCTCCCCTAAACCGCCTGTTGCGGTTGTCTCAGATGCCCCACAATATGCTCTAAAGCGTCATCTACATCTTCATAAGCCTCGATGGCAGCCAACACATCATCCATGTCAGCCTCATCACCTGTAGCCTTGTTCTCCTACCCACCGAGCACTCATAGCCCTCTCTGCCTTGCCAACTCATTATATATAAATCAGTTTAAGTTAGCACGTGGCATGGTGAGAATCTCTCCCTCTGCGTATACATCAATGCCCTGCTGATAGTAGAGGTAGGTAATCAGACACGAAAAAGGTAGTACCCTTATAGTATGTTTGCCTGCATGAAAGATCTCATCTCTGACAAGACACCCACATCCAACGACAAGCCCATCCTAATACAATGGACCAACCAGGCAGTTTCCATGATCAATGTCATCTGGTGCTTGGTCGGACGTAATGAGAAATTGGAGAAGATGTGCCAGAAAGCAGCATCCAAGTGAAGCTCAGCGTGTTTGATTGCACACTCATTGGATTCACCCTAATAACCCTCACCAGAAATTTACAGGTTGGCTCCCAGCTCACGATTGTATGGACTGAACAACGAAATCTCTAGGTACCCTGACCTTAGCTCAGACTGTGGAATGGTGCCATAATATTCATTAATCAAACTTGGAGTTACTTGCACCTGAACTCCTCGAACAGTCACTACTCCATCCGAATAGAAATGCGGCGGATACATAGCAGCGTCGAACTCGCGCACCACACTTTCGTTTGCTTTATTAGGCATCCGAACAAAATTTCCCTAACCCTACTGGTCTACATTCTGTGGCACAAATATGGTGGCAAGTTTGTCCACATTAATACCTTTCTCTAAGAGGACTATTCGCTTCTCCTAGGCTTTCAACCTAGAGGGAAAATCTGGGTTTGGGTCTGATGAAGACTTATCTAGCACAAAGGCGAGGCAACCTACTGATTCGAAGGGATAACTTTGGAAATTCATAACGTGTGAACGGCTAGGTTTCGAGAGGCGTGTGAGTAGGTCTTTTCAAAGTTCATGATCTTATCTTCAACTTTGATGCTGGAATCAGATCCATTGGAGGCCACACGGGGAAGATATGGTTGGTTATTTCAAAGTATCCAGAAGTTGTCTTACTTTGACAATTGTTGTCTTACTTTGACAATTGTGTTATCTTCCTTTGACATTTGTATTGCACGTTTTTATTGAGTTCAAACCTTTCTAGTCAACAAAATCACACTTTGCTTTACTTATTTTCGTTTCCCATGCTTGGAGGGTTGTTCCAAGACATTTCATTTTCTATTTAAACTCATTTGTAAGTCATTTAATAGGCAGAGATGAATTTCAATATAGAAATGTGAGTTTAAGTCTCTCTTGGGTTCTTTGAAGAACCTGCGAACTTATCAGATTACTCTGTGGCGTTCGTACCTTGACTTATCAATCAAGTTTGCCATCCTTGATTGTAGCGTCCTCCTAATACCAAGGTTCGCACCTTCTCTATAGGTGTTGGGTCGCGGTTTCCATCCTAAACCTGAAAGTAGAACGGTCCTAGGCAGTAACATTGTTACGGATTTCGTCACAAGTTGATGGGGTTCGTATCATTTGGTATCAGAGCCAAGGCTCTAGTCTCGGGTTTATTCTATCCTTATGTTTTTGTTTTCTATTCAAATCCATCGTATATTGTTGTTCGTTTGTAGTTCGTATCATTCATTATCATTTCATGTGTAATTCGTATTGTTTCACATCAATAAGTGATGACTTTGATTTGAGGACAAATCCTTTTCAAGAGGAGGGGAATGATGAAGACTTATCTAGCACAAAGGCGAGGCAACCTGCTGATTCGAAGGGATAACTTTGGAAATTCATAACGTGTGAACGGCTAGGTTTCTGGAGGCGTGTGAGTAGGTCTTTTCAAAGTTCATGATCTTATCTTCAACTTTGATGTTGGAATCAGATCCATTGGAGACCACACGAGGAAGATATGGTCAGTTATTTCAAAGTATCCAGAAGCTGTCTTACTTTGACAATTGTGTTATCTTCCTTTGACATCTGTATTGTACGTTTTTATTGAGTTCAAACCTTTCTAGTCAACAAAATCACACCTTGCTTTACTTATTTCGTTTCCCATGCTTGGAGGGTTGTTCCAAGACATTTCATTTTCTATTTAAACTCATTTGTAAGTCATTTAAAAGGCAGAGATGAATTTCAATATAGAAATGTGAGTTTAAGTCTCTCTTGGGTTCTTTGAAGAACCTACGAACTTATCAGATTACTCTGTGGCGTTCGTACCTTGACTTATCAATCAAGTTTGCCATCCTTGATTGTGGCGTCCTCCTAATACCAAGGTTCGCACCTTCTCTATAGGTGTTGGGTCGCGGTTTCCATCCTAAACCTAAAAGTAGAACGGTCCTAGGCAGTAACATTGTTACGGGTTTCATCACAAGTTGGTGGGGTTCGTATCATTTGGTATCAGAGACTGGTTTCGGGTTTCGTCACAAGTTGACGGGGTTCGTATCATTTGGTATTAGAGACTAGTTTCGGGTTTCGTCACAAGTTGATGGGGTTCGTATCATTTGGTATCAGAGACTGGTTTCGGGTTTCGTCATAAGTTGACGGGGTTCGTATCATTTGGTATCAGAGACTGGTTTCGGGTTTTATCACAAGTTGGCGGGGTTCGTATCATTTGGTATCAGAGACTGGTTTCGGGTTTCATCACAAGTTGACGAGGTTCGTATCAGGGTCACCCTTCCGTCGTGGTCGTGTTGGTTCCTTTTCTTTTCCCTTCGAAGTTCTAGCCTTACCCTTTTGTTTACCTTTCACTTGGGCTTCGCTGGTCGAACCTCTATCCGGGTAAGCCGGGTTGAATTGCTTGAGCCTCATGTTCATAGCGAATTTCCACAACCACCACAGTGCCAAAAATGCAACACACACAGCAATATATTGACCACACAGGCAAAAACCACTGAAGATCCACACAACACTCAAGCACTTCAAAATACCACGCTCACAACACTCCAAACTACCACAACACTCAAGCACTTCTCAATAATCAACAAGTATCACAATCAAACCTCCACAAACTCTCTTCACAAACCTAGGCACTAAAATTATAATCTATCCAAACCAAGCATGCTTTTAAAATATATTTAATATCTAAGAGCAAGAATGGAAGATTATTACCTTGCCATGGAAACCCAAAACACAATTTGTGTGAAAAGAAGAACTTAAGAGAGCTTTGGAAGGTAATTTGTGTGGCGATGCTTTGAATGAAATGGCTCCAGTCGCGATTTAGGGATTTTATCCCCAAATTGTTGTCGTGACCACTTATCACGACCGAGAGTCACGCCACATGTTGGGATTTATATCCTAAACCTTGTAATCGTAAATGTTATTAGACATAAATAAAAGTTAAACGTTTATCATTAAAATAAAAGTGTTTTATATTTGTTCATACATTTATATATTGTGCAAGTAACATCTGAGATTGTAAGATGTAATCTCAAAATGAGTACATGAAAGTCATATACATTAGGATTCATTTTGAGACATGTAATCTAAAGAGTCCGTAGATAGCAAATAAAGCTGGGTACTTTGTTTGTGGTTGATCTACTACTGCGGTCCATTCTGTAATGTAAGGTGGTTTTATCCTAGACCGCCCTTGTAGTTAACATGAGAATTTAGACACCATATATGATGAGATCATATAGACTGGGCCACAATTTATATGAATCTCTCCCCAAAATCTGTTCGTAGATGAGATTCGTATATATCAACAAATGATGGCTATTCATAGGTGATCTTAATCTTGAATATCTTATTGACTCCTTCAGGTTGCATCGTGGCTTTTGATTTACCATGAGTGAGGTCGATGTTGTATTTTCGACCAATACCTTGTTATCTTGGAGTTGCAGTTTGGCTTGTGGCTTGGAAGGTATGAACACAATAGTGAAATCACATCATTCTTAATTGAAGTAGATGAGTAGTTCCTTTAAGGGTTGATTCAGGGCTTGGACAATTATGAGGCCTCTCCTTCTTCCGCAAGGAAGCCATGATTTAATTGTTCATTATAGAATCAACGATGCTTAAAGGAATAGATATAACTAGAGGGGTATAACGAACATTATGACCCAGCGCTAGCTATGAACTATTTGTGGAGGATCACACTATATAAAAATAGCTATATATCAATGGACACTGAGACTTTAGATTGTTTAAACATGTCTACAGTTCTGAGAGTGCAGCCTTGCGTTTTTAGTAGAATAACTTCGAGGTTAATAATCATGAAATATTAATTAAAGAGTTTAATTAATATTACAAAGTATTATTGGAGGTCAAAACTGTGGATCCATTAGGTCCCATTGCTAGCCCTTATGGTTATTGGTAACGAGGGTCACGGTAAATTAATTGGATGGTCCAATTAATAGTGCTATGAAAGTGACACAATTTAATTAAAAGAAATTAATTAAATAATATAATTATTTAATTAATAATTTGATTATTAAATAAAAATTATTAATTATTAATTATTAAATAGGAGGTTGCAGGTTCAAATCATGACAAGGACAAAAGGAATTAAATACTGTGATTATTTAATAATCCTAGAAATGAAAGGTTCAAACTCTAGGGAGACCAAAAATAAAAGGATTTAGAGTCCTATTTTGACTTGATCAAATTAAAACCTTAGAGCCCTAATATATATATGATACGTTACTAGGAAAATTGACCTAATGCAATTACCTAGCAAAAGGAACTGAGCGGCTACATCAAAGAGAGAAAAGAAAAAAGAAAGTTTTATCTGACTCCTCCTATTTTGTAGGGTGGGGCCGGCCAAGGGAAGAAGAGTGTCTTCTCCATTTTTTTTTCTGCTACCTTCATCTCTTCGTCCATGACATTCCCACACACTCGTTATCAGACTGCAAATCATAGCTCGGAAGGCTTGGTGGTGAGTCAAAAAGTCAGAGAGTCAATACACAACAAAAGGAAATTGTAGCTACAAATCAATATTCGCATATATACAGGAACTCGTTCCTAATTGAAAAGAGTTTTCAAATAAAAGAAAATTTTTTGAAACCCATTCCGTTGCATTTATAAGATAAAACATATTTTTCTTCCCTTCAATTGGTAGCAGAGACCTAGGTTCTGAAGTTTTTGTTTATACATGAAAAAGAAAACTACAATATTTTGTTTTCTTGATTTTCTTTTTGATTCTTAATTCTTGATGTATGATATGTGTAGGCACAATCTAGAGTTTGTATGATATCTTTTATATATAATTTTTATTGTATGTGATAAAAGCATGAATGGTCGTTAATTGTATAGTGTCATGGGTTTTAGATTCGTTATTGTTTTTGTCAATGCCGAATCTGTTATTGGTTGTTTCGTATATCTTTTAATTAACTGATTCGATACCCTAGCAAATTGTGTCTGATTAAGGCGATTCAAAAATCGATGGAAAGCAGAAATCCAGACAAAGACAATGGCGTAAACACCACCAAAAACGAACGCTGGACGTGCCCTCGGCGGTGGTGCTGCAGACCCAAAACAGGGCAGTGCACTTGTGCGCAAGGGACTGTCATGGCAGGTTTTAGGGCTATTCTTGTAGATTTTTTTAGGGCAATTTTTCTGTGCATTTTCTGGACAATATTGGTGAATATTAACCCTAAAAGGAGGCAAAAAATTAGAGTGAAAAACTGCAGGCAAAACGTCCAAAACGAGAATAGAAGCACGGCTGGCCCAAGGGCTATTGCTGCTGGCAGCCGCGACTTTGTGTGTGTTAGGGCTGTTTTGGGCTTTGTTTAGACCTCGGATACGTGTTAGGGTAACATGTGGGCCTTTGTACAAAAGATAGCATCCCATAGAAATCAAGTTTGACTTGATAGGAAACCCAATACAAGAAGGAGTTGGACTTAAAGAAGATTACTTGAAGACCAAGAAATGCCTTGGATTATAATTGTAATTAGATTTGTTTATGTTAAATAACCCATGTCAATCGGTCATTCGTATACTTTACGTTTATTTCATGTGATGATTTATGGTAGTTTAAAGCATGATCCTACATATACATGCCATCTAGATTAGGTGTGTCTACACTTGCATTCTAACATGTCATACATGATTACTATGATTTATTTATTTAATTTTTAATGTGATTAAAATAGTAAATATCTTCATAAATGGCAATAAAATAATTAGATTAGTTTTTAGGAGTAAAAACTTGGTAATTCTTATTAACTAACTAATCATTTAATTAAAGTATTTAATTAATTAGATTAGCTAGGTCCATTAATTAATTAGAATTAATATGATTAACACCTAAATTATAATTGGATTAAAATAATGAGATTAGTTTTTAAGGGTAAAAACTTAGTAATTCTCATTAATTAACTAATTCATTAATTAAAGTGTCTAATTAAATAGATCAGTTATGTTCACTACTAATTAAGATTAATGTGATTAAAACCTTAATTAAAATTAAACCAAATAATGAGATTAGTTTTTTACAATAAAAACTTGGTAATTCTCGTTATTGGACTAATCTAACAATTAAATTGTTTAATTTGATTAGTTAGGTCCATTAATTAATTAGGATTAATATGATTAAGGCCTAAATAATAATTGGACTAAATAATGTAATTTAGTTTTAATAGTTAAAACTTTGTAATTTCACATTTAATTTCTAGTTTATTTAAATAGTTATGTAAATTAGAAATTGACTAATAAATTAGATTTTTAAGTGTTAAAGATCAAATAATTTATTATGTCTAGTTACTTAGATTTTAATTATTCGTAGAATCTAAGTAAAGACTAGAAACATAGAGTTTTAGAAACTTTTAATTACTAGAAAACCCTAAACTACAAATAGTGAGTGGGAGAGGGATATATGACATTATATCCCGTAGTCTCCATCGTTAGTTCAACATCGTGAGATTTTAGTGGCGCCTCGTGACGGCTTTGCTTTCGTCCTCCCTACGGAAAGTGTCCATGAGAGTCAATACCAAGGTTGATTTCCTAACGGATAGGTTTTCAGAATGTATTTTGGGATTGACCTAGCCTACCTAGGCAACTCTCAAGTTAAGTTCATGGATTCTGAAACGGTGGGTCACACTCACAATGATATAATTAAATTGTTAATTAAATGTCCTGACTGAATTAAAGCGATGGTTAAATGATATAAGAATAAAGATTTATTCTAGTGTATTATTTGACTGAGAATGTCTCGATCTAACAAGCAAGGATTTGACCTAGCCTATCTAGGAACTTACTTGTGGTATGTTGGATTGTCGTGGCATAGTAATTAGTATTTAGGGATTTTTAGTTCATTAAAACATGTTCATACATCATGTTTAATTTTATGCTGAACTTATAGCATGTGATATGAATATATGTAATGAATTATTTTAATTTATTTATGTTTTAAGATCAGCAATGTCTTCTGCTTTATTACAAATCCTCGCAAATGAAATATTAATCGGGGATAACTATACTAAATGGAAACACAACATGAACGCAATCATGGTCTGTAATGACCTTAAATTTGTGCTTACGGAGGAATGTATTCCAGAGCCTGCTGCCAACGCGGCACGAGTTACCAAAGGTAAGACCAGCGAAGCAAATATTGCTGAGCCATCTTCTTATGGTTTCAAGAAGATGAAGAGGTCTACTTGTAAAGTAATGGCTAAGCTCAAGATAAAGAGCACCACGACTGACAAAGCAAAGGGAAAATGTTTTCATTGGAAAGAGGAGTTGGTCATTGAAAGAGGAACTGTCCACAGTACCTCGAGGAGCTCTCCAATAAGAAGAAAGTGAAAAGTAAATCAGATTATTCACCTTGGATTGTAGATTTAAGAGCCACTAACTAGTTTTGTTCTTCTTTACATTGGAATGATTATTGGATAGAGCTGGAGGAGGGGTCCTTCGCAAAACGCATTGGAACTAGAGATGTCATTTCAGTACGAGCAGTGGCAGTAGTTAGACAACATTTTAATAATTGTTTTCTTTCTATAGACAATGTTTATTACATTTCAGGATTTACAAGAAATTTGATTTCTGTATCCAAATTGCTAGACCAATTTTATTCAGTTTCTTTAATGATAAATCAGTTATTGTTTCAAGAAATGGCTTGAATATTTGTTCTGGTATGATTGAAAACAATTTGTATGTTTTAACACCGTTAATGCATACAACAGTGCTTAATACTGAATTGTTAAAAGTTGAAAAACCTATAACAAAATGACAAAAAGTTTCTCAAGATAATGAAACGTATCTGTGGCATCTGAGAGTTGGACATTGTTAGGATTATGCTCGATAACAAGAGTGTAATAGTGTATTTGACAATCTTTCTCATATCAATAAAGTAATTTCTGATTTAACAAATCTTATAGCAATTATATCAATTGTCAAAAGTAAATAATCATAAGGTAAAAAAACTATGAGAAACAGAAGAATTGTTCGTACATCTGCATATGTATGAGATAGACACAATTCTTTAGTTAGTCTTGAACAACAGTCACAACTTAAGATAAAAGGTTGGGCACGTTTATCTTGTTAAAGTTGTAGATTCTTTTGTTAGCATTTAAGCGGGATCAAATGTGATATGATGAGTCTAAAATCATCGAAGTGTCTTTGGATAAAAGAATCTAGTGCACTAGGTGCATTGAATAGGATCAATGAGGAAAACTTTATCCACAACCGTCAGTGGACAAAAGTATTCAACTGAGACAATCGGAGAGTCTATCTTAATCCTGAGATAAATGATGGACTTATGGTTACATGCATTATCATTTGAGCTGTCAATGAGTACGATTATATTGCATGGTCTATCCTCGATGGTTTGGTGGTATTCACATGTATATCGAAATAGGACCTCATTTACAGAAATGGTCATCATGACTGCATCTAGCAAATGTTAGTAGAATACCATCATATGGATGTTTTGAAGTATTAGATATTAAATCTTTACGTAAAGTTTTCAATAGTGACTATTGAAACATGACTTCTGGACAAGTCAAAATATCCAAGTTCGAGAACATGGTCATATGAATAAATATGGTAACTTGGAGAGCTATAAATGGTCTATGAGCTCTTGGCGATTACTGGTATTTTTCACGAGGATACACTTTCTCCATTTAGGTTATTTAGGGAATGAATTAGTAAGCTCACTTATTCTATCTTTATTTAAGAGTTCAATTTTAGTTCTTTAGTGGAATGAACTAAAATTAATAGATCGAACCTAAGTGAATCATTTGTTGATTGTGATTAGGTTGTGTCTATTGTAGCTTAAATTTAGATAGTCTGCTAATAACTCCAATCCACACAAATTTGCATGGATCACTTGTTATATTCTACCTGATCATTTATTTGGTCCATCTTAAGAATTGTTTTTTGGAATTTTTCTAAAAGGTTTGAGAGGTGCGTTCTTGTGTTAAATCAAGACATGCGGTAACTAGTCAAAGTACCTAGAATAGGTGGCCAAGGGTGTGCGATCCCTTAGGCGGCCTATGGGATGTTTTTTAAACATTCCATAAATATATTAAGAATATAATTAGCACATTTAAATATAAATGGGCTGTTGAAATTATATTAATATATTTATTTAAGGCATGTGAACTTGTTTCTTTTAGTAAGAATGGGTCTAATTCACATGTGGACTTATTGTGAAAGTGCAATGAGATTAATAAAATGGAAAAACAAAGTTTGGCCCATGATGAATGGCTTGGGCAGCATCGACTATTAATTTAGCTAATTACTTTGTTTTATTTTATTATTTAATTAAATGAAAATTAATTAATTATTTATTTAATTAGTTAATTGTTTAATTAAAAATAAAAAATACGTTTCTACCAGGAATTGGATTCTTAGTTTCATACTATTGGTGATAGTATGATAAGTATTAAAGACCTTATTTGATAAGGTGATAAATAATAGGAAATTAGGAAGATTTTTGATATTTATCAAAAATCTAAAGTTGACTTTTAAGTCAATTTTAGGAAAGTTTTGATAAGTCACTCATTGATAATTATCCTTTAATAATTATTGGATAGTACTTTTTAGAGATGAGACAGGATTGAACTCTAGCTTGATAGGTTTTATGGTGAAACACAAATCCTCCCATACAAGGGAGAATTCAGCCACCATAAAAGGACAAGCAAGGAAGTTCGGCCAAGGCGAATGCAGATGTGTGAGTTTTGTGAGCTTTTGAAAGCCAAGAAAAAACCGCCCCCCCCCCCCCCCCCCCCCCTCTAAGCAAAGTGTGAAAATTCGCCTGAGAGAAAAGAGAGAAAGAACAACTTAGTTCCAAAGTGTTCTTCGTTTTCTCATAAGGGTTTTGAGTGACTAACAAAAAAAAAAAAGTTTTTTTGTTTCTCATCCTCCGGTACACAATTCAAAGAAAGGGCGCTCACACTCTAAGGGGATTCACATTCGTGAAGGATTAGAAGATTTTGCGGTTTGATCTCGATGCGACATTAAACTTTACGGTTCATAAAGGTACAATACCTTTAATGTATATTTAATTAATTGAGAGTTAAGATCCACTCTTTTTAGGAAAATTTTTAAAACATATCAATGCAAACTTTTTGTGCTTCTGCCGCGTGTTTTTCCTAAAATTGGTATCAAAGACTGGTTGTACCCTTAGTTAATTAAACGTATATACATCGATTGTTTCTTTTTATTGTGTTTGGAAACATGCATATTTTAGAAAGAGATGACACTCTAGGAATTCTCATATATTTTTACATTAGAATGTATGGATTATATATGTTTGATAAAGTGAACTGTTGTTGCTCGATTTTGGTCCTAGATTTTCAATGTATTTTTCGTTTGGAATTGTATCAAGAAGGGTGGTCTATTATCACCATAATTTCCTTCTTGGTAGTTGTTAAGTTTTTATTATTATTATTTTATATAAAAACTGCTATAATTCGTTCGATATTCAAAGACAGAAAGGATTGAAGAATTCGAAGCAGAAAACGAAGCAACGCAAGACCCGAAATAGCCCGCGCGCACCAAGGCAGCAAGTGCGTTCATGCGAAGGTGCGCAGCTACGCTTGTTGCGGTGTGCAGCGCACGGCCCTGCCTGGGCAGTGCGCGCGCATGGCCCTTTAGGGGCTATGTGTGCACGCGGCTTACCCAGGGCTGGGCAAGGCACGCACGGCCTTCCCAAGGCTGTGCGCGCGTGTAGCCAGCAGTGCCCTAAGGGCAGCTGCACACGCGCCTTTCGAGAGTCAGCATGCGCGGGGGCTCTGTGGGGCTGTGCACGCACGCCCTAGAGCCGTAACGCCTTATCGTGATCTTTGGATGGATGGTCACGTGAAGACTTATTCATCAAGTTAGGGTTAGGGTTCGAGCTATCCAACAATGTAATTTACTTGTTTTTATAAGATGGACCAAAATTGTGGCTATTTACTTTTGCGTAAATATTACAATGTTTTGTCATTGTTTGATAACATGTCATGTAGAATAGGAGTGCCACTCATATATCTCTTTTGGTATGAACATGCATTGAATGATTTATGTATCTAATTGGCATCTAGATAACTTAGTAAATCATTCTATGGAATTCCATCACACGCCTTAAACAATTGAGTGGGAGAAGGAGTTTTGGAACACCTATGGCCTCCAGGGTTAGTTGAGCTTTATGTTTCGTGTGATAACCCCTAAGGGGTAGCTATGAATGAAATTTAGCAAGACACTTCCTTACAAGGATAGGCTTGACAATTGACTCAAGCTTTATCTACTCTCAAAGGAGGGATTTTCGTGCCGGAAAATATTAAGAGTCGAAACCTTGGTAACACACTCAATATGATTTTATTGATATCCTCCCAAGAGTTCTTGTCAATAAATATCACAAGGCTAAAGTTGAAAACGCTGGTTGTTATGTTAACAATTAGGTGGGACCTAGTCCAACTAGTAAATAGTGCGAACTCCCTAAGGAGGCATGACATTAATGGGTGTTGGATCACCGTTGAATTTTACGATTGAATTATTCTAGTAAATTCAAGATAAAAAATTTGAAAGCACTTTAATGATTATTTACTTAATATAATTTTTGTTAAATAAAGTAATCATGATCCCATCCCCTAATGAACTTCCTAAAAGATAATACCTTAGTAATTATGTCACATGGAAAAGGAAAATTGGGCTATTGCATGCAAGCTGAAAAACATAGATTCATTATGTCTATTTCTTAACCACTCATTCCTAATAATGAATTTAATGAGTTGCCAAGAGGCGAGTATAAGCAGTGGAAGTCCTCTGATGAGGACTGCTGCAAGTATTATGATGTCTCTAAAGGATATGTTTTGCTATGAGGTCTAGAATGACTAAGAGAAATGTAGTGACTGCTTTTATGAATCTTAGGATGAAGTTTGGATAAGGCATAGCACATCTCTACATTGCTAAACTTAATAGTGTTGAGATAGATAGTGAGACCAAAATTGACTTAATTGTCAATTCACTGTCAGATTCCTTTTGTGGATACAAGTTAGACTATGCCCTGAATAAAAGGATTACATCTTCCAGAGGTTGATGCAAGATGTTCAAAGCACTGGAAGATCCTTGTAAAAGGCAAGGATCAAGAGATTCACTTGGTTGAAAAGTTTGCTACTGTTGAAACCCGTAAAAAGGTTCAGAAACAACAGAAGAAAAAGCAACTTAGACCTACCAAGGAGGAGACCAAGAAAGTTACCAAGATCAAAGGGAAGTACTTCCCTTGTGGTGAAAAAGGGTTTCAGGAAAAGAAAAGACTAAATGAATATGAGTTCAACTTGTGGTTAGGCAACGGAACGTTGGTGTCCACCGATGTAGTGGGATATATTAGAGTTAGTTTAGATTCTAGTTGGTATTTGGATTTGATAGACGTTTATTATGTACCTCATTTCAAGAGGAATTTGATTTCAGTTTCTTGTCTAAATAAGTTTGGATATTCGGTTACTTTGAATAAATACTTTATTATTAGTAAGAGTAACAAGTTTATTTGCAAAGGTATATTAATGACTTATTTCATTTACATAAAAACATCTTTCATTTATTGGACACAAAATCAACTGAATCTAATCATAAAAGAGTAAAACTATCAAATTCCTTGGTCTTGCCATTTTCGCGGCCAGCAGCTTCGTGGGTGGGTGGTACGTATTATGCTTGCGGCTGTTGTCTATGCTATTTGGCGTGAGCGGAATGCTAGAATGCATGGCGAGTTACCTAAATCTATTATCGTGGTTGTTTGTTCCATTGTTAGAGATGTTTGTATGCATCTTAATTCCTTATCTGGTGTGGTGCCTTCTCTTACTAATAGGTGGCTCCACCAGTCTTGGGGTTTATCTGATTCTATTTTTTTGTAATTCGCTTGTTTTGCCTTTTAGGGGGCTTGTCCCTTTTGCTGTTGTTCTGGTAGATTACTTTTGGCTGTAACTTATGACAGGGTTTGTGCTTATAGCTTTTTATTGCTTTGCTGTGTTTTGAGTTTTGGTTGGTAGGGGGCCTGTCCCTTGTCTGACCTTGTGATCTTCTTGTTGGGGTATGCTTCTTTACTTTTGTTTTGTCTCTTTGGTTAATATACTTATATTATCCACACACAAAAAAGATAAAACCTTCCTATGACATTTACGCCTAGGTCATATTAACCTTGATAGGATTAAAAGATTGGTAAGTGACGAACCTTTTAGTGACTTAAAGGTCGATGATCTACCAACTTGTGAATCTTGTCTGGAAGGTAAAATGACTAAAAGTCCGTTCACAGCCAAAGGCACAAAGCCACTGAATGTTTAGGAATGATACTCACTGATGTATATGGTCCTATAAGCATTTAAGCTAGAGGTGGATATGAGTACTTTATCACTTTCACAGATGATTACTTGACATTTTGCTATGTGTATCTCATGAGACATAAGTCTAATGTTTTTGACATGTTCAAAGCATTTAAAGCTGAGGTAGAAAATTAGCTTGAGAAACACATAAAAATCTTGAGATCTAATCGTGATGGAGAATATCTATCAAGTGAGTTTCAACAATATCTTACTGATAGTGGGATAATTTCTCAGTTTTCTGCACCAGGAACTCCTCAACAAAATGAGGTGGCAGAAAGGAGAAATAGAACTCTTTTAGATATGGTTAGATCAATGTTGAGTTGTTTGACACTTCCTAATTCGTTTTGGGGATATGCTCTGCAAACAGCGATGTACATTCTAAACAATGTACCATCTAAATCAGTTCCTAAAACACTGCATGGGTTGTGGACTAGGCGAAAGCCTAGTTTACAACACTTAAGGATATTTGGATGTCCTGCACACGTGTTGAAAGGAAAGAAAGAAAAGATGGAGTCTTGTTCATAAACATGCATATTTGTGGGGTATCCAAAAGGAACGTAAGGATATTATTTCTATAGTCCTTCAGATCTTAAAGTATTCGTTTCTATGAATGCTAAATTTCTGGAAAAGGACTATGAATAAATTTGTGCCTAAAAGTAGAATTGTCCTGAATGAGCTTTCAGGATATACAATTCCACGGAAGATTTCACAACATAGCCCAATTTTTAGTTCCGCACCATCATAAGATCAACAACCTATCATTCCTTATCGCATTGGGAGGGTTATTAGACAGCCCAAGAGATATATCGGTCTAGGAGAATCTGTCGAAAATCTCTCAGACAACGATAATCCCTACACGTACAAGGAAGCTACGGAGGATGTTGATTGTCGCCATTAGCAAGGTCTTGACTCTTGTAGACTTGCCTAAAGGGATAAAACCCATAGGGTGCAAGTGGGTATACAAGAGGAAAAGAGGTATGGATGGTAAGGTGGAAACCTTTAAAGCTAGATTGGTAGCTAAAGGTTATGATGTATATGAGTTGATCTGCCATACATACACGTACTGGTGAAGTGTTTTCCTCCTCTGGTAGACGTGATGACAACGTTGATGGTGATGACGTTAGAGGAGATGATGAATGATTCGAATTCTTAATGTTAGAGAATGCCTTTACATGCTTATGTACTTTTATTTGATTTCATGAACTTTGTTTCAATTTTTGTGAACTTATCTATTTGGCATGTAATATATACCATTTGTTTCTCATTCAAGGTTGTATGGATCTATTTTTTATTTTTATTGTTTCATTTTTATGGTCCCTCTCATGTTTGTTTAAGCAAGTATCTTTAAATTCGAGTTAACGATTAAAATACTTGAGTGTTTATTAGTCTTTGTCTATCCCATGACAAAAAGGAGGAGTAATTTAAATATTCATTTGTTTGAATTATTTCTTCTAATCCTCATTTTAAAGTTGCTATTGTGACCGTTAGCATACTTAGGAGAAGATCTTATTGAGGGGGAGATATTTATAATCATATTTGACTCAATGTGCTTAATTGATGCTTATGCATATTATCTTTGGATCGACAAATTGATTATTGTTGTAATTGGTATTAATAATTTCAAATTGATATCATTATTGGTAGCATTTTTGGTAATTTTGGACCAATAGCATATGTTACCCACAAATGCTACCCAAGGTAGCATCTCTTGCTAGCATTTCAGCCTTAACCCGTTCTTTAACTCGATTTCGCGGTTTATTGATCCGAAACCATCCAAAATATCATCGATCATCAAATATCACCTGCACACTAAAGAAACACATCAAAATGTCCAACTTTCCTCAAGAATCGAGCAAAAACGATAAATAATGCGGTCGCAGAATCATATAAAATATTATATTATTAATTATCATTTCGTTCACCAATGTTCTTGGGAAGAACATAGTTTTATTTATTTGATTTAGGTACAAAGTGAAGACTTCTAAAGACATTGACGAATGTTAGATTAGGTCACTCTATGTAATTTCAAGTCTTATGAGCGAATGTAAAAACAATCACTTGATTGTTCGGTGAGTATTGTGTTTTGTCACGGAATAGCCAAAGGAGGAGATTTTAAGGTCATTATTTTGTTGGTTGTGATTCCGTGAGCAAATACATTTTTATGTAATTCTTAGTTTGCTTAGTTAGATTATGAGTTGAGCTTATTGAAGATTCGAAGAAATCATGCGAAGACGGAAAGCTTCTGAAAAGACTCAAGAATGCTCTGCCTTCTCTCTAGAATATTTTTGAGTGTTCTTCTTGATTTTTTTCTATTCTCTCTTTGTGATTATTATTGATTTCTTTTGATGATTACAAGCTCAATTTTCATTCTTCTTTAGATTTAAGTTTGCTGGTTCATTCCAATGGTGCTTTGTTTGTTGTGAGTTTGTGTTGTGTTTTTTTCTTATTGTTGGTTTGTGACTGCTATCTTCTTCTTGGTGTGTTGGTTGGTGTCATGGTTGGTGATTCATTAGCTGCTGGTGGTGTGAAGAAGGGTGAATACCATGTTTCTTCTTTAATGTCCATTGGAATGAAGAAAGGTAGGGTTTTGGTAGATCAAACCCGAATTTCTACTGCTGGTGGTGTGAAGAAGGATGGACACCATGTTTCTTCTCTGATCTGAAATGGAATATATGCCTCGGGACTGCTTGAAAACAAGAAGGATCACGGTTTTGATCAGAATATGGAGATTCAACGTAAGGAGGCAAATTCGGGATCCAACTTGTCTTCAACAACTCATTCTATTTTGGGGCTGATATATGGTGATATTAAGAATGTTTCCGGGTGTTGCGTGTCTACAAAACTTGTTCCTTCGAATTTGCCTCATGGTATTGGTGCTGTAGAAGGAAGAAGTCCGAATTTGGGTGAGAATTGCTCAAAGGATGGTTGTTTTGCTACTGTTTCGGGATTGCAATCAAATAAAACAACACATGATAGGCATGGAGCTGTTGGTTGTGTAAATGGGATTGAATCCAAGCATGATGATGTTCTTCATGGGGTGTTGCATGATGAAGAAGATGAAAATCTGGTTTTGGGTGAAGGTAGAAATCTGGTTTTGGGTGAAAACCATGTGAAGGCTGGTTGTCTCTCAACAATTTCGGGATTGGACAAGAAGAAAGCTATGGTTGACATTGATGAAAAGAGTGAAGACTTGTTGAATGAGATCATGTGCAATGGGCAATTAATTCAAATGATGAATGATTCTCATGGACAAGTTTTTCAAAATAAGGTGGCTAGTATTGACCTTAATAGCCAAAATTGTCAAAGGAAGGTGGTTGGTGATGACTTTCCTTCACTAAATAATACTAGTCAGCAAGGAATGGGGGTAATAGAGTCAAACTTTGGTGCTTTGGGCTCAATTTCAGGTATTGGAGCTAATGGGACTGATTCCACAAAATTAGATGGGCCAAGGATTAATGTTATTGAATCACCTTCGAATTATGGTGGATTTGGGCTTGCAAGAGATGATCATAGAAAGGAAAAGCTTGGTAACTTGCATTTTGGGTCTGATGTGGGCGTAATTGGACAGAAATCGAGTGCTTTGGGTTCAATTTCGGGTCTTGGTAGCTTTCGACAAGGAGGGGCTGATCTTGGACCATTTTCAACACCTTCTTCCATGCATGATCAAGGGCTGAAACCATCTTATGCTAAGGCTGTCCAGAATTCTTCTCCTATTGCTTGTGAGGTACGATCTTCTACCTTTGAATCCTTACAATATTTTAAACCAACTGAAGAAAATGGAAGAATTAAAGTTAGCCCTCCGATTGAGGTAGCTATTGAGGGAAGTGAAGAATGGAGAACTTCCTTGATAGGGTACTTTGTGGATAAGAGAATTCCTTTCCCCGTAGTGAATTCAGTAGTTCATAAAATTTGGGGTAGGTTTGGCCTTAAAGAAGTTTTATCTTCGGAACAAGGGTTCTTTATTTTCAAGTTTGATAGTCTTGACCATGCTTGTGAAGTTCTTGAAAAAGGTCCATGGCATATAGTGAATAAATTGCTTGTTCTTAAACGGTGGCAGCCTAGTTTATCCTTGTCTAAAGATGAGTTACGCAATATTCCTGTATGGGTTAAACTTTACAATCTTCCGTTTGAATATTGGACTTCTAAGGGCCTGAGTTTTGTAGTTAGTGCTTTGGGCATTCCATTGCATGCCGATCACATTACATTAGCTAGGAAATGTCTTAGCTTTGCTCGTGTGTGTGTTGAGATTGATGCTTCGAAGGATGTCATTAATGAGTTTGATATTCAATGTGCTAATGGGGAGTGGAAAACTATTTATGCTGTTTATGAGTGGCTTCCTTCTAGGTGTAATATTTGTAAGGTGTTTGGGCATGCGCCGGGTATATGTAAACAAAGCGTTCAAGATTTGGGTGACAATGTGAATATGGTTACCGGAAATGGAGGGGTTGATGTTCATGATATGAAGAAGAGGCACGAAGACTCGTTGGGGCCTAAACGACCGGTTTGGGTTGAGGTTAAAAAAAAGAACAAGGGTGGAGAATTATCTACTATGGGGAATAGTGCTAGTGTTCCGCTTGTGGAAAATGTTGATAATCATCTTAATTTAGTACCAATGGAGGGCAATGACCATACTCTGAATTTGGAAGTAATGGAAGAGGGTACTCCTTTAGCAATTTTGGACACTGTTTATGATGCAGGGGCTGTTCTTTGTAAGGATAGGGCTAATGGTTATGTTGATGACAAGGATGCTCTTTGTGATGATGGGGGTGCTATTTGTGGTAATGATGAGGCTGGTCATGGTGAGGATGGTAGTGATTCTAGCCCTCCTCGTAATGCTTTGGCTTCAAAAGTTAAGGATTCTCTAGAAAAGAAAAAGAAGAAGAAAGGTTCCAGTAGCAAGGGTAAGAAGAATAAGAAGCACTCCTCCCCTAAGGGGGGTAAGTGGAGATAGATTTGTGGGGGTTTCTTCTTATATTTGTATATTTATTATGATTTTTGGGTGCTGGAATATTAGGGGTCTTAATGACCCTTTGAAGCAAAGAGAGGTTCGCAATTTGATTAAAGATGAGAAATTGTCTTTGTGTGGTTTAGTGGAAACGAAAGTTCTGGAGAAAAATAAAGATGTTATTCTTAAGACCATTGACCGGTCTTGGAAGGTGGAGTGCAATTATAATTTTTCCTCTTTGGGGAGGATTTGGGTTTGTTGGAATCCGTTCGATGTTACTGTTTTGGTTGTCGGATCTTCTGAACAAGTTATCCATTGTAGAGTTTCTTCTGTTGATTATACTTGGGAGTGTATGATTTTGATTGTGTACGGTGATAATTGTAATGTTCGTAGGGAGGCATTGTGGGCTGATTTAGTGGCGCGCGGAGTGGAATGGGAGAATAATGCTTGGATTGTGATGGGTGACTTTAATGCTATTAAGTCTTCAGTTGAGAGTGTTGGAGGCTCCAATTCTTGGCCTAATTGGAAAGATGACTTTTCTAATTGTTTAGCTGAGTCTGGGTTGGATGATCTGCGATTTAATGGGTGCTTCTATACTTGGTCTAATCATCGTACGGTTGATCCTATTCTTCGAAAGTTAGATCGAGCTTTGGTCATCTTGAATTGGGATATTTCCTTTCGAGGTTCAGAGGCGCATTTTCTTCCTTCTAGTGTTTCTGATCACTCTCCTATGATTGTTAAGATTGTGGATCTCCCTCGGCGACGGGTTCCTTTTAAGTTTTTTGATTTCTGGGCGGATCATCCTTGGTGGATCGGGTTTGGGCGGACAGGGTGGATGGGTCTCCTATGTTTCATCTATGTAAGAAGCTAAAAAGATTGAAAGTAGAGCTTAAGAAACTTAATAGGGAGTGTTATTCTGACTTGTCTTCTAGGGTGCAGCAAGCTAAACATGATTTAGAGTCTGTGCAATGGGATATTCAGAGGCAGCCTACGAACGCTTCTTTACATGAGGAGGAGTCTCGGTTGGTGAAGCTTTATGGTGACTTGAGTAGAGATGAGGAGAGTTTTTTGAGACAAAAGTCCCGGGTTCAGTGGATTAATTTGGGAGATAGGAATTCTAAGTTCTTTTTTCGATCGATGAGACAAAGATGTAGTAGGAGTAAGGTATTATCTCTTACCGATGAGCATGGTAATCGTGTGGAGGAGCCTAGTGAAGTTAAATCAACGGTGGTGAACTTCTTTGAGACACTTCTGAGACAGCCTGCTGGATGCCCTAGGATTGACCTTGATTTAGTGAGGCGGGCTCTCCCGAAGCGTATTTCTGGTTATCAGTGTGGTACCTTGGGTAGAGAGGTTAGTGATGTTGAAATTAAGGCAGTTTTGTTCTCTTTAAAAGATAATAAAGCTCCTGGTCCGGATGGGTATAATGCTACTTTCTTCAAGAAAGCTTGGTCTGTTGTTGGTGATGATTTTCTTCGTGCTATTCGTTCGTTTTTTAGCTCCGGGAGATTGCTCAAGCAAGTGAATGCTACTGTGGTTGCTCTTATTCCTAAGGTTCCTAATCCTTCTACGGTTGGGGATTTTAGGCCTATTTCGTGTTGTAACACTATCTACAAATGCATTTGTGCTTAGCTTTTATTGCTTTGCTGTTTTTTGAGTTTCGGTTGGTAGGGGGCCTGTCCCTTGTCTGACCTTGTGATCTTCTCGCTGGAGTATGCCCCTTTGCTTTTGTTTTGTCTCTTTGGTTAATATACTTACATTATCCAAAAAAAAAAGACTCAAGAATATGCTTTAAGGTAAGTTTCGAAGAAACAATACTCTTTAATTGTTGAGATCAGATAAGATTCACACACACACTTATAACATGTTCATGAATTTGAATTTGAGTGCTAACATGTTGCTTTTAATGTTTTATAAGTGTTGAGTCTTACTTGTTTTGTTTTGTCTAGTTTTGGAATTTAATTTCAAACATTTTGTGTTTTCGAAAAACTGACCTTTGAATACTTGAGCGGGCATAACATTTTATTTATACATCCAAATGGTGTTTTTTTTTATTTGGAATGAAACTAGATATCTATATATTTCCAATAGTATAATGAACGAAAAAATCCAAGGCTGTTTGATTAGAGTTCGCTTGACTCAAATCTGGAAAAAGCTGAAACAGGGGAACTTGGCAGCAACCTCACGCCTCAAGCATGGGTGCACGCCTCTGGCATGGCTGCCAGGCAGCAACCTCACACCTAGGGCATGGGATGCCAAGGCCGAACCCAAAAAGGGCTAGGTGATGGTTTAGGTGTTTTGTGGTCCCCTAAAGTCTTTCAACATGTGTTTAATGTTTCCTTGTCCATCAAGGATATTTTTATGGTACTTGAAAGCAAGAGAATCACCTAATAAATAAGTCCTTTATTTTTAGGATTGATAATATATTTTTAATAGGAAAGTGTTAATTACATTCCTTGTTGAATTAGAAAATCTAAAAGCTATGAAAGTCCTACTTCAATTGGGTTTAGGGTTTCTAATGATTGTTATAAATAGTGAGCTGTTATTATTCAAATTTAGGCCGTGTAAGTCTCATTTACTAGCCTTACTATACTCTCTTTTGTTCTTTATTGTTCTTATTATATTCCTCTCATATGTCTTTGTTGTTTTGATGCTTCATTATTTTTGTTATTGTGAGAGAAGAGAGGGTTTATTTACATAGATTATTATTCTTTACATTGAGGTTAATTGCATAGTCTATTCATAACATGTCCTTAATTGCATAGTCTATTCATGTTTTATTGAGCACGTAGATCTGATCTTATAAATTGGGGGTTATTGTTTCTTTGACCATTCGAAAGGAACACTAAGACTTGGAGTGTGGGGAGTCTCTGAGCACACATCGCAGGGTGAGTAGGTAGTATTAGGTTATAACAAGAGTCGTGTGATTGAGTGGTCAATTAACGTGAGTTGTAAACGATATATCAACTAGTATAATTTGTGTGGATATGTTAAGTGGCCTATAAGTTGGTCCCATGGTTTTTTACCTATTGAGGTTTTCCACGCTAAAAATCTCTCGTGTTATGTGTTGAATGGTTTATTGTTTTAATTTCGCAATATGTGTTGATAAACTTCACCCACCCACCTAGGTTGTCATAGTATACAAATCCACGTTTTTCAGTCAAGAATTGGTTCACGTGAGTACTTAACTAAAATAATTGAGAACTTAAAAGTGACCAAAGCATTCTTCCTAGTCCTTCTCATATTGGCATGATAGGTTGTTATTGACAGAAAGAGAATTTTTGTTTTGTTTGTTTCATCCTTAGATGGTATTCATTCAAACGAAAAGGGAGCTCACACTCCAAGGTGATTCACGTTCGCGCATAGATTGAAGATATTGTGGAAAGAACTCTTTGACGCGACTTATGGATATATTTCCGTTGGCACGAAAATAAGGTATGAACTCTTGCATTATCGTTCTAGTTACTTATATAGGAAAATTTTGAAAATCTCTTACCACTCTTACTCATTTTCGCTGCGTATTTAAAAGATTTTTCCTTCATGCCCTTATACTCTGACTTGATTGCATGATTATTCAGGTCTGAAGTGATGTGATTGGTGGCACCACTGTCTACATTCCATGAAGGATCATTAATGGTTACTGGTGTTGCAATATAGACAGAGATTGGGCTTGGCCTCGTTCCTTGACTGGGAATTGGATAGACATTATTAGTTGTATCCCTGATTACTTGAGGCCTAATAACTCTCAAGCTGATACTTTGTGTTGAGTTGAGGACTCTCGTGGGGCTTTCTCTATTCGTAATACTTGGGAGTCTCTTCAGTCCCGTCAGCTAGCAGTGGATTGGTTTAGATCCGTTTGGCATTCTAAAGCAATTCCTAAACATGCTTTCATCTTTTGGCTCGCCATTAGGGGTGCTCTTTCTACTTAAGATAAACTTCTTGTTTATGGCTTAATTCCAACTATTCGTTGTGTGTTTTGTGAAGGGAGTTGTGAGGATGTCCTTCATCTCTTTTTTTATTGTTCTTATTCTTGCGAGGTTTGGTTTGCTCTTTTAAGGAAGTGTAGATTACCTCTTCGTGCTCGAAGCTGGGAGGCTACTATTTTTTGGTCTTGCCATTTCCGAGGTCGACAGCTTCGTGGGTGGGTGGTGCGCATTATACTTGCGGCTGCTGTCTATGCTATTTGGCGTGAGCAGAATGCTAGGATGCATGGCGAATTACCTAAACCTGTTACCGTGGTTGTTCGTTCCATTGTTAGAGATGTTTGTATGCGTCTTAATTCCTTATCTGGTGTGGTGCTTTCTCCTACAAACAGGTGGCTCCACCAGTCTTGGGGTTTATTTGATTCTATTTTTTTATAATTCGCTTGTTTTTCCTTTTAGGGTGTTTGTCCCTTTTGCTGTTGTTCTGGTGGATTTCTTTTGGTTGTACCCTATGACAGGGTTTGTGTTTAACTTTTATTACTTTGCTGTGTTTTGAGTTTTGGTTGGTAGGGGGTTTGTCCCTTGTCTGACCTTGTGATCTTCTCGTTGGGGTATGCCCCTTTGCTTTTGTTTTGTCTCTTTGGTTAATATACTTACATTATCCAAAAAAAATATAGGCAGAGATCTTATGATAATTAGCCTGTACCTCTGGACTTTCTTGATGAAAATATCATTATGATCTGTTAATTTGATCAAAGTTGTGCAAAGACTGTCCCACAAAAGCTTGATCGAATTGATTATGTAATACACCCTCCCAATAGTATGTACTGTACATGTACAGATATTGTAATATATTCTTTCAGAATTTATTGTACAGTACACAAGTAAATAAATGAGCCTTTATTTTGAGTAAATCGAATGTTTAAAGTATTAAGGGTGCTATAATGGAATCTATTGGATGGATCAGAAGATTTTCGAAAAAGGGTATCAGAGACTTGAAAAATATCTGGAATGGTTTCAGATGATTAATAAGGTTCCATAAAGTATATAAGAAAATTAAATTATAAGTTTTGGAGAATATACTAAGGATTTTCATAAATTGGAAGTTAAAATATTTTTTTTTTGATATGAGATGGTGTAATTTTATTAGTATATATATAATGAAAAGTTAAATTAAGTGTTGTAATTTAATTGGTATTTTAAGGTAAATGGATTTTTATGGAAAAAACGTTAGTGGATTTTTATGGATTAATTTGTAAATTATATGATTGTTAACCAACCTTAGGTGATTAAATTTATATTGGTGATTGTTTCATGATTTTAAAAGGTTATATATATATATATATATATATATATATATATATATTATATGTTAGTGGAGATTTCCACTCACAAATCCAAATTGCAAAGTCAACTGTGAAACAAAACCAGAAAACACAAAGAAAGAAAACAGAACAGAGCAATTTCATGCAAGAAGAAAAGAAGGAAAAAAAAGAAGAAGAAAGAATTAGAAAACAAAACAAAATGCAAACAAAATGCAAGTGAAATGTGAACCAAATGAAATGCAAATAAAATGAAGATGAAATGAAATGGAAATTCATCATAAAATAAAAGAAAAGTGTTGACCGGCCAAATGGAAGGAAAAACATAACCAGAAAATTCGAGAAGAGAAAGGAGAAGAAGAGAGCTCGGCCGAGAGAAGAAGAAGGGAGATCGGCCGAAGGAGAAAGAAGAGAAAATAAGAAAGAAGAAGGAAGAAGAGGAAGAAGAAAGAAAGAAGAGGGAGAAAGAGAGAGCAGAAATTCTGCAGAAAATAGAAACAAAGGAGAGGCGGTGAAAGGAAAAAAAGAAAGAAAGGAGAGGTGCCGGCCAAGAGGAGAAGAAGAAAGGAAAAGAAAAAGAAAAGAAGAGGAGGAGATTTGGTCCAGAAGAAGAAAAAGAGCAAGAGGATTTGGGTAAGTTTGATGAAGTTAAATTGTTTTGAATTTGATGAAATTAAATTTTGTTGGAATTTTGAATTGTATTTGAATTGATTGTTGAATAAATAGTGAAATTGGATGAATGGAATTAAAGAAAATTATGGGTTTTGTTAATTTTAGTAATTGATTTGAGTTTTTGTAGTGTTTTATTTGAAATTAGATGGATTGGAATTGATTGAAATGAAAAATTAGAAAACTAGTAAGTTAAAGATTTTATAGATTTGATGATTTTGAGTTTAGATTATTAAATTGATATATTAATGGTGTAATTGGAGTGTTATTGAGTTAATTGATGGTATGAATTTGAAATCATTAAGTAAGAAATTAAAATAATTCTCAAATTAGTAAACTTGTATTATAAGTTTTGTAATTGACACGGGAGTGTTCCATAGCTCAATCGCGACCCAAAACACAAAAGAAGTTCGAATTCTCACTATGGTTTATCAAGCAACAGATTCTGTTCGTGGTGGCAAAAAATCAATTCGCGCAGTGAGTTCGCGAAGGCCATAACTTTTGACTGCCATGGAATTTTTGTTCGCTCCTTTATGTGTTGGAAAAATAAAAGCCTTAACTTCATTTTCGTATTTTGAAGCAAGTCATTTGGAGCATCCAAGAGAGAGTTATGACCAAATTCGTTCTGGTGGTCTGCTGGTGGCCTGATTCAATGCATTTCGGGAAATGAAGAGTTTTTCTTTGTTTTCAAGATTCTAGTCAACTTTTGCTTTTATTTCTTCTTGTTATTAGATGAAAGCATTTATGTCTTATGTTTCCCACACTTGGAGGGTTGTTCCAAGTCATGTTTTCCTATTTAAAGTGTCATGTAAATCAGATTAACAACAATTGATGAATATTAATAAAAATTAGAACTCTTTGAGTTTTATTCTCCTAACTCTGTATCTCTTGGGTGGATTCCTTTGAATGGTGAGTTTTAACCTTGGTTCTGTATCCTTGGCTGGTTGAGAGGGTGGTGTTTCTGTATCCCTTTAGATTGGTCTTGGTGGTGAGCCGTTTGCTAGTTTACTAAGGGTAGTGATTTCTGTATCCCTTGGGAAATTAGTTGGTCTATCTTCATTTGTTCTTGTGTGAGTGAGGCTGGTTCGTGCACTTCCCTAGTGCATAGTGCTTCCGTGAGAGTGTTTGACATCCTCAAATATTGTTTAGGGCTATCTGATTTTTGTATCCCTTGAAAAATTAGTTGATCTATCTTCATTTGTTCTTGTGTGAGTGAGGCTGGTTTGTGCACTTCCCTAGTGCATAGTGCTTCCGTGAGAGTGTTTGACATGCTCAAATATTGTTTAGGGCTGTCCGGCATCAATAATATTGTGTTTGGAGTGAAATTGAATTATTAGTTTTGAGAATTTTTTAATTTAATTTGAAATTGAAGTTATAATCAGTTTAATCAAGTTTAATGAGATTGAATTGATGTTGTTAAGTGAAGGAAATTCACTTATGTTAAATTGATGAAAATTAGAATGAAAAATTGTGTAGAGATTTCAATATGTGTATACTTAAGATATTAGAAATTGTAGTTATGTGAGAAAACCATAAATCAATGAGTGCAAAATTATGTTTTTAGTTAAAATATATTATAGTATGTTTCCCGGTTTAATTTGATTATTTATGACTTTATATATATGTTGATTTAGTTACATGTGTTTTATAATTAAAATAGAATTGATTTCCTTATATATATTTCAATTAAAGTATTTTCATATTTCAGAATTTTTAAGTTTATTTTCACTCGATGAAAATATTTATGCATGGAATTTAGTTAAAGAAGTATATTTTAGTTATATTTCAAGCTTTTAGAAAAAAAAAATATATTTTTCAGGCCAATAGGATACCCATCAGTTATCAGATTATCTGTTATCAGCTTATCAGATTATCAACTATCAGTTATCAGATTATCAGCAGTAGAGCCGGCCGGTACACCCCATTATGTGTGGCAAGTTAAGGGGGGACAGTCCGCTAACTCTAGGGGGGGTTAAGTCTGTCGAGTCTAGCAGTCGCTCATACATTGAGGTGTTGTCTCGCTATATGTTGCGACACAGTATTCCGCATATAGCCAGTGAGATGTCTTTTATCAGATTATCAGAGTCACCAGTGCGGCGCCAGTTAGTCACCTGGTGACACCCTCCATATGGTGTGACGCCAGCTGAGTCGCCCTATGGATTATCAGTTATCATATATGGGTTTTCCTTTGGCATTATTAGAAAAATATTATCATAAAGTTTTATCAGAAAAGTTTTATCATAAAAGGTTTATCATAAAAGTTTTATCAAAAAAACATTATCTCAGCATTTCATTTATCAGAAAAATATATTTTTTCAGTTTTTCAGTTTTCAGAAAAATATATTATTTCAGTATTTCAGTTTTTAGATAAAGTATATTATCTCAGCTTTTCAGTTTTCAGAAAATAGGTTAAGTCAAAAGTTATAATAGAATTTTAATTATTTCAGTGATTAATTTAAAAGTAATTATTTAAGCTTGGCCATCATATTTTATATTTTATAAAATTCTCAGTTTGTATTTAAATAAAGTATATTGTTTCAGTTTATTAGTTTTCAGCAATAGCAGAGAGTTTTCAGTTTATTAGTTTTCAGCAATAAAAGAAAGTTTGAAAAAAGAAATTCAGTTTATCAGTTTTCAGTAATAGCAGTAAGTTTAAAAAGTTTCAGTTAAATTCAAAGTTAATCTTATTATATTTAAGGTTTCTTAGTAAATTAGAAATGCACTCACTGAGCTCCTTTAGCTCATATTAGTTTTATGTTTTTTTAAACCAACCTCCCAGGTGCAGGTGTAGACAGTGCAGGGACGCCCAGGACCGGTCAGAACATTGCTGTGACAGTTCAGAATTACGTTTAATGTTTCAGTTGTAATAAGTTTATATGCTGATATTGTTTTAAGTGCATAAGTATTTTATTTAAAGATTTGATTTATCTATTTTTTATAATCATTTATTCTTATAAATCAACTGTTTAAGTTGTGCTTTGTTGAGATGGACCAGAGGTCCATAGTAGTTGAGATTTAGAATTTTATAGAAGTGTTCAAGTTTTTATGTAGGTCTCTAAGATTTGGTAATTTCAGAAAAACAGAGGAGACTCTGCCGAAATTTTAATAAAAATAGTTTTGTGTAAAAAAAAAAAAATTTCCTACTCAGATTTCCAAGTTAAAAAACGACTTAACTTCACAGAAGCCTTTCAGCGAGGCAAGTCTCGACTGGGAAGCTATTGTGGAGTGCCGGTAGACTACCTAATGGGAGATGGTAAGTTAGGGGCCTGTCAGATTAGAAGTTGGATTAGAAGAATTTGGTCTCACAAAGTTATAGCACTGGAAGGCATGATGACCAAGCTTGGTACACAGTTAGCAATAAAGCTTCCTTCCTCCATATCTGCCTTATCTTCCTCTTTTTCGATACTTATTCCTGTTGTTTTGAGAGGAGTTTCCTTGTTGATCTCTTTTGTCACCATGATTGTTAGCAGCAAAGTGGGCATAAGCTCCAGGACTGAGATCTATGAGGCAAAATTCAGTTGCCTAATCCTTTGCTTATGCATACAGAATGGAAACTAAGCATCTTCCTAGCTCATCATCTTGTGTTGTAATGAAATGACTACCACAACGACATCATATTCATGTCTAATACCATTCATCAAACTTAATATAAGATCTCTTTTAGGAACTTCCTCTCCAGATGCAGAGAATGCAACTTCAATGTTTTTTATTTGCAATGTCTTAGCTGAAGAATCTTTGCCATAAATCCGTGTTAGTAAAGATTTTCCAACTTTATCCATGCTTCTAGATCTAATCAAACTTCTTCCATACCTGATAGTCTTGGTTGATCTGTTATTCAATTCTCGTTTCTCCATTTCCATTGCTGATCTAAACATTGATAAACTTGTTAGGTGGACTCTTCGAGTTGTTAATGATATCTTTAAGATCCAAGGCATGTATTGCAGGCATAATTTGTGTTTTCCAGTATATATACTTCTCAAGATCAAGTTTAATAGGTATGTTGAAGTTCAAAGTCTTAGCAAGTGAAGAAAAATCCATTTTGATAGAAGAAGATGATTGAACTGAATCTTGATGTTGAAAAGAAGAATTTGAGGATGTAGTAGACATTGATATGAGTCAAGTGGCTCTGATACCAAGTGAAAAATGATATTAGAAGCTAAGTGTTTGATAGAAAACATAAACCGTTTGATGATGGTCTAAGAGAAAGGAAAGCATCAAGGTTTCCACTAATGGCTGATCAAAGCTTCTGTATTTTATTGCTTTCACTAACTAATTACATACGAGGCTCTACCCCTATTTATAATAAAACAAATACAAGCCTTAACAAACTAATAATGAAAACAGTTTGTTAAATAAATTCTCTAATTGAATTTGCCAGATAAACAAATTCTGTTGCAGGCATTAACCACCATCAAGCACACAAGCTTACTCAGTTCTTCTTAATCTTGAGTAATGATCATGATTAGATTTATGATCACAATCATGACAACATTCAATCACCAGTCCTCTCCTGTGCATATGCTGTGACCAGTTTGTCACGGCTTGGAACCGGATGAGCTAGCGGAGGTTCGAAGTCCCTGAGAGGAAGTTGAGCTTCGATTAGTTTCTAACTGTGAAAGAGTCCTCCGCTATATTTGTCTACCTACCTCTGAAAGAGTTATAGTAAATATGTCTTGATTTTACATGTGGGTCAAAGGCAGGTAAGGCCCAATACTTTCATCTAGTAATTTTGTTTCTTGAAAGCGTCTTGTTGACAACATTCCATAAATACATTTCAAAGAGATGCACTTTGAACCTTGATTGAAAGTTTGCTATCAGATGTCTGGACATTTCTAGCCTACTACAATCCAAATCAATAATTACTCTCCAACTTCAGTGAACGTGTGTACCCAATTCGTATTTCTTATAAATGTTGAATGCCAATATATACCAAACTCTTATAACTCTCCTTGATAGATGCAAATTAATGCGATCACTTAAACAAATTCATGCTCTCTTAATTACTCTTAACCTTTCCCAAGATGAGCCTTTGATATCTAGAGTTATTTCTTTCACTGCGCTAACCGATTCAGGTAACACCGATTATTCTTCCAAAGTCTTGTTTAATCTACCGAACCCAACAACCTTTCACTGGAACACTGTCATAAGAGGTTATTCGAAGAGCAAAAACCCAACTAAATCAATCTCTATTTTTGCTAAAATGTTGCAAGATGGGGTTTTGCCGGATCATTTAACATACCCTTTTCTTGCAAAGGCGTTGGCGCGCCTTTCCAAGAGAGAAAATGCCACGACAATTCATGCTCACATTGCGAAATCTGGGTATGAGTCTGATATGTTCATTTCCAATTCCCTGATCCACTTGTATGCTTCATGTGGTGACATAATGTATGCGCGTTTGGTGTTTGATGGAATGCCTATGAAGAACTTGGTTTCATGGAATTCCATGTTGGATGGGTATGCTAAGTGTAGGGAAATGGATATAGCAAAGCAGTTGTTTGATTTGATGCCGAAGAAGGATGTTGTGTCATGGAGTTGTTTGATGGATGGATACGTCAAGGGTGGGGATTACAAGGAGGCTATGACGATTTTCGAAAGAATGAGAGCTGTTGGTCCCAAGGCCAACGAGGTGACTATGGTGAGTGTGTTGTGTGCTTGTGCCCATTTAGGCGCACTTGATAAAGGGAGAATGATGCATCAATACATCATTGATAATGGCCTTCCGCTGACCTTGGTTTTGCAAACTTCTCTTGTTGACATGTATGCCAAGTGTGGAGCCATACGGGAGGCTTTGGTTGCGTTTCGTCAGGTTCAAATGAGTCAGAGTGATGTTTTGATATGGAATGCCGTCATTGGAGGGCTGGCAATGCATGGATTTGTCAAGGACTCGCTTGAATTGTTTAAAGAAATGCAAACAGTTGGGATCACCCCAGATGAGATCACATTCTTGTGCTTGTTGAGTGCCTGTGCCCATGGAGGATTAGTAAAGGAAGCGTGGTACTTCTTTGAGTGTCTTAGTAAATGTGGCATGACGTCAAAGGGTGAGCATTATGCTTGCATGGTAGATGTTTTGTCACGTGCAGGTCGAGTAGAAGAGGCATATCAATTTGTATGTCAAATGCCTGTGGAGCCAACAGCTTCGATGTTGGGTGCTCTGCTTACTGGGTGTATGAACCATGGTAAATTAGATCTTGCAGAAATAGTTGGAAAAAAGCTTATCGAGTTAGATCCTGATCACGATGGTAGATATGTTGGTTTATCAAATGTTTATGCGGTTTTCAAGCGCTGGGATGATGCAAGAATGATGAGAGAAGCCATGGAGATGAGAGGAGTGAAGAAGTATCCTGGCTGTAGTTTTGTAGAGATGTCTGGAACCCTCCATAGATTCATAGCACATGACAAAACTCATCCAAAGTCGGAAAACATTTACATGATTCTCAAATTTATTGTAAGCCAAATGATATGTGATGTTGATTATGAAAATCAACATAATCTTTTGTATGATATGAAAGCTGTTTGAGTTGCATACTGTTTGCAGAAAATCTCAATTCATGTTCAAAGAGTATTTATGTGCCTTTGTCATTCATGGCATGACAAAATGGAATTAACTACCTACTATTATGCTTTGATGTGTTCCTTGTAAAAATATCAGAGTTGAAAACAATTAATTATCTTTTCATCAGCTGTTTTATTGGAAAACTAAAAAATATCTAAAATTATGAACCATAGCAAAACCACTTTTTGATGCTAGATCTAAAGTATGTAAAATTTTGTTTTCTAAAAGAGCATTTGACAATTTTTTTTTTTTCATTTAAGAAAAAAATTAAAATATTTTTGTGATCTTAAAATCACTTTCATTTTTTTAAAAAAAGAAAAAGTAAATATGTTTTCCTAATAACATCATCAAATGCTTTTTATTGCAGAAATTATTTATATCTATCTTTAATAAAATAGTATAGCGTTTTATTAGAATTAACCTAGTATTTGGGAGTAGGGATGGCCACGGTTTCGGAACCAAAACCATGGGGTACAAGTTTCAGTTTCGGTTTCGAAACCGACAGTTTTATGCCGGTTTTGATTCTGGATCCAATTCCGGTGCCCCACGGTTCCAAATCCGGTTCCACATAGTTTTGGTTCCTGTTATGAATTTTTTTTTAAAAAAAATTTGAAAAATTAAAATATTCTAATAAAAATTAAAAGTGGGTAACTCGAAGTTACGATAAAATTTAAATAAAACTGTGATAAAATCATAAAAGTAAAATAAAATTTAAAGAAATAAATAAGAAATTTGGGCTTGCAATTAATTTTACTTCAATTAAGCTGTCTACAAATCCTCTAGGAGAAATCAAAGTCTACGTAGTTCTTTTACCTTTTATTTACCTGATCATGAATCATCACTCGTTTCTTTGGTGCCCGTGGTTTCTCGTTGTCGAAAAAATCATTATCACCCGCTGGTTGGTCCATTTCTTGTTGCCTCATTTGCGCCTTGGTCCAGTCGTCAACACATACCTAGACCTCAATTGAGTCTAGACTCAACAATGATTGTCTCTCATCCAAAACATTTCCGCCGATGCTAAATTCTTGTTCCACTGCCACGGTTGTTACGCCATTTAGTTATCCGCAAGTATACGGGGTCAACACAAGTAACACAGAATGAGTAAAATTATTATCTCCACAAGGATATTTGGGTGTTAAGTACCAAAATTAATTTAGCCTATGTTTATTTGGAAAACCGAAACGTGTAAAAACGTAAAAATATGCACATGAGAGATAACACGGACCAATATGAGAGATAGCTAAGCTATTTGATTTCACCTAATCCGTCTAATTGAATTTCATGAAAGCACATTATTGAGATTTAATTATCATTATTGCTGATCGTGTATATCTAAGTTAACCAACATATCCTCTCAAATCATGCCATAGTTAATATCACACATCAATATTCTATCTCTCGAAAAATATTATATGCATAACAATTTATTAAGTACCATAAACACTTAAAATGATAACACAAGTAAATTAGTATATCTCTATCTAATTCTACTTATAGTGGACATTACATCGAGCACATTGTCGGCATCAACTCTCGGTCCATAACACACAACCATAAAATCAACTAAATGCTGGCAATTACACTTAAAAACATGAAATGCAATAACATACACTCAACAAATAACAATCAATCACAATAAATCAAACTATCAATTCATTCAAATATTAAGAAAAAAATTCATCAAAATTCGAACTTACAAATTCAGTTCATATTAAAATAATTATAACCAAATATGTTTATCAATTATAAAAGAGAGATACAAGCATGAAAATGAAAGAAGGAAAGGGATAGAAAAACTCTTGGATGATATGACTCTCGTCTTCTGTCGATTGTGAATTCCTCTAGCTTCCACTTGCTTCCAAATCTGTGCTTGATGATGAGAAGATGACGAAAGGATCGAATCCGCACCCTCTTGTCTTCAAGATGATCTTCTTCTCCCTCTTAGCCTCTTCTTTTCTCTATTTTTCTCCTCTTGGTCGAGTGTCTGCCCGAAATCCCTTCTTTTTCCCCATCATTTTCCTTTTATACTGGCTCAAAATAGGACAAAATCTAACATCCCGGATTTCGGGTAATTAATTTTATATATGTGTTAAAATAAAATTTTACTATTTGAGGGGGTGTAAATGTAATTAAATGTATGTTTATTTTATGATTTCCAGCGGACTAGATCGAATAGTGAAAAATGAAAAAAAAAATTGAAGATATGCTCAGGAGTTGTGTAATTGAGTTTGAAGGAAGTTGGGCGGATCATCTCCCATTGATTGAATTCGCCTACAACAACAGTTACCAGTCGAGCATAGCTATGGCACCGTATGAGGCACTGTATGGAAGGAAATGCAGGACTCCATTGTGCTAGACAGAGTTAGGAGAGGACAGGTTAGTAGGCCCAGACTTGATTCGACAGACTGAGGAGAAGGTGAAGATTATCAAGGATCGATTGAAAATTGCTTCTGACCGACAGAAATCATATGCAGATTTGAAAAGAAAAGAGATAGAATATGATGTCGGTGAAAAAGTGTTTCTGAAAGTATCTCCGTGGAAGAAAGTGCTTCGATTTGGTAGAAAAGGTAAGTTGAGTCCTAGGTTTATTGGGCCATACGAAATCATTGAACGTGTGGGACCAGTAGCCTACAGACTAGCTTTACATCCAGAATTGGAAAAGATTCATAATGTGTTCCATGTATCGATGCTGAGGAGATACAGATCTGATCCTTCCCACAGAATTCCGGCCGAAAGCATTGAAATCCGACCAGACCTGACATATGAGGAGGAACCAGTGCAGATTCTTGACCGGGAAATCAAAGAACTAAGAAATAAAAGAGTGTCACTGGTGAAAGTCCTCTGGAGGAACCATAAAGTAGAAGAGGCTACCTGGGAGAGTGAAGAAACGATGCGACAACAATATCCCCAACTGTTTCATTGAGGTAAATTTCGAGGACGAAATTTCTTAAGTGGGAGAGAATTGTAACATCCCGGATTTCGGGTAATTAATTTTATATATGTGTTAAAATAAAATTTTACTATTTGAGGGGGTGTAAATGTAATTAAATTTTATGATTTCCAGCGGACTAGATCGAATAGTGAAAAATGAAAAAAAAAATTGAAAACTGGACCAGAGAGCATCGCGACCTGGTCACCGCGACCACAGGTCGCGATAGCTCGCTCGCGATGAAAATGGCAAAAATCTGGCAGTGAGCATCGCGACCACAGGTCGCGATGGACTGCTCGCGATGAAATTGTCAAAGTTTGCCAGTGAGCAACGCGATCTCTCGCGCGACCAAGGCGCGCTCGCGAGGAAGGCGGTGCGCGCACTCCAGTGAGCATCGCGACCTGGTGCCGCGACCACAGGTCGCGACGGCGGTCGCGGTAGTGAAAAAAATATAAAAAAAAGAAGAAGCTTCTCGCAGAAGCGAGAAAACACACACAGAAACCAGAGCAGCGAGAGAAAGAGAGAGAAAGAGCCGAGAAAAAAGAAAAGAGAAGAAAAAAAAAGAAAGAAGAAAAAGAAGAAAAAGGAGAGAAGAGAAGAAAGAGAAAAGAAGAAGAAGAAGAGAAGAGGAAAGGAAAGGAAAGGAAAAGGAAAAAGAGATCGTGGAACCGCGATTTCTCGAACGAAAAACGGTACCGAGGTTGGTGTACTTTTATTTTCGGAACTTTTACGAAAAGCATTTCGTTATCGTTTACGTTATTGTTTTCGTTTTCGTTTCTTGTTTTCGTTTCGATTTCGATTTCGTTAAATGTTTTCGATTTCGATTTTCGATGTGTAAAAATTGATGATTGATATACTTATGGTTGATTTCGGAAAGATTTTATACTAGATCGTATTTGTTTGTGGTTCGAATATTTCGATTTCGTATTAAATAGTTGATTTCGATATTTATATGATTATTGTTTATGCGTTTGAAGAATATCGTGTAAAATTTTAGATTGACTGAGTAAATATTGATTTGTAACTGATTGTGAAAATCGTTTATCGAAACGGCCCTAGGATACGTAGACATAGATATGGATATAGGAGGTTGGTATACCAGCTGGGTTTTACTGAGCAGTACTGCGCCGTTATTATTGTGTGATTGTTGTTGCGGGGCAATCTCGGACAATCACACCGATTTTAGTGATCGTTGTTGCGGGGCAATCTCGGACGATCACAATGATACTAGTGATTGTTGTTGCGGGGCAATCTCGGACAATCACGTTGATATCAGTGACTGTTGTTGCGGGGCAACCCCGGACGTCACATTGACCCATATTCCAGTCCTAGAATGTTTAGTATTTTAGTGGGCCAGAAATGATTTGAATTGAAACTGAACTGAATGATTTGATGGATCGAATTCATATGTTGATTTCATTATTAATTTAATTGTTTTGAAAGTGATTTAGAAATGAAATTCATATTGTGGTTTGTTGCTTCTTTAAAGAACAATTATATTGTGAGTTATTTAATTGAGTTTTTAGTACACCCACTAAGCTTATGCTTAGCGCGTTAGTTTTGTGTCTAACGCGTAGGTACCAGGAATCCAGAAGAGCCTAAGGACTGAAGGAAGAACGTTCGAGTTGCAGACCGAGTCACAGAGATTGTACAGTTGGGTAGCTATATTTTTGTGATGTGTACATATATTCTGAAAGCATGCATATACAGGGAATTTGTAAATACGTTTTGTAAAATGTTTTGTAATTAATTAGTTTATGATTTATGTCTTTTATTATTAAAAATGCGTGTAACTATTAAAGTCTGTTTTGTTTTATTTTATAAACTGTTTTGATAAGTCGCACTAAACGGCAGAGTGCGCAACTGTTTGAAACTGTATAGAAGTGTTGTTGAGAATTGTATTGGAATTGTTTTGGAATTGTTTTGTGTAAAAGCAGGGTTTTGGAAAGTCCGAAAAACAAACTGTACTCTGCCAAATTTTCGTAAAAAGTTTGTATTGAATGGGCTCACTCGAAAACGATTTTTAAACTATAATTTATATGGTTTTCTGTTTACAAAATGAATTTAGAAAGTTTTGAATGTCTGAGTAGCGCACCCCGGTTCGGTCCGGCCGGGTCGGGTCGGGGGGTGCTACATTTAGTGGTATCAGAGCGCGGTTTAGGCGTTTCTGGATCAAAGAGTCTGTATATGCATGTACTGTCTAAAGCTACCCATAGGAATGTGTGACTCTAATATGCAGAACTCTACTGTCTGATATAGGATAAAGAATGGAAGGAAGCGGTGATAGACTTGAGAGTCCCGCCAGCGTGGCTGGGGGAGCATCGAGGGAATCAGTTAGTCCGAGAGTACCGGACCCTGTACAGCCAGCGTTTATGCAGCAAATGGCTGAGTTCTTCCAGAATGTGGCAAGAGCAGCGCCACGAAGATCAGCCATAGAGCGACTGGCTAAACACAGACCTACTGACTTCCATGGTAGGAAGGATGAGGATGCATCTGCCGCAGAACACTGGTTTGAACGGACGAACAGAATATTAGAGCAGATGCACTGCACACCTGAGGAGAGATTGGAGTGTGCAGTATCCTTATTGCAGGAGGATGCCTACCAGTGGTGGACCTCCATTATACAGACAGTGCGACCAGAGGACAGAACGTGGGACTTCTTTCAGACGGAGTTTCGGAGAAAATATATTGGTCGCATCTATCTGGATAATCTGAAGAGGGAGTTTACCAACCTGAAACAGAGGCAGATGACTGTGACTGAATATGAGAGGGAGTTTGTCAGGTTGAGTAAGTATGCCAAAGAGATGGTGGCGACTGAGGCGGATAAATGTAGACGATTTGAAGATGGACTAAACGATTACATCCGCCTACAGGTTGTGTAACATTCTAAATTTTTAAGTCATTGAATTGATTTGACTATATAATTAGAATGTAGATTAATTGAGGAATGTTACAGGTGGCTGCCTTTGAATTTGAGGATTTTACCCGTCTCGTCTCGGCAGCTCTGAATGTTGAAAGAATTAAGAAAGAAGAGCAGGCCAGAAGAGACAGAGGGCAGCAAAGAAGAGGGGCAGGGCCATCCAGCTCATATCAGTCCCCGAGTAAGAAGTTTAAGGGACCGCAGCCTAGTGGTCCAGTGCAGTCACAGAAGCCTGTACCTACAGCTAGGCCTGGTCAATCTGCGACTTCTGTAGCCAGTACCCCTAGGAGTGCAGGTAGGGGACCAGCCCCTCCAGTATGTGATCATTGTGGCAAAAGACATTCTGGGGAATGCTGGAAACTTACAGGAGCCTGCCTGAAATGTGGATCCCATGATCATTTCGTGAGGGATTGCCCACAGATGAGATCCCAGCAGCTAGAGAGATCAGCCCCTACTACTTCCAGAGGTAGGAGGCCTGGTCAGGCAGTACCTGAGGGTGGTAGCCACAGAGGAGTGTCAGAGTCAGTGGCCATACCTGATAGTAGAGCTCCTGCACGTGTTTATGGTGTTCGAGCTCAGGAAGATAAAGATGCTCCTGATGTGATAGCTGGTATTATTTCTATTTTTGATACTACAGCTATTGCATTGATAGATCCTGGTTCCACTCACTCATATATCTGTGATGCATTGTTGAAACAAAGAAGTTTGCAAACTGAACCTACTGCATATGATGTGTTAGTCAGTAATCCGATAGGTCAGAGTGTAGTTGTGAACCGTATATACAGAAATTGTCTAATTCGGATACAGGAGTGTGACTTTCCTAGAGACTTGATGGAGTTGCCATTCCATGAGTTTGATGTGATCCTAGGCATGGATTGGCTAACTCGGCATAAAGTAGTGATCGACTGTGAACTGAAACGAGTGACTCTCAGAACAGTAGATGGTTCAGAAATCACTATGGTGGGTGAAAGGAGGGATTTTCTCTCCAATGTCATTTTAGCCACTGCAGCCTGTAAATTAATGAGAAAGGGGTGTGAAGCATACTTGGCACAGGTGGTTGACTCCAGAAAGGTTAATTCTGAAATCCAGAATATACCCACTGTATGTGACTTTGTAGATGTGTTTCCAGAGGAGCTTTCTGGTTTGCCACCTCAGAGAGAAGTAGAATTTGTGATTGACGTGGTACCAGGTACGTCTCCAGTGTCGATAGCACCTTACAGAATGGCACCAGCAGAACTGAAAGAACTGAAGATACAGTTACAGGAATTGCTGGATAAGGGCTTCATCAGACCCAGTATATCCCCTTGGGGAGCCCCAGTCCTATTTGTGAAGAAGAAGGATGGGTCCCTGAGATTGTGTATCGATTACAGGCAACTGAATAAACTTACTGTCAAGAACAAGTATCCGTTGCCTAGAATCGATGACTTGTTTGATCAGTTGAGAGGAGCCTGTGTCTTCTCAAAGATAGATCTGAGATCGGGATATCACCAGTTGAGAATAAAAGATTCAGACATTCTGAAAACTGCATTCAGAACCAGATATGGGCACTATGAATTTGTAGTGATGCCATTTGGGCTGACTATTGCACCTGCAGCCTTTATGGATCTGATGAACAGAATATTCCGGCCATACTTGGATCAGTTTGTAGTAGTCTTTATCGATGATATCCTGGTATACTCACAGACAGGTGAGGACCATGACAGACACCTCAGAGTAGTATTGCAGATTCCGAGGGAGAAGCAACTGTATGGCAAACTGAGCAAGTGTGAGTTCTGGTTGCCTGAGATTGCATTCTTGGGTCACATTGTGTCAGCAGAGGGAATTAAGGCAGATCCGAAAAAGATTGAAGCGATAGTGGAATGGAAGCCTCCCAGAAATGTGACAGAAGTCAGAAGTTTCCTAGGCTTGGCAGGTTATTATCGACGGTTTGTGAAGGGGTTTTCCTCCATAGCAAGTCCGTTGACTAAACTACTGCATAAGAATGTCAGATTTGAATGGACTGACAGATGCCAAGCAGCTTTTGACAGATTGAAGGCAATGCTTGTTGAGGCTCCAATCCTGATTCAGCCTGTTTCAGGTAAAGACTATGTGATTTATAGTGATGCCTCACACCATGGTTTGGGATGTGTATTGATGCAGGATGGCAAGGTGGTTGCATATGCGTCCAGACAACTGAAAAGTCATGAGTTAAACTATCCGATTCATGATCTGGAGCTTGCAGCCATAGTCTTCGCTTCGAAAATATGGAGGCATTACTTGTATGGTGAGAAGTGTTATATCTACACGGATCACAAGAGTCTGAAATATCTGCCTACCCAGAGAGAGCTAAATCTGAGACAGAGACGATGGATGGAGTTGATTAAAGACTATGACTGTGTAATTGACTACCATCCAGGAAAGGCGAATGTAGTCGCAGATGCATTGAGCAGAAAAGCATTGTTTGCTCTGAAAACTATGAATGTGTATTTGCAGCTGAATCCGGATAATGCAGTGGTAGCTGAATTGATATGCAGACCCAGTTTGATTCAGCAGATTGCAGAGAAACAGAAGCAGGATGCTAGAATCCAACTGATATGTGAACAGATTCCAGAGGGGAAGCATCCAGACTTCTCAATTAGAACTGATGGTATTGTGTGTTTCAGAGACAGGATTTGTATTCCAGAAAATGAAGAATTGAGAAAGATAATTCTGACAGAGGCACACAACAGTTCGTATGCTATGCACCTAGGTAGCACAAAAATGTACAGGGACTTGAAAACTCAGTACTGGTGGTCCGGAATGAAAAAGGATGTGGTGGAATTTGTGAATAGATGCTTGACTTGTCAACAGGTGAAAGCTGAACACCAGGTTCCATCAGGATTGTTACAACCAATAGCAATACCTGAATGGAAATGGGATCGCATCACTATGGACTTTGTCACTGGATTGCCACTCACCCGGAGTAAACACGATGCAGTATGGGTTATAGTGGACAGATTAACGAAGTCGGCACATTTTCTACCTGTCAGAACTGACTACTCTCTGGATCGACTGGCCGAATTGTATATCAGAGAGATAGTCAGATTACATGGAGTGCCTGTATCCATTATATCAGATAGAGATCCGAGGTTTACATCCAGATTCTGGAAGAAATTTCAAGAAGCCTTGGGTACTCGACTGAGTTTCAGTACAGCCTTCCATCCGCAGACAGACGGACAATCAGAACGGGTCATTCAGGTGCTTGAAGATATGCTCAGGAGTTGTGTAATTGAGTTTGAAGGAAGTTGGGCGGATCATCTCCCATTGATTGAATTCGCCTACAACAACAGTTACCAGTCGAGCATAGCTATGGCACCGTATGAGGCACTGTATGGAAGGAAATGCAGGACTCCATTGTGCTGGACAGAGTTAGGAGAGGACAGGTTAGTAGGCCCAGACTTGATTCGACAGACTGAGGAGAAGGTGAAGATTATCAAGGATCGATTGAAAATTGCTTCTGACCGACAGAAATCATATGCAGATTTGAAAAGAAAAGAGATAGAATATGATGTCGGTGAAAAAGTGTTTCTGAAAGTATCTCCGTGGAAGAAAGTGCTTCGATTTGGTAGAAAAGGTAAGTTGAGTCCTAGGTTTATTGGGCCATACGAAATCATTGAACGTGTGGGACCAGTAGCCTACAGACTAGCTTTACCTCCAGAATTGGAAAAGATTCATAATGTGTTCCATGTATCGATGCTGAGGAGATACAGATCTGATCCTTCCCACAGAATTCCGGCCGAAAGCATTGAAATCCGACCAGACCTGACATATGAGGAGGAACCAATGCAGATTCTTGACCGGGAAATCAAAGAACTAAGAAATAAAAGAGTGTCACTGGTGAAAGTCCTCTGGAGGAACCATAAAGTAGAAGAGGCTACCTGGGAGAGTGAAGAAACGATGCGACAGCAATATCCCCAACTGTTTCATTGAGGTAAATTTCGAGGACGAAATTTCTTAAGTGGGAGAGAATTGTAACATCCCGGATTTCGGGTAATTAATTTTATATATGTGTTAAAATAAAATTTTACTATTTGAGGGGGTGTAAATGTAATTAAATTTTATGATTTCCAGCGGACTAGATCGAATAGTGAAAAATGAAAAAAAAAATTGAAAACTGGACCAGAGAGCATCGCGACCTGGTCACCGCGACCACAGGTCGCGATAGCTCGCTCGCGATGAAAATGGCAAAAATCTGGCAGTGAGCATCGCGACCACAGGTCGCGATGGACTGCTCGCGATGAAATTGTCAAAGTTTGCCAGTGAGCAACGCGATCTCTCGCGCGACCAAGGCGCGCTCGCGAGGAAGGCGGTGCGCGCACTCCAGTGAGCATCGCGACCTGGTGCCGCGACCACAGGTCGCGACGGCGGTCGCGGTAGCGAAAAAAATATAAAAAAAAGAAGAAGCTTCTCGCAGAAGTGAGAAAACACACACAGAAACCAGAGCAGCGAGAGAAAGAGAGAGAAAGAGCCGAGAAAAAAGAAAAGAGAAGAAAAAAAAAGAAAGAAGAAAAAGGAGAGAAGAGAAGAAAGAGAAAAGAAGAAGAAGAAGAGAAGAGGAAAGGAAAGGAAAGGAAAAGGAAAAAGAGATCGTGGAACCGCGATTTCTCGAACGAAAAACGGTACCGAGGTTGGTGTACTTTTATTTTCGGAACTTTTACGAAAAGCATTTCGTTATCGTTTACGTTATTGTTTTCGTTTTCGTTTCTTGTTTTCGTTTCGATTTCGATTTCGTTAAATGTTTTCGATTTCGATTTTCGATGTGTAAAAATTGATGATTGATATACTTATGGTTGATTTCGGAAAGATTTTATACTAGATCGTATTTGTTTGTGGTTCGAATATTTCGATTTCGTATTAAATAGTTGATTTCGATATTTATATGATTATTGTTTATGCGTTTGAAGAATATCGTGTAAAATTTTAGATTGACTGAGTAAATATTGATTTGTAACTGATTGTGAAAATCGTTTATCGAAACGGCCCTAGGATACGTAGACATAGATATGGATATAGGAGGTTGGTATACCAGCTGGGTTTTACTGAGCAGTACTGCGCCGTTATTATTGTGTGATTGTTGTTGCGGGGCAATCTCGGACAATCACACCGATTTTAGTGATCGTTGTTGCGGGGCAATCTCGGACGATCACAATGATACTAGTGATTGTTGTTGCGGGGCAATCTCGGACAATCACGTTGATATCAGTGACTGTTGTTGCGGGGCAACCCCGGACGTCACATTGACCCATATTCCAGTCCTAGAATGTTTAGTATTCTAGTGGGCCAGAAATGATTTGAATTGAAACTGAACTGAATGATTTGATGGATCGAATTCATATGTTGATTTCATTATTAATTTAATTGTTTTGAAAGTGATTTAGAAATGAAATTCATATTGTGGTTTGTTGCTTCTTTAAAGAACAATTATATTGTGAGTTATTTAATTGAGTTTTTAGTACGCCCACTAAGCTTTATGCTTAGCGCGTTAGTTTTGTGTCTAACGCGTAGGTACCAGGAATCCAGAAGAGCCTAAGGACTGAAAGAAGAACGAGTTGCAGACCGAGTCACAGAGATTGTACAGTTGGGTAGCTATATTTTTGTGATGTGTACATATATTCTGAAAGCATGCATATACAGGGAATTTGTAAATACGTTTTGTAAAATGTTTTGTAATTAATTAGTTTATGATTTATGTCTTTTATTATTAAAAATGCGTGTAACTATTAAAGTCTGTTTTGTTTTATTTTATAAACTGTTTTGATAAGTCGCACTAAACGGCAGAGTGCGCAACTGTTTGAAACTATATAGAAGTGTTGTTGAGAATTGTATTGGAATTGTTTTGTGTAAAAGCAGGGTTTTGGAAAGTCCGAAAAACAAACAGTACTCTGCCAAATTTTCGTAAAAAGTTTGTATTGAATGGGCTCACTCGAAAACGATTTTTAAACTATAATTTATATGGTTTTCTGTTTATAAAATGAATTTAGAAAGTTTTGAATGTCCGAGTAGCGCACCCCGGTTCGGTCCGGCCGGGTCGGGTCGGGGGGTGCTACACAAAAGGTGCATTTTCGCGACTTGTACCCTGACCTGGGGATCGCTCTGCAAGTCACGTGCTTTTTTGGAATTTTCGATCTAGACTATGCACTGATGTGAAAACGGACATAACTTCCTCTAGAAATCTCATAATCAAGAACTGTAAAATTTTTCAGAAACTAGACATCTAGATCTTTCCAGAAACATAAGGCTCGCAACCCAATTCATTATGTGGAATTTATGATGGCCCCCGAAACATGACAGCTCTGCAGTAACAATTCTTCAAATCTTCGATTTAATTCACCAAAGCCTTTCAATTAAGTTCAAAATCTTAATACCTGTACACTAGCTAAAATATATAAAAAACAACCGATATTCACTCTGAAATGGAACAAAAGTAGGTAGAGACGGAAGCCAATTTCATACCAAGAATTAGCGTTATCAATGGTCGAGATAGGGGTTTCAAGAATCTGTTTGGCTATGATAGCCAAAATTGGGAATTTTTCTCATGATCCCTCCATCGCTGTTGAATGTTGAAGTTATCATTCTCCACAAACTCAAATGCAGTCTTTAAGTAAATATCAACCTTTGAAGTAGAAGTTGATGAAGACCCAGCCCATATTTTCTTTCTTTGTTTTGATAACAGACTGAGCTCTAACTTCTTAAATGTGGAGGGAACTTTATTTTGAGAATCGTTTTTGGGATTTTGAACAGTAATATTCAGTGATGGACCGTATATAGCAAGGTATTCATTATACAATTGATAAAATAAAGTTTTAACATTATTAAATATACTAACAATATTAACATCATTTATCCCTAAACATTGATAATAAATAGCGTAATGTTAAAGTAAATTATCTAATTTATATCTAGGATCAAAACATAAAGCAATTGCATAAATAATAGGAATATCCTTATAATAATCTAGCAATTTAAATTTCATAAATTGAACACAATCAGCTAATAAATGATCATATATACACTCAAAAAATGCACCAACAATATTAAGGGTTTTTATAAAAAATAAATGTGTAGTATGATATTAAATACTAGATAAATTATTAGTAGAATCATTAAAAACTTTTAATAATTCACAAATTTTTGTACAAACATCCTAATGCATAGGATACACATTAATACTACTAGTATTATATTGCATAAAACGAACTAATAATTCTCTATATTCATAACTTTTACAAAACAATTTATACATGGAGTACCAACAAGTTGGAACATCACGGGAAAATATAATTGGATGCTTCCTATGAGATTTATAAAATCTAGCCTATTGTTTCATGGTACTAAGATGTTTCCATAAATAATAGAGAGCATCTTTAATTGGTTTGATATTTTCTTAAAGTAATTGTAAACCATTTTGTACACATAAATTTAAAATATGGCAAACACATCTTTAATGAAAAAATCTACCGTCAAAATAAGGGTTACATAAAGCATATAATTGTGGAATAACGGCAATATTGTTTGCAGTATTATCAAAACTAATTGCAAAAAAATTATTTTCAATCTAAAATTCTTCAAAAATAATTTTCATATGTTGTTATATATTATCAGCAGTATGAGCATCATGAAAATCTCTTGCAAGAATTCTTTTTTGCATCATCCATGCATCATCAATAAAATGACAGGTGACACCTAAATATGCATGTTTTTGTCAGTGATCACTCTAAATATCAGCATAAATAGAAACACGGTCTCCATAATTTTTAAAATATTTAACTAAAACCCTTTTTTTTTATATAGGAATATCACACATTGCATGTTAAATAGTATTTCTAAGTACTCTACATGCAATGCGAGATTTAAGATTTTATGACAATAATTTAAAAGACCTAATTTTTCACCAAAACTAAAAGGTAAATATTCCGTAGCTACCATCTTAGCTAATTCTTCCCTATTATATGCATCACTATAGTTAAATAATAGATGGTTTAGGAGATGTGTACTTGGCAATTTGTTGTTGTCCACGTGATCGGACTGCTTCGGCTGAATTATGGGTGTTGATGTGTTTTCAGTATGAGCCGTATCCTCCAGAATTATTCCACTTTAACTTTTTGGAACAATAGTTGCAACGTACAACCCATTTTCCACGTTCTTTTTCCACATTCTTCATATGAACTCTAAATAGTTCAGATTTATACTTCTTTTCATCATCATCACCAAAATTAGATATATTTTGGGATTGCTAAGTATTAGGGTGAGACTGGGTATGGGGGCCTTGAGGAGTGGAAATGGGATTAGAAATATGTACAGGGGATTAGGAATTTGAAATTCATTACAGTACATTTTTTCTATATATGCTTGCTGCTGCAGAAAGTCGTGATAATTTGACTCATTGCATAAAGAATCACGCTCTATTTCTTCAATATTCAGAGGAGCCTTGCCTCTGGAGACTGATTTTCTGGATTCAGAACTTGCCATTGAAAATTTGAAATTTGAAAATAATAAATATAAAATTAAAATTAATAATTGAAAGAAAATTGAGAGAGTTGAGAATTATAAGAGCATTGAAAGAATTGAGAATTTGATAGAGTAAGAGAAAATTGTGTGAAAATTATGTATGGGGGGCTAGGTGTGGGATGCTCGTGGTGGCTGCAAATTGCAGCCAACGATCACTGACCAGTGACCGTTGGCCAGCAAGTGGCCCAACAACAATGTTGCTATTGGGCCACATATATAACCATTGGGCCCTGCCAAGCCGTAACGATTATATTATATTTTTAATTTTTTTAAAATTTAGAACTGAAACCGGTGGCTCCAGCCGGTTCTGGAACCAGCATTTCCAGTTCCCAACAAGATGGAACCAGAATCAGGACCGTCGGCTCCCCATTCCTAACCGGAACCGGTCACCCGATTCCAATTAGGAACCTAGCCATATCTATTTGGGAGATACAATTTAAAACCTAAATCAAATATAAAGTTTTGGTAAATGTAACTCATTTGACTTGTAAAAATTAAAAATCTCATTCACAATTCCAAAGCCAGTAACGTGCCATTTTGTTTTACTACTACTATTCTCTTTCAAAGGAACTTCTATCACCAAACTCATTCAAATCCCTAACTCCAAACTCACCGAACTAAGAAAATCCCTAACTCGCCTAATACCTAATAAAATCCTTAAATTATTTGTCTGTCGTGAATTGTCTGAAATCTCTCTACTCCGCCCAACAATTTATTAAATTTGAGGTTTTCTCTCACTCTCTCACATTCACTCTCATTTATATTATTTTGATGTTTGGGAATTTCATATATATCTCAGGTGTTCATAGATTTCTGGGTTTTTTTTTTTGTTAGATTCATATTTGTTTGCTTTCATATATATATATATATATATATATATATATATATATATATATATATATATATATTAGGCTTGTGGTGTTAAAATATTATTGGTAGTGGTTGTATTTTAAAGGGTTAATTGCAATTAAATACCGAAAGTTTTACAATAACACAAAAATGTTGTACTTGGAACGAAATCAGAAACTGGTTTTCGATTTTTTTTTTGGATAATGTAAGTATATTAACCAAAGAGGCAAAACAAAAGTAAAGGGACATACCCCAGCGAGAACATCACAAGGTCAGAAAAGGGACAGGCCCCCTACCAACCGAAACTCAAAACACAACAAGGAAAAAAATAACTAAGCAAAACCCTGTCACAGGGTACAGCCAAAAGAAATCCACCAGAACAATAGCAAAAGAGACAAGCCCCCAAAAGGTAAAACAAGCGAATTACAAAAAAAATAGAATCAGATAAATCCCAAGGCTAGTGGAGCCACCTATTAGTAGGAGAAGGAACCATACCAGATAAGGAATTAAGACGTATACAAACATCTCTAACAATAGAGCGAACAACCACCGTAACAGCTTTAGGTAACTCGCTATGCATCCTAGCATTCCGCTTACGCCAAATAGCATAGACAGCAGTCGCAAGCATAATACGCACCACCCACTCATGAAGTTGCCGATCACGAAAATGGCAAGACAAAAAAATAGTAGCCTCCTAGCTCTGAGTACGAAGAGGTAATCTGCACTTCCTTAAAAGAGCAAACCAAACCTCGCAAGAATAAGAACAATAAAAAAAGAGATGAGGGATATCCTCACAACTCTCTCCACAAAACACACAACGAATAGCCGGAATCAAGCCATAAACAAGAAGCTTATCCTCAGTAGAAAGAGCACCTCTAATGGCCAGCCAGAAGATGAAAGCATGTCTCGGAATGCCAAACGGACCTAAACCAATCCACCGCTGGCTGCCGGGACTGAAGAGCTTCCCAAGCATTACGAATAGAGAAAGCTCTACAAGAGTCCTCAACCCAACACAAAGTATCAGCTTGAGAGTTATTTGGCCTGAAGGAATCAGGGATACCACTGATAATGTCCATTCAATGATAATATCCATCCAATTCCCGGTCAGGGAACGATGCCAAGCCCAATCCCTCCCCTGAATAACATCCGCCACCCTAGCATGAAGACCAAGACCAGAATCATAAATAATTCGTCGCCCAAACACCTCCACCAAAGGACCCAACGGATGCCAATAATCAAATCAAAGGGAAATATCCTCCCCATTACCCACCCGAAACTGCATCAACCGCCACATAAGACACCGAAGGCCCAGAATTTTCCTCCAACTCCACGAGCAATCCCCAGGGCACCTAACCTCCCACACATTCTTTCCCTTAAGTAAAGTAGATCTAACCTAGGACACCCAGACAGAAGACCTCAAATTGCTACAGACAGCCCACAAATGCTTACTTATGGCAAATTTATTCCAACACTCAACACTCTTAATACCTAGTCCACCCTCTTCCTTCGGTAAACAAACCGAAGACCACGCAACCTTTGCCCCACCTTTACCTAAATCTGAATTCCTCCAAAGAAAACTACGCAAAGTAGCTTCAACCTTATTCACCATTGACTTAGATAAGATAAAAATGGAGGACCAATACACCTGGATAGAGAACAATACATATTAAATGAGCTGAAGCCTCCCTGCAAAAGAAAGAACCCTACTAGTCAAACTCTTAACTCTCGCTACAATCCTATCAATAAGAACCCTACAATCCACTACTATAAGCTTAGTAGAAATTAGAGGAACCTCAAGATATCTGACAGGTAATACCCCTTCCTGAAAACCTAGAATCCTAAGCAACTCTTGCTTAATATCAGAAGACACACCAGCCACAAAAATATTGCTCTTGCTAGGATTAAGAATCAACTCAGAAAGAGCTTGTAACTGAGCAAGAACAACATTAACCGCAACAACTGACTCCCTCTTTGCCCTACAGAAAACCATAAGATCATCCACAAAGCATAAATATGAAATACCAATCTTCCCACACCGCCAATGGTAAGCAAACTGACCCTCCTGCTCCATAATACGCATCAACCCCAAGATGACCTCCATAGCTAGCACAAATAAATAAGGGGACATAGGATCCCTTTGCTCAAACCTCGGCCACTAGTAAAGAAACCATTCAACTCGCCATTGATAGAAATAGAGAAACGGGGAGTAGAAATACACTCAGAAATCTAAGATATCATATGCTCCGGGAAGTCTAAAATCTGTAAAATAGCTACTAAGAAATCCCACCGCACAGAATCATAGGCTTTCATTAAATCTACCTTCAACGCACACCTAGGATAACCCCCATCACGATGATAGTTCCTTAACAATTCCTGCGACAGTAAGATATTATCACTAATCCTCCTACCAGCAACAAAGGCGGACTTGATAGTTTTTGATTTTTTCTATTATCTCTTCATGGTTATCCTTGATTTCTTTTGATGATGACAAGCACACTTTTCTTTTCTCTTTGGATTTTGTTTTAGTTCTGGTCTGTTCGTTTTTTATTATCTTTTTTTAAGTTCTTTGGCAATTCTGGTTTTTGTGATTTTAATGCTATGGATGAGTTTACTTTGGCCAATCTCGGTGGCTTTAAGGTAGATAATGGTTGTTGTACGTCTGCAATGCCTGACTCTTCTGTTTTGTCTCGTGGTTATGGTGGTGAAGATGGAAATCTGGCTTTGGGTGAGAACTGTGTTAAGGCTGGTTGTATTACAACTATTTTAGGGCTGCATGACAATAATACTTCACTCAGTTCAGATAATGGTCTGGTTATGGAGGCTCGGGATTCAGTGGTGTGAACCCCTTGTACTTTAAATAAAAGATGTCCGGTTGATATCCAAAGTAAGCTTGCAAAGGTGTCGTTGGAGTTCCATGTCCATGACGATGTTGCAGTTAATTTGAATAATTCTATGGCTTCGGTTAGGAAGGAAATTATACCTTGTGCTAATTCTCAGGAGGTAATCATGGAAGATTTTAATAGGAGCAATCTTTTAAATAAGTCAACTGTCTTACATGGTAACTGGAAAGGAAATAAAGCAAAGAATAAAGAGGGGATTTTATTTCATGATTTAAATTTCTTCCCAAATTTGTATGGCCAACGTGGACTCAATGCTGAATATTCTTTGTTTGGGTCTAAAACAAATCTAGTTGGCCGAGGCTTAGTGCAATTGGATTTTCTTCAAGTACTGGTGGACTTCAGCGCAGGTTAGATGATAATGGACCTAGAAATTCAAAAATTTCAAATGAAAAGCATGAGTTGTCTTCTTGTGGAGTTAATGGGCTGGATTCGTATGGAATTATTAGAGGGCTGGATGCTAATGATTATGGGTTGAATGGTGTTGAAACGCCATACAATGGTCTCAAGCCTTCTTATGCTAGAGCTGTCCAGGATTCTCCCTCTGTTGAGAATGAGGTAAAGCCTTCTACTATTAAATTTTTGCAATATTTTAAACCTATTATAGAGAATGGGAGGATTAAAGTCCACCCTCCTATTGAAATAACTGTTGAGGGAAGCGAGGAATGGAAAACTTCTTTAATTGGGTATTTTGTGGAAAAGAGGCTGCCTTTTCCAGTTGTGAATTCTGTGGTGCAAAACATTTGTGGTAGATTTGGTCTTCGAGAAGTCTTATCTACGAAGAAAGGATTCTTTATTTTTAAGTTTGATAGTGTTGAACATGCTTGTGAGGTTCATGAAAAAAGTCTTTAGCATATAGTGAATAAATTGTTTGTTCTTAAACGTTAGCAACCTAGTCTAAGGGGTTGAGTTTTGTTGTTAGTGCTTTAGAGATTCCTTTGCATACTGATCATATTACTTTGGCAAGGAAAAGACTTAGTTTACACGGGTATGTGTGGAGGTGGATGCTACGAAGGATGTTGTTCATGAATTTGATGTTTAGTATTCAAATGGGGAATGAAAAACTATATTTGCTGTTTATGAATGGCTTCCTTCTAGGTGTAATATTTGTAAGGTGTTTGGTCATATGTCGGGTACGTGTAAACAAAGTGTTCAAGATTCAGGTAATAAGGTGGTTAAGGTGAAAGGAAAAGAAGGGGTTGTTGAGTCTGAACATGTTGGTGAGGAGAGGCAAGGTGGGTCATCTAAAGAACCGGTTTGGGTTGAGGTTAAAAAGAAAAACAAAGATAAAAGTGTTGCTTTACATACTACGGATGAGATTATGGGATATAAAAGGGCTGTTTCGCAAGTGGTTAGTGATGATAATCCACTTGCGATAGTGCCTTTGAGGGGTAGTGAGAGTGTTCTTGATATGGAAGAAGGGGAAGTGGGTACTCCTTTGGCGATTTTGGGTGATGTTTGTGATGTTGGGGCTGTTCTTTATGGTGATGGGGCTGTTCTTTCTGAAGATAGGTGGTGCCGAACAGCCCTAAACAATATTTAAGGATGTCAAACACACTCACAAATAGTCTAAATGATGTGAACCCGTAAGGTTATATAACCCCCAAACCCACACTCAATTTGTTTTTACGTCCAAGAACTCCCCAAAATCAGATTCTTCACCCTTTTAGACCCGATGAATACTCAATCCACGAACCTGGAAGTATAAACACTCAAGACGCCACAAAGGAAGCCTTCTTTTAATAAGTTCGGTAGTTCTATCAAGAATAAGTAGGTGAAACGAAATTTCACTCAAGTTATGTATTAATTGATCAATGATTGCATAAAATGACTTACAAATGAGTTTAAATAGAAAACAAAATGACTTGGAACAACTCTCCAAGCATGGAAAATGAAAATAAGTAAAGGTAGGTGTCATTTAATGACTTTGTTGACAAAAGATAACCCTACAAGCTGGAAGTTTTTGAATTTAACAATAGATAACTCAATTGTCAAAGTAAGACAACAAAATTGTTAAAGTAGGATGAATCTAGACACTATGAAAAGTCTGACCATATCTTTCTCGTGTGACCTCCAATTGATCTAATTCCAAATTTGAATTAAAAGATAAGATCATGATCTTTGAAAAGTCCTATCACATGCCTCCAGAAAACTAACAAATCAAAAGTTATAACATCCCAAAGTTACCCCTACGAATCAGGTTACCTTCTCTTTAGCTTGAATTATATTCACTAAGGTTGGGCCTTCCTTTTTCAAGTCCATTCGTTCATCACCTTCAATGGGCCTCTATGAATATGCCTGAACCCAAATCCCTTGAATTAGCCCACTCAACGCATTTTTTAAATTTCTTGGCACGTGCTCTTGTAACCGGCCCAATGGAAACTTGGATTGGATCTGCATTCCATGACCTTGTGCTAGGCAACTCTTCATCACTAAACACTAGGGAAGTGCAAGAACTAGCCTTACTCACATAAGAACAAACGAAGGCTAAAAAATGGGTTTTAGAGAGAGAAAATGCTCTGCTTTCTCTCTAGAGTTTTTTTTAGTGTTCTTCTCATTTTTCTCTTCTCTCTTCGTGTTTATTTTTTCTTTTCTTGATGATCACGAGTTCTTTGGTTTCTCTTTAGTTAGGGCTCGTTTTGCTACTGTTTTCAAGTTTTATTTTCTTTTCTTGGTGGTTTTATGAAAGATTCAGATTGTGGCATGTCTTCTAAGAGTGTTCCATCTATTTTGGTGCACGATTCTGGTGTTATAAATGCCTCGGGACTGCTTGAAAACAAGAAGGATCACAGTTTGGATCAGAATATAGAGATTCAACGTATGGAGGCAAATTTGGGATCCAGCTTGTCTTCAACAACTCCTTCTGTTTTGGGGCTGATAGATGGTGATATTAAGGATATTTCCGGGTGTTGCGTGTCTTCAAAACTTGTTCTTTCAGATTTGCCTCATGGTATTAGTGCTGTAGAAGGAAGAATTCTGAATTTGGGTAAGAATTGTTCAAAGGAGGGTTGTCTTGCTACTGTTTCAGGATTGCAAGATAATAAAACAACACATGATAGGCATGGAACTGTTGGTTGTGCAAATGGGATTGAAGGCAAGCATGGTGATGTTCTTCATGGGGTGTTGCATGATGAGGAAGATGAAAATCTGGTTTTGGGTGAAGGTAGAAATCTGGTTTTGGGTAAAAACTATGTGAAGGCTGGTTGTCTTTCAACTATTTCTGGATTGGACAAGAAGAAAAGTGTGGTTGACATTGGTGAAAAGGGTGAAGACTTGTTGAATGAGGTGTTGCATAGAGATAATAATGGACAAATTTTTCAAATAGTGGTTGGAGACTTGTTGAATGAAGAAAATAAAGAGATGAATGGTCTGAATTTTCAAAAACAAAGAAGAAACAAAGTCTCCACCCTTCATTCCACCCTTCTTTACATCACAAGCAGCTAATGAACCACCAACCATGGCTCCAACCAATATACCAAGAAGAAGATGATGATCACAACCCAACAATAAAGACAAAACGCAGCTCAAAATCATAAACAAAATCAGTCACAAGATTGGCCAAAGTAGAATCATCCACCATGGCAAACAAGCAAACCAGAACTGCCCAGAAAATAAAGGAAAACAGACCAGCAAAATAACACTAAAAGAGAGGGAGATGAGCTCGTGATCACCAAGAGGAAGATGAAGATCATAACCCAATTAAAAGGAAAAACGCAACTCAAGAACACAAGCAAAAACACTCATAAGATTGGTAAAGAAAAAACGGACCAGTAAACCTAAAACTAAAGGAAAATGAAATTTGAGCTCGTAATCATCAAAGAAAACAATGATAAGCACGAATAAAGAATAGAAAAATCGAGAAGAACACTAAGAAAATTCTAGAGAGAAGGCAGAGCATTTTCTCTCACTAGGATGCAAATGGATGTTTCGTCCCCAGTATCTATCATTCTATTGCAACTATAGTTTACTTTCCTGATTTCGTTTCTTTACTAGTCACCATATACATCAAGTGTGTGCCTTTCCTTTATTGGTTATGTTGCTTTGCTTTTTTGTTTTGTTTTGCATATCCTTGTTGCTTATTTTTAAGGATTCCTCTAATAAAATTAAATTACATTGAGATCTTGATTGGTGTTTGATTTGGCCCTTACGTATAAAATCATAAAGATTGCTTGAGCGGTAAAAGGCAAGAGAGTGTGAGCTCAAAAGAGGGTAAAAGCCAATTTGAGTTAAACACAAGAGAAGTGTTATTTACTACGTGGGAAAACACGAGAGGGAGTGTTTGTAAGATTCTTGTTTGTTATTTTCTTTTAGCAATCATGAAATTTCCATGATCTTATCATGAGAGCATGCTCTCCCTATATAAGGATATGACATCTCTCAGAACGCATGATTGCTAAAAGCCAAAACCTAGAAAAAATCTAGGAAACAATATGATTACAACAATCCAAACAACTTTAGAAAAGTAGATCACAACATGACAACTACTTTAATAAAGCAAAACAAGACAAACAACTTTATGGAAAGTAAAATGATGATGAGGTAGGAGGATTTCTACTAAGGTCACGTGTCCTTGTCACCTTGATATAAAGGTGGTGGAGTCGGTCAGGACCTTATCTGAAAAGAATCTATACTTCACAGGGATCTGGATTGTGCTCATCATCATACACGTCATCCATAGGATCCTGACTGTATCCAACCTTACATGGGTGATATTCTCCAAAGGACATTCCTTCAGAGTCTTCGTCGTCTTCTTCCTTAGTTTGAGATTTACAGCTTGCCAACTTGCTTTTGATAGTTGCTGGTGAAGTTCCTTCTTTAAGCAATGCCTTGGCAAGGGATAAAACTTCTTTTTCTTCTTTAGACGAGGAGGAAGTAAAAATAACCTCCTTTCCTTTGCCTTTCTCATTAAGGCGCATTCATCAACTGGATATTTCTACCACCAACGAGTGTAGAAGACCCTAAGAAATGCTGGAGTAATACCTTTTTCTGCTTCCAAACTGAAAAGATCTTCATTAAACTGATACTCCCATCTCAAAATCCATGGAACTTGATAAAGAGCCAGGAAATAAAGAAAGGAGAGTTCCAAGGGAACTTTCTTCTGGTTATGCTGGTAGAAGATGATAGCTAGGATTTCTGAGTGTATTTCTACTCCCCGCTTCTCTATTTCTATTAATGGTGAGTTGAATGGTTTCTTTGCTAGTAGCAGAGGTTTGAGGCAGGGGAATCCTATATCCCTTTATTTATTTGTGCTCGCTATGGAGGTCTTCTCGGGGTTGATGCATATTATGGAGCACGAGGGTCAGTTTGCTACCTTTGGCGGTGTGAGAAGATTGGTATTTGGCATTTATGCTTTGCGGATGATCTTACGGTTTTTTGTAGGGTAGAGAGGGAGTCAGTTGCTGCGGTTAATGTTGTTCTTGGTCAGTTCCAAGCTCTTTCTATGTTGATTCCCAATCCTAGCAAGAGCAATCGTTTTGTGGCTTTTTATTTTTATTTTTTATAATGTAAGTATATTAACCAAAGAGGTAAAACAAAAACAAATGGGCATACCCTAGCGAGAACATCACAAGATCATACAAGGGATAGGCCCCCTACCAACCGAAACTCAAAACACAGCAAGGCAAAAAAAGCTAAGCACAAACCCTGTCATAGGGTATAGCCAAAAGAAATCCACCAGAACAACAGCAAAAGGGACAAGCACCCAAAAGGCAAAACAAGCGAATTAATAAAAAATAGAATCAGATAAACTCTCAGACTGGTGGAGCCACCTATTAGTAGGAGAAAGCACCACACCAGATAAGGAATTAAGACACATACAAACATCTCTAACAATGGAGCGAACAACTACGGTAACAGGTTTAGGTCACTCGTCATGCATCCTAGCATTCCGCTCATGCCAAATAGCATAAACAGCAGCCGCAAGCATAATACGCACCACCCACCCACGAAGTTGCCGACCGCGGAAATTGCAAGACCAAAGAATAGTAGCCTCCCAGCTCCGAGCACGAAAAAGTAATCTGCACTTCCTTAAAAGAGCAAACCAAACCTCGCAAGAATAAGAACAATTAAAAAAGAGATGAGGGACATCCTCACAATTTCCTCCACAAAACACACAACGAATAGCCGGAATCAAGCCATAAACAAGAAGCTTATCCTGAATAGAAAGAGCACCCCGAATGGCCAACCAGAAGATGAAAGCATGTATCGAAATTGCTTTAGAATTGCAAACGGACCTAAACCAATCCATCGCTAGCTGCCGGGACCGAAGAGCCTCCCAAGCATTACAAATAGAGAAAACCCCACAAGAGTCCTCAACTCAACACAAAGTATCAGCTTGAGAGTTATTTGGCCTCAAGGAATCAGGGATACCACTGATAATGTCCATCCAATTCCCGGTCAGGGAACGAGGCTAAGCCCAATCCCTCCCCTGAATAACATCCGCCACCCTAGCATGAAGACCAAGACCAGAATCATAAATAATCCGTCGCCCAAACACCTCCACCAACGGACCCAATGGATGCCAATAATCAAACTAAAGGGAAATATCCTCCCCATTACCCACCCGAAATTGCATAAACCGCCGTACAAGACACTGAAGGCCCAGAATTTTCCTCCAACTCCACGAGCAATCCCCAGGGTACCTAACCTCCCACACATTCTTTCCCTTAAGCAAAGTAGATCTAACCTAGGACACCCAGATAGAAGACCTCAAATTGCTACAAACAGCCCACAAATGCTTACTTGTGGCGGATTTATTCCAACACTCAACACTTTTAATACCCAGTCCACCCTCTTCCTTCGGTAAACAAACCGAAGAACACGAAACCTTTACCCCATCTTTACCTAAATCTGAACCCCTCTAAAGAAAACTACGCAAAGTAGCTTCAACCTTAATCACCACTGACTTAGGCAAGATAAAAATGGAGGACTAATACATATGGATAGAGAACAATACAGATTGAATGAGCTGAAGCCTCCCTGCGAAAGAAAGAACCCTACTAGTCCAACTTTTAACTCTCGCTACAATCCAATCGACATGAACCCTACAATCCACTGCCATAAGCTTAGTAGAAATCAGAGGAACCCCAAGATATCTGACAGGTAATACCCCTTCCTAAAAACCTAGAATCCCAAGCAACTCTTGCTTAATCTTAGAAGACACACCAGCCACAAAACGATTGCTCTTGCTAGGATTAGGAATTAACCCAGAAAGAGTTTGGAACTGACCACGAACAACATTAACCGTAGCAACTGACTTCCTCTCTGCCCTACAGAAAACCATAAGATCATCCGCAAAGCATAAATGCGAAATACCAATCTTCCCATACCGCCAATGGTAAGCAAATTGACCCTCCTGCTCCATAATACGCATCAACCTTGAGAAGACCTCCATAGCCAGCACAAATAAATAAGGGTACAGAGGATCTCCATGCCTCAAATCTCGGCCACTAGCAAAGAAACCATTTAACTCGCCATTGATAGAAATAGAGAAACAGGGAGTAGAAATACACTCAGAAATCCAAGCTATCATCTGCTCCGGGAAGCCTAAAATCTGTAAAATAGCCACTAAGAAATCCCACCGCATAGAATCATAGGCTTTCATTAAATCTACCTTCAGCGCACACCTAGGATGACCCCCAACACGATGATAGTTCCTTAACAATTCCTACGACAGCAAGATATTATCACTAATCCTCCTACCAACAACGAAGGCTAACTGAAAAGGACTAACAACATCAGGCAGCACCATCTGAACACGATTCAAAATAATTTTAGCAATGCATTTGTAGATAGTGTTACAACACGAAATTTGTCTAAAATCCCCAACTTTAGAAGGATTGGGAACCTTAGGAATAAGCGCAACCACCGTAGCATTCACTTGCTTGAGCAATCTCCTAGAGCTAAAAAACGAACGAATAGCACGAAGAACATCATCACCAACAACAGACCAAGCTTTCTTGAAGAATGTAGCATTGTACCCATTCGGACCAGGAGCTTTGTTATCTTTTAGAGAGACCAAAACCTCCTTAATTTCATCATCGCTAACCTCTTTACCCAAGGTAGCACACTGATCACCAAAAATACGCTTAGTGAGAGCTCGCCTCATCAAGTCATGGTCAAGTATAGGGCACCCCACTGGCTGTCTAGGAAGCATTTCAAAGAAGTTCCCCACTATAGACACTTAACTTTACTAGGCTCCTCCACTCGGCTACTCCTACTAAATCTTTGTCTCATTGACCGAAAAAACAACTTTGAGTTCCTATCTCCCAAATTAATCTACTGAACTCGGGACTTTTGCCTCAAAAAACTCTCATCATCTCTACTTAAATCACCATAAAGCTTTACCAACCGAGACTCCTCCTTATGTAAAGAAGCATTCAAAGGCTGCCTCTGAATATCCCTCTGAATAGACTCCAAACCATGCTTAGCTTGCTGTACTCGAGAAGATAAATCAGAAAAACACTCTCTATTAAGTTTCTTAAGCTCCACTTTCAATCTTTTAAGCTTCTTACAAAGTTGAAACATAGGAGAACCATTCACCCTGTCCTCCCAAACCTGAGCCACCAAAGATAAGAATTCCAAATGATCAGCGCAGAAGTCAAAAAACTTAAAAGGCACCCATCTTTGAGGAAGGTCCACGATCTTAACAACCATTGGAGAGTGATCCGAAACACTGGAAGGAAGAAAATGTGCCTCTGAACCACGGAAAGAAATATCCTACTTCAAATTTACCAAAGCTCGATCTAACTTCTGAAGAATAGGATCAACCGTACGATGATTAGACCATGTATAGAAACATCCATTAAATCGTAGATCATCCAATCCGGAATTAGCTAAACAATCCACCTCTGGTTTTGGTCTTCATGCTAAGGTGGCGGATGTTTTTCAGGGAAGGGATTGGGCTTGGCCTGGTTCCCTGACCGAGAATTGGATGGACATTATCAGTGGTATCCCTGATTCCTTTAGGCCTAATAACTCTCAAGCTGATACTTTGTGTTGGGTTGAGGACTCTAGTGGGGCTTTCTCTATTCGTAATGCTTGAGAGGCTCTTCGGTCCCAGCAGCCCCAGCGGTGAATTGGTTTAGGTCCGTTTGACATTCTAAAGCAATTTATAGACATGCTTTCATCTTCTGGCTGGCCATTAGGGGTGCTCTTTCTACTCAGGATAAGCTTCTTGTTTATGGCTTGATTCCGGCTATTCGTTGTGTGTTTAGTGGAGGGAGTTGTGAAAATGTCCCTCATCTCTTTTTTGATTGTTCTTATTCTTGCGAGGTTTGGTTTGCTCTTTTAAGGAACTGTAGATTACCTCTACGTGCTCGGAGCTGGGAGGCTACTATTCTTTGGTCTTACCATTTCCGCGGTCAGCAGCTTCTTAGATGGGTGGTACATATTATGCTGGGGGCTGTTGTCTATGCTATTTGGCGTGAGCGGAATGTTAAAATGCATGGCGAGTTACCTAAACATGTTACCGTGGTTGTTCGTTCCATTGTTAGAGATGTTTGTATTCGTCTTAATTCCTTATCCGGTGTGGTGCCTTCTCATACTAATATGTGGCTCCACCAGTCTTGGGGTTTATCTGATTCTATTTTTTTGTAATTCGCTTGTTTTGCCTTTTAGGGTGCTTGTCCCTCTTACTGTTGTTCTGGTGGATTACTTTTGGCTATACTGTATGACAGGGTTTGTGCTTAGCTTTTTATTGCTTTGCTGTGTTTTGAGTTTCGGTTAGTAGGGGGCTTGACCCTTGTCTGACCTTGTGATCTTCTCGCTGGGGTATGCCCCTTTGCTTTTGTTTTGTATCTTTAGTTAATATACTTACATTATCCAAAAAAAAAAAAAACTAATTTGCCAAGGGATACAGATATCACCACCACTAGTAAACTAGAAAAACGGCTCACCGCCAAGACCAATCTAAAGGAATATAGAAACACCACCCTCTCACCTAGCCAAGGATACAGAATCAAGGATAAAACTTACCACTCAAAGGAAATCCACCCAAGAGATACAAAGTTAGGAGAAATAAAACTCAAAGAATTCTAATTTTCATTAAAATTCATCAAAAGTTACAAAAATGACTTACATGAGACTTTAAATAGAAAAGCATGACTTGGAACAGCCCTCCAAGCATAGGAAACATAAAAGTTTACATCAGATAACAAGAAGAAATAAAACAAAAGTTGACTAAGAAACTTAGAAACTTAGAAACAAAGAAAAACTCTTCATTTCCCGAGATTCGTTGATGCTGACCACCAAAATGAATTCGGTCATAACTCTCTCTTGGATACTCTAAATGGCTTGCTTTAAAATACGAAAATGAAGTTAAAGCTTTCATCTTTCCAAAAACATGTGGCACGAATCATGAGTCCCTCCCAATCAAAAGATATGGCATTCGCGAACTGACCTTGATGTTTAGAAAACCTATTACGAGAATTTGAAACCCTTTTGTATCTTGAACCGAGGTTAAGCTATGGAACACTCCTATGTCATAAACTCACATAACTTGCACAAGCTCGAAAGACACATTAAACCCACCAAATTCACTTGAAAACAAGATCAAAAGATGAGGTAAAAGGGGATAAAAACATAACACATTCAGTCCGATCAGCATGTAATATTTAACCTCATTGGTCAGATCTTATTAAGGTTGTTTTGGATTCATCTTCTTGGTTGTTAGATTGTTTTGCCGCTCTCATGTCTGTGTGAATGTGTATATTTAAATTCGTGTTGATGATTAAACTTCCCTGTTCTTGGTCTTTGTCTATCCCATGAGAAAGAGAGGGAGTAATTTGGGTATTTTTTTTTCCTAAACTCTATGATATGGTTAGTGTTGATAACTTCCCTGTTCGTGTTGATAACTTTGGAATTTGGTACTCTTTTGACACTAACCCTAACCTGGTTGGCTTTAGTGATGCAGATTGGGCAGGATGCAGTGATGATCGAAAAAGCACAACTGGAGGATGCTTTTATCTTGGAAACAATCTTGTGTCCTGGTATAGCAAAAAGCAAAACTCTATCTCCTTGTCAACTGTAGAGGCAGAATACATTGCAGTAGGTAGTGGTTGTACACAACTTCTATGGATGAAACAAATGTTGGAGGATTATGGTTTGAAACAAGGTACTCTGACAATTTATTGTGACAATACCAGTGCTATAAATATTTCCAAAAATCCTGTTCAACACTCTAGGACTAAGCATATTGACATTCGACATCATTTCATTAGAGAATTAGTCGAAAGCAAAGTAGTGTCCTTAGAGCATGTGTCCACAGAAAATCAACTTGCTGATTTGTTTACCAAACCTTTGGATCATGCTAGGTTTCAGTCACTTAGTAAATCCATTGGTGTATGCTCTCTTCATTGATTGTGCCATGTCATTTGTAACATGTGTTGTTTATGTCTAAGAGTGGACTAGTGTCATATTTGTGTAAAATGATCTGTATCATTTATCTACTCTTAAATTCCTGACATTAGCCCTTCAGATCTTTGTTGCAATTGACAAAATGCCCATATTTGGACTTGTATAAGCAATTGTGTGAATGTTGTGTGTCTATTAAGCTCATCCAGTTTCTGAATGTCAAAAAATTTCTCATTGCTCTCAAATGTTTTTGAAAATAGTTTTCTTGTTGAGAAATGTATAATTGGATTAATAATGGCTTGGTAAACAAAAGCTTGGAAATGGCTATGCCCTCTGGAAGAGTGAAAGCTACCTCTACAATGTGCTTGAAACAATATCTTTATCTCCAAGTTAGAGGAGAAGGCTACCTCCTTAGGTGCAATGAAAGCCGCCAATGCCTTTGGAAATTAAAATTAAAGTTGAATTACAAGAAAAGGAAGAAAAGAAGCAAAAGAAAAAAAAAACAAATAGAGAGAGAGACGAGCTTGTGTTGAATGATAATGTAAAGCTGTTTTGTAGTTGATATCAAAATATTTCCTTCAAAAGCTTATTTTTGAAATTTTGCGACTTTCTTGAGACAGGATGATATATATTTATATATATATATATATATATATGTGCTTGCATGTATATTAGTCACTTATTGTGGGCAAATGTTAATCTGTTAATGAAGTGATGATTGTGTTTGTGTTTTTGAAGTTGAGATGGGACTTGATATTTGTTGTGGTGCATATTTGTGACTATTGGTTCCTTAAGGATATGACTCCCATGTTACTTGTGTATGGCATTCAGGGGGAGTTGGTTCGTGTATTTTCTTGTCTCTTGTGCGATTTTCCCATATCTTTGTCTACTGTGTTCTTCCTTTCCCTCTCCCGTGACAAAAAGGGGGAGAAGTTTGTATTGTTGTGTAGTACTCAGGGGGAGAATTTGAGGGGGGAGACACTTGTGTTTATCGTTTTGTGTCTGTTGTTAATGATTATGTTTATCTACAGGCGTTTATATGAACCGCACGGTGTCTACTAACGTCTTTTGTTTTGTGTTAGTGTGCTTTCTTTTGTTTCAGGTTCATCTTGTCCGGAAATGATCTCAAGCTTCAAGTTTTTAGTTTTAAGATCATTCATTGTAATTTTGTGAGGTTGTATTTGTGAGTTCAAACTTTGTATCATTTTGTATATTTGTGAGGTTTGAGGTTTTGTCACGGAATAGCCAAAGGGGGAGATTGTTAGGTCGAGTATTTTCTAGGTTGGCTAATTCCGTACAAAACACTCTTTGGTTGTAATTGTGTTTAGGAGCTTTCGTTGAAGGCATCAAGATCATCGATTCATTTGGTAAGTTGCTCTCAATCTCACAAAGGTTTTTAGGATCTCACACACTCACAACATATCATTCATTATGTTTCTAGGTATCTCATTCATCATTGACATGGTCTATGATGCATAGTTCATTGTATTGCATTCATATGTTATGTTTCTGCAGATGCATCCTATAGATGGTCTCATATCTCCACCTTCCTATCCGAATTTCAAAGTGTATTCTTCATGAAAGTTGTTGGTCTATGTGTTTACTTACTTCTATCAGGTTTTCAGAATTTTCTGGGCGGCACGTCGCTAGATAATAGCTAAACACCAGACATAGGTCAGTGCTGAAAAAACAGGGGAGACAGTTTTTGTGTGTCATGTATGTGGTCCAATATGGCACCCTTAATGTCCGAATTTTAAATGGTGTTCTTCATGAAAGTTGTTCATATATGTGTCTAATTTCTTCAGTTATTTTTTCAGAATTTTCTGGGTGGCGTTTCTCTAGATATTAGCTTGAAACCAAACATAGATCAGTGCAGAAAACTGCACCCGACCCATCATGTGCGTCCGACCCGTTTTGTGTGGCAACCCGACCCGTGGCTCTTCCTATATAAATGCCACTTCGTCTTTTTCATCAAGTATCCAGAAAGTAGAACCCTAGCAGCTTCCTCTCTTCATTCTCTCTCAAATCCAATCTCTCAAAACTCACCCAATCTCTCTTGTATGTCCATGGAATCAAACTAGAGACTTGTGGTAAGTGTTTTTCTTGTATGTTGAAATTGTTTTATGCTTCATATCATTTAAATATCTTTGTTGTTCTTGAATGAGAGTTAGCTATTGATTGGATATTGAAAGTCTGTGGTTTTTGTGTTTAATGCATGATAAGGGGTTTAGGAAGTTGAATTAGTACCTAGATAAGTTTATATTGTGATTTAGAGTGCATTTATCTTGCTTGAATGAATTGTACCTCTATCTCACATGTGTTTAGTGGATTGGTACTAATCTAGGTTGGATCAAGAGTGTTAGTTGTTGTTATAATAATTTACTTGTTGCTAGAATCACATTCATATAAATATGTTGGCTGCCTTGTAAAGTTTATGCATTGAATATGTTTGTTTTATGACTTGAAAGTGTTGAATTTGTTGCAAAATTTGTTAAGTGTTGAAATGTGTTTATGCTAAGTGTTATTTAAGTAGATTGTGTGCACTAGTTCACTTAGCATCATAGGTTGTATTGGTCATGCATCCTAATTGTATGTTCATGCATCATTGAACACTTAGACTATAATCCTTTGTGTTATTGGAAGAGCTTGTGTGACTTTGGTGAAGTCTTGTGAACAAGCTCAAGGTTTGCTTCTTGTGCAAAAGTTGTATTTGTGTGGAATTTCACTAGTTGGCTCTTGCGAGACGATAGGTGTAGGCTCACGCCAATAGGAGTGTGAATTCTAGGATAGCTTGAGGATATACGTATAGTCACCTAGTGGATCTTGGGAGATCATTAGGGAAAAGGCCTGCGGGTAGACTAGAGCGGGATAGTCCAAGAGGAGTGAGTCCTTGTAATTTCAACTTGAGGGTGTACTGCATTTATCACTAGTGGATTGTTCGTTAAGTGGCCAAGAGTGGTCCCGTGGTTTTTGATCCCTTGTTGGAAGGGGTTTTCCACGCTAAAATCCTTGTGTTGATTTTGTTTATCTCTTCCGCATTTGTTATGTGTTTATAATTGTTGAATTGATCTAATTAAATTGTTGGTAATCAAAAAATTGGGTAAAAACCTATTAACCCCCCCTCTAGGTTCATATAGACCGTTGCACTTAAACTTTCACTTTTTATAAACGCAATAGAAAGAATTAGGTTTTAAAATTTTTCCTTTGTTGAAAAATCTTCTAAAAAGAACAAGTAATTGTACATACGCGAAGAGAAATTTGATCTACAATATCTTTGATGCCTTTCTTGGTTTTTTGATTTCTTGATTCACTACCAAACCTTCCAAGCTATGATCCACGGTATGACAACACGCATGTGGGCACATCACAGATGAAGAGATGGAGATTATAGACAAGCGAAGAAGACAACTTCTTTGTCTCCTCTAGTGGCCAGCCGAACCTGCAGGGAAGAAGGACAAAAAAACATTATTTTTTTCTCTTTTGCCTTAGTGTTTGCCGCTCGTGTGTTTCTTGCCTAGGGTTTGCATCTTTCACTTATGTAATCTGTCTTTTATATCAGTCTCTAGGGTTTTGGTTTGACCAAGTCAAATAGGATTCTAAATCCATTTAATTTAGTCACCACTAGAGTTTGAACTCTTGACCTGTAGGGACTTTAAATAGTGTTATTATTTAATCCCTCCTTTTTTAATTTTTCAAGGTTTGAACTTGTAACCTCCTATTTAAAAATTAAAAAAATTAATAATTCTAAATTATTAATATTTATTTAACTATTAATAATTAATTCTTTTTGTTGGCTGTGATTCCGTAAGCAAACACATTTTTATGTAATTCTTAGTTAGTTTTGTTAAAGTATGATTTGAGCGTAATGAAGATTCGAAAAAATCATGCGAAGACGGAAAGCTTCTAAGAAGACTCAAGAACGTGCATAAAAGTAAGTTTCAAAGAAACGATACTCTTTAATTCTTGAGATCAGATAAGATTCACACACACACTTATAACATGTTCATGCATTTGCATCTGATTGCTAACATGTTGGTTTTAATGTTTGATAAGTGTTTGAGTCTTATTGTTTGGTTTTGTCTAGTTTTGGAATTAATTTCATATATTTTGTATTTTCGAAAACCTGACCTTTGGATGCTTCAATGGGCATAACTTTTTATCTAGAAATCCAATTGGTCTTTGATTTTTGGAATAAAACTAGACATCCATATCTTTCCAACGGTTTAAAGAACGAAAAAATCCAATTCCGTTTGATTAGAGTTCGCTTGGCTCAAAGTGGAGTCAAGTGCAATTGGAAACAGCTGAAACAGGGAATGGGGACAGCAGCTCCACGCTTCAGGCGTGGGTGCATGCCATTAATGTGGCTGTAGAGCATTAACCTTACGCCTTAGGCGTGAGGGGATTGCCCAGTCTGAACCCAAAGTGGGTTTTTATGTGTTTTGTGTTTTGTTAAGTTCCCTAAAATCTTTCAAACATGTTTTAATGATTCCTTGTCCATCAATGATTACTTTTATGGAATTTGAAAGCAAGAGAATCTCCTAATTAATAAGTCTTTTATTATAAGGAAAGATAATCTCTTTTTTATAGAAAAGTATTAATTACCTTCCTTGTTGAATTAGAAAGCCTAATTGGTCTTTATTTTCTACTACAATTAGAATTAGGGTTTCTATAAAGGAGGAGCTTATATTTTGATTTTTACTTAGGCCAAGTAAGTCTCTTTTACTAAGCCTCACTATTACTCTCTTCTATTCTTCATTGAATTATCTTATTTCTCTCACTTGTCTTTGTTTTTATGCTTCATTGTTTTCATGTTATTGTGAGAGAAGAAAGAGTTTTTTATATAGACTATCATTCTTTGCATTGAACGTAATTGCATAGTCTATTCGTAACATGTCCTTGATCATGGATGTTATTTGATTGTTCATATTTTATTGAGCACTTAGATTTGATCTCATAAATTGGGGGTTATTGTTTCTTTGACCTTACAAAAAGAGCATTAAGACTAGGAGCGCTTGGAGTCTTTAAGCAGCATCTATAGGGTTTTTTTTTTTTTTGGATAATGTAAGTATATTAACCAAAGAGACAAGACAAAACCAAAGGGGCATACCCCAGCGAGAACATCACAAGGTCAGACAAGGGACAGGCCCCCTACCAACCGAAACTCAAAACACAGCAAAGCAATAAAAAACTAAGCACAAATCCTGTCACAGGGTACAGCCAAAAGTAATTCACCAGAATAACAGCAAAAGGGACAAGCCTCTTAAAAGGCAAAATAAGCGAATTACAAAAAAATAGAATAAGATAAACCCCAAGATTGGTGGAGCCACCTATTAGTAGGAGAAGGCACCACACCAGATAAGGAATTAAGACGCATATAAACATCTCTAATAATGGAACAAACAACCACGGTAACAGGCTTAGGTAACTCGGCATGCATCCTAGCATTCCCCGCTCATGCCAAATAGAATAGACAGTAGCCGCAAGCATAATACACACCACCCACCCATGAAGCTGCCGACCGCGGAAATGGCAAGACCAAAGAATAGTAGCCTCCTGTAAAAAAGCAAACCAAACCTCGCAAGAATAAGAACAATAAAAAAAGAGATGAGGGACATCCTCAGAACTCCTTCCACAAAACACACAGCGAATAGCCAGAATCAAGCCATAAACAAGAACCTTATCCTGAGTAGAAAGAGCACCCCTAATGGCCAGCCAGAAGATGAAAGCATGTCTAGGAATTGCTTTAGAATGCCAAACGGACCAAAACCAATCCACCGCTGGCTGACGGGACCGCAGAGACTTCTAAGCATTATGAATAGAGAAAGCCCCACGAGAGTCCTTGACCCAACACAAAGTATCAGCTTGAGAGTTATTAGGCCTTAAGGAATCAGGGATACCACTAATAATGTCCATCCAATTCCCAGTCAGGGAACGAGGCCAAGCCTAATCCCTTCCTTGAATAACATCCGCCACCCTAGCATGAGAACCAAGACCAGAATCATAAATAATTTGCCGCCCAAACACCTCTACCAAAGGACCCAAAGGATGCCAATAATCAAACCAAAGGGAAATATGCTCCCCATTACCCACCCGAAACTGCATCAACCACCGCACAAGACACCGAAGGCCCGTAATTTTCCTCCAACTCCACGAGCAATCCCCAGGGCACCTAACCTCCCACTCATTCTTTCCCTTAAGCAAGACTAGATCTAACCCAAGACACCCAGACAGAAGACCTCAAATTGCTACAAACAGCCCACAAATGCTTACTTATGGCAAATTTATTCCAACACTCAACACTCTTAATACCCAGTCCACCCTCTTCCTTCAGTAAACACACCGAAGACCATGCAACCTTTGCCCGACTCTTACCTAAATTTGAACCCCTCCAAAGAAAACTACGCAAAGTAGTTTCAACCTTAATCACCACTAACTTAGGCAAGATAAAAATGGAGGACCAATACACATGGATAGAGAACAATACAGATTGAATGAGTTGAAGCCTCCATGCAAAAGAAAGAACCCTACTAGTCTAACTCTTAACTCTCGCTATAATCCTATCGACAAGAACCCTATAATCCATTGTCATAAGCTTAGTAGAAATCAGAGGAACCCCAAGATATCTGACAGGTAACACCCCTTCCTGAAAACCTAGAATCCCAAGCAACTCTTGCTTAATCTCAGAAGATACATCAGCCATAAAAAGATTGCTTTTGCTAGGATTAGGAATCAACCCAGAAAGAGCTTGGAATTGACCAAGAACAACATTAACTGTAGCAACTAACTCCCTCTCTGCCCTACAGAAAACCATAAGATCATTCGCAAAGCATAAATGTGAAATATCAATCTTCCCATATCAATCTTCAAATTGACCCTCATTCTCCATAATACACATCAACCCCGAGAAGACCTCTATAGCCAGTACAAAAAAGTAAGGGGACATAGGATCCCTCTACCTCAAACCTCGGCCACTGGCAAAGAAACCATTCAACTCGCCATTGATAGAAATAGAGAAACAAGGAGTAGAAATATACTAAAAAATCCAAGCTATCATTTGCTCCGGGAAGCTTAAAATTTGTAAAATAGCCACTAAGAAATCCCACCGCACAGAATCATAGGCTTTCATTAAATCTACCTTCAGTGCATACCTAGGATGACCCTCATCACGATGATAGTTCCATAACAATTCCTGCGACAGTAAGATATTATCACTAATCCTACTACCAGCAACGAAAGAAGAAAGGTATGGTTGACATTGGTGAAAAGGGTGAAGACTTGTTGAATGAGGTGGTGCATAGAGAGATAATAATGGTGATACGAACCTCGTCGATCGTATCAAGGTTGATGCCGAAGATCGTTCTAACCTCTAGATCGGATGGAAACCGCGACCCAACACCTATATCGAGATATGAACCTTGGTGTAAAGGAGAATGCCACAATTAAGGATGGAATACTCGATTGATAAGTCAAGGAGGAATGCCACAAAGAAATCTGATAAGTTCCAATTAGTTCTCAAAGAAGAAAAGAGAAAATTCTCTCAATTTTCATTCAAATCAAGTCTGCCATGTTACATCCATTCGGATCCTTATAAACTAAAACTCTAAAAGACAAAAAGGCTACACGCCTATCCTTAAAAAGGAAATAAGATAATTCGGCCATTAAGGCCTTACAAACAGAAAACAAAAATGGGCAATAATTGCCTTACAAATGGAAAAAAACTAAAGCAGGTAACTATTGACTTGCTTCCTATTTGGAAGGCTAAATTTGGAAACAAATCAGCCCTTTAATTTGGGAAGCCAATTAACTTTTTATTCTATGGAAACTAAAACAATTAAAAAGGAGACAAAATCAGCCGAAACTGAGTTTCCTTTAACCATTTGCCGCTCAGCACATGCCTAGCTTGTGCAACACTCCCAAGCCTTCTTTTATTCGGCCAAATCAATTGCCTTGATGACATTAATCAAGCCTTGGTCTTCATGTGGGATTTATCTTGGACTTTAATAATTCAGAATCAGCCCATGTGTCTTGAATTAGACCATTGAGTGCTTCTTTGAATCTCTTAGCCCTTGCTCTTATTATTGGCCCAACCGGACCATGCAATGGATCCCTTGGTGCAGCTCCCTTATTCTTATCATTCCCTCCCTCTTGGAAAGGATTTGTCCTCAAATCGTCACCTACATCGAAAGGAGATAAATAAGAAACATTAAAGTTTGCACTAACATTATACTCACTTAGAAGATCTAACTTGTAGGCATTGTCATTGATCCTTTCAATCACTTGAAATGGGCCATCTCCCCTTAGAAGTAGTTTAGAACGCTGCTGGATTGGAAACCGTTCCTTCCTCATATGCAACCACACCCAATCACCGGGTTCAAACACAACTTTCTTGCACCCTTTATTAGCTTGGTTGGCATATTGCTTAATTTTCCTCTCGATGTTTTGCCTAGTCTTTTCATGGATTTGCTTAACAAACTCAGCCTTTTTCTTCCCATCCAAGTTAACATGCACCATACACAATTTCAAAAGACGAAAAATAAGTTGTAGAATGCACACTCCTATTATAAGCAAACTCTAGATACGGCAAACAATCCTCCCATGTTTTCAAGTTTTTTTGTATTATAGCACGCAACAAGGCAGATAAAGTCCTATTAACTACTTCAGTTTGACCATTAGTTTGTGGATGACAAGTAGTAGAAAATAAAAGTTTAATTCCTAACTTGCCCCACAAAGTTTTCCAAAAGTAGCTTAAGAACTTAGCATCTCTATCCGAAACAATGGTTTTAGGCATACCATGCAATCTAACGATTTCTTTGAACAACAAATCAGCAATATATGATGCATCGCCCTTCGTTTTTAGAGAGAGAAAATGCTCTACTTTCTCTCTAGAATTTTTTTGAGTGTTCTTCTCATTTTTCTCTTCTCCCTTCATGTTTATTCTTCTCTTTTCTTGATGCTCACGAGTTCTTTGATTTCTCTTTAGTTAGGGTTTGTTTTGCTACTGTTTTCAAGTTTAATTTTCTTTTCTTGGTGATTTTATGAAAGATTCAGATTGTGGCATGTCTTCTAAGAGTGTTCCATCTGTTTTGGTGCACGATTCTGGTGTTATAAATGCCTCGGGACTGCTTGAAAACAAGAAGGATCACGGTTTGGATCAGAATATGGAGATTCAACGTATGGAGGCAAATTCGGGATCTAACTTGTCTTCAACAACTCCTTCTATTTTAGGGCTGATATATGGTGATATTAAGGATGTTTCTGGGTGTTGCGTGTCTTCAAAATTTGTTCCTTCGAATTTGCCTCATGGTATTGGTGCTGTAGAAGGAAGAAGTCCGAATTTGGGTGAGAATTGTTCAAAGGATGGTTGTCTTGCTACTGTTTCAGGATTGCAAGCTAATAAAACAACACATGATAGGCATGGAGCTGTTGGTTGTGCAAATGGGATTGAAGGCAAGCATGATGATGTTCTTCATGGGGTGTTGTATGATGAGGAAGATGAAAATCTGGTTTTGGGAGAAGGTAGAAATCTAGTTTTGGGTGAAAACTATGTGAAGGCTGGTTGTCTTTCAACTATTTCGGGATTGGACAAGAAGAAATGTGTGGTTGACATTGGTGAAAAGAGTGAAGACTTGTTGAATGAGATCATGTGCAATGGGCAAATAATTCAAAGGATGAATGATTCTCATGGACAAGTTTTTCAAAATAAGGTGGCTAGTATTGACATTAATAGCCAAAATTGTCAAGGGAAGGTGGTTGTTGATGACTTTCCTTCACTAAATAAAAGTAATCAGTAAGGAATGGGTGTGATAGAGCCAAAATCTGGTGCTTTCGGTGCAATTTCGAGTATTGGTAATTTTGGGCACAAAATTGGACCATTTCAACGCCTTCTTCCATGCATAATTATGGGCTGAAACCGTCTTATGCCAAGACTGTCCAAAATTCGTCTCCTATAGCTTGTGACAAGGTACAATCTATTAATTTTGAATCTTTACAATATTTTAAGCCTATAGTAGAAAATCGTAGAGGAATGGAGAACTTCTTTGATAAAGTATTTTATGGAGAAGCGACTTCCTTTCCCTGTAGTAAATTTGGTGGTTCATAAAATTTGGGGTAAGTTTGGCCTTAGAGAAGTTTTATCTCCGGAAAAGGGGTTCTTTATTTTCAAGTTTGATAGTATTAACCATGCATGTGAAGTTCTTGAAAAAGGTCCATGGCATATAGTGAATAAGTTGCTTGTTCTTAAAAGGTGGCAGCCGGGTTTATCCTTGTCTAAAGAAGAGTTACGTAATATTCCTTTATGGGTCAAACTTCATAAGTTACCTTTTAAATTTTGGACTACTAAGGGGTTGAGTTTTGTTGCTAGTGCTTTGGGAATTCCTTTGCATGCCGATCATATTACTTTGGCCAGGAAACATCTTAGCTTTGCTCGTGTGTGTGTTGAGGTTGATGCTTCGAAGGATATTATTAATGAGTTTGATATTCAATGTGGGAATGAGGAGTGGAAAACCATCCATGCAATTTATGAGTAGCTTCCGGCTAGGTGTCATGCTTGTAAGGTGTTTGGCCATGGGTCAGGAAATTGTATGCAAAATGCTCAAGTTTTTGGGGGGTGATGAAGGTTTGGAAATGAGTAACAAAGAGGATGTGGTCTTGAAAGCAGATAAGAGTGTTGATCATGGTATGAAGGAAAAATGTGTAGGGATTTCTTTACCTAAGAAGTCTACTTGGGTTGAGGTGAAAAGGAAGAACAAAGATAAAAAGGTTGGTTTGGCTAGTTTAGATGATAAACTTGTGAATTGTGCTGATGGGGCTGCTTTTGCTCCGGGTTTAGTAGATGACCTAGATTTAGTTTCTTTGAAGACTCGTGAGGATGATCTTGATTTGGAAGATGGGGAAGTGGGTACTCCTTTGGCAATTTTGGATACTGGTTGTGATGTAGGGATTGTTCATTGTAATGATAGAACTACTACATGTGTTGATGATGGGGACGTTCTTAGTGATGATGGGGATGCTCTTTGTGATAATGACGAGATTGGTCATGGTAAGAATGGTGTCGATTCAAGTCCTCCACGGAATACTTTGGCTTCTAAGGCTAAGGATTCTTTGGAAAAGAAGAAGAAAAAGAAAGGTTCTAGTAGTAAGGGTAAGAAGAATAAGAAGCATTCCTCCCTTAGGGGGGGTAAGTGGAGATAGTGTAGTTGTGGGTGTGTTCTTCTTATCTTCTTATCTTTTGTATTTTTGATGATTTTTGGATGCTGGAATATTAGGGGTATTAATGACCCTCTGAAGCAACGAGAGGTTAGGTGTTTGATTAAAGATGAGAAATTGTCTTTGTGTGGTTTAGTGGAAACGAAAGTTCTAAAGAAAAATAAAGATTTTATTGTTAGGACCATTAACCAGTCTTGGAAGGTAGAGTGCTTATAATTCTTCTTCTTTGGGGAGGATTTGGCTTTGTTGGAATCCTTTTGATGTTTCTGTTTTGGTTATCGATTTTTCTGAGCAAATTATTCATTGCAAAGTTTCTGCTGTTAATTCTACTTGGGAGTGTGTAATTTCGATTGTGTACGGTGATAATTGTAATGTGCGTAGGGAGGCGTTATGGGCAGATTTAGTAGCGCGTGAGGAGGAATGGGAGAATAGTGACTGGCTTGTGATGGGTGACTTTAATGCTATTAAGTCTTCGGTTGAGAGTGTTGGAGGCTCCACTTCTTGGGGCCGCAATGGAAAGATGACTTTTCTAATTGTTTAGCTAATTCCGGGCTGGATGATCTATGATTTAATGGGTGTTTCTATACTTGGTCTAATCATCGTACGGTTGATCCTATTCTTCGGAAGTTAGATCGAGCTTTGGTAAATTTGAAGTGGGATATTTCTTTTCGAGGTTCAGAGGCACATTTTCTTCCTTCTAGTGTTTTGGATCACTCTCTAATGGTTGTTAAGATCGTGGACCTTCCTCAAAGATGGGTGCCCTTTAAGTTTTTTTACTTCTAGGCTGATCATTCGGAATTCTTATCTTTGGTGGCTCGGGTTTGGGAGGACAGGGTGAATGGTTCTCCTGTGTTTCAACTTTGTAAGAAGGTTAAAAGATTGAAAGTGGAGCTTAAGAAACTTAGTAGGGAGTGTTTTTCTGATTTGTCTTCTCGGGTACAGCAAGCTAAGCATGGTTTGGAGTCTATTCAGAGGGATATTCAGAGACAGCCTTTGAATGCTTCTTTACATAAAGAGGAGTCTCGGTTGGTAAAGTTTTTTGGTAATTTGAGTCGAGATGAGGAGAGTTTTTTTAGGCAAAAGTCCCGAGTTCAGTGGATTAATTTGGGAGATAAGAACTCAAAGTTCTTTTTTCGGTCGATGAGACAGAGATTTAGTAGGAGTAAGGTGTTATCCCTTTCTGATGCGTATGGTAATAGTGTGGAGGAGCCTAGTGAAGTTAAGTCTATGGTGGTGAACTTCTTTGAGATGCTGCTTAGACAGCCAGGAGGGTGCCCTATACTTGACCATGACTTGATGAGGCGAGCTCTCACTAAGCGTATTTCTGGTGATCAGTGTGCTGCCTTGGGTAGAGAGGTTAGCGACGATGAAATTAAGGAGGTTTTGTTCTCTTTAAAAGATAACAAAGCTCCTGGTCCTGATGGGTACAATGCTACTTTCTTCAAGAAAGCTTGGTCTGTTGTTGGTGATGATGTTCTTCATGCTATTCGTTCGTTTTTTAGCTTCGGGAGATTGCTCAAGCAAGTGAATGCTATGGTGGTTGCGCTTATTCCTAAGGTTCCCAATCCTTCTAAAGTTAGGGATTTTAGACCTATTTCGTGTTGTAACATATCTACAAATGCATTGCCAAAATTATTGCGAATCGTGTTCAGATGGTGCTGCCTGATGTTGTTAGTCCTTTTAAGTCGGCCTTCGTTGCTGGTAGGAGGGTTAGTGATAATATCTTACTGTCGTAGGAATTATTAAGGAACTATCAACGTGATGGGGGTCATCCTAGGTGTGCGCTGAAGGTAGATTTAATGAAAGCCTATGATTCTCTGCGGTGGGATTTCTTAGTGGCTATTTTACAGATTTTAGGCTTCCCGGAGCAGATGATAGCTTGGATTTCTAAGTGTATTTCTACTCTCCGTTTCTCTATTTCTATAATGGCGAGTTGAATGGTTTCTTTGCTAGTGGCCGAGGTTTGAGGCAGGGGGATCCTATGTCCCCTTATTTATTTGTGCTGGTTATATAGGTATTCTCGGGTTTGATGCATAGGAGGGTCAGTTTGCTTACCATTGGCGGTGTGGGAAGATTGGTATTTCGCATTTATACTTTGCGGATAATCTTATGGTTTTCTGTAGGGCAGAGAGGGAGTCAGTTGCTGCGATTAATGTTGTTCTTGGTCAGTTCCATGCTCTTTCTAGGTTGATTCCTAATCCTAGCAAGAGCAATTTTTTTGTGGCTGGTGTGTCTTCTAAGATTAAGCAAGAGTTGCTTGGGATTCTAGGTTTTCAAGAAGGGGTATTACCTGTCAAATATCTTGGGGTTCCTCTGATTTCTACTAAGCTTATAGCAGTGGATTGTAGGGTTCTTGTCGATAAGATTGTAGCGAGAGTTAAGAGTTGGGCTAGTAGAGTTCTTTCTTTTACAGGGAGGCTTCAGCTCATTCAATCTGTATTGTTCTCTATCCAAGTGTATTGATCCTCCATTTTTATCTTGCCTAAGTCAGTGGTAATAAAGGTTGAAGCTACTTTGCGTAGTTTTCTTTGGAGGGGATCAGATTTAGGTAAAAGTGCGGCAAAGGTTGTGTGGTTTTCGGTATGTTTACCGAAGGAAGAGGGTGGACTGGGTATTAAGAGTGTAGAGTGTTGGAATAAATCTGCCATAAGTAAGCATTTGTGGGCTGTCTGTAGCAATTTGAGGTCTTCTGTCTGGGTGTCGTGGGTTAGATCTACTTTGCTTAAAGGAAAGAATGTGTGGGAGGTTAGGTGCCCTGGGGATTGCTCGTGGAGTTGGAGGAAAATTCTGGACCTTTGGTGTCTTGTGCGGCGGTTGATGCAGTTTTGGGTAGGTAATGGGGAGGATATTTCCCTTTGGTTTGATTATTGGCATCCGTTGGGTCCTTTGCTGGAGGTGTTTGGGCGACATATTTTTTATGATTCTGGTCATGGTCTTCATACTAGGGTGGCGAATGTTATTCAGGGGAGGGATTGGGCTTGGCCACATTCCCTGACCGGGAATTGGATGGACATTATCAGTGGTATCCCTGATTCCTTCAGGCCTAATAACTCTCAAGCTGATACTTTGTGTTTGGTTGAGGACTTTCATGGGGTTTTCTCCATTCGTAATGCTTGGGAGGCTCTTTGGTCCCGGCAGCCAGCAGTGGATTGGTTTAGGTCCGTTTGGCATTCTAAAGCAATTCCTAGACATGCTTTCATCTTCTGGCTGGCCATTAGGGGTGCTCTTTCTACTCAGGATAAGCTTTTTGTTTATGGCTTGATTCCGGCTATTCGTTGTGTGTTTTGTGGAGGGAGTTGTGAGGATGTCCCTCATCTTTTTTTTTATTATTCTTATTCTTGTGAGGTTTAATTTGCTCTTTTAAGGAAGTGCAGATTACCTCTGCGTGCTTGGAGTTGGGAGGCTACTATTCTTTGGTCTTGCCATTTTCGCGGTCGGCAACTTCGTAGGTGGGTGGGGCGTATTATGCTTGTTGCTGCTGTCTATGCTATTTGGCGTGAGCGGAATGCTAAGATGCATGGCGAGTTACTTAAACCAGTTACCATGGTTGTTCGCTTCATTGTTAGAGATGTTTGTATGTGTCTTAATTCCTTATCTGGTGTGGTTCCTTCTCCTGCTAATAGATGGCTCCACCAGTCTTGGGGTTTATCTAATTCTATTTTTTTGTAATTCGCTTGTTTTGCCTTTTAGGGGGCTCGTCCCTTTTACTGTCGTTCTGGTATATTACTTTTTGCTGTACCCTATAACAGGGTTTGTGCTTAACTTTTTATTGCTTTGCTGTGTTTTGCGCTTCAGTTGGTAGGGCCCTTATCTGACCTTGTGATTTTCTCGCTCGGGTATGCCCTTTTACTTTTGTTTTGTCTCTTTGGTTAATATACTTATATTATAAAATATATATATATATATATATATATATATATATATATGGAGTTAATTACACTCAACCTCCCTGAGGTTTGGCTAATTACATTCGGAATCAAAGTTTGCATTAATGAACACTAACCTCCCCTCACGTTAACGTTGACCGTTAAAATGACCGTTGACTTTTTCCAAATTTTTTAAATGACCAAAATACCCCTCTAACAAATTTTTTACTGTTCATAAAACAAAATTAATGGTGGAGATCCAGATTGGATCTCCACCAAGAAAAAAAAAAAAAAAAATTTTTTTGAAGTTCATCTTCGTTCTTCGAAGATGAAGTTCATCTTCGAAGAACCACGAACCCTCTGGGTTCGAGATTGAACCCAGAGGGTTCGAAGATCGAACCTTTCTGGGTTCGATCTCGAACCCAGAAGGGTTCGAAGATCGAAACCCTTCTGGGTTCGTGTCTTCGAACCCTTCTGGGTTCGAGATCGAACCCAGAGGGTTCGATCTTCGAACCCTCTGCGTTCCACGAACCCAGAAGGGTTCGTATCTTCGAACCCTTCTGGGTTCGAGATCGAACCCTCTTGGTTCCACGAACCCAGAGGGTTCGAAACCCAGGAGGGTTCGATCTTCGAACCCTTCTGGGTTCGTGGAACCCAGAGGGTTCGAGATCGAACCCAGAAGGGTTCGAAGATACGAACCCTTCTGGGTTCGTGGAACCCAGAGGGTTCGAAGATCGAACCCTCTGGGTTCGAGATCGAACCCAGAAGGGTTCAAAGACATGAACCCTTCTGGGTTCGAAGACACGAACCCAGAAGGGTTCGATCTTCGAACCCTTCTGGGTTCGATCTTCGAACCCTCTGGGATCGATCTCGAACCCAGAGGGTTCGTCGTTCTTCGAAGATGAACTTCGAAGATGAAGTTCATCTTCGAAGAACGAAGATGAACTTCAAAAATTTTTTTTTTTTTTCTTGGTGGAGATCCAATTTGGATCTCCACCATTAATTTTGTTTTTATGAACAGTAAAAAAATTTGTTAGAGGGGTATTTTGGTCATTTAAAAAATTTGGAAAAAGTCAACGGTCATTTTAACGGTCAACGTTAACGTGAGGGGAGGTTAGTGTTCATTAATGCAAACTTTGATTCCGAATGTAATTAGCCAAACCTCAGGGAGGTTGAGTGTAATTAACTCATATATATGTGATGCATCATCAGTTTTATGACAAGGAATGAAATGTGCCATTTTAGAAAATCTATCAACAACCACATATATAGAATCCATACCCCTCTTTGACCTAGGCAAACCCAGCACAAAATCTATAGAAATATCAATCCAAGGTCCACTAGGTATAGGCATAGGAGTATACAAACCACGTGGCTTAACCCTAGACTTAGCTTGTCTACACGTAATGCATTTCTCACAAATTCTTTCTACATCACGTTTCATATGAGTGATCGGTCATTTATTTTCATATAATTACGATCCTTAAACCGTATCTTTTAATTGCATTCTTGAGTATTTTTGGTGCTTTTGATGTGTTTGTTAAGTGTTTGTAGGTTTTAGGTGTTTCTCTCGGAACCGCGCGAAGTTTGGAATTTTTGGTCCAAAACCGTGATTTTCTGGCAGGGAGCGTCGCGATCTGTCCGTCGCGATCAACGGTCGTGCTGTGCTGATCGCGGTGGAAAATGTGGATCCAGGCAAAGAGCAGCGCGACCGTTCACCGCCACCACAGGTCGCGATGAGGTGGTCGCGGTGAGAGTAAGTTCCTTGGCAGAGAGCATGGCGAGCAGCCCATGATCGCGGTGATGGGATCGCGCTGAATGATGAGGCCTTGGCAGTGAGCGCCGCGATCAAGCTAGCGCGGCCTCAGCTCGCGGTGCAGCTCGCGATGAAATAGTCCAAGCAATCCAGTGAGCACCGCGACCAAGCCAGCGCGACCACAGGTCGCGGTGGTGATCGCGGCGAGGTTTTTCCAGCAAACCCTAAATGCTTCTATAAATAGAAAGTGAGGAGAGAGAAAGGGGATCTCGAAATTTTGAGAAACAAGACAAGAAAGAAAGAGAGAAGGAGGAAGAAGAAGAGAGAAGAGGGTCTAGGAAGCTAGCCATTGGATCGATTCTTCGGACGTCTTCAATCGCTCTACGGATTCGGATTCATGCACGGAAAAGCTCTACCAATTTGGTTTCGACGAGAGTCAACCCCCATTTAGTTTTTCTATCACAATCTTTCCTTTAATCTTGTATTATTCATGTTGTTCTTGATATATATTATTATGTATTTTTGTTTTCTAGTGATGAACTAATTTATTACACTAGGGATGATGATGGAACTTGCTATGACTTTTGATTGAGATTGATGAATGTTGGATGAATTGAGTTTTATGATTGAGTGTTGATTTAGTATTTAATTGATTGTATATTGATTGATCACCAATATTCGATATCTTGTTGTGGTGGATTAAGTACCGAAAGAAGACGCCCACCACGTGTTCGATAAATTGCCACAATGACCTAGAAACCAAATAGAGATATATTGGTGTAGGTTATTTGATCTAAATATGTTTCCATATTTAATGCATTCTCGTATATTGAGTATCCATCGAGAGATAGGGTGTTAGTATGTGTTGAATAGGTTCGATTTACCTCGAGAGAGGATTTCGGATAAATTGTTAACATGATCATCAATCATCAACTTAGACATCCATACATGATTATCTTATATCATTAGGATTAGTAAGTGAAATCGGATTCCCTAGTTCCCATCTCCATTGATAAAAAGATATTTTAATTTCAAGTTTTCATTCATTTAGAATATAAATCACAAATCACAATCTTTGAATTGATCATCTAGATAGTATTAAGCTTGGTAAATTTCAGTACTCAATTTCTAAACATCCTCGTGGGAACGATATTCGGACTTCACAAATCTATATTACTTGAGCCGACCCCGTATACTTGCGGGTACACAAAAGGCGTGTCAAATTTTTGGCGCCGTTGCCGGGGACGGTTTAGTCATAATTGATATTAATACCAACTTAGTCTAGTACTAATCTGGATATTTTCTTTATTTTCTTCAATTTCTTGTTACATTTGTTTTCTTATTTGTGTGATTCTTTTTGTGTGCAGGAATTTTTATCTTTGTATGAGACAAACAAGTCGTAGTAGTAGTTTAGAGTCTCTCGAAACCCTTGATCCAGAAATCGAGCGAACACTTATTCAAAGAGTGAGGCAAGTGCGACAACAAGTTACAATGGAAGACCATGCACAGCAGCAAAATGAGCAGCAACAAGCACCTCCAGAAATTGCCAAGGCATTGAGAGATTATGCCATTCCTACCATGGTAGGAAATCAGTCGAGCATTCGACGACCTCCAGTTGCGGCTAACAACTTTGAAATCAAGCCTGCAATCATTCAAATGATACAAAATACTGTTCAATTTGGGGGTATGCCAATTGAAGACCCAAATAGCCACCTGGAGCAATTTCTGGAAATATGCGACACCTTCAAACAAAATGGGGTGTCTGACGATGCAGTTCGGCTGCGGATATTTCCCTTTTCATTAAAGGACAGAGCTAAATTATGGTTGAATTCATTGCCACCGAACACTTTCACTACATGGGAAAGCCTAGCTCAAGCTTTCCTTACCAAGTATTTTCCACCAGGGAAAACTGCAAAGCTTAGAAATGATATCGCTCTATTCGCCCAAATGGAGACAGAATCGTTATATGAAGTCTGGGAGAGATACAAAGATACTTTGAGAAAGTGTCCGCATCACGGCTTACCCGATTGGATTGTAGTGCTGACATTCTACAATGGGCTCACACTACAAAACCGATGCATGCTAGACGCAGCCGCTCAAGGTGCTTTAATGAGCAAACCAGCTGACGTAGCTCATCAATTAATTGAGGAAATGTCAACAAATAGCTATATGTGGGCATATGAGAGAGCATGTCCCAAGAGAGCAGTTGGGTCAGCTACAGCTTATGAGGTTGACGAAATCACATCACTTAAAGCACAAGTTGCTTCTTTGTCGAGCCAAGTCAACAAATGGAATGTAAATTCCATACAGTCAGCAACTCCTGAATGTGACAACTGTGGAGGACCACATGGCAGTGCTGAGTGCACAATGGGTAATTCTTCTTTTGCAGGTACAAGCAGTGCTGAATAGGTACAATATGTACAAAACTTCAGCAAGCCATACAACAACCCATACTCAAGCACTTACAATCCTGGATGGAGAAATCACCCAAATTTCTCATGGAGAGATAATCAACAGAACAACAATGCGAAACCCGGTTCGCCTGGTTTTCAGAATCAAGGAAATGTCCATCCAAATCAAGGAACAAATCAGCAAGAAAGGAAACCAGCCCTAGAAGACATGCTGGTTAAATTCATGTCAAAAATTGACTCCAGAATGAATGGACAAGACGCAGCAATGAAAAAGATGGATGGCAAGATTGACCATGTGGCGCAGCAAAATCAAGCTGCCATTCAGAAGCTTGAGGTACAGATTGGCCAGATAGCTAGAGAGACAAAAAACAGAGCTCATGGCACATTACCAAGCAACACTGAAGTCAATCCCAAGGAGCATTTTAAAGCAATCACTTTGAGGAGTGGAAAAGAAATAGAAAATACTGCAGGAAGAGACCACTCTCAACAAGAAGCTGAAGCAAATGAAACAAGCATTGAATCACCTTCCACACCACCAGTTCGTCACAATGAAAAGAGTGATGAACCACTCCCGCCTGTCCAAGTAGTCAAGGCATATGTGCCACCTGTACCTTTTCCGCAAAGACTACAGAAGCACAAAGAAGATAAGAATTTTGCTAAATTTCTTGAAATTTTTAAGAAACTTCATATTAACATTCCTTTTGCAGAGGCTTTAGCTCAGATGCCATCATATGTGAAGTTCTTGAAAGAAATTCTATCCAAGAAAAGACGGCTTGAAGATCATGAAACCGTCGCCTTGACTGAGGAATGCAGTGCCATCATTCAGAACAAATTACCTCAGAAATTAAAAGATCCAGGGAGTTTTACTATTCCTTGCACTATTGGGAGTTCTGAATTTGTTAAAGCTTTGTGCGATCTAGGTGCTAGCATTAATTTGATGCATTTTTCTATTTTCAGGAAACTCGGCTTGGGCGAAGTGAAGCCAACAAGTGTAACACTCCAATTGGCAGACCGTTCTGTCAAATACCCCTACGGATTGATAGAAGATGTGCTAGTCAAGGTGGACAAATTATACTTCCCTGTGGATTTCATTATGTTAGAGATGGAGGAAGATAGAGATATTCCTCTCATTTTGGGGAGACCATTCTTAGCAACCGGAGGAGCACTAATAGATGTGCAGCAAGGGAAGTTGACACTACGCGTGGGTGAGGAAGAGGCAGTCTTCAACGTGTTCAAGGCCACAAAATTTGTAACTACTGCAAACACTTGCCTGAGAGTTGATGCAATTGACTCTTTAGTTGAAGAAACCTTTGAGAAGAGCATTCCTGAAGAGCCATTGGAAGCTTGTTTAGCTCATGGAGAGATAAAAGAAGAAGGAAATGATAGCATAGCTGAGTATGCTTTCCGTCTTAATTCAGCACCCCCTATGCCATACGGAGGCAGGAGATATGTTGAAGACTTAGGCCATGGGAAGCCTAAAATACTACCTTCAATCGAGAAGCCTCCTCAACTCGAATTGAAGCAGTTACCTGAGCATTTGAGGTACGCTTATTTGGGGGAATCTAACTCCCTCCCAGTAATAATTTCAGCTACCTTAAATGAAACAGAGGAGGAGAAACTTCTGGGAGTGCTACGGTAGCACAAGTCCGCATTGGGGTGGACTATCTCTGACATAAAGGGAATCAGCCCTACCATGTGCATGCACAAGATCTTGATGGAGGAGAATTTCAAGACTTCAATAGAACATCAACGCAGGCTGAATCCGATTATGAAAGAGGTAGTCAGAGCAGAGATTTTTAAATTGCTAGATGCTGGAATCATATACCCTATCTCAGATAGTTCATGGGTGAGTCCGGTGCAAGTGGTGCCAAAGAAAGGGGGGATCACGGTAGTGAGAAATGAAAACAATGAATTAATCCCCACCAGAACAGTCACAGGTTGGAGAGTGTGCATTGATTATAGGAAGCTAAACACTGCTACAAGAAAAGATCACTTTCCGCTTCCATTTATTGATCAAATGTTAGAAAGACTGGCAGGGCACGCGTACTATTGTTTCCTAGACGGATACTCAGGATACAATCAGATACCTGTTGCACCTGAAGATCAAGAGAAGACAACCTTCACTTGCCCTTATGGTACCTTCGCCTACAGAAGAATGCCCTTTGGCCTTTGTAATGCCCCAGCGACCTTTCAGCGATGTATGATGGCTATCTTTTCTGATATGGTCGAGCGTTTCATTGAAATATTCATGGATGATTTTTCTGTGTTTGGTTCGTCTTTTGATGTGTGTTTGGCCAACTTGGCCTTAGTGCTTAAAAGATGTGAAGAGACGAATCTAGTACTGAATTGGGAGAAATGTCACTTCATGGTGAAGGAAGGCATTGTCTTGGGCCATAGAATCTCATCAACAGGGATTGAGGTGGACAGGGCGAAAATAGAAGTTATTGAAAAATTACCACCGCCCACCTCAGTAAGAGGAGTCCGCAGTTTTTTGGGACACGCCGGTTTCTATCGCCGGCTCATAAAAGACTTCTCCAAGATCATCAAGCCCCTCTGCAATCTATTGTCAAAAGAGGTAACATTTGAGTTCATAGAAGAATGCCATAGTGCATTCCAGAAGCTAAAAAAGGAGCTCACCTCCGCACCGATTATCACAGCCCCTAATTGGGAGTTACCCTTCGAATTAATGTGCGATGCGAGTGATTTTACTGTGGGGGCAGTATTGAGTCAGAGAATAGACAAACGCCTTCATGTTGTCTATTATGCTAGTCGAACTTTGATAGATGCTCAAATCAACTATGCCACCACAGAAAAAGAGCTATTGGCAATTGTGTTTGCTTTCGAAAAATTCAGGTCATATTTGGTGGGGGCTAAAATAATTGTATACACTGATCATTCTGCGATCAAGTATCTCATGTCAAGGAAGGATGCCAAGCCAAGACTCATTCGATGGGTCTTACTCCTGCAAGAGTTCGACCTAGAGATCAAGGACAAGAAGGGAACAGAAAACTTGGTGGCAGACCATCTTTCTCGACTAGAACGCAGCTGCAACGAAGAGAAGGTAAGTATTCCTATCGATGATTCATTTCCTGATGAGCAACTCTTTGTTTTGCAGGCTCTTATGACCCCATGGTATGCTGACTTTGTAAACTATTTGGTGAGCGAGATCATTCCACCAGACTTGACCTATCATAAACGGAGGAAGTTCTTTGCCGACGTGAAATACTACATGTGGGAGGAACCATACTTGTTCAAGTATTGTTCAGATGGCATTATCAGGCGTTGTGTGCCAGAAACGAAAATCAGAGATGGCATTAGCATTTGATATCTTTCATGAGATCCTTTGTTAAATCTGTGCGTTCTGTCTAAATAGTGATGCATACGTCGCATTTTGAAATTATTTGCTCATAAATTCCAGTCGTATGCAATTGAAGGTGTGATTACCTAGGTTCTGTGTGTCATTGAGTGAAATCTGGTGAGACTAGAGTCGAGGCGAATTATATCAGCAGTTTATTGATATGGAGATATCACGATTATCAATGCATTGTATGTCAGTTTCCTGTATGAGATAGGGTGTATAGGCTTATCGGCAACATTTTAGATTTTTGATTATTGTGCTACTCTTATGCCTTTGCATGTGCGTTTATGTTTGATTTGATGTGTAGCTATGTGTGTGATTAGCTTAGAACATTTGTGGGTATCGTAGCTGGTAAACCCTCACGAGACTTTAACTCGTCCACTAGGGCCACCTAGGGGTTTAAAGGCTTGTGGCACGTGCTAAGTGCCATCGTTGCATCCTACGAAAATGGATATAGCTTAGTTCATTTTTTATTCTTAGTTCTAGCTTTCTTTGTTTTTGTTTTTTGTTGTGGTGTGTTCCGATTTGCTTGAGGACAAGCAAAAGATAAGTTTGGGGGTATTTGATCGGTCATTTATTTTCATATAATTACGATCCTTAAACCGTATCTTTTAATTGCATTCTTGAGTATTTTTGGTGCTTTTGATGTGTTTGTTAAGTGTTTGTAGGTTTTAGGTGTTTCTCTCGGAACCGCGCGAAGTTTGGAATTTTTGGTCCAAAACCGTGATTTTCTGGCAGGGAGCGTCGCGATCTGTCCGTCGCGATCTACGGTCGCGCTGTGCTGATCGCGATGGAAAATGTGGATCTAGGCAGAGAGCAGCGTGACCGCTTACCGCGACCACAGGTCGCGATGAGGTGGTCGCGGTGAGAGTAAGTTCCTTGGCAGAGAGCATGGCGAGCAGCCCATGATCGCGGTGATGGGATCGCGCTGAATGATGAGGCTTTCGCAGTGAGCGCCGCGATCAAGCTAGCGCGACCTCAGCTCGCGGTGCAGCTCGCGATGAAACAGTCCAAGCAATCCAGTGAGCACCGCGACCAAGCCAGCGCGACCACAGGTCGCGGTGGTGATCGCGGTGAGGTTTTTCCAGCAAACCCTAAATGCTTCTATAAATAGAAAGTGAGGAGAGAGAAAGGGGATCTCGGAATTTTGAGAAACAAGATAAGAAAGAGAGAGAGAAGGAGGAAGAAGAAGAGAGAAGAGGGTCTAGGAAGCTAGCCATTGGATCGATTCTTCGGACGTCTTCAATCGCTCTACGGATTCGGATTCGTGCACAGAAAAGCTCTACCAATTCGGTTTTGACGAGAGTCAACCCCCATTGAGTTTTTCTATCACAATCTTTCCTTTAATCTTGTATTATTCATGTTGTTCTTGATATATATTATTATGTATTTTTGTTTTCTAGTGATGAACTAATTTATTACACTAGGGATGATGATGGAACTTGCTATGACTTTTGATTGAGATTGATGAATGTTGGATGAATTGAGTTTTATGATTGAGTGTTGATTTAATATTTAATTGATTGTATATTGATTGATCACCAATATTCGATATCTTGTTGTGGTGGATTAAGTACCGAAAGGAGACGCCCACCACGTGTTCGATAAATTGCCACAATGACCTAGAAACCAAATAGAGATATATTGGTGTAGGTTATTTGATCTAAATATGTTTCCATATTTAATGCATTCTCGTATATTGAGCATCCATCGAGAGATAGGGTGTTAGTATGTGTTGAATAGGTTCGATTTACCTCGAGAGAGGATTTCGGATAAATTGTTAACATGATCATCAATCATCAACTTAGACATCCATACATGATTATCTTATATCATTAGAATTAGTAAGTGAAATCGGATTCCCTAGTTCCCATCTCCATTGATAAAAAGATATTTTAATTTCAAGTTTTCATTCATTTAGAATATAAATCACAAATCACAATCTTTGAATTGATCATCTAGATAGTATTAAGCTTGGTAAATTTCAGTACTCAATTTCTAAACGTCCTCGTGGGAACGATATTCGGACTTCACAAATTTATATTACTTGAGCCAACCCCGTATACTTGCGGGTACACAAAAGGCGTGTCAATGAGGCCAAAAAAAATGTTCATGCAAAACATCTAGTGTCTTGGCTATACCAAAATGCCCCATCAAACCTCCCTCATGAGCTTCCTTAACAAGCAATTCACGCAAAGAACTCTTAGGCACACATAATTTAGTTTCTCTAAATAAAAATCTATCGTGCCTATAAAACTTGCCAAATGCAACCTTTTCACATGCATTGAATACATTGCCAAAATCAACATCTTCCACATACAATTCTTTAATGTAGTCAAAACCAAATAATCTAGCATCCAAAGTAGAAAGTAAAACGTACCTTCTAGACAAAGCATCAGCGACTACGTTTTCCTTACCTTTTTTGTACTTGATCACATATGGAGCTTATTTAGCTTGTGTTGCCCCTTTAAATACTTCAAGGACTCATGATCCATGTGAATCACAAATTCTTTCGGCCAAAGGTAGTGTTGCCAAGTTTCCAATGCCCTAACCAAAGTATACATCTCCTTGTCATAGGTAAGATAATTCAAGGCTGCTCCACTTATTTTCTAACTAAAAAATGCAATGAGACGTCCTTCTTGCATTAGAACAGCTCCAATACCTATTCCTGAAGCATCACACTCAATCTCAAAAGCTTTAACAAAGTCAGGCAAAGCAAACAAAGGTGCATTAGTTAATTTTTCCTTAATCAAATTAAATGCCCTTTCTTCTTCGTTACCCCACTTAAAACCCACATTCTTTTTGATAACTTCAGTTAAAGGTGCAGTTAGACTACTAAACTCTTTCATAAATCTCCTATAGAAACTAGCCAACCCATGAAAACTTCCCACTTGTCCCACATTTGTAGGTTTCGGCCACTCCTTAATTGCCTTAACCTTTTCTTCATCAACCCCAATTCCCTTAGCACTAACAACAAAGCCCAGAAATACAAGCTTATCCGTACAAAAGGTATACTTTTTTAAATTAGCAAACAACTTTTCTGCTCTTAAAACACCTAAAATAAGTTTTAAATGTTCAACATGCTCATCCAAGTTTTTGCTATAAATCAGAATGTCATCAAAATAAACAACCACAAATTTTCCAATAAAAGCACGCAAAACATGGTTCATTAATCTCATGAAAGTACTTGGTGCATTAGTTAACCCAAAAGGCATAACTAACCACTCATATAAACCATATTTTGTTTTGAAAGCAGTTTTCCACTCATCACCTTCTTTCATCCTAATTTGATGATATCCACTTTTAATATCAATTTTAGTGAAAACAATAGAGCCATATAATTCATCAAGCATATAATCTAATCTAGGAATAGGATGTCGATACTTTACAGTGATATTGTTGATGGCACGACAATCAACACACACCCTCCATGTTCCATCCTTCTTAAGCACAAGCAATACGGGAACCGCATAAGGACTCATACTCTCACGAACATACCCCTTTTCCATTTGCTCATTAACCTGCCTTTGAAGTTCCTTTGTCTCCTCGAGATTACTTCTATATGCGGGTCTATTTGGAATTGGTGCTCCGGGTACAAAATCAATTTGGTGCTCAATCCTCCTTTTTTTTTTTTTTGGATAATGTAAGTATATTAACCAAAGAGATAAAACAAAAGCAAAAAGGCATACCCCAACGAGAAGATCACAAGGTTAGACAAGGGATAGGCCCCCTTACCAACCGAAACTCAAAACTTAGCAAAACAATAAAAGCTAAACACAAACCCTATCATAGGGTACATCCAAAAGAAATCCACTAGAACAACAGTAAAATGGACAAGCCCCCTAAAAAGCAAAATAAGCGAATTACAAAAAAATAGAATCAGATAAACCCCAAGAGTGGTGGAGCCACCTATTAGTAGGAGAAGGCACCACACCAGATAAGGAATTAAGACGCATACAAACATCTCTAACAATGGAACGAACAACCACGGTAACAGGTTTAGGTAACTCGCCATGCATCCTAGCATTTCGCTCATGCCAAATAGCATAGACAGTAGCCGCAAGCATAATACGCACCACCTACCTTATTGGTGGTAAACCAATAGGCATCTCTTCGGGAAACACTTCATCAAAGTCCTGCAATAGTGAAACAACAACACTAGGCAAAGAAGAGTCAATTTCGTTAGTACTAAAACAAGCCTCTTTATACAAAAGTATAATCATTGGTTGATTTGCAAACAAAGTCTTTTTGATCTCACTCTCTCTTGCATAAAAGCTCACTTGTTTTCTCTCTCCTTTTTTCTCATCAGCCTCTTTTTCTTTTTTTGCTGTTTCGGACTCTCTCTCTTTTGTCTCTCTTTCTTTTGAACTCTCACTCTCCTTTTTAACATCTCTCTCTTTTTTTAACCTCACTTGATCTTTATATACTTGTTTTGGGGTTAAAGGTACAAGAGTGATTGGTCTTTTATTCAGTATAAAGGAGTATTTATTGGTATCTATTGACCTTTTAGAGGGCTTGTTCCTTTTGCTGTCGTTTTGGTGGATTAATTTTGGTTGTACCCTATGACAGGGTTTGTGCTTAACTTTTTATTGCTTTGCTGTGTTTTGCGTTTCGGTTGGTAGGGGGCCTGTCTCTTGTTTGACCTTGTGATATTTTCGCTGGAGTATGCCCCTTTGCTTTTGTTTTGTCTCTTTGGTTAATATACTTACATTATCCAAAGAATAAGGTCTAAAATCCCCAACTTTAGAAGGATTGGGAACTTTAGGAATAAGTGCAACCACCGTAGCATTCACTTGCTTGAGCAATCTCCCAGAGCTAAAAAACGAACGAATAGCATGAAGAACATCATCACCAATAATAGACCAAGCTTTCTTGAGGAAAGCGACATTGTACCCATTCGGACCAGGAGCTTTGTTATCTTCTAGAGAGAACAAAACCTCCTTAATTTCATCATCGCTAACCTCTCTACCTAAGGTAGCACACTGATCACCAGAAATACGCTTAGTGAGAGCTCGCCTCATCAAGTTATAGTCAACTATTGGCTCCCTACTAGCTGTCTAAGAAGCGTCTCAAAGAAGTTCACTACCATAGACTTAACTTCACTAGGCTCTTCCACACGATTACCATGCTCATCAGAAAGGGATAACACCTTACGCCTACTAAATCTCTGTCTCATCGACCGAAAAAAGAACTTTGAGTTCCTATCTCCCAAATTAATCCACTGAACTCAGGACTTTTGCCTCAAAAAACTCTCCTCATCTCGACTCAAATCACCATAAAGCTTTACCAACCGAGACTCCTCCTCATGTAAAGAAGCATTCAAAGGCTGCCTCTAAATATCCCTCTGAATAGACTCCAAACCATGCTTAGCTTGCTGTACCCGAGAAGACAAATCAGAAAAACATTCCCTATTAAGTTTCTTAAGCTCCACTTTTAATCTTTTGAGCTTCTTACAAAGTTGAAACATAGGAGAACCATACACCCTGTCCTCCCAAACCCGAGCCACCAAAGATAAGAATTCTGAATGATCAGCCCATAAGTAAAAAAATGTAAAAGGCACCCGTCTTTGAGGAAGGTCCACGATCTTAACAACCATTGGAGAGTGATCCGAAACACTGGAAGGAAGAAAATGTGCCTCTGAGCCTCGAAAAGAAATATCCCACTTTAAATTTACCAAAGTTCGATCTAACATCCGAAGAATAGGATCAACCGTACGATGATTAGATCATATATAGAAACACCCATTAAATCATAGATCATCCAGCTCTGAATTAGCTAAACAATTAGAAAAGTCATCTTTCCATTGTGGCCAAGAAGTGGAGCCTCCAACACTCTCAACCGAAGAGTTAATAGCATTAAAGTCACCCATCACAAGCCAAGCACTATTCTCCCATTCCTCCCTACGTGCCACTAAATCTGCCTACAACGCCTCCCTACGCACATTACAATTATCACCGTACACAATTGAAATCACACACTCCCAAGTAGAATCAACAGAAGAAACTTTGCAATGAATAATTTGCTTAGAAGAACCAATAACCAAAACATAAACATCAAAAGGATTCCAACAAACCCAAATCCTCCCCAAAGAAGAAGAATTATAATTGCACTCTATCTTCCAATACTGGTCAATGGTCCTAACAATAAAATCTTTATTTTTCTCTAGAACTTTCGTTTCCACTAAACCACACAAAGACAATTTCTTATCTTTAATCAAACACCTAACCTCTCGTTGCTTCAGAGGGTCATTAAGACCCCTAATATTCCAGCATCCAAAAATCATCAAAAATACAGAAGATAAGAAGAACACACCCATAACTACACTATCTCCATTTACCTCTCTTAGGGGAGGAATGCTTCTTATTTTTCTTACTCTTATTACTAGAACCTTTCTTCTTCTTCTTCTATTCCAAAGAATCCTTAGCTTTAGAAGCCAAAGCATTCCGTGGAGGACTAGAATCGACACCATTCTCACAATAACCAATCTTGTCATTATCACAAAGAGCATCCCCATCATCATAAAGAACAGCCCCATCATCATAAAGAACAGCCCCATCATCAACACATGTAGTAGTCCTATCATTACAATGAACAACCCCTACATCACAACCAATATCCAAAATTGCCAAAGGAGTACCCATTTCCCCATCTTCCAAATCAAGATCATCCTCACTAGTCTTCAAAGGAACTAAATCTAGATCATCTACTAAACCAGGAGCAAAAGCAGCCCCATCATCATAATTCACAAGTCTATCATCCAAACTAGCCAAACCAACATCTTTATCTTTGTTCTTCATTTTCACCTTAACCCAAGTAGACTTCTTAGGTAAAGAAATCCCTATATATTTTTCCTTCATATTATGATCAACACCCTTATCCGCTTTCAAGACCACATCCTCTTTGTTACTCATTTCCAAACTTTTAACACCCCCCAAATCTTGAGCATTTTGCCTACAATTTCCTGACCCATGGCCAAACACTTTACAAGCATGACACTTAGCCGGAATCCATTCATAAATTGCATGGATAGTTTTTCACTCCCCATTTCCACATTGAATATCAAACTCATTAATAATATCCTTCGAAGCGTCAACCTCAACACACACACGAGCAAAGCTAAGACGTTTCCTGGCCAAAGTAATATGATTGGCATGCAAAGGAATTCCCAAAGTACTAGCAACAAAACTCAACCCCTTAGTAGTTCAAAATTCAAAAGGTAAACTATAAAGTTTGACCTATAAAGGAATATTACGTAACTCTTCTTTAGACAAGGATAAACCCGGCTGCCACCTTTTAAGAACAAGTAACTTATTCACTATATGCCATGGACCTTTTTCAAGAACTTCACATGCATGGTCAATACTATCAAACTTGAAAATAAAGAACCCCTTTTCCGAAGATAAAACTTCTCTAAGGCCAAACTTACCCCAAATTTTATGAACCACCGAATTCACTACAGGGAAAGGAAGTCGCTTCTCCACAAAAAACCCTATCAAAGAAGTTCTTCATTCCTTACTCCCCTCATCCGCAACTTCAGACGAAGGGCTAACTTTCACTCTACCATTTTCTACTATAGGCTTAAAATATTGTAAAGATTCAAAATTAATAGATTATACCTTGTCACAAGCCATAGGAGACGAATTTTGAACAGTCTTAGTATAAGACGGTTTCAGCCCATAATTATGCATGGAAGAAGGCGTTGACAATGGACCAATTTCGTGCCCAAAATTACCAATACCCAAAATTAAACCCAAAGCACCAGATTTTGGCACTATTACATCCATTCCTTGCTGATTACTTTTATTTAGTGAAGGAAAGTCAATGCTAACCACCTTCCCTTGACAATTTTGGCTATTAATGTCAATGTTAGCCACCTTATTTTGAAAAACTTGTTCATGAGAATCATTCATCCTTTGAATTATTCACCTATTGCACATGATTTGATTTTGAAAATTCAGTCCATTATTTCCATCATTCAACAATTCTCCAACCACTATTTGAAAATTTTGTCCATTATTATCTCTATGCAACACCTCATTCAACAAGGCTTCACTCTTTTCACCAATGTCAACCACACCTTTCTTCTTGTCCAATCTCGAAATAGTTGAAAGACAACCAGCCTTCACACAATTTTCACCGAAAACTAGATTTCTACCGTAATTCAAAACAAGATTTTCATCTTCTTTATCATGCAACACCCCATGTGATGGAAAGAAGACTAGCAAATGGAGTGCGGACCAGCTTGAAGTGCCACTTGGGCCAATTACGAGAGCACGAGCAAAGAGGTTTAAAGATGCACTTAACGGGCTAGTGCAAGAGGTCTAGACTCAAGCAACTTCGTGGAGGCCCATGGAGCATGACCCACGGTCTCAACAAGGAAGTGTCAACATGATTCAAATCCTAGATTGATCTAGCTCAAAATCAGCAAATTAAATTGGCATGGACCATATCAAAGGTTAATTAATGGGCTGATTGTGTGCATTTATGGGTGGATTTACAATCAAATCTCCTTGATTCTTTGGGAGCATTTCTTGGGCGTGCAAAAGGGGAAAGCAATGTGCCTAATTAGTGTGATTTTATTTTGTAATTTTCTTCTTTCCTTTTTTCTAGAGATTTAGCATTAAAGAGAGGATTATTCTCTAAAATATTTTAGGGTTTTTATGCTTTTTATCAAGCCTATATATAGGCATTTTTTTTTCATTCAATAAAAGGGACAGCATATTATTAATCAGAAAAGTGAGAGTTTTCTCTTTGGTTCTTCGAAGGACTATCGAACTTATCGGATTTTCGTCCGTGGGGTTCAGTCTCGACTTATCAAACGGAATTCCATCACTGTTTGTGGTGTCCTCCTTTTATACCAAGGTTCTTACCTCCATATAGGTAATGGGTCGCAGTTTTCATACGAACCTGATTATAGAACGATCCTTGAAGTCTAAACTGGTGTTCCATTCCCTTTGCTTTCTTATAAGCCAGATCAGACTATGCTGCAAGCTTAGAGTATACTAACACTGAGTATGAAATTCAGAGTAAGAAAGCTTTAAAAAATATAAAATAATAAATGCGGAAAAAAATTCGAAATAAGAAAAAGAAAGAAGAAAACTGTATCTTATATTCAGAGAGGAAAGATTACAAGAGAGGAAAAATTGTACAGGCAATAGAGATTGCTTTGGATATTTTCGAGATGCTTAACCAGAGAGGTGTCATACCCTTATATAGGGAGAGCATACTCTTAGGATAAGATCAAAGGAAATTTCTAGCCAATTTCTATGATTACTAAACAACAAACAACTTTAAAAAAGTAGATTAAAGTAGATTACAAATTGACAACTACTTTAATAAAGCAAATAAAACAAACTTTACTAAAAGCAAAAGTAAAGTAAAGTAAAGATGATGATGATAGAAAGATGCCCACTAAGGTCTCGTGTCCTTGTCACCTTGACATAAAGGTGGTGAGTCGGTCTGGACCTTATCTGAAGGGAATCAAACGTTGTAAGGATCTGGATTGTGCTCATCATCGTACACGTCATCCATAGGATCCTGGCTGTATCCAGCCTCACATGGATGAAAACTTCCAAAGGACATTCCCTCAGAGTCTTCATCTTCATCCACTTAAGTAGGTTGAGACACACAGCTGGCCAACTTACTTTTAATTGTTGCTGGTGAAGTCCCTTCCTTCAGTAATGCTCTAGCTAGAGACAAAACTTCCTTTTCTTATTTGGATGAAGAGGAGGTAGAGATAACCTCCTTACCTTTAGCCTTCTCATTAAGGCGTTCCATAAGTCTCTTTGGTGGAAAAAGCATGATTAAGTTGAAGGTTCTAGCATAGAATTCTTAAACAGGATATTTCTGCCACCATCTAGTGTAGAAGATCCATAAAAAAGCTGGAGTAATACCTTTCTCTGCTTCAAGACTGAATGGATCTTCATTGAACTGATACTCCCATATTAAAATCCATCGAACTTGATAAAGTGCCAAGAAATAAAGAAAGGAGAGTTCTATAGGAACTTTCTTCTGGTTGTGCTGGTAAAACTTGTTAGAGGCTTCCAGGACACATTCTGGAAGGGCATCCCCAACTATGCCATAATTTAATAACCACTGCTGAAATCAGCAAGGAATTGGAACCCTATTGAAATCTTTAGCAGTAATGGCTAGTTTAATAAACCAGCTATGACCATAGTTTCTGTTCTGGTAATTCAAAACTTCATTCTAGGCTTGAACATAGTCAAAGAAATTATAAGAGCTAGGATTAACTCTTGAATCTTTAAACTTCTATTTGCTGAAAAGATTATCACCTCAGTCTTGATTGGAGAATACATCAAGGATAATGATCTTGGAGTAACTGATTGATTTGTTACTCTTTTAATAGTGGGTGATACGAGCACAACCTGTTTCCATCAAGTTAGTCTCAAACCATCTTCTCGATTTCTGATAATCAATGGAAGAAGATAGATGGTCTCTGAGATAGATTTGAGCAATTAATTCTAGGTCTGATCCCCAGTGCTCAGCTTCAGTAAAGGAGGCAAGCGTCCTAGTTGTACGCTTGTACTCGTCGTCCATCCTCTTAAGATTAGAAGAGGTTGAATCTGCAGAAACTCTTTTAGTGCTACTTGGAAAAGCAGCTTCCTAAGTTCTCTTTGGAGCCCTACAAGAATTCACGGGTTAGAAAGTCTGGCAAGGAGTTATTCTCGCCTTTGATAAACTCAATGTCAAAATCAAAGATAGGAAGAATTACTTGCCACCTAGCAAAGATTTGTTTAGAGGCTAGGTTTTTCACATCTTTTTTCAAAATCTCTTTTGTAGATTTGCAATCTACCCTAATAAAAAACTTTTGATTTAGTAAATCGCTTTGAAATTTTGAAACAGAAAGTAAAATCGCAAGGATTTCTTTTTTGACTGTTGAGTAGTTCTGCTGGGCTGGTTTCCACACCCCAGACGAGAATCTAACAAGGGAAGTCTTCCCATGTAGATTCCCCCATAACCTAATTCAGATGCATCAGTCTCCACTATTTTGAAGGCATCTGGATGAGGAATGGCCAGGCATGGTAATTCCTTGGCCTTTGACTTGATCTTCTGGATAGCCTTAGTGCAGGCTTTTGTCCAAGATCCAGGACTCTTCTTAAGCCTTGCAAATAAAGGCTTAGCGTCTTTGGCAAGGTCTTTGTAGAAGTCTGCTAAATAATTCAGACTTCCCAGAAATCTCTGCAGTTGTTGTTTATCTGTGATTTCATCTGGAAACTTCTCTACAAAGATAATGGCCCTGTCAATTGGAGTAACTGAGCCATGGTAAATGTTATGACCTAGAAATCTCACGTTGTCCTGAAACAACTTTACCTTTTTAGCAGATACGAGTAATCCTGCCCGCTAAACAACATTATGGAAGGTGTTGAGATGCTTCCAATGTTGATCAATAGACTTGGAAAATACCAAGACATCATCAACATAAACGATGATATAATCCATATAAGGATTAAATATCTCGCTCATGATATGTTGGAATTCTGAATAAGCATTCTTCAGACCAAAAGGCATCACGTTCCATTCATAATGCCTAAAAGGAACAGTAAAGGCAGTTTTATACTTGTCTGCTTTAGCAATCTGAATCTGCCAATACCCACTTTTCATATCAAATTTTGAGAAGATACAGGCTTCATAAAGCCTGTTAAGGAGGTTTCTCTTATTCGAAATAGGATGCCGAATCCACTGCAGTGCTTCATTTAAAGGCTTGTAGTTGATAACAAGTCTTGGAACTCCTCGTTCTAGCTCTGCTACATTTTTAACATAAAATGCTGGACAAGACCAGAGAGATTGACTTTTGCGAATTAAGCCTTTTCACATGAGTTCTTCAATTTCATTTTTGCAGATCTCAAGATGTCTGCTATTTATCTGGATAGGTCTTGCTTTGGTAGAGACTCTTCTTTCATCAAAACCATTAATATACGGAAGGCATACCGTATGCTTCTGTCTAGACCAGAAAGCATTAGGAACATCTAAACATATAGATTCCTCAAGTTGCTTTTGGAACTGTCGAACCTTCTCTTGAATAGCTGGTTGATTCAGCTGTTGAGAAGTAGACTTGTATTTAATCTCTTCTTTAAGTGACAGGAGGAATTTCTCCTTTCTAGAGATTTTCTTTTTGAGATTATAAATCTCCTTGTACTTCGGTTGTTGAGCAAAAGCGAACTTGATAGATCATCCATCTATATTGGACTCAATACCTTCTGCTATAACCGTAAAAGGATAAATCATACTGAGAAAAGGAGTCCCCAGGATTATTGATTCTGATAATCCTTTAACTAATATGAATAGAGTTTCAAAGCATATTCCATCATTGTAGACTGCTACTCCAGAGAGTTTATACTCTATCAGCATTCTTCCAACATTTGCTGTATTCAGCATTTGAGTGGTCTTAGAAAAGTATTGTGAAGGAATAATACCCTCACTAATACAATTCAAGTCTACACCTGAATTGATTAATGATTCTTCTTCAAAGATAAAGGCTTTAGAGACAACAATAGTAACTTTAGAATACCATTTTTGTACTATAACCTTTTCTATGCTGTTGACTGTTGGAGGAGCTTCTTCTTGATTCAGCTGCGAATTCAGCTGTGAGGTTGAAGGTTCATAAACCTTTTTCTTCATCGAGAACACCAGCAAGTTCTCTTGCTGAACTAGCTTCAGACAATACTTACGAGTGATGAGATTCACAGGCTTGTAATCGCTGATCATGATCTTGTATTTGCTGATCATGATTTTTCTGCTGCCTTTTCAACTCTTGTAATTCCTGGAATTCATTTCAGCTCTGAGTGCAGCGACAGTAGGTTGTCTACTAGCTGCCTTTTCATTCTAAACTCTTTGTAGAACTTCTTAAAACGAATAACGCTGCTTAGGAATTTCAAGTTGTTTTTCCGATGGCCTTTTCTCATTAGCCATAGCCATGTATTTTTCCAGAGCAGATCGTTTCTTTACTGGATCATCGATAGCATCGATACAATCTATAATAAGATTGTCTTCTTTTCTCAGCATGTTGATGCTAAGTCCATATAACTTTATGATGGACTTATAATGATCACAGTTGCACTGTTCTTCTTCTTCAGAGGATAAGGAAGATTCTGCGAATTCAGAATCTGCACTTGTATCTGAGATGTCATTGATATAATCGATTTATTCTTCTTCATCTGAGTCTGATAGAAGAACTTTCTTCATGTAGCGTTTCATTTTATCGCTACAATCCAGAGCATTGATTTTTTTCTTTAACTTTACAGTCATTACTGTAATGCCCTGATCGCCCACACCTATAGTAGATAGGTGTCTTCTTCGTTCCTTTACCTGAATTCAGGTAAGGCTTCTTTCGCCGTTGCTGGCGACGCTGGTCCTTCTCCTCCTTAGATCGTTTAAAGAATTTATTCTTTTTAAACGGTCTATACATCTTGCTTATGGACCTGTGCTTATGAGGCTTTGAAGAAGACTCATTGTAGCCATATTGCTCACAAAAGTCTCCCATAGTCTTCTTTGTGGAACCCATATTTATCTTGCGCTGCAACTTCTGCTCAGTACATATGGCTAAACCTTCAGCGACTAATTCAGATGAAATATCACCATAGGTAAGCATATGCCATGGAATGGATCCACCATACTTGTTCTTAATTCTGGTTCGAACCCTTTCAGCAAATAAGGCGAGTAAACCAGCAAGAAATCTTTCTTTCCAAAAGTCCATACTAGAATCTTTGCATTGAAAGACTTTGGAGAAGAAAACACTTTTATACCATTTGAAGTTCGATAGAGTTGGACACTTCAGATTTATCAGCTACTCACTCATTCGAGCTTGATAGACATCCAGATTACCCACGAAGTGTAGGCATATTGTATATACCAAGGTATTAACCATATTTGATCTGCCCATCTGATCTTGTTGAGAATGATCATATGTAGTAGCTGGTTTAATGGCATTCTTTTGATCACTAGAAAGATGATCATCCCACTATCCTGCCAATTCTCTAGTAAATCCTGAAGTAATAAGTAGACATATATGCTCTTTAGTGTTACCCTTAATTAAGGATGCTTGAGCATACATCATAATATGTTTGAGGGTCTGCATAATTTGATATTCAGACTGCCCATCAATATTCCATTCGACCAAAGATCTACCATCATAAGCGTGTCCGTCAAAGATTCCAGGACCATCTTCGCTGAGTAGATCTACAGGTGTAGGTCGATGATAGTAAGGCTTTGTTACATACGTTGGTTTAGGGGATATAGTGGTTATGTTTAATAATTCACTGTCTTTTCTGAAAAATAATCTTAGATCCTTAGAAGAAGCTTGTAAACTTTTTCGTTGGTTTTGGGTTAATGTTGATAGTATTGAGGAAGAACTTGCTTCGTTTGAGATTCTAGAGTCTTTTGAATCTTCTAGGTATAGATGTCAAATAGAGATTGAAGCTAAAGTGTCAAGGATTTGAAGTTGTCTTTCGAAAGTGATTTTGATCTTTTTATTCTAGATCCTGTGTTGGATAAGGTGTTTTGTTACGAGGTCTGCAGGCCGTTAGCCGTTTAGCCGAGTGAAGGTGTTGAGGCGTTGTTGCCACTGACAGTTTTCTAAAACACAAACACAACACTATGTCTCGTCTGTTCTCTGGTGCATTATAAACTTGATTTATGCCCTAAAGCTTGTAATTGTAAATGGTTAAAGACAATAATAAGAATTATTCAGATTATCATTCGAGTTCATAAAATGTTTTATAGTCAGTAATACATTCGTATTGTGCAAGAATATCCTAGATTGCAAGATGTAATCTCATAATGAGTATATGATGGTCATATACAGAGAGGATTCATTTTGAAACGTGCAATCTAAAGAGTCCATAGAGAGCGAACAAAGCTGGGTACTTTGTTTGTGATTGATCTATTGCTGTAGTCCATTATGTAAAGTACGGTGGTCTTATCCTAGACCGCTCATGTAGTTGACATGAGAATGGAGGCACCTTATATGATGAGATCATATAGGACTGGGCCACGATTTATATGAATCTCTCACCAAGATCTGTTAGTAGATGAGATTCATATATAATCGATAAACGATGGCTATTTATAGGTGATCTTAATCCTGAGTGTCTTATCGACTCCTTCAGGTTAGATCGTGACTTTTGATTTACCATGAGTGAGGTTGATGAGAATTTCGACCAATACCTCTGTATCTTAGAGCTGCGGTTTGGCTTGTGGCTGGGAAGGTTTGAACATAATAGTGGAATCCACTCCTTCTTGATTGAAGTAGATGAGTAGTTCCCTTAAGGGTTGATTTGGGGCTTGAACGATTATGAGCGCTCTCCTTCTTCCGTGAGGAAGACAGGATTTAATTGTTCATTAAAGAATCAATGGTACTTAAAGGAAAAGATATTTCTAGAGGAGTATAACGGACTTTATGACCCAGCTCTAATTATGAACTATTTGTAGAGGATCACACTATATGCAATTAGCTATATCAATGGACACTGGGACTTCAGATTGTATAAACACGTCTACAGTTTTGAGAGTACAACCTCGGGTTTTTAGTGGAATAACTCCGAGGTTAATAATCGTGAAATATTAATTAAAGAGTTTTAATAAATATTATTATGTATTATTGGAGCTCAAAACTGTGGGTCCATTAAGTCCCCTTGCTAGCCCTTACGGTTATTGGTAACAAGGATCATGGTAGATTAATTGGATGGTCCAATTAATAGTATTACGAAAGTAATGCGATTTAAATAAAGAGAATAATTAAATGATGTGATTATTTAATTAATTAAATATTTAATAAAATAATAGAAATTAATAATTATGAATTATTAATTCTATTTATTAAATATGAGGTCATGTGATTAAATAATGACTAGGACAAAAGAATTAAAATAATTAGATTATTTTAATAGTCCAAAAGGTCACAGGTTCAAGTCTTTAGAGAGGCTAAAAATAAATAGGATTTAGAATCCTATTTTGACTTGGTCAAACTAAAACCCTAAAGGACTACTATATAAGTGTTAGATAGTTAGGAAAAACGTAACCTAGCACACAAGTGAAAAAGAAAGAGAGTTCGGCCACCAAAGAGAGAAAAGAAAAAAAAGTTTTTTCTGACTCTCCCCTTTTTTGCAAGATTCGGCCGACGTTCTTTTCACGTGACCTCCATCTCTTGCCGTGACGTGCCTACACACACGTTGTTAGACTGCGGGTCATAGCTCGGAAGATCTGGTGGTAGATCGAGGAATCAGTAAAAGGAAAATCAAGAAAAAGGTATGTAGTTTCTAAAATCGTTTTTTGCGTATATACAGGAATTCGTTCCTGATTGAACCCAATTCCGCATGTTATATGATAATTAAAAGTTTTCTTAAACTCCCTTCAGTACTATCTTCTACCTTCGAATCCTTATAATATTTTAAACCTACTGAAGAGAATGGAAGAATTAAAGTTAGCCCTCCGGTTGAGGTAGCTATTGAGGGAAGTGAAGAATGGAGAACTTCCTTGATAGGGTACTTTGTGGATAAGCGAATTGCTTTCCCCGTAGTGAATTCAGTAGTTCATAAAATTTAGGGTAGGTTTGGCCTTAAAGAAGTCTTATCTTCGGAACAAGGGTTCTTTATTTTCAAGTTTGATGGTCTTGACCATGCTTGTGAAGTTCTTGAAAAGGGTCCATGGCATATAGTAAATAAATTGCTTGTTCTTAAAAGGTGGCAGCCTAACTTATCCTAGTCTAAAGATGAGTTACGCAATATTCCTGTATGGATTTAACTTTATAATCTATATTTTGAATATTGGACTTCTATGGGCCTGAGTTTTGTAGTTAGTGCTTTAGGCATTCCATTGCATGCCGATCACATTACATTAGCTAGGAAACGCCTTAGCTTTGCTCGTGTGTGTGTTGAGGTTGATGCTTCGAAGGATGTCATTAATGAGTTAGATATTCAATGTGCAAATGGGGAGTGGAAAACTATATATGCTGTTTATGAGTGGCTTCTTTCTAAGTGTAATATTTGTAAGGTGTTTGGGCATGCGCCGGGTATATGTAAACAAAGTGTTCAAGATTTGGCTGACAATGTGAATATGGTTACAAGAAATGGAGGGGTTGATGTTTATGATATGAAGAAGAGGCAAGAAAACTCGTTGGGGCCTAAAAGACCGGTTTGGGTTGAGGTTAAAAAAAAGAACAAGGGTGGAGAATTATCTACTATGGGGAACAGTGCTAGTGTTCCACTTGTGGAAAATGTTGATAATCATCTTACTTTAGTGCCAATGGAGGGCAATGACCATACTCTGAATTTGGAAGTAACGGAAGAGGGTACTCCTTTAGCAATTTTGGACACTGTTTGTGATGTAGGGGCTGTTCTTTATAAGGATGGGGCTAATGTTTATGTTGATGACAGGGATGCTCCTTGTGATGATGGGGATGCTCTTTGTGATAATGATGAGGCTGGTCATGGTGAGGATGTTAGTGATTCTAGTCCTCCTTGATGAGAATAAGGGAGCTGCACCAAAGGATCCATTGCATGTTCCGGTTGAGCCAATAACAAGGGTAAGGGCTAAGAGATTCAAAGAAGCACTGAATGGCCTAATTCAAGACACATGGGCTGATTTTGAATTATTAAAGCCCAAGATAACCCACATGAAGACCAAGGCTTGATTAACATCATCAAGTCAATTGAGTGGGCCGAATAAGAGAAGGCTTGGGAGTGTGGCACAATTTTGGTTTGGGCTTGATTTAATAGTTGATTCAATAGTTGCTTGTTTTAGTTTTGTCCATTTGTAAGGCAATTATGGCCATTCTAGTTTTTTGTTTGTAAGGCCTTAATAGCCGAATATCTTGTTTCCTTTCCTTTCTTTTAGGGTTTCAGTATATAAGGATATTGATGGATGTAAGAAGGCATACTTGATTTTGAATGAAAATTGATAGAGTTTTCTCTTTTGTTCTTTGAGAACTAACTGGAACTTAGCAGAATTCTTTGTGGTGTTCCTCCTTGACTTATCAATCGAGTATTTCATCCTTGATTGTGGCGTCCTTCTTTATACCAAGGTTCACATCTCGATATAGGTGTTGGGTCACGGTTTCCATCCAAACTAGAGGTTAGAACGAACTTCGTATCATTTCGTATCACTCCTCGTAATGCTTTGGCTTCAAAAGTTAAGGATTCTCTGGAAAAGAAAAAAAAGAATAAAGGTTCCAGTAGTAAGGGTAAGAAGAATAAGAAGCACTCCTTCCCTAAGGGGGGTAAGTAGAGATAGATTTATGGGGGTTTCTTCTTATCTTTGTATATTTATTATAATTTTTGGGTGCTGGAATATTAGGGGTCTTAATGACCCTTTGAAGCAAAGAGAGGTTCGCAGTTTGATTAAAGATGAGAAATTGTCTTTGTGTGGTTTAGTGGAAATGAAAGTTCTGGAGAAAAATAAAGATGTTATTCTTAAGACCATTGACCGGGCTTGGAAGGTGGAGTGCAATTATAATTTTTCCTCTTTGGGGAGGATTTGGGTTGTTGGAATCCGTTTGATGTTACTGTTTTGGTTGTCAGATCTTCTGAACAAGTTATCCATTGTAGAGTTTCTTCTATTGATTTTACTTGGGAATGTATGATTTCGATTGTGTACGGTGATAATTGTACTGTTCGTAGGGAGGCGTTGTGGACTGATTTAGTGGCGCGCGGAGTGGAATGGGAGAATAGTGATTGGATTGTGATAGGTGACTTTAATGCTATTAAGTCTTCGGTTGAGAGTGTTGGAGGATCCAATTCTTGGCCACATTGAAAAGATGACTTTTCTAATTGTTTAGTTGAGTCTGGGTTGGATGATCTGCGATTTCATGGGTGCTTCTATACATGGTCTAATCATCGTACGGTTGATCCTATTCTTCGAAAGTTAGATCGAGCTTTGGTCAATTTGAATTGGGATATTTCCTTTCGAGGTTCAAAGGCGCATTTTCTTCCTTCCAGTATTTCTGATCACTCTTCTATGATTGTTAAGATTATGGATCTCCTTCAGCGACGGGTGCCTTTTAAGTTATTTGATTTCTGGGTGGATCATCCAGAATTATTATCCTTGGTGGATCGGGTTTAGGCGGACAGGGTGGATGGTTCTCCTATGTTTCAGCTATGTAAAAAGCTAAAACGATTGAAAGTGGAGCTTAAGAAACTTAATAGGGAGTGTTATTCTGACTTGTCTTCTAGGGTGCAGCAAGCTAAGCATGCTCTAGAATCTGTGCAGTGGGATATTCAGAGGTAGCCTATGAATGCTTCATTACATGAGGAGGAGTCTCGGTTGGTGAAGCTTTATGGTGACTTGAGCAGAGATGAGGAGAGTTTTTTAGACAAAAGTCCCGGGTTCAGTAGATAAATTTGGGAGATAAGAATTCTAGGTTCTTTTTTCGGTCGATGAGACAAAGATTTAGTAGGAGTAAAGTTTTATCTCTTATTGATGAGCATGGTAATCGTGTGGAGGAGCCTAGTGAAGTTAAGTCTATGGTAGTGAACTTCTTTGAGATACTTTTTAGACAGCCTGCTGGATGCCCTAGGATTAACCATGATTTAGTGAGGCGGGCTCTCCCTAAGCGTATTTCTGGTGATCAGTGTGCTACCTTGGGTAGAGAGGTTAGTGATGAAGAAATTAAGACGATTTTATTCTCTCTAAAAGATAACAAAGCTCCTGGTCCGGATGGGTATAATGCTACTTTCTTTAAGAAAGCTTGGTCTGTTGTTGGTGACGATTTTCTTCGTGCTATTCATTCATTTTTTTAGCTCTGGGAGATTGCTCAAGCAAGTGAATGCTATTGTGGCTGCTTTTATTCCTAAGGTTCTCAATCCTTCTAAGGTTGGGGATTTTAGGCCTATTTCGTGTTGTAACACTGTCTACAAATGCATTGCCAAAATTATTGCAAATCGAGTTCAGAAGGTGTTGCCTAATGTTGTTAGTCCTTCTTAGTTGGCCTTTGTTGCTGGTAGGCGGATTAGTGACAATATTTTACTGTCGCAGGAATTATTGAGGAACTATCATTGTGATGAGGGTCAACCTAGGTGTGCACTGAAGGTAGATTTAATAAAAGTCTATGATTCTGTGCGGTGGGATTTCTTAGTGGTTGTCTTACAGATTTTAGGGTTCCCAGAGCAGATGATAACTTGGATTTCTAAATCCATTTCTACTCCTCGTTTCTCAATTTCTATCAATGGCGAACTTAATGGTTTCTTTAATAGTGGCCGAGGTTTGAGGCAGGGGGATCCTATGTCAACTTATTTATTTGTGCTGGCTTTGGAGGTTTTTTCTGGGCTAATGAGAATTATGGAATAAGAAGGTCAATTTGCTTACCACTGGCGGTGCGGACAGATTGGTATTTATCACTTATACTTTGCGGATGATCTTATGGTTTTCTGTAGGGCAGAGAGGAAGTCAGTTACTGCGGTTAATGGTGTTCTTGGTCAGTTTCAAGCTCTTTCTGGATTGGTCCCTAACCCTAGTAAGAGTAATATTTTTGTGGCTAGTGTGTCCTCTGAGATTAAGTAAGAGTTGTTTGGGATCCTGGGTTTTCAAAAAGGGGTGTTACCCGTTAGATACCTTGGGGTCCCTCTGATTTCTACTAAGCTTATGGCAGTGGATTGTAGGGTTCTGGTTGATAGAATTGTGGCGAGGGTTAAGAGTTGGACCAATAGGGTTCTTTCTTTTGTAGGGAGGCTTCAACTCATTCAATCTGTGCTGTTCTCTATCCAGGTGTATTGGTCCTTCATTTTTATCCTACCTAAGTCGGTGGTAATAAAGGTTGAAGCTACTTTACATAGTTTTCTATGAAGGGGTTCAGATTTAGGTAGAGGTGGGGCTAAGGTGGCTTGGTCCTTAGTGTGTTTAGCAAAGGAAGAGGGTGGGCTGGGTATTAAGAGTGTTGAGGTGTGGAATAAAGCTGCTATAATTAAGCATTTATGGGCTGTTTGTAGCAATTTGAGATCTTCTATTTGGGTGTCGTGGGTTAGATCTACTCTGCATAGGGGAAGGAATGTGTGAGAGGTGAAGTGCCCTGGGATTGCTCATGGAGTTGAAGGAAAATCATAGGCCTTCGGAGTCATGTGCGGAGGTTGATTCAGTTTCGAGTGGGTAATGGGCAGGATGTTTCCCTTTGGTTTGATTATTGGCATCCTTTGGGTCCTTTGGTAGAAGTGTTTGGGCGGCAGATTATTTATGATTCTGGTCTTGGTCCTCATGCTAGGGTGGCAGATGTTGTTCAGGGAAGGGATTGGGCTTGGCCTCGTTCCCTGACTGGGAATTGGATGGACATTATTAGTGGTACCCCTGATTCTTGGAGGCCTAATAACTCTCAAGCTGATACTTTGTGTTGGGTTGAGGACTCTCGTGGGGCTTTCTCTATTCGTAATGCTTGGGAGTCACTTCGGTCCTGACAGCCAGTAGTGGATTGCTCTTTTAAGGAAGTGCAGATTACCTCTGCGTGCTCAGAGTTGGGAGGCTACTATTCTTTGGTCTTGCCATTTTCGGGGTTGGCAGCTTCGTGGGTGGGTGGTGCATATTATGCTTGCGGCTGCTTTCTATGCTATTTGGCGTGAGGGTGCATGGCGAGTTACCTAAACCTGTTACCGTGGTTGTTCGTTCCATTGTTAGAGATTTTTGTATGCATCTTAATTCCTTATCTGGTGTGATGTCTTCTCCTACTAATAGGTGGCTCCACCAATCTTGGGGTTTATCTAATTCTATTTTTTTGTAATTCACTTGTTTTGCCTTTTTTGGGGTTTGTCCCTTTTGCTGTTGTTCTGGGGGTTTACTTTTAGCTGTACTCTGTGACAGGGTTTGTGTTTAGATTTTATTGTTTTGCAGTGTTTTGAGTTTCGGTTGGTAAGAGGCCTGTCCCTTATCTGACCTTGTGATCTTCTCGTTGGGATATGCCCTTTTACTTTTGTTTTATTGCTTTGGTTAATACACTTACATTATCCAAAAAAAAAAACCCAAAGAGTTCTAATTTTCATTAATATTTTTCAATTGTTGTTCAAATGATTTACATTAGAGTTTAAATAGTGCATATTTTGTTATCATTTAACATAATGAGTGAGTAGTCGTCCTTTAGTTAGGGGCAAGACCTAAGAGTCTTGACCTCATTGCCTGAAATGATAATTTGATTTTCTTTGATTAAGCATGATTGTAATAACATAAGAAATACGAATTTTATATATTTAAAAATGTTTAAGCTTTGTTGTGTTCTTGCTGAAAGCTTCTGAGTCTAGTCTTTGTTTTAAGTTTGGAAATTGAGGTAAAAGAGGGCAGATATGTCATTTTTTGAAGATTGAGGTAAAAGAGTTTAGAGATATCTTTTTCATATTGTGAATTTCTCTAGAATAAGTGTTGGATAAGGTGTTTTGTGTTGGGATTTATACCCTAAAGCTTGTAATTGTAAATGGTTAAAGAAAATAATAAGAATTATTCAGATTATCATTCAAGTTCATAAAATGTTTTATATTCAGTAATACATTTGTATTGTGCAAGAACATCCTAGATTGCAAGATGTAATCTCATAATGAGTATATGATGGTCATATACAGAGAGGATTCATTTTCAGACGTGCAATCTAAAGAGTCCGTAGAGAGCGAACAAAGCTGGGTACTTTGTTTGTGATTGATCTACTGCTGCGGTCCATTCTGTAAAGTACGGTGGTCTTATCGTAGACCGCTCATGTAGTTGACATGAGAATGGAGGTACCTTATATGATGAGATCATATAGGACTGGGCCACGATTTATATGAATCTCTCACCAAGATCCGTTAGTAGATTAGATTCAATTATAATCGATAAACGATGGCTATTTATAGATGACCTTAATCCTGAGTGGCTTCTCGACTCCTTCAGGTTAGATCGTCGCTTTTGATTTACCATGAGTGAGGTTGATGAGAATCTCGACCAATACCTCCGTATTTTGGAGCTGCGGTTTGACTTGTGGCTGGGAAGGTTTGTACACAATAGTGGAATCCACTCCTTTTTTATTGAAGTAGATGAGTAGTTCCCTTAAGGGTTGATTCGGAGCATGAACGATTATGAGCGCTCTCCTTCTTCTGTGAGGAAGACAGGATTTAATTGTTCATTAGAGAATCAATGGTACTTAAAGGAAAAGATATTTCTAGAGAGGTATAACAGACTTTATGACCCAGCTCTAGTTATGCACTATTTATGGAGGATCACACTATATGCAATTAGCTATATCAATGGACACTGAGACTTCAGATTGTATAAACATATCTACAGTTCTGAGAGTGCAGCCTCAAGTTTTTAGTGGAATAACTCCGAGATTAATAATCGTGAAATATTAATTAAAGAATTTTAATTAATATTACTAAGTATTATTGGAGCTCAAAACTGTGGGTCCATTAGGTCCCCTTGCTAGCCCTTATGGTTGTTGGTAACGAGGGTCACGGTAGATTAATTGGATGGTCCAATTAATAGTGTTACGAATGTAATGCGATAAAAATAAAAGAGAATAATTAAATAATGTGTTTATTTAATTAATTAAATATTTAATAAAATAATATAAATTAATAATTATGAATTATTAATTATTAATTCTATTTATTAAATATGAGGTCATGTGATTAAATAATGACTAGGACAAAAGAATTAAAATAATTAGATTATTTTAATAGTCCAAAAGGTCACAGGTTCAAGTCTTTAGGGAGACTAAAAATAAATAGGATTTAGAATCCTATTTTGATTTGGTCAAACTAAAACCCTAAATGACTACTATATAAGTGTTATATAGTTAGAAAAAAACCTAATCTAGGACACAAGTGAAAAAGAAAGAGAGTTCGGCCACCAAAGAGAGAAAGGGAAAAAAAGTTTTTTTTGACTCTCCCCTCTTTTGCAGGATTTGGCCAACGTTCTTTTCACGTGACCTCCATCTCTTGCTGTGACGTGCCCACACACACGTTGTCAGACCGCAGGTCATAACTCGGAAGATCTAGTGGTGGATCGAGGAATCAGTAAAAGGAAAATCAAGAAAAAGATATGTAGTTCATGAAATTTTTTTCTGCATATATACAGGAACTCGTTCCTGATTGAAAAAAGGTTTTCAATATAAGAAAAAATTTTGAAACTCAATTTCGCATGTTATACGATAATAAGCTTTTCTAAAACTCCCTTCAATTGGTATCAGAGCCTGGTTCTAAGTTCATGTATATACACAAAAGAAAAAGAAAAAACTACATCTTTCTTGTTTTTTTATTTTTCTTTTCGATTTTTGATATGTGATATATTATTGTGTAGGCACAAATCTAGAATGTATGATTTTTTTTTATTGTTATATATTTTGATTGTATAATTTTAAAAGCATAGTTGGTCGTTAATTATATGGTGAATGGGTTATAGGATGAATTTTTATTTTTTGACCAATTGTTAATGGCAAAAAGTTTTTTTTTTGTATATATTTTTTTTGCACTGTTATTCTTGTAATCGATCTGCCCTACGAAGAGTCGAAGAAGCGGATGATTCGAAGAAGAAACGAAAAAAAAAATTGATTGCACAGCCCCATGGGCAGCGGCCGCGCGCGCTCGTGCGCTTGTAGCAGCGCAGCTCGCGCTCGTGCCCAGCGCGCGCGGCTGCTGTCGCGTTTGTGCTGGGGCCATTTTTTCGTGTTTTTTGCGAACGATTTTTTGCTGATTTTTCTGGAAAAATATTGTTTAATATTTTCTGGAAAAAGTGCAGAAAATTGAAGCGGAAAACTGTGGGCGAAATGACCCAGGAACGCTCGTAAAAGCGTGGCTCGCGCGAGGGTTGTGCGCACCTTGCGTGCGTGCGGCTACGCTGCTGGCAGCCGCACTTTCTCACGCGTTAAGGTTGTTTAGGGTTTCATCTTGACCTAGGGTGCGTGTTAAGGTAACACATGGACCTCTGGAAAAGATGTTGACTTTTGACAAAAATCAAGTTTGACTTGATTAGGAAAACGAAGACAAGAAAAATTCAACTCGAAGAAGAACTCTTGAAAACCAAGGAATGCCTTGGGAATACAATTGTAATTAGAGTTGTTTAAGTTAGATAACCCATGTCACTCTGTCAATTACGTATGCTTTATTTATTTTCATGTGATGATTATATGCATGTTAGAGCATTGTCATACATATGAATGTCATCTAGATTAGGTGTGTCTACACATGCATAATAATATGTCATGCATAATTGTCATATTATATTGTTTTATTTTAATGTGATTAAAATAGGAAACAATTTCATAAATGACAATTGAATAATGAATTTAGTTGTTAGGTGTAAAAACTTGATAATATCCATTAATTAACTAATCAACAAATTAAAGAGTTTAATTAAAAAGATTAGTTAGGTTCTTATCATTAATTAAGATTAATTATATTAATTACTTAATTAAAAAGAACCAAATAATGAGATTAGTTTTTAGGAGTAAAAACTTGGTAAGTCTCATTAATAACTAATCTATATTAAAGTGTTTAATTAAAGTGATTAGTTAGATTCTTTGTATTAATTAAGATTAATTAGATTAATTACTTGATTAAAAAGAATCAAATAATGAGATTAGTTTTTAGGAGTAAAAACTTGGTAAGTCTCATTAATAACTAATCTATATATTAAAGTGTTTAATTAGATTATGTAGGTCCATTTAATGTTATATATAATTTAATTAAACATTAATGACATAATTGAACCAAATAATATGATCTAGTTTTAATAGTCAAAACTTGGTAATTTCACATTTAATTTCTAGTTCATTGAAATAGTTTATGTAAATTAGAAATTGAAATAATAAATTATATTTTAAGAGTTAAAATTGAATAATTTATTATAACTAGTAAACTTAGATTTTATATTAGCCGTAGAATCTAAGTAAAGACTAGAAATATAGAGTTTTAGAAACTCTTAGTTTAAAGAAAATCCTAAATTATAAATAATGAGTGGGAGAGAGATATATGACATTATATCCCGCAGTCTCAATTGTTAGTTCAACACCGTAAGGCTTGAGTGGCGCCTCGTGACGGTTTTGCTTTCGTCCTCCCTACGGAGGATGTCCACAAGAGTCAATACCAAGTTTGATTTCCTAACGGATAGATTTTTGGAATGTATTTTGGGACTGATTTAGCCTACCTAGGCACTCTCAAGTTAAGTTCATGAATTCTGAAACGATGGGTCACACTCATAAAGGACTTAATTAAGTTGTTAATTTATTGTCCTGACTAAATCAAAGTGATAGTTGGATAATATAAGAATAAAGAGTTATTCTGGTATATTATCTAATTGAGAATGTCTCGATCTAACATGTAGGGATTTGACCTAGCCTACCTAGGCACTTACTTGTGGGATGTTGGATTATCGTGGCATATCAACTAATTTTAAGGATTTTTTAGTTCATTAAAATATGCTCATGCATCATGTTTAATTTTATGCCAAACTATAGCATTTAATATGAATGTATGAAATGAATGATATTAATTTAGATTTATGTCTTTAAATATCAGTGTTATCTTATGCATTATTATTTCCTTACAAATGAAACATTAACCGGGATAACTTTATTAAGTGGAACCATCATTAATGCAATCATGGTCAGCATAGACCTTAAATCTGTGCTTATAGAGGAATGTCCTCCAGAGCCTGTAACTAACACATGACAAATTACCAAGGGTAAGACCGGGAAACCAAATGTTGCTAAGCCATCTTCTTCTGGTTTCAAGAAGACGAAGAGGTCTACTAATAAAGTAAAGGCTAAGCCCAAAATAAAGAGCACCACGACTGACTAAGCAAAAGAAAAAATGTTTCCATTGCATAAAGGTTGGTCATTGGAAGAAGAACTGTCTACAGTATCTCGAGCAGCTCTCTAATAAGAAGAAAGTGAAAAGTAAATCAGATTTACTTATCATTAAATTTTGTTTAGTGGCAGATGATTCTTCGTCTTGAATAGTAGATTCAGGGGCACTAACTAATTTTGTTCTTCTTTACATTGGAATGATTATTGGCGAAAGCTGTAGGAGGGGTCCTTCACTATGCACGTTGGAACAAGGGATGTCGTTCCAGCACGAGCAGTGAGAGTAGTTAGACTACAAATAATTATTCATTTTCTTTTATTGAACAATGTATGTTTTATTCCTAGATTTACATGGAATTTGATTTCTGTATCCAGATTACATGAAAAAGCTTCATAAAGTTTTTTAAATGATAAATCAGTTATCATTTTAAGAAATGGAGTTAATGATTGTTCTGAAATAAATGAAAATGACTTGTATGTTTTAAGACCGTTAATGCATACAACACTGCTTAATACTGAATTGTTTAAAGTTGAAAAACCTAAAAGAAAGCGATAAAAGATTTCTCCAATTGATGACACGTATCTGTGGCATCTAAGACTTGGACATATAAACCTTGATAGGATAAACAGACTAGTAAAAAATGGATCTTTAAGTCAGTTAAAGATCGGTAGCTTACCTGTCTGTGAATCTTGTCTGGAGGGTAAGATGACCAAGAGACTTTTTATAAGAAAAGGGATTAGAGCCACACAACCACTTGAGTTTATACATTCAGACGTCTACGGACCAATGAATGTTAGCGCTAGAGGTGGTTATAAGTATTATGTCACATTTATTGACGACTACTCTAGATACGCGTATGTTTACCTAATGCAACGCAAGTCTGAAACCTTTGAAAGGTTCAAAGAATTCCGAGCTAAAGTTGAAAACCAATTAGGCAAAACAATCAAATCACTATGATCGGATCGTGAGGGTGAGTATCTCGACCGAGAGTTTGAAGATTACATGGTTGAGCATGGGATAGTATCCCAACTCACAGCTCCAGGTACACCACAGCAGAATAGTGTTGCGAAGAGGAGAAATAGGACCCTGATGGAAATAGTGAGATCTATAATTAGTTTCTCATCATTACCATATTCTTTTTGGGGATATGCACTATAAACAGCGACTAACATACTGAATGTAGTTTCATCCAAGTCTGTTCCTAAGATTCCTCTAGAGTTATAGAATGGTCGTAAAGCTAGTTTATGACATTTTTGCATATGGGGATGTTCAGTACATGTACTGAAGAATAGGCGTGGAAAGCTAGAACCTCGTTCACAAGTATGTTTATTTGTAGGGTACCCAAAGGAAACACGAGGTGGATTCTTTTATAATCCACAAGAAAACAAAGTGTTTGTATCGACAAATGCAACGTTTCTTGAGGAGGATTATATGAGTAATCATAAACCTCATAATAAGATTGTGTTAAAAGAGCTAGAACCTGGTACGACCAGTGCTCAGTCAACAAGAGTTGTAAACAATGTTATTATTCCACAATTATCTGATAGTCAGATAATTCCTAGTTAGGATACACTACCGCCGAGCCGTAGTGGAAGGGTTGTTCGACAACCTGATCACTACTTAGGCATTGGAGAGGCACAGGGTGTCGTTTCTAATGATAGTATGGATGATCCATTGAAATTTAGACATGCAATGGAATATTCTGACAAAAGAGGAATGGCTTAAAGCCATGAATCTCGAGATGGAGTCCATGTACTCCAACTCACTCTGGGAACTTGTAGACTTACCAAATGGGATAAAACCTATAGGATGCAAGTGAATCTACAAGCGTAAGAGAGGAGTAGACGGGAAGGTAGAGACCTTCAAGGCAAGGCTAGTGGCTAAGGGTTACACCCAGAAGGAAGGCATTGATAATGATGAAACCTTCTCGCCAGTAGCTATGTTTAAGTCTATTAGGATACTCTTATCCATAGCTACCTATTTCGATTACGAAATCTGGCAAATGGACGTCAAGACTGCATTGTTGAATGGAAATCTAGACGAGAGCATCTATATGATGCAACCAGAGGGATTCATATTCCAAGATCAAGAGCAAAAGGTTTGCAAACTGCAAAGGTCTATTTATGGACTTAAGTAGGCGTCTAGATCTTGGAACATTAGGTTTGATACTGCGATCAAAACCTATGGTTTTGAGCAGAACGTTGATGAGCCTTGTGAGTACAAGCGCATCATTGACAAGAAAGTAGTTTTCCTGGTCCTTTACGTAGATGACATTTTACTCATTGGGAATGACGTAGGAACATTGTCAGAGGTAAAGGGTTGGCTTGCTAACCAATTCCAAATGAAATATTTGGGAGAGGCAAGTTATGTTTTTGGGATCCAATTGATAAGGGATCGTAAGAACAAACTGTTAGCGTTGTCTTAAGCATCGTATATCGACAAGGTACTTGTGTGATTCTCCATGCAGAACTCCAAGAAAGGTAGTTTACCTTCAAGACATGGAGTTCATTTGTCTAAGGAACAGTGTCCTAAGACACCTTAAGAAATTGAGGATATGAGACGAATTCCCTATGTGTCTGCAATAGGCAGTCTTATGTATGCTATGCTATGCACAAGACCCGACATCTGCTTCACAGTGGGAGTAGTCAGTAGATATCAGTCCAACCCAAGATTGGATCATTGGGTTTCTATTAAGCATATTCTCAAGTATCTTCGGAGAATGAGAAACTATATGCTTGTATATTCCCATCATAATTTGATTCCATTGGGATATACAGATTCTGATTTTCAGTCAGACAAAGATTCAAGGAAATCCACGTCTGGGTTAGTATTCACCCTTGGTGCTGGAGCCATAATTTGGAGGAGTATCAAGCAATCTTGCATTGTTGATTCCACTATGGAAGCCGAGTACGTAGCAGCTTGTGAAGCAGCTAAGAACGCTGTTTGGCACCAAAAGTTCTTGAGTGATCTAGAAGTTGTTCCGAATATGGATAAGCCCATGACACTTTATTGTGATAATAGTGGAGCTGTGGCCAATTCCAAATAACCAAGAAGCCACAAAAGAGGGATGCATATAGAGAGGAAATATCATCTCATCAGAGAGATAGTACAGCTAGGAGACGGGATCGTGACGAAGATTGCATCGCAAGATAACCTGGCTGATCCATTTACAAAGACCTTGACGGCTAAAGTGTTTGAAGGTCACCTAGAGGGTCTAGGATTACGAGACATGTCCCATCTGCTTTAGTGCAAGTGGGAGATTGTTGGGATTTATACCCTAAAGCTTGTAATTATAAATGATTAAAGAAAATAATAAGAATTATTCAGATTATCATTCAAGTTCATAAAATGTTTTATATTCAGTAATACATTTGTATTGTGCAAGAACATCCTAGATTGTAAGATGTAATCTCATAATAAGTATATGATGGTCATATACAGAGAGAATTCATTTTCAGACGTGCAATCTAAAGAGTCCATAGAGAGCGAACAAAGCTGAGTACTTTGTTTGTGATTGATCTACTGCTGCGGTCCATTCTGTAAAGTACGGTGGTCTTATCCTAGACCGCTCATGTAGTTGACATGAGAATGGAGGCACCTTATATGATGAGATCATATAGGACTGGGCCACGATTTATATGAATCTCTCACCAAGATCCGTTAGTTGATGTGATTCATATATAATCGATAAACGATGGCTATTTATAGGTGATCTTAATCCTGAATGTCTTATCGACTCCTTTAGGTTACATCGTGGCTTTTGATTTACCATGAGTGAGGTTGATGAGAATCTCGACCAATATCTCCATATCTTGGAGCTGCGTTTTGACTTGTGGCTGAGAAGGTTTGTACACAATAGTGGAATCCACTCCTTCTTGATTGAAGTAGATGAGTAGTTCCCTTAAGGGTTGATACGGGGCTTGAACGATTATGAGCGCTCTCCTTTTTCCGTGAGGAAGACAGGATTTAATTGTTCATTAGAGAATCAATGGTACTTAAAGAAAAGATATTTCTAGAGGGGTATAACAGACTTTATGACCCAGCTCTAGTTATGAACTATTTGTAGAGGATCACACTATATGCAATTAGTTATATCAATGGACACTGAGACTTCAGATTGTATAAACACGTCTACAGTTCTGAGAGTGCAGCCTCGGGTTTTTAGTGGAATAACACCGAGGTTAATAATTGTGAAATATTAATTAAAGAGTTTTCATTAATATTACTAAGTATTATTGGAGCTTAAAACTGTGAGTCCATTAGGCCCCCTTGCTAGCCCTATAGTTGTTGGTAACGAGTGATACGGGAGTGTTCCATAGCTCAACCTCGACCCAAAACACAAAAGAAGTTCGAATTCTCACTATGGTTTATCAAGCAACAGATTCTGTTCGCGGTGGCAAAAAAAATCAGTTCGCATAGTAAGTTCGCGAAGGCTATAACTTTTGATTGACATGGAATCTTTGTTCGCTACTTTATGTGTTGGAAAGATAAAAGCCTTAACATCATTTTCGTATTTTGAAGCAAGTCATTTGGAGCATCCATGTAACACCCCCTAACCCGACCCGTCTGGATCGACCCAGTGAGCGTTACTGGGTTTTTAAAACTTTCTTAATTCTATTTATAAGCTAAAAACCAAATCATTTATAATTTAAAATCATTTCTAGTGAGCCCATCAAAATCAGTTTTTTAAAAATTTCGGTAGAGTTTCCTCTATTTTTCTGATTTCCCAAAACCTGTTTTCAACAAATGTCTAACACAATATAATTTTAACACTTCTAAATCAAACTGTCAATCAATTGCGCACCCTGCCGTTTAGTGCGACTTTCCAAACAGTTTTAAAATAAAACAGTTCATAATTCACTATTTACAATCCTTTGAAAATAAAAAACAGAAATCATAAAACAATTATTTACAAAACATAAATATATAACACAATTACAAATCTCTGTATATGCATGCATATCTAACCATATTATACAACAATATATATATATATATATATATCATAAAATAATTATTTACAAAACATAAATATATAACACAATTACAAATCTCTGTATATGCATGCATATCTAACCATATTATACAACAATATATATATATATATATATATATATATATCTACCCCAGAAATGTGACTCTGCTCCTCTGTCTGCAGCTAACTCCTCTTCAGTCTTTTCCTTCTTCGGTATCTCTGTTACCTACGCGCGATAAAAACCGACGCGCTAAGCATATAGCTTAGTGGGTGTACACTAAACTCAATATCAAAATCATAAAATAATTTCATAACAGAAATGTCACAATACTATCGTATAAAAAAAAATCAATGTAATAAAAGCATATAAATTCAATTAATACTTCATACGAAATTCAAGTTTCAATTCTTTTCTAATCATTTTATTCAATTCATTTTCAATTCTGGTCATTTGGTATACTTAACATAAATCAGGACTGGAATATGGGTCGTTCGACCTCAGTGGCTATCCGTCGAACATAACTCCCACCCTAGGACCGGCACTTGGGGCCTGTTCTATCCAAAGGTGGTACGTATAACTCCCTACCCTAGGACCGAGTGTTCGGAACCTAGAGAGATACATATCTCCCTATCCCAGGATGAATCCTTAGGAAGGTACGTGTCTCCCTACCCCAGGACGAATCCATGGGGAGGTACATAATATCACATCAATATCAATATCGGTGCAGCACTGCTAAATGAACCCAGCTGGTGTACCAACCTCCTATATCTGTATATATATCCAAGTACCCTAGGACCATTTCAATACCATAATCTAAATTCTCAATTCATTGAGTCGAGATATAAAAATTTAAATTAAATCATATAAAGAAATTCATAACATTTAAATCAAAATATTCCCTTTCTTTCAATTTCCACAATATATTTTCTAAAACAATGTTCGTAATCACACCGAACTCTCAAATAATTTCTTTTAAACATAACGGCTGTAAATCAAAAATCGAAGTAATTTAAAATATTCACATCAAAAACGATATAAACATATAATCATTAAAATAATTAAATAAACTCAGGTTTCAAATCGAAAACGCAAAATAAAACCGCAAAGGTTTCAAAAGCGAGTGTACACCAACCTGAATACCGTTTTACCGACTATTTCTTTTCTGGATTTCCTTTTTCTCCCTTTTTTTCTTTTTCCTTCTCTTTTCTTCCTTTCCTTTTTCCTTTCCTTTCTTCCTTTTCTCTTCTTCTTCTTCTCTTCTTCTTCTTTTTCTTCTTCTCTTCTTCTTCTTCTTCTTCTTCTTCCTCTCTCTTCATTTCTCTTTCTTTTCTTTCTCTTTTTTTTCTTTCCTCTTTCTCCTCTCCCGTTTTCTTTCTTTTTCTTTTCTGGTTTGCTTCCTTGAGAAGCTTCCTCCACCAACTTATTTTTTTTATACAAATTCGGTCATCGCGACCTGTGGTCGCACCACCTGGTCGCGTTGCTCACTGGAGGAATTCCACCGCTTTCATCGCGATCACCCATCGCGGTACTTGGTCGTGCTGGTGGTCGCCATGCTCACTGCCTAAAATCCACATTTTTATCGCGACTTAGTCAGCGCGATCCCTGATCGTGGTGACTGGTCGCGGTACTCACTGCCAAAAATTACCATTTTCACCGCGTGCGACTCATCGCGATCTCTGGTCGCGGTACTTACTGCCCAGTTTTCACCTTTCTCTTCATGCATTATTCTGGACCGCTCCATCTGGTCCACCTGGAACCCATAAAAATTAATCTAATAAACACATTACATTATTTTAATGCAATTAACAACACTTTTGGGCATTTTTCATAATTAACGAAAAAGTACGGATGTTACAATCCAAGAGAGAGTATTGATCGAATTCGTTCTGGTGGTCTGCTGGTGGCCTGATTCAATGCATTTCGGGAAATGAAGAGTTTTTCTTTGTTTTCAAGATTCTAGTCAACTTTTGTTTTTATTTCTTCTTGTTATCAGATGAAAGCATTTATGTCTTATGTTTCCCATGTTTGGAGGGTTGTTCCAAGTCATGTTTTCCTATTTAAAATGTCATGTAAATCAGATTAAAAACAATTGATTAATATTAATGAAAATTAGAACTCTTTGAGTTTTATTCTCCTAACTCTGTATCTCTTGAGTGGATTCCTTTGAGTGATGAGTTTTATCCTTGGTTCTGTATCCTTGGCTGGTTGATAGGGTGGTGTTTCTGTATCCCTTTAGATTGGTCTTAGTGGTGAGCCATTTGCTAGTTTACTAAGGGTGGTGATTTCTGTATCCCTTGGAAAATTATTTGATCTATCTTCATTTGTTCTTGTGTGAGTGAGGCTGGTTCGTGCACTTCCCTAGTGCTTAGTGCTTCCGTGAGAGTGTTTGACATCCTTAAATATTGTTTAGGGCTGTCCGGCACCAGATTTGGTATCAGAGTACGGTTCAAAACAAGTTTTGTTTGGTTGGCGTTATTCTTCTTTTCTTCACTAGGTTCTTGTGTTTTGAGTTGCCATAATGGCTAATCATGGTCGTTTGCCTACTGTTGAAGAAAAGACAGAACATCAAGAAGATCCACGAGACCTTATCATAGAAGATATGAGGCAACAAATTCAACAACTCCATTTGCGAATGCGTATGTATGAAAATCGCGGGCAGGTGAATGGTGGACGTGAAGTAGAACATGATGATGCTCACAGCCATGAATCGGACAATGTCACTCCTCCTCATCCACGTGATTTGAGAGCTTTGGGGTATAGAGAACGTGATACACAGCGGGGTTTCAATGCAAAAGTGGAGATTTCGAAGTTTGAAGGCAAGTCACAACCATATGAGTTCGTAGAATGGTTGAATACGGTTGATCGAATCTTTGATTATCAAGATGTACCTGAAAACAAGAAAGTAAAGCTTGTTGCCATCAAGTTAAGGAAGCATGCATCGTTTTGGTGGGAGAATCTTAAGAGACAGCGAGAAAGAGAAGGGAGAAGTAGAATAATTACATAGGAAAAGATGAAGAAAGAGTTGAAGAGAAAGTACCTTCCGGATAATTATCAGCAAGACATCTTTTTGAAGATTTACAATTTTTGACAAAAAGACCTTTTCGTGGCAAAGTATACTGCTGAGTTTGATAATCTCATGTTGAAGGGAGATGTTGCAGAGCCGGAAGAGCAGTCCATGGCGCAATATCTTAGCGGTTTAAATTATGAGATTTCTAATATGGTGCAACTACAACCATATTGGAGTCTTAATGATGTGTGTAAACTTGCTCTCAAGGTGGAGAAACAACAAAAGGAGATGCGTAGCAGGGGTTCTAATTATGGTTCAAGGGAGGGATTTGGTAATAAAGGAAGCACTTCAAGTTCTAAGCCTACCGCAGCAAACAAATCCAACACAAAAGCTTCAACATCGAAATGAGAAGGTGTAGTGTCTACGCAACAAGAACAGCCTAATTCTTCCAATACAAACTCTCGTACATTTTGTTTTGTTTGGATAATGTAAGTATATTAACCAAAAAGATAAAAAATAAAAAGTAAAGGGGCATACCCCAGCGAGAAGATCACAAGGTCAGACAAGGGACAGGCCCCCTATGAACCGAAACTCAAAACACAGCAAAACAAATAAAAGATAAGCACAAACCCTGTCACAGGGTACAGCCAAAAGTAATCCACCAGAACAACAGCAAAAGGGACAAGCCCCTTAAAAGGTAAAACAAGCGAATTACAAAAAAATAGAATCAGATAAACCCCAAGACTGGTAGAGCCACCTATTAGTAGAAGAAGGCACCACACCAGATAAGGAATTAAGATGCATACAAACATCTTTAACAATGGAACGAACAACCACGGTAACAGGTTTAGGTAACTTGCCATGCATCCTAGCATTCTGCTCACGCCAAATAGCATAGACAGTAGCCGCAAGTATAATACGCACCACCCACTCACGAAGCTGCCGACTGTGGAAATGGCAAGACCAAAGAATAGTAGCCTCCTAGCTCCGAGAACGCAAAGGTAATCTGCACTTCCTTAAAAGAGCAAACCAAATCTCACAAGAATAGGATCAATTAAAAAAGAGATGAGGGATATCCTCATAATTCTGATGAAGACTTATCTAGCACAAGGGCATGGAATGCGAATCCAATCCAAGTTCCCGTTGGGCCGGTTACAAGAGCACGTGCTAAGAAATTCAAAAAATGCGTTAAGTGGGCTAATTCAAGGGATTTGGGTTCAGACATGTTCATGGAGGCCCATTGAAGGAATGGACTTGAAAAAGGAGGGCCCAACCTTAGTGAATGTAATTCAAGTTAAGAAAGAGACAACCTGCTGATTCGTAGGGATATCTTTGGAAATTCATAACGTTTGAACGGTTAGGTTTCTAGAGATGTGTGATAGGACTTTTCAAAGATCATGATCTTATCTTCAACTTTCAATTTGGAATCAGATCCATTGGAGGCCGTACGAGGAAGATATGGTCAGATATTTTAAAGTGTCCAAATTCATCCTACTTTGACAATTTGTTATCGTATTTTGACAATTGAGTTATCTTTTGTTAAATTCAAAAACATCAAGCTTGGAGGGTTGTATTTTGTCAACAAAATCATTAAATGACACCTTCCTTTACTTATTTTCATTTCCCATGCTTGGAGGGTTGTTCCAAGACATTTTATTTTCTATTTAAACTCATTTGTAAGTTATTTTATGTAACCATTGATCAATTAATACAACACTTGAGTGAAATTTCGTTTTCACCTACTTGTTATGGATAGAACTACTGAACTTATCAAAGGAAGGCTTCTTTTTTGGCGTTCTTGAGTGTTTATACTTCCGAGTTCGTGGATTTATATTCATTGGGTCTGAAAGGGTGAAGAATCTGATTTTGGGAAGGTCTTGGGCATGAAAACAAGTTGAGTGTGGGTTTGGGGGTTGTATATCCTTGCGGGTTCACATCATTTGGCATCAGAGCCAAAGTTCCAAAATTAGGTTTGATTTATCTTTGAATTTTCGTCCTTATAATTCATAGCTTCTGCATTTTATTCTTTGCTCTTGTTCTTGCTTGTTCTTCTTGAAGGTTTTATGTATTGACTATATTAAAATTAAAAAAAAAAAAATCAGAGCAAAACTTCTACACAAATTCGTGCTTGTATGCTAAGATATCTTTGAGTTCTACATAAATTCGTGCTTGTATCCTAAGATTTCTTTGAGTTCTACACAAATTCGTGCTTGTATCCTAAGTTTTCTTTGTTGACTATTCTAGGTTGTATTGTGGGTTGTGTTCATTATCCAAAAAAAAAAGATTCATTATCTAATATATATATATATATATATATATATTCTGGTTGTATTGTTATTTCATGGGGTTTTTGTTGGCTGGAATATTCATACATTGGTTATTTCTTCTTTGTTAAGTTCGATTAGTTCTTATAGGACTTGAGGGTGAAAACAAAGAGTGGAAAAAGGCAAGGAAATGTGAGCACAGCATCGAGAAAAGCCTATTAGAGTGAAACACGAGCAAAGTGGTATCTTGAGTGCAAACACGTGAGGATTGTGAGGATTTTCTTTCTAACTCTTTCATTTGCAGCTTTCTATAATGTCAAACCAAAGTGATTTAGCACTTAGAGAGGAGAACATGCCCATTGTTTTGAATGCCATGCAGCAGCAATTCGAATGAATGAACGTAGTTTTTGGGGATATTAGAGATAGGATGGATCGACAAGATGAGGCTATAACTCGTATACAAAAGGGACAGCCTTTGAACTTGGGTAGACAAAATAGGCGTGGTGTTTTCGAAGATGTATCTAAAAGAGAATGTGAGCTTAGGAGTGGGGATGATGATGATTTTGAATCTGAAGTTGAAATGGGTAGAAATAGGCCTAGAGGAGGTAGGCATGAAGGAGTACTGAGAAGAGAATTTCGGGGTCAAAATGGGGTAGTTAGGAACCGTGAAGATAATAACTTGGGTAGTATTAAAATGAAGATTCCGTCGTTTCAAGGAAAAAATGATCCAGAGGTTTATTTCGAATGGGAAAAGAAGGTGGAGCTAGTGTTTGATTGCCACAATTATTCCGAGAATAAGAAGGTAAAACTTGCTGCCATTGAATTTTCTGAATATGCTATTATTTGGTGGGATCAATTAGTGATGAACAGGAAGAGAAATAAGGAGCGTCCAATAGAGACGTGGGAGGAGATGAAAGCAGTGATGAGGAAGCGATTTGTCTCGAGCTACTACTACCGAGAGCTATACAACAAGTTGCAAAGTCTTCGACAAGGCAACTAAAGTGTGGAGGAATATTATAAGAAGATGGAGGTCGCTATGATTCGAGCAGATATAGAGGAGGATCGGGAAGCTACAATGTCTAGGTTCTTGGCAGGTTTGAATCGTGAAATTACCAATGTGGTGGAATTGCAACATTATGTGGAGTTGGAGACATGGTTCACATGGAAATAAAAGTAGAGAACCAGCTCAAAAGAAGGGGTAATACACGTCTAAGCCAAAATTCTAGTGCATCAGCTTGGAGAACAAATCATTGGAAGAAAGATGAGAAGCAGCTAATGATTAAGCCTAAGGTCAAGCAAAAGCCAGAAGCAACAAACAATGGAAATCAAGGTAAATCCGATTCTTCCACTTCTAGGAATCGTGATATTAAGTGTTTTAAGTGTCAAGGCAGGGGTCACATAGCTAGCTAATGTCCAAACAAAAGAGTTATGGTGATACGGGATGGAGAGGTAGAATCCAAAGATGACGAAGAAGACACTGACTCTATGGAGAGATGTTGGTGGCAAGGCGATCGCTAAGTGTCCAGGTTAAAGAAGAAGAAGAAGTACAACGAGAAAACATTTTCCATACTAGGTGCCATGTTAACAACAAGGTATGTAGTATGATAATTGATGGTGGTAGTTGTACTAATGTTACTAGCACTCTTATGGTGGAAAGGTTAGGCTTGCCAATAATTAAACACCCTCGACCTTATAAGTTGCAATGGCTAAACGATAGTGGTGAAGTAAAGGTGAACAAACAAGTAATGATTTCTTTTCGAATTGGAAAATATTAAGACAAAGTATTATGCGACGTGGTTCTGATGCAAGCAGGACACTTGTTACTAGGACGACCATGGCAGTTTGACTGACGTGTTAGCCACGATGGCTTTACCAATAAGTACTCTTTTGTGCATAACCAAAGGACAATCATTCTAGTTCCTTTGACACCACAACAAGTTTATGAGGATCAATTGAGGTTGCAACAAGAGAGTGAGAAAAAGAAAATGAGAGAAAAAGAAAAAGAGGCCGAGAAAAAAAAGAAAGAGAAAAAAGAGAGAGAAACGACCATTGAAAGAAAAGAAGAGAGAAAAATAAATTTTTATACAAGAGCGAGTGATGTTAAAAGAGCGATGTTGTCCAACAAACCCATACTTATACTTATGTATAAGGAAAAATGTTTAAATGTTAACCAACTTGAGGCTTCTTTGTCTAGCTCTGTTGTGTCTCTCTTGCAGGAATTTGATGATATTTTTCCCGAGAAAATTCCAGATGGTTTGCCACCTATTCGAGGGATTGAGCATCAAATTGATTTTGTACTCGGCGCAACCATTCCAAACCGACCAGCCTATCACAGTAACCCTGAGAAGACAAAGGAGCTTTAAAGGCAGGTTGAGGAATTAATGAAAAAAGGGTATGTTCAGGAAAGCATGAGTCCATGTGTTGTTCTAGTTATTTTGGTTCCTCAGAAGGATGGCTCATGGAGAATGTGTGTTGATTGCCGAGCAGTTAACAACATAACAGTAAAGTATCGACATCCTATTCCTCACTTAGATAATATGCTAGATGAATTGCATGGTTCTTGTGTATTTTCTAAGGTTGATTTGAAAAGTAGATACCATCAGATTAGAATGAAAGAAGGTGATGAGTGGAAAACTGCGTTTAAAACAAAATATGGTTTGTATGAATGGTTAGTTATGCCTTTTGGGTTAACTAATGCTCCTAGTACTTTCATGAGATTAATGAACCATGTTTTGCTTGCTTTCATTGGACAATTCGTAGTTGTTTATTTTGATGATATTCTCATATATCGCAAAAACTTGGATGAATATGTAGTGCATTTAAAATCTGTCTTAGATGTACTCAGGAAAGAAAAGTTGTTTGCTAATCTAAAAAAGTGTACCTTTTGCACCAATAAACTTGTGTTTCTAGGATTTGTTGTGAGTGCACAGGGTATACAGGTTGATGAGGAGAAGGTACGTGCAATCCAAGAGTGGCCGAGTCCCACAACTGTAGGTAATGTAATAAGTTTTCATGGACTTGCTAGTTTCTACCGACGGTTTGTGAAAGACTTTAGCTCATTGACCGCACCGCTTACCGAAGTAATCAAGAAGAACGTTGGATTCAAGTGGGGAGAAGAACAAGAGAAGGCGTTTCAATTGATCAAGCAAAAGCTGACCAACGCCCCTTTATTGTCTTTACCTAACTTTAATAAAACGTTTGAAATTAAATGTCATGCTTCAGGTATTGGTATAGGTGCAGTATTAATGCAGGAGGGATGACCAATTGCTTACTTCAGTGAGAAACTAAGTGGGGCAGCCTTAAACTACCCGACTTACGATAAATAGCTGTATGCATTGGTTCGGGCTTCACAGATATGGCAACATTACTTATGGCCTAAAGAATTCATGATTCACACCGATCATGAGTCCTTAAAACACCTTAAAGGCCAACACAAGTTGAATAAGAGGCATGCACGATGGGTTGAATTTATTGAGACATTTTCGTACGTTATTCGATATAAACAAGGTAAGGAGAACATCGTTGCTGATGCACTTTCTCGAAGGTACACTCTACTCTCTACTCTTGATGCTAAGATTCTTGGTTTTGAGCATATTAAAGATTTATATCCTTTAGACTATGATTTTAGTGAAAATTATGTATCTTGTGAAAAGAGTGATTGGGTAAGTATTTTAGACATGAGGGTTTCTTGTTTCGAGACAATAAATTGTGTATACCAAATTGTTCCTTGCGAGATTTGCTGGTTAGATAATCACATGGGGGAAGGCTAATGGGACACTTTAGGGTAGCTAAAACCTTAGCCGTTCTACAAGAACACTTCTATTGGCCACACATGAAACGAGATGTTGAGAGACCTTGTGGTGGATGTGTCACATGTAGGCAAGCGAAATCCCGAGTATAACCCCATGGCTTATATACACCACTTCCAATTCCTAGTGAATCTTGGATTGATATTTCAATGGATTTTGTATTAGGTTTGCCTAGGTCAAAAGGGGGAAGAGATTCCGTGTTTGTCGTCGTGGATAGATTTTCTAAAATGGCACATTTTATTCCATGTCACAAAACTGATGATGCTTCACATGTTGCAGATTTGTTCTTCAAAGAAATTGTTCGCTTACATGGCGTACCTAGAACAATTATTTCTGATAGAGATGTTAAGTTCTTAAGTTATTTCTGGAAGACCTTATGGGATAAGTTAGGAACTAAGTTGTTGTTTTCAACTACTTATCATCCTCAAACTAACGGTCAAACAGAAGTAGTAAATAGGACTTTATCTACCTTGTTGCGTGCAATCATAAAAAAGAACATTAAAACATGGGAAGAATGTTTACCACATGTTGAGTTTGCTTATAATCGTTCTGTTCACTCTGCTACTAAATTTTCACCTTTTGAGATTGTTTATGGTTTTAATCCTTTAACTCCTTTGGATTTATCACCATTACCAATGTTTGAGTATGTGAATTTAGATGGAAAAAGAAAAGCTAAACTTGTAAAGCAGATTCATGAGAAAGCAAAACTCAACATCGAACGAAGAACGGAGCAATATGAAAAACAAGCCAATAAGGGCCGACGACAGATAGTCTTCAAACCTAGAGAATGGGTTTGGGTGCACATGCGTAAAGAGCATTTTCCGACCCAGAGGAAATCCAAGCTACTACCTAGAGGGGATGGTCCTTTTCAATTCTTGGAACGAATCAATGATAATGCGTACAAGCTAGACTTGTCCGGTAAGTATAATGTAAGTGCTACATTCAATGTTTCTGATTTAAGTCCTTTTGGTGTAAGGGATGACCTTAATTTGAGGACAAATCCTTTTCAAGAGGAAGGGAATGATGAAGACTTATCTAGCACAAGGGCATGGAATGCGGATCCAATCCAAGTTCCCGTTGGGCAGGTTACAAGAGCACATGCTAAGAAATTCAAAAATGCGTTGAGTGGGCTAATGATCGGTCATTTATTTTCATATATTTACGACCCTTAAACCGTATCTTTTAATTGTATTCTTGAGTATTTTTGGTGCTTTTGACGTGTTTTCCTCTAGTGTACAGGTAATAAGGTTTTGTGCGTTATTGAAGAGTTTTGGTGGATTAAATTGAAGATTTGGGAGTGCACAGCTGTCATTGTTTGGAGGCTGCCATAAATTCTACAAGATGAACTGGGTTGAGAACCTTATATTTCTAGAAAGGTCACAATATCTACTTTCCGGCAAATTTTACGGTTCATGATTCCGAGTTGTCTAGAGAAAGTTATGTTCATTTTCACAACAGTGCGCAGACTCACGACTTTCATGTCGAGAGTTAAGTCACGAGTCATGTTTCGGAGGCCGTCATAAATTCCAGAGGATGAACTGGGTTTCGAGCTTTATATGTATGGAACTATATAGATGTCTACTTTCCCATACATTTTACGGTTCATGATTTGGAGTTTTCTAGAGGAAGTTATGGTCATTTTCGTAACAGTGCGCAATCCTGAAATTTGGACCAGTGAGCACCGCGACCTAGTACCGCGACCGTAGGTCGCGCTATAGTGGTCGCGATGAAACATCAATTTTTTGGCAGTGAGCACTGCAAGCACAGTGCCGCGACCAGCGGTAGCGACCCATGGTCGCGATGGCGACGCGAGAAACCTATTTTTCAATGCCTATAAGTAGAAAAAGGGCTCTAAAGAGAGGGGATTCGACTAGGGCTCTAAGGAGAGGACCAAGAGGAGACCAAGAGAGAAGAGAAGAGGCAAAGAGGGGAGAAGAAGATCATCTTGAAACCAAGAGGGATTGGATTCAATCCTTGAGCCAAAATCTCACCATCAAGCTTGGATTTGGAGAAAGTGGAAGCTAGACAAATTCCCAATGAGGAGGAGGACGAAAGTTCATCACACCTAGAGTTTTTCTATCCCTTTCCTTCTTTATTTTCATGCTTGTAACTCTCTTTATTAATTGGAAAACATGTTTAGTTGTAAATCTTTGATTATGAACTAAATTTGTAAGTTAGGGTTTTGATGAATCTTATTCTATGATGATTGAATGAATTGATTATTTAATTTGTTGTGGTTGATTATTGTGTTGTTGAGCGGTATTATTGTGCTTAATGCTTTTGAATGTGAAGGCCTACATTTAGATGATAAATTGGTGGTGTGTTATGTACCGAGAGGAGACGCCCACCACGTGCTCGATATAATGTCCACCACAAGTACAATTGGATAGAGATATACTAATTTGCTTGTGTGATCACATAGGGTGTTTATTGTAACTAATGCATTTCCATGCACTTGGATATACCATCGAGAGATAGGATATTAGTGTATGCGGAATAGGTCCGATTTACCTCGAGAGGGGACTTTGGATAAATTAGATGAACACGGTCATCATCATGCATAATTAAACCTCAACAATGTGCTCTCATGAAATTCAATCGGATGGATTAGGTGAATTCAAATACCCTAACTAATCTCTCATATTGGTTGCTTGTTTTATTTTCATGTTTTTATATTTTTATCCTTTTAAACCTTTCGATTATCCAAATAGAAATAGGCTTGGTTAATTTTAGTACTCAACGCCTAAATATCCCTGTGGAGACGATAATTTTACTCATCATTTTATTACTTGTGCCGACCCCATATACTTGCGGGTAACAAAAAGTCGCATCAGCTAATTCAAGGGATTTGGGTTCAAGCATGTTCATGGAGGCCCATTGAAGGAATGGGCTTGAAAAATGAGGGCCCAACCTTAATGAATGTAATTCAAGTTAAGGAAGAGACAACCTGTTGATTCGTAGGGATATCTTTGGAAATTTCATAACATTTTAACGGTTAGGATTCTGGAGATGTGTGAGTAGGATGTTTCAAAGATCATGATCTTATCTTCAACTTTCAATTTGGAATCAGATCCATTGGAGGCTACATGAGGGAGATATGGTTAGATATTTCAAAGTGTCCAGATTCATCCTGCTTTGAGAATTTGTTATCTTATTTTGACAATTGAGTTATCTTTTGTTAAATTCAAAAACATCAAGCTTGGAAGGTTGTATTTTGTCAACAAAATCATTGAATGACACCTTCCTTTACTTATTTTCGTTTCTCATGCTTGGAGGGTTGTTCCAAGATATTTTATTTTCTATTTAAACTCATTTGTAAGTCATTTTATGCAACCATTAATCAATTAATACAAAACTTGAGTGAAATTTCATTTTCACCTACTTGTTATGGATAGAACTACTGAACTTATCAAAGGAAGGCTTCCTTTGTGGCGTTCTTGAGTGTTTATACTTACGGGTTCGTGGATTTATATTCATTGGGTCTGAAAGGGTGAAGAATCTGATTTTGGGAAGGTCTTGGGCATGAAAACAAGTTGAGTGTGGGTTTGGGGGTTGTATATCCTTACGGGTTCACATCAAATTCCCTCTACAAAACACACAATGAGTAGTCGGAATCAAGCCATAGATAAGAAGCTTATCTTGAGTAGAAAGGGCACCTTTAATAGCCAACCAGAAGATAAAAGCATGTCTAAGAATCGATTTAGAATGCCAAACAGACCTAAACCAATCCACTGCTGGCTGACGGGACCAAAGAGACTCCCAAGCATTACGAATAGAGAAAGCTCCACAAGAGTCCTCAACTCAACACAAAGTATCAGCTTAAGAGTTATTAGGCCTCAAGTAATCAGAGATACTACTAATAATGTCCATACAATTCCCAGTCAAGGAACGTGGCCAAGCCCAATCCCTTCCCTGAATAACATCTGCTACCCTAGCATGAGGACCAAGACCAGAATCATAAATAATCCGCCGCCCAAACACCTTCAGCAAAGGACCCAAAAGATGCTAATAATCAAACCAAAGGGAAACATCCTCCCCATGAAGGGAGTTTTAGAAAAGATTTTGATTATCCAATAACATGCGGAATTGGTTTTCAAAAATTTTTCTTATATTGAAAACCCTTTTCAATCAGGAACGAGTTCCTGTATATACGCAGAAAAAGACTTCAGAAACTACATACCTTTTTCTTGATTTTCTTTTCTTCTGATTCCTCGATCTACCACCAGATCTTCCGAGCTATGACCCGCGGTCTAATCTGGGCACGTCACGGCAAGAGATGGAGGTCACGTGAAAAGAACGCCGGGCAAATCCTATAAAAAAGGGGAGAGTCAGAAAAAAAAAACTTTTTTTTTCTTTTATTCTCTCTTTGGTGGCCGAATTCTCTTTCTTTTTCACTTGTGTGTTAGGTTAAGTTTTTTTCTAACTATATAACACTTATATAGTAGTCCTTTAGGGTTTTAATTTGACCAAGTCAAAATAGGATTTTAAATCCTATTTATTTTTAATCTCCCTAAAGACTTGAACCTGTGACTTTTTGGACTATTAAAATAATCTAATTATTTTAATTCTTTTGTCCTAGTCATTATTTAATCACATGACCTCATATTTAATAATTCATAATTATTAATTTATATTATTTTATTAAATATTTAATTAATTAAATAATCACATTATTTAATTATTCTATTTTATTTAAATCGCATTACTTTCGTAATACTATTAATTGGACCATCCAATTAATAAAAGAAAATGAATATTTATTTATAGTCTAACTACTCCCACTGATTGCGCTGAAATGACATCCCCTATTCCAACATACATAGTGAAGGACCCCTCCTCCAGCTTTTTACCAATAATCATTCCAATGTAAAGAAGAACAAAATTAGTCAGTGGCCCCTGAATCTACTATTCAAGGTGAAGAAACATCTTCCACTAAACAAAATTTAATGATAAGTAAATCTGATTTACTTTTCACTTTCTTCTTATTAGAGAGCTGCTCGAGGTACTGTAGACAGTTCCTCTTCCAATGACTAACCTCTTTGCAATGGAAACATTTTTCCTTTTGCTTAGTCAGTAGTGATGCTCTTTATTTTTTACTTAACCTTTACTTTACCAGTAGACCTCTTCCTCTTCTTGAAACCAGAAGTGGATGGCTCAGCAATATTTGCTTTGCTAGTCTTACCTTTGGTAACTAGTCATGCGTTGGTTACAGGCTCTAGAAGACATTCCTCCGTAAGCACAAATTTAAGATTTTTGCAGACCATGATTGTGTTTGTGTTGGTCCCACTTAATAAAGTTATCCCGGTTAAGGTTTCGTTTGCGATGAAATAATAATGCAGAAGATAACGCTGATATTTAAAGACATAAATCTAAATTAATATCATTCAATTCATACATTCATATCAAATGCTATTGTTCGGCATAAAATTAAACATGATGCATGAGCATAATTTTAATGAACTAAAAAATCCCTAAAATTAGTTGCTATGCCACGATAATCCAACATTCCACAGGTAAGTGTCTAGGTAGGCTAGGTCAAATCCTTGCATGTTAGATCGAGACATTCTCAATCGGATAATAAACCAGAATAACTCTTTACTCTTATATTATTCAACCATCGCTTTGATTTAGTCAGGATAATAAATTAACAACTTAATTAAGTCCTTTATGAGTGTGACCCATCGTTTCAGAATTCATGAACTTAACTTGAGAGTGCCTAGGTAGGCTAGGTCAGTCCCAAAATACATTCCGAAAACCTATCCGTTAGGAAGTCAACCTTGGTATTGACTCTTGTGGACACCTTCCGTAGAGAGGACGAAAGCAAAGCCGTCACAAAGCGCCACTCAAGTCTCACGATGTTGAACTAACAATGGAGACTGCGGGATATAATGTCATATATCCCTCTCCCACGCACTATTTATAATTTAGGATTTTCTTTAAACTAAGAGTTTCTAAAACTCTATGTTTCTAGTCTTTACTTAGATTCTACGGCTAATATAAAATCTAAGTTTACTAGTTATAATAAATTATTCAATTTTAACTCTTAAAATATAATTTATTATTTCAATTTCTAATTTATATAAACTATTTAAATAAACTAGAAATTAAATGTGAAATTACCAAGTTTTAACTATTAAAACTAAATCACATTATTTGGTCCAATTATGTCACTAATGTTTAATTAAATCTAACATTAAATGGACCTAACTAATCTAATTAAACACTTTAATATATAGATTAGTTATTAATGAGACTTACCAAGTTTTTACTCCTAAAAACTAATCTCATTATTTGATTCTTTTTAATCAAGTAATTAATCTAATTAATCTTAATTAATACAAAGAATCTAACTAATCACTTTAATTAAACACTTTAATATAGATTAGTTATTAATGAGATTTACCAAGTTTTTACTCCTAAAAACTAATATCATTATTTGGTTTTTTTTTAATTAAGTAATTAATCTTATTAATCTTAATTAATATAAGAACCAAAATAATCAATTTAATTAAACTCTTTAATTTGCTGATTAGTTAATTAATGGATATTACCAAGTTTTTACTCCTAAAAACTAAATTCATTATTTAATTGCCATTTATGAAATTATTTCCTATTTTAATCTCATTAAAATAAAACAATATAATATGACAATTATGCATGACATATTATTATGCATGTGTAGGCACACCTAATCTAGATGACATTCATATGTATGATAATGCTTTAACATCCATATAATCATCACATGAAAATAAATAAAGCATATGTAATTGACCGAGTGACATGGGTTATCTAACTTAAACAACTCTAATAACAATTGTATTCCCAAGGCATTCCTTGGTCTTCAAGAGTTCTTCTTCAAGTTGAATTCTTCTTGTCTTCGTTTTCCTAATCAAGTCACACTTGATTTTTGTCAAAAATCAACATCTTTTCCAGAGGTCCACGTGTTACCTTAACACACATCCTAGGTCAAGACGAAACCCTAAACAACCCTAACGTGTGGGAAAGTGCGGCTGCTCGCAGCGTAGCCCCACGCACGCATGGTGCGCGCGTTCGTGGGTCGTTTCACCCATGATTTTTTTGCTCCGATTTTCTGCCACTTTTCTGAGTTAATATTCACCAATATTTTTCAAAAAATACACAGCAAAATTGCTCGCAAAAAATCCACAAGAACAGCCCCAAAACCTGTCATGACAGTCCCTTGCGCACAAGTACACTGCCCTATTTTGGGTCTGCCGCACAGCCGGCTTACGGCGAAAGGTGAGGGCGCATCCGGGATGATTTGTCGATGCTGTTTGCGCGGTTGTCTTCATTGGGATCTCTTCTTTGCACCGGTTTTTGAATTGCCTTAATCGAACATCGTTTGCTATGGTTTTGCATCAATTAATTACAAGATGTACGAAATAGCCAATAATATATTCAGCTTAAACAAAAAGAAAACGAAAAAAGAAACCTAGAACCCATGACACCATATAATTAACGATCAATTACGCTTTTATAATCATACAGTCAAATCATATAACAATAAAACAAATCATACATTCTAGATTTGTGCATACACAATAATATATCAATAGATCAAAAATCAATAAGAAAAATAAAAAAAAAAACAAGAAAGATGTAGTTTTTTTCTTTTTCTTTTGCATATATACATAAACTTAGAACCAAAGGCTCTAATACCAATTGAAGGGAGTTTTAGAAAAGATTTTGATTATCGTGTAACATGCGGAATTGGGTTTCAAAAATTTTTCTTATATTGAAAACCTTTTTCAATCAGGAACGAGTTCCTGTATATATGCAGAAAAAAACTTCAGAAACTACATACCTTTTTCTTGATTTTCTTTTCTTCTGATTTCTCGATCTATCATCAGATCTTCCGAGCTATGATCCGCGGTCTAACAATGTGTGTCTGGGCATGTCACGGCAAGAGATGGAGGTCACGTGAAAAAAACGGCGGCCAAATCCTGCAAAAGAGGGGAGAGTTAGAAAAAAACTTTTTTTTTTTCTTTTCTTCTCTCTTTGGTGGCCGAATTCTTTTTTTTTTTTCACTTGTGTGTTAGGTTAGGTTTTTCCTAACTATATAACACTTATATAGTAGTCCTTTAGGGTTTTAATTTGACCAAGTCAAAATAGAATTCTAAATCCTATTTATTTTTAGTCTCCCTAAAGACTTGAACCTGTGACCTTTTGGACTATTAAAATAATCTAATTATTTTAATTCTTTTGTCCTAGTCATTATTTAATCACATGATCTCATATTTAATAAATAGAATTAATAATTCATAATTAATAATTTATATTATTTTATTAAATATTTAATTAATTAAATAATCACATTATTTAATTATTCTTTTTTATTTAATCGCATTACTTTCGTAACACTATTAATTGGACCATCCAATTAATCTATCGTGACCCTCGTTACCAACAACCATAAGGCCTAGCAAGGGGACCTAATGGACCTACAGTTTTGAGCTCCAATAATACTTAGTAATATTAATTAAAACTCTTTAATTAATATTTTACGATTATTAACCTCGGAGTTATTCCACTAAAAACCCGAGGCTGCACTCTCAGAACTGTAGATGTGTTTATACAATCTGAAGTCTCAGTGTCCATTGATATAGCTAATTGCATATAGTGTGATTCTCCAAAAATAGTTCATAACTAGAGCTTGGTCATAAAGTCCGTTATACCCCTATAGAAATATTTTTTCCTTTAAGTATCATTAATTCTCTAATGAACAATTAAATCTTGTCTTCCTCACGGAAGAAAGAGAGCGTTCATAATCGTTCAAGCCCCGAATCAACCCTTAAGGGAACTACTCATCTACTTCAATTAAGAAGGAGTGAATTCCATTATTGTGCTCAAACCTTCCCAGCCACAAGCCAAACCGCAGCTCCAAGATGCAGAGGTATTGGTCGAGATTCTCATCAACCTCACTCATGGTAAATCAAAAGCCACGATCTAACCTGAAGGAGTCGATAAGACACTCAGGATTAAGATCACCTATAAATAGCCATCGTTTATCGATTATATATGAATTTCATCTACTAACGAATGTTGGTGAGAGAATCATATAAATCGTGGCTCAGTCCTATATGATCTCATCATATAAGGTGCCTCCATTCTCATGTCAACTATATGAGCGGTCTAGGATAAGACCACCGTACTTTACATAATTGACCGCAGCAGTAGATAAATCACAAACAAAGTACCCAGCTTTGTTCGCTCTCTACGGACTCTTTAGATTGCACGTCTCAAAATGAATCCTCTTTGTATATGACCATTATATACTCATTATGAGATTACATCTTGCAATCTAGAATATTCTTGCACAATACGAATGTATTACTGAATATAATACATTTATAAACTTGAATGATAATCTGAATAATTCTTATTATTATCTTTAACCATTTACAATTACAAGCTTTAGGGCATAAATCCCAACACCCCATTACCCACCCGAAACTGTATCAATCTCCGCACATGACTCCGAAGACCCAGAATTTTCCTCTAACTCCACGAGCAATCTCCAGGGCACTTCACATCCCACACATTCCTTCCCCTAAACAGAGTATACCTAACCCACGAAACCCAAATAGAAGATCTCAAATTGCTACAAACAGCCCACAAATGCTTAATTATGGTAGCTTTATTCCAAATCTCAACACTTTTAACGCCCAATCCACCCTCTTCCTTTGGTAAACACACTGAGGACCGAGCAACATTAGCCCCACCTTTACCTAAATCTGAACCCCTCCAGAGAAAACTACGTAATGTAGCTTCAACTATTATTACCACCAACTTAGACAGGATAAAAATGGAGGACCAATACATCTGGATAGAGATCAACACAGATTGAATGAGTTGAAGCCTCCCTGCAAAAGAAAGAACCTTAATGGTCCAACTTTTAACCCTCGCCACAATTCTATCAACAAGAACCCTACAATCCACTGCCATAAGCTTAGTAGAAATCAGAGGGACCCCAAGATATCTGACAGGTAACACCCCTTCTTGGAAACCCAGAATCCCAAGCAACTCTTGATTAATCTCATAGGACACACCAGCCACAAAAAGATTACTCTTACTAGGATTAGGGACCAATCCAGAAAGAGCTTGGAACTAACTAAGAACATCATTAACCGCAGTAACGGACTCCCTCTCTGTCCTACAGAAAACCATAAGATCATCCGCAAAGCATAAGTGAGAAATACCAATCTTTTCGCATCGCCAGTGGTAAGCAAATTGACCTTCCTGTTCCATAATTCGCATCAGCCCCGAAAAGACCTCCATAGCCAGCACAAATAAATAAGGTGACATAGGATCCCCATGCCTCAAACCTCGGCCACTATTAAAGACGCCATTCAGTTCACCATTGATAGAAATTGAGAAACTGGGAGTAGAAATACACTCAGAAATCCAATCTATCATCTGCTCTGGTAACCCTAAAATCTGTAAGACAGCCAGCAAGAAATCCCACCACACAGAATCATAGGCTTTCATTAAATCTACCTTCAGCGCACACCTAAGATGACCTTCATCACGATGATAGTTCCTCAATAATTCCTACGACAGTAAAATATTGTCACTAATCCGCCTACCAGTAACAAAGGCCGACTGAGGAGGACTAACAACATCAGGCAACACCTTCTGAACTCGATTTGCAATAATTTTGGCAATGCATTTGTAGATAGTGTTACAACACGAAATAGGCCTAAAATCACAAACCTTAGAAGGATTGGGAACCTTAGGAATAAGAGCAACCATAGTAGCATTCACTTACTTGAGCAATCTCCCAGAGATAAAAAATGAACGAATAGCACGAAGAAAACTGTCACTAATAACAAACCAGGCTTTCTTAAAGAAAGTAGCATTATACCCATCCGGACCAGGAGCTTTGTTATCTTTTAGAGAGAACAAAACTGCCTTAATTTCATCATCAGTAACCTCTTTACCCAAGGTAGCACTCTGATCACCAGAAATACTCTTAGGGAGAGCCTGCCTCACTAAATCAAGGTCAATCCTAGGGCATCCAGCAGGCTGACTAAGAAGTGTCTCAAAGAAGTTCACTACTAAAGACTTAACTTCACTGGGCTCCTCCACACGATTACCCTGCTCATCAATAAGAGATAAAACCTTACTCCTACTAAATCTTTGTCTCATCGACCAAAAAAAGAACCTAGAATTTCTATCTCCCAAATTTATCCACTGAACCCGAGACTTTTGTCTTAGAAAACTCTCCTCATCTTTACTCAAATCACTATAAACCTTCACCAACCGAGACTCCTCCTCATGTAATGAAGCATTCATAGGCTGCCCCTGAATATCCCATTGCACAGATTCCAGATCATGCTTAGTTTGCTGCACCTTAGAAGACAAGTCAGAATAACACTCCATATTAAGTTTCTTAAGCTCCATTTTCAATCGTTTTAGCTTCTTACATAGCTGAAACATAGGAGAACCGTCCACCCTGTCCGCCCAAACCCGATCCACCAAGGATAAAAATTCTGGATGATCCGCCCAGAAATCAAAAAACTTAAAAGCACCCGTCGCCAAGGGAGATCCACAATCTTAACAATCATAGGAGACTGATCAGAAACACTGTAAGGAAGAAAATGCGCCTCTGAACCTCGAAAGGAAATATCCCAATTCAAATTGACCAAAGCTCGATCTAACTTTCGAAGAATAGGATCAACCGTACGATGATTAGACCATGTATAGAAGCACCCATTAAATCGCAGATCATCTAACCCAGACTCAGCTAAACAATTAGAAAAATCATCTTTCAATGTGGCCAAGAATTGGATCCTCCGCGCGCCACTAAATCAGCCCACAACGCCTCCTTACGAACATTACAATTATCACCGTACACAATCGAAATCATACACTCCTAAGTAGAATCAATAGAAGAAACTCTACAATAGATAACTTGTTCAGAAGATCCCACAACCAAAACAGTAACATTAAACGGATTCCAACAAACCCAAATCCTCCCCAAAGAGGAAAAATTATAATTGCACTCCACCTTCCAAGACCGGTCAATGGTCTTAAGAATAACATCTTTATTTTTCTCCAGAACTTTCGTTTCCACTAAACCGTACAAAGACAATTTCTCATCTTTAATCAAACTGCGAACCTCTCTTTGCTTCAAAGGGTTATTGAGACCCCTAATATTCCAGCACCCAAAAATCATAATAAATATACAAAGATACGAATAAACCCTCACAAATCTATCTCCACTTACCCCCCCCCCCCCCCCCTTAGGGGAGGAGTGCTTCTTATTCTTCTTACCTTTACTACTAGAACCTTTATTCTTCTTTTTCTTTTCCAGAGAATCCTTAACTTTTGAAGCCAAAGCATTATGAAGAGGACTAGAATCACTACCATCCTCACCATGACCAGCCTCATCATGATCACAAAGAGCATCCCTGTCATCAACATAAACATTAGCCCTATCCTTACAAAGAACAGCCTCTACATCACAAACAGTGTCCAAAATTGCTAAAGAAGTACCCTCTTCCGTTACTTCCAAATTTAGAGTATGGTCATTGCCCTCCATTAGCACTAAAGTAAGATGATTATCAACATTTTCCACAAGCGAAACACTAGCACTGTTCTCCGTAGTAGATAATTCTCCACCCTTGTTCTTTTTTTTAACCTCAACCCAAACCGGTCGTTTAGGCCCCAACGAGTCTTCTTGCCTATTCTTCATATCATGAACATCAACCTCTCCATTTCTTGTAATCATATTCATATTGTCACCCAAATCTTGAACACTTTGTTTACATATACCCGGCGTATGCCCAAACACCTTACAAATATTACACCTAGAAGGAAGCCACTCATAAACAGCATATATAGTTTTCCACTCCCCATTTGCACATTGGATATCAAACTTATTAATGACATCCTTCGAAGCATTAACCTCAACACACACACGAGCAAAGCTAAGACATTTCCTAGCTAATGTAATGTGATTGGCATGCAATGGAATGCCCAAAGCACTAACTACAAAACTCAGGCCCTTAGAAGTCCAATATTCAAAAGGTAGATTATAAAGTTTAACTCATACAGGAATATTGCGTAACTCATCTTTAGACAAGGATAAACTAGGCTGCCACCTTTTAAGAACAAGCAATTTATTCACTATATGCTATTGACCTTTTTTAAGAACTTCACAAGCATGGTCAAGACTATCAAACTTGAAAATAAAGAACCCTTATTCCGAAGATAAGACTTCTTTAAGGCCAAACCTACCCCAAATTTATGAACTACTGAATTCACTATGGGGAAAGGAATTCGCTTATCCACAAAGTACCCTATCAAGGAAGTTCTCCATTCCTCACTTCCTTCAATAGCTACCTCAACCAGAGGGCTAACTTTAATTCTTCCATTCTCTTCAGTAGGTTTAAAATATTGTAAGGATTCAAAGGTAGAAGATTGTGCCTCACAAGCAATAGGAAAAAAATTCTGGTAATGGGGCTGACATTGAAGGCAAGCATGGTGATGTTCTTCATAGGGTGTTGTATGATGAAGAAGATAAAAATATGGTTTTATGTGAAGACAGAAATCTGGTTTTGGTTGAAAACTGTGTTAAAACTGGTTGTTTTTAAAATATTTCGGGATTGAACAAGAAGAAAGGTGTGGTTGACATTAGTGCAAAGGTTAGAGACAAGAATGGGCAGAGATCTCAAGGAATGGCTGCTGTTGACTCTAAAGTGCAGAATTTTTTAAAAAAAAGGGCTGCAGAAGACTTATGTTCAGGAAATAAAAAAGACGTAATCAATAAAATGGTTACTAATGGGCTCTTTGCTGGGGTTACTAATGGACTCTCCCCAATTGGTTCTTCTTTGATTAGTGGTGGAATTGGGCATAGGATAGTATCTAATGGGGCTGATACTACATCGTTAAAACCAAATCCAAAGTTAATAGAATTGGTTAGGCCTAATCTTAGTGCAATTGGATTTTCTTCAAGTTCTGGTGGACTTGAGAATGGATTAGATGTTATTGGGGCTGGTAATGCATATATTTCGAATGAAAAGCGTTTGGGGTCTTCTGGTGGAGTTACCAATAGGTTGAACGGTACTGAATCGCCAAATAATGGTTTCAAGCCTTCTTATACTAGAGCTGTCCGAAATTCTCCTCCTATTGCTATTGGTGAGGTACGATCTATTAATTTTGAATCTTTACAATATTTTAAGCCCATTGTAGAAAATGATAGAGTGAAAGTTTGTCCTCCTTTTGATGTTGCGGATGAAGGGAGCAAGGAATGGAGAACTTCCTTGATAGGGTACTTTGTGGAGAAGCGAATTCCTTTCCCTGTAGTGAATTCGATGGTTTATAAAAATTAGGGTAGGTTTGGCCTTAAAGAAGTCTTATCTTCGAAAAAAAGGTTCTTTATTTTCAAGTTTGATAGTGTTGACCATGCATGTGAAGTTCTTCAAAAAGGTCTATAGCATATAGTGAATAAGTTGCTTGTTCTTAGAAGGTGGCAGCCTGGTTTATCCTTATCTAAAGATGAGTTACATAATATTCCTTTATAGGTCAAACTTCATAATTTACCTTTTGAATTTTGGACTACTAAGGGGTTGAGTTTTGTTGCTAGTGCTTTGGGAATTCCTTTGCATGCTGATCATATTACTTTAGCCAGGAAACGTCTTAGCTTTGCTCGTGTGTGTATTGAGGTTGATGCTTCGAAGGATATTATTAATGAATTTGATATTCAATGTGCGATTAGGGAGTGAAAAACCATCCATGCAATTTATGAATGGCTTCCGGCTATGTGTCATGCTTGTAAGGTGTTTGGCCATGGGTTAGGGATGAGGGTTTGGTAATGAGTAACAAAGAGGCCATGGTTTCGAAAGCAGATAAGGGTGTTGTTCATGGTATAGAGGAAAACATGTAGGAATTCCTTTACCTAAGACATCTACTTGGGTTGAGGTGAAAAGGAAGAACAAAGATAAAGATATTGGTTCGACCAGATTGGAAGCGAGACGTATGAATAGTGATGATAGGGCTGTTTTTCCTTCGGGTTCAGTCGATGATATAGCTTTAGTTGCTTTGAAGATTCGTTAAAATGTTCTTGATTTGGAAGATGGCGAAGTGGGAACTCTTTTGGCAATTTTAGATACTGGTTGTGATGTAGAGGCTGCTCATTGTGATTATAGGACTAGTCCATGTGTTGATGATTGGCCATGGTGAAAATGGTGTCGATTCTAGTCCTCCTCGTAATGCTTTGGCTTCTAAAGCTAAGGATTCTTTAGAAAAGAAGAAGAAGAAGAAAGGTTCTAGTAGTAAGGGTAAGAAGAATAAGAAGCATTCCACCCTTAGAGGGGGCAAGTGGAGATAGTGTAGTTATGGGTGTGTTTTCTTATTTTATGTATTTTTATGATTTTTGGATGCTGGAATATTAGGGGTCTCAATGACCCTCTGAAGCAACGAGAGGTTAGGCGTTTGATTAAAGATGAGAAATTGTCTTTGTGCGATTTAGTGGAAACAAAAGTTATAGAGAAAAATAAAGATTTTATTGTTAAGACTATTGACCGGTCTTGGAAGGTAGAGTGCAATTATAATTCTTCTTCTTTGGGGAGGATTTGGGTTTGTTGGAATCCTTTTGATGTTACTGTTTTGGTTATCAGTTTTTCTGAGCAAATTATTCATTGCAAAGTTTCTGCTGTTGATTCTGCTTGGGAGTGTGTGATATCGATTGTGTACGGTGATAATTGTAATGTGCATAGGGAGGCGTTGTGGGCTGATTTAGTGGCGCGTAGGGAGAGCAAACTTTTTATGGCTGGTGTGTCTTCTGAGATTAAGCAAGAGTTACTTGAGATTCTAGGTTTTCAGGAAGGGGTATTACCTGTCAGATATCTTGGCGTTCCTCTTATTTCTACTAAGCTTATGGAAGTGGATTGTAGGGTTCTTGTCGATAGGATTGTAGCGAGAGTTAAGAGTTGGACTTATAGGGTTCTTTCTTTTACAAGGAGGCTTCAGCTCATTCAATCTATATTGTTCTCTATCCAGGTGTATTGGTCCTCCATTTTTAACTTGCCTAAGTCAGTGGTGATTAAGGTTGAAGCTACTTTGCGTAGTTTTCTTTAGAGAGGTTCTGATTTAGGTAAAGGTGGGGCAAAGGTTGTGTGGTCTTCGGTATGTTTACCGAAGAAAGAGGGTGGACTGGGTATTAAGAGTTTTGAGTGTTGGAATAAATCTGTCATAAGTAAGCATTTGTGGGTTGTCTGTAGCAATTTGAGGTCTTCTATCTGGGTGTCGTGGGTTAGATCTACTTTGCTTAAAGGAAAGAATGTGTGGGAGGTTAGGTGCCATGGGGATTGCTCGTGGAGTTGGAGGAAAATTTTGGCCTTCGGTATCTTGTGCGATGGTTGATGCAGTTTCGGGTGGGTAATGGGGAGGATATTTCCCTTTGGTTTGATTATTGGCATCCGTTGGGTACTCTGGTGGAGGTGTTTGGGCGACAAATTATTTATGATTCTAGTCTTGGTCTTCATGCCAGGGTGGCAAACGTTATTCAGGGGAGGGATTGAGCTTGGCCTCGTTCCCTGACTGGGAATTGGATGGACATTATCAGTGGTATCCCTGATTCCTTCAGGCCTAATAACTCTCAAGATGATACTTTGTGTTGGGTTGAGGACTCTCGTGGGGCTTTCTATATTCGTAATGCTTGGGAGTCACTTTGGTTCCGTTAGCCAGCAGTGGAGTGGTTTAGGTCTGTTTGGTATTTTAAAGCAATTCCTAAACATGCTTTCAACTTTTGACTGGCCATTAGGGGTGCTCTTTCAACTCAGGATAAGCTTCTTATTTATGGCTTGATTCCAGCTATTCGTTGTGTGTTTTGTGGAGGGAGTTGTGAGGATGTCCCTCATCTCTTTTTTTATTGTTCTTATTCTTGCTAGGTTTGGTTTGCTCTTTTAAGGAAGTGTAGATTACCTCTTCGTGCTCAGAACTGGGAGGCTACTATTCTTTGGTCTTGCCATTTCCGAGGTCGGCAGCTTCGTGGGTAGGTGTTGCGTATTATGCTTGCAGCTGCTGTCTATGCTATTTGGCGTGACAGGAATGCTAGGATGCATGGCGAGTTACCTAAACCTGTTACCGTGGTTGTTCGCTGACACGACTTTTTGTTACCCGCAAGTATACGGGGTCGGCACAAGTAATAAAATGATGAGTAAATTATCGTCTCCACAGGGATATTTAGGCGTTGAGTACTAAAATTAACCAAGTCTATTTCTATTTGAATAATCGAAAGATATTAAAGGATAAAAATATAAAGACATGAAAATAAAGCAAGCAACCAATATGAGATATTAGTTAGGGTATTTGAATTCACCTATTCCATCCAATTGAGTTTCATGAAAACACATTGTTGAGGTTTAATTATTCATGAAGATGACCGTGTTTATCTAATTTATCCAAAGTCCCCTCTCGAGGTAAATCGGACCTATTCCGCATACACTAATATCCTATCTCTCGATGGTATATCCAAGTGCATGAGAATGCATTAGTCACTGTAAACACCCTATGTGATCACACAAGCAAATTAGTATATCTCTATCCAATTCTACTTGTGGTGGACATTATATCGAGCACGTTGTGGGCGTCTCCTCTCGGTACATAACACACAACCAATTTATCATCTAAACGTAGGCCTTCACATTCAAAAGCATTAAGCACAATAATACCACTCAACAACGCAATAATCAACCGCAACAAATTAAACAATCAATTCATTCAATCATCATAGAATAAGATTCATCAAAACCCCAACTTACAAGTTTAGCCCATAATCATGGTTTTCAATAATTAAACTAAATTAAATTAACTAAAACAATTAATATAAAGCGAGACGGATTCAATGGAGGATAATGCGAGGTGGTCACACGGTTCCAATCACGGAAATGGAAAACATATTGATTATTATTAAGCACATAATATCATGAAATAAATCACATAATATATTCATAAACAATAAAATCCAAATCCGTTCACGGTTCCGAAAATCACCTAACAATAGTTCTAACAACTCATAATCATAAACGAACAATCAAGGAAGATTAATGAGATGAAATACAACCCATCGAAGCTCTCAAGACTCGAAGTCCTACTTTGGTCCGGCTTGAACTTCTCCGCTTTCGATCTTCGTCTTCTTCGATGAACACTCACGATCTAGAGTTTGTTGTGATGCTTGGGATGTGTTTGGGAGGAGCAAGAAGGATGAGAATCACCCTTGGAGCAGCTTGAAGGCTGCTTGGACTGCACTGCCACGAGCTCTCTTTCTCTGCCCAGCTGCTGCACTTTTCGTCTTATAGTCAGCCCATTAGGGCGCTGTTTTTCTTCACCGCGACCTGTGGTGGCGGTGGCTTGGTCACGGCGTTCACTGGTTTGCTTGGAGATGCTGCACCGTGAGCTGCACCGCGAGGAGGGAAGGTCGCGTTCGAGCTCGCCACGCTCACTGGTCCTCTTTTCTTCTCCATCGCGAGCTGCTGTGGTCGCGCTGCTCCTCGCGCTGCACACTGCTGGGCTAGTTTATCATCGCCGTGAGGTGGAGGACGCGAGCACAGGTCGCGGTCGAGCTCGCGTTGCTCACTAGTTGGGCATGGACGTCTTTATCGCGATGAGAGGCGTGAGGGGCTGGTCGCCATGAATGCAGCTGGGTTTTTTATTTTTTTGTTTTCTTTCTTAACCAAAACGGCGTCGTTTTGGACCAAAGAATTAGTGCCAAAACGGCGCCGTTCCACTTAAGACCCAAAGCCTTAGGTGCAAAACGCACCGTTTCACTAATGGCTGGGTCAAATTTCTAAATTTACAGTTTGACCCCAGCACTTTGCTATTCGTCATAGATGCCCTTCCACAATGTTACTGAAATTACACATTTTCCCCAAAAATATACAAAATCATCACTTAGGTCCCTAAACCTGCACACTCAAGGAAAACACGTCAAAAGCACCAAAAATACTCAAGAATACAATTAAAAGATACGGTTTAAGGGTCGTCAATATATGAAAATAAATGACCGATCAAATACCCCCAAACTTATCTTTTGCTTGTCCTCAAGCAAATCGGAGCACACCACGAATAAAAGCAAAGACAAAAATAACTAAAACTAATCAACAAAAACGAACTATACTTTATCCATTTTCGTAGGATGCAACGATGACATTTAGCACGTGCCACAAGCCTTTAAACCCCTAGGTGGCCCTAGTGGACGAGTTATAGTCTCGTGAGGGTTTACCAGCTACGATACCCACAAACGTCCTAAGCTAACCACATTCATAACTAAACATCAAATTAAATATATACACAAATGCAAAGGCATAAGAATAGCACAAAATCAGAAATCTAAAATGCTGTCAATAAGTCTAATACACCATATATCATACAGGACACTGACATGCAACGCATTTCTAATCGTGACATCTTCCATACTAATAGACCACTGATGTAATACGCCTCGACTCTAGTCTCACCAGTTTTCACTCAATGACACTCAGAACCTAGGCAATCACACTTTCAACTGCATACAACCGGAATTTATGAGCAAATAATTTCGAAATGTGTCGTATGCATCAATAATTAGAAAGAACGCACAGATTTAACAAAGGATCTCATGAAAGATATCAAATGCTAAGAACAGAAAAATTCGTGTATATAAATGTCAAATATTACAATTGAGTTTCCTAAGGAGATCAACAGGTCTTTATATGGTTGTAATGGGGCTTAGGGTGATTGGCTCAAAAAGAACGGAAATCGGGTTCAACTCACTTGGAAACCTATTGAGAGACTTCATAAAATTTTCAATTCGTGCAACTTCTCTCACGACTACCAAATTTGCTCAACTTTTCTTCCCTTCCTTTTCTACACCTTCCTCCTTCAACCTCATTTTCAACCTTTTCTCAATTTTTACTTTGTGCATTTCACTCTTTTTTCTCATTTTAGCCAACTCTTCTTATTTTATTCATTATTTTTAATGTTGGCTATTCTCTTTTTCTGCACATTTCCCACATCCTTATCATCTTTTCTACTCCACTCCTTCTTCCTCACTCAACACTTACACATTTTTCTTTTAATTGCCTCTAGTTTCCAAGCGTCAAAGGTAACGTCTTACAATTTCGGCTAGGATTTTTGGATATGTAGGTCATACAATAAAAGGCTAATATACGAGTGTTTGGCCGCGAATGGGATAGGGAGCACGCAATTACGGATAGGAAATCAAGCTATTTAGGAATTCACACACAATGCCTGGATCATATCTCCAAAATCTACTCAATTGAACATTCAGCACAAACATACAAGATTCTTATTATGCAGTTCATTAACATCCAATGCAAACCTATAGAGATCAATCTAATGACCATAAAGCTTAAGAAAGTGTATAAGAGTAGAAACAAAAATTCCCTCAGAATAAATACGCAATAATCTCAAAATCTCACTAAGGGTGGTCTCCACTAATAATCAGGGCTATTAATTGAAAGTTATCACATTTTACAATGCAAAGACGTCAGACCTATATGCTTAGATGCAAAAACACTACCGGCATTATTCCAAATAACAACTTTGTACACTCAAATGACCTAAGTATTTACATATTATTACTCAATTATCTGTAAAGCATGCATATGGTTTCGTTATCCTAACACAAACACAACAAAACACGAAAAATACAATAAAAGACTCGACAACTGGTGTACGTGGCATTGTTATGCCTAAGTCTTCCAAACGCATTGCGTATGAGGAAAGTCTAAGTTTCCAGCATATATACACCAACAAGACACAACAACACCCAAATACCAAAACACCCCCAAACTTATGATAAACATTGTCCTCAATGTTTTAACACCTTAAGTACGAGGAAAAGGGGCTTAAACACCCTATGTGATCACACAAGCAAATTAGTATATCTCTATCCAATTCTACTTGTGGTGGACATTATATCGAGCACGTTGTGGGCGTCTCCTCTCGGTACATAATACACAACCAATTTATCATCTAAATGTAAGCCTTCACATTCAAAAGCATTAAGCACAATAATACCACTCAACAACGCAATAATCAACCGCAACAAATTAAACAATCAATTCATTCAATCATCATAGAATAAGATTCATCAAAACCCCAACTTACAAGTTTAGCCCATAATCATGGTTTTCAATAATTAAACTAAATTAAATTAACTAAAACAATTAATATAAAGCAAGACGGATTCAATGGAGGATAATGCGAGGTGGTCACACGGTTCCAATCACGGAAATGGAAAACATATTGATTATTATTAAGCACATAATATCATGAAATAAATCACATAATATATTCATAAACAATAAAATCCAAATCCGTTCACGGTTCCGAAAATCACCTAACAATAGTTCTAACAACTCATAATCATAAACGAACAATCAAGGAAGATTAATGAGATAAAATACAACCCATCGAAGCTCTCAAGACTCGAAGTCCTGCTTTGGTCCGGCTTGAACTTCTCCGCTTTCGATCTTCGTCTTCTTCGATGAACACTCACGATCTAGAGTTTGTTGTGATGCTTGGGATGTGTTTGGGAGGAGCAAGAAGGATGAGAATCACCCTTGGAGCAGCTTGAAAGCTGCTTGGACTGCACTGCCACGAGCTCTCTCTCTCTGCCCAGCTGCTGCACTTTTCTTCTTATAGTCAGCCCATTAGGGCACTGTTTTTCTTCACCGCGACCTGTGGTCGTGGTGGCTTGGTCGCGGCCTTCACTGGTTTGCTTGAAGATGCTGCACTGCGAGCTGCACCGCGAGGAGGGAAGGTCGCGCTCAAGCTCTCCACGCTCACTGGTCCTCTTTTCTTCTCCATCGCGAGCTGCACCGCGAGATGCTGTGGTCGCACTGCTCCTCGCGCTGCACACTGCTGGGCTGGTTTATCATCGCCGCGAGGTGGAGGACGCGAGCACAGGTCGCGGTCGAGCTCGCGTTGCTCACTGGTTGGGCATGGACGTCTTCATCGCGAGGAGAGGCGTGAGGGGCTGGTCACTATGCATGCAGCTGGGTTTTTTATTTTTTTTGTTTTCTTTCTTAACCAAAACGGCGTCGTTTTGGACCAAAGAATTGGTGCCAAAACGGCGCTGTTCCACTTAAAACCCAAAGCCTTAGGTGCAAAACGCACCGTTTCACTAATGGCTGGGTCAACTTTCTGAATTTACAGTTTGACCCCAGCACTTTGCTATTCGTTCATAGATACCCTTCCACAATGTTACTGAAATTACACATTTTCCCCAAAAATATAAAAAATCATCACTTAGGTCCCTAAACCTGCACACTCAAGGAAAACACGTCAAAAGCACCAAAAATACTCAAGAATACAATTAAAAGATACGGTTTAAGGGTCGTAAATATATGAAAATAATTGACCGATCATTCGCTCCATTGTTAGAGATGTTTGTATATGTCTTAATTCCTTATCTGGTGTGGTGCCTTCTCCTACTAATAGGTGGCTCCACCAGTCTTGGGGTTTATCTAATTCTATTTTTTTGTAATTCACTTGTTTTGCCTTTTAGGGGTCTTGTCCCTTTTGTTGTCGTTTTGGTGGATTACTTTTGGTTGTACCCTATGATAGGGTTTGTGCTTAGCTTTTTATTGCTTTGCTGTGTTTTGTGCTTCGGTTGGTAGGGGGTCTGTCCCTTACCTGACCTTGTGACCTTCTTGCTAGGGTATGCCCATTTACTTTTGTTTTATCTCTTTGGTTAAGATACTTACATTATCTAAAAAAAAGAATCATATTATGCATGGTTTGAACTTTATGTAGAAACAATGTGCTTGAGATTCTAGGATAAATAGTGGAGACCACCCTTGTTGAAGAGAGTTTTAGAAAAGATTTTGATTATCGTATAACATGCGGAATTGGGTTTCAAAAAAAAAATTTATATTGAAAACCTTTTTCAATTAGAAACGAGTTCCTGTATATACGCAGAAAAAGATTTTAGAAACTACATACCTTTTTCTTGATTTTCTTTTTCTGATTCTTCGATCTACCACCAGATCTTCTGAGCTAAGACCCGTGGTCTGACAACGTGTGTGTGGGCACGTCACAGCAAGAGATGGAGGTCACGTCAAAAGAACGCCGGCCGAATCCTGCAAAAGAGGGAAGAGTCAGAAAAAACTTTTTTTTTTCTTTTTTCTTCTCTCTTTGGTGACCGAATTCTCTTTCTTTTTCACTTGTGTGCTAGGTCAGGTTTTTTCCTAACTATATAACCCTTATATAGTAGTCCTTTAGGGTTTTAGTTTGACCAAATCAAAATAGGATTCTAAAACCTATTTATTTTTAGTCTTCCTAAAGACTTGAACCTATGACCTTTTGGACTATTAAAATAATCTAATTATTTTAATTCTTTTGTCCTAGTCATTATTTAATCACATGACCTCATATTTAATAAATAGAATTAATACTTCATAATTATTAATTTCTATTATTTTATTAAATATTTAATTAATTAAATAATCACATTATTTAATTATTCTCTTTTATTTAAATCGCATTACTTTCGTAACACTATTAATTGGATCATCCAATTAATCTACCGTGATCCTCATTACCAACAACCATAAGGGCTAGTAAGGGGACCTAATGGACCCACAGTTTTGAGCTTTAATAATACTTAATAATATTAATTAAAACTCTTTAATTAATATTTCACGATTATTAACCTCGGAGTTATTCCACTAAAAACCCGAGGCTGCACTCTCAAAACTGTAGACGTGTTTATACAATCTGAAGTCTCAGTGTCCATTGATATAGCTAATTGCATATAGTGTGATCCTCCATAAATAGTTCATAACTAGAGTTGGGTCATAAATTCCGTTATACCCCTCTAGAAATATCTTTTTCTTTAACTATCATTGATTCTCTAATGAACAATTAAATCCTGTCTTCCTCACGGAAGAAGGAAAGCGCTCATAATTGTTCAAGCCCCGAATCAACCCTTAAGGGAACTATTCATCTACTTCAATCAAGAAGGAGTGGATTCCACTATTGTGTACAAACCTTCCCAACCACAAGCCAAACCGCAACTCCAACATACGGAGGTATTGGTCGAGATTCTCATCAACCTCACTTATGGTAAATCAAAAGCCACGATCTAACCTGAAGGAATCGATAAGACACTCAGGATTAAGATCACCTATAAATAGCCATCGTTTATCGATTATATATGAATCTTATCTACTAATGGATCTTGGTGAGAGATTCATATAAATCGTGGCCCAGTCCTATATGATCTCATCATATAAGGTGCCTCCATTCTCATGTCAACTACATGAGCGGTCTAGGATAAGACCATCGTACTTTACTGAATGGACCGCAACAGTAGATCAATCACAAACAAAGTACCCAGCTTTGTTCGCTCTCTACGAACTCTTTAGATTGCACGTCTCAAAATGAATCCTCTCTGTATATGACCATCATATACTCATTATGAGATTACATCTTGCAATCTAGGATGTTCTTGCACAATACGAATGTATTACTGAATATAAAACATTTTATGAACTTGAATGATAATCTGAATAATTCTTATTATTTTCTTTAACCATTTACAATTACAAGCTTTAGAGCATAAATCCCAACAATCTCCCATTTGGACTAAAGCAGATGGGACATGTCTTGTAATCCTAGACCCTCTAGGTGACCTTCAAACACTTTAGCCGTTAAGGTCTTTGTAAATGGATCAGCCAGGTTATCTTGCGATGCAATCTTCGTCACGACCACGTCTCCGCACTACACTATCTCTCTGATGAGATGATATTTCCTCTCTATATGCTTCCTCCTTTTGTGGCTTCTTGGTTCTTTGGAATTGGCCACAGCTCCAGTATTATCACAATAAAGTGTCATGGGCCTATCCATATCTGGAACAACTTCCAGATCACTCAAGAACTTTCGGAGCCAAACAGCCTCCTTAGCTGTTTCACAAGCTGCTACATACTCGGCTTCCATGGTGGAATCAGCAATGCAAGATTGCTTAATACTCCTCTAAATTATTGCTCCACCACCAAGGGTGAATACTGACCCAGACGTGGATTTCCTTAAATCCTTGTCTGACTGAAAGTCAGAATCTGTATATCCCAATGGAATCAAATTCTGATGGAAATATACAAGCATATAGTTTCTCGTTCTCCGAAGATACTTAAGAATATACTTAACAGCAATCCAATGATTCAATCCTGGGTTGGACTGATATCGGGTCTTGTGGATAACATAGCATACATAAGACTGCCTACTGCAGATGCATAGGAAATTCGTCTCATATCCTCAATTTCTTGAGGTGTCTTAGGACACTGTTCCTTAGACAAATGAACTCCATGTCTTGAAAGTAAACTACCTTTCTTGGAGTTCTGCATAGAGAATCCCACAAATATCTTGTCGATATATGATGCTTAAGACAACGCTAACAGTTTGTTCTTACGCTCCCTTATCAATTGGATCCCAAGAACATAACTTGCCTCTCCCAAATCTTTCATTTGGAATTGGTTAGCAAGCCAACCCTTTACCTCTGACAATGTTCCTACGTCATTCCCAATGAGTAAGATGTCATCTACGTAAAGGACCAGGAAAACTACTTTCTTGTCAATGATACGCTTGTATACACAAGGCTCATCAACATTTTGCTCAAAGCCATAGGTCTTGATCGCAGTATCAAACCTAATGTTCCAAGATCTAGACGCCTGCTTAAGTCCATAAATAGACCTTTGCAGTTTGCAAACCTTTTGCTCTTGATCTTGGAATACGAATCCCTTTGGTTGCATTATATAGATGCTATCGTCTAGATTGCCATTCAAGAATACAGTCTTGACGTCCATTTGCCAGATTTCGTAATCGAAATAGGCAGCTATGGATAAGAGTATCCTAATAGACTTAAACATAGCTACTAGCGAGAAGGTTTCATCATAATCAATGCCTTCCTTCTGGGTGTAACCCTTAGCCCATAGCCTTGCCTTTGAAGGTCTCTACCTTCCCGTCTACTCCTCTCTTATGCTTGTAGATCCACTTACATCCTATGGGTTTTATCCCATCTAGTAAGTCTACAAGTTCCCAGACTGAGTTGGAGTACATGGACTCTATCTCGATATTCATGGCTTTAAGCCATTCCTCTTTGTCAGAATCTTCCTTGCATGTCTAAATGTCAATAGATCATCCACACTATCATTAGAAACGACACCCTGTGCCTCTCCAATGCCTAAGTAGCGATCAGGTAGTCGAACAACCCTTCCACTACGCCTCGGTGGTAGTGTATCCTGACTAGGAATTATCTGACTATCAGATGTTTGTGGAATTATAACATCGTCTACAACTCTTGTTGACTGAGCACTAGTCGTACTCATTTAACACAATCTTACTACGAGGTTTATGATTACTCATATAATCCTCCTCAAGAAACGTTGCATTTGTCGATACAAACACTTTGTTTTCTTGTGGATTATAAAAGAATCCACCTCGTGTTTCCTTTGGGTACCCTACAAATAAACATACTTGTGAATGAGGTTCCAGCTTTCCACTTCTGTTATTCAGTACATGTACTTGACATCCCCATATGCGAAAATGTCGCAAACTAGCTTTACGACCATTCCACAACTCTTGGGGAGTCTTAGGAACAGACTTGGATGGAACTACATTCAGTATGTAAGTCGCTATTTGTAGTGCATATCCTCAAAAGGAATATGGTAATGATGAGAAACTAATCATAGATCTCACCATTTCCATCAAGGTCTTATTTCTCCTCTCCGCAACACCATTCTGCTGTGGTGTACCTGGAGCTGTGAGTTGGGATACTATCCCATGCTCAACCATGTAGTCTTCAAACTCTCGGTCGAGATACTCACCCTCACAATCCAATCGTAGTGATTTGATTGTTTTGCCTAATTGGTTTTCAACTTCAGCTCGGAATTCTTTGAACCTTTCAAAAGTTTCCAACTTACATTGCATTAGGTAAACATACGCATATCTTAAGTAGTCGTCAATAAATGTGACATAATACTCATAACCACTTCTAGCGCTAACATTTATTGGTCCGCAGACGTCTTAATATATAAGCTCAAGTGGTTGTGTGACTATAATCCCTTTTCTTATAAAAGGTCTCTTGGTCATCTTACCCTCCAGACAAGATTCACAGACAGGTAAGGTATAAATCTCTAACTGACTTAAAGATCCACTTTTTACTAGTCTGTTTATCCTATCAAGGTTTATATGTCCAAGTCTTAGATGCCACAGATACATGTCATCAACTGGAGAAATCTTTTGTCGCTTTGTTTTAGGTTTTTTAACTTTAAACAATTCAGTATTAAGCAGTGTTGTATGCATTAATAGTCTTAAAACATACAAGTCATTTTCATTTATTTCAGAACAATCATTCATTCCATTTCTTAAAATGATAACTGATTTATCATTTCAAAAAACTTTATGAAACTTTTTCATGTAATCTGGATACAGAATTCAAATTCCTTGTAAATCTAGGAATGAAACATACATTGTTCAATAAAAGAAAATGAATAATTATTTGTAGTCTAACTACTCCCACTGCTCGTGCTGGAACGACATCCCCTGTTCCAACGTGCATAGTGAAGGACCCTTCCTCCAGCTTTTGCCAATAATCATTCAAATGTAAAGAAGAACAAAATTAGTTAGTGCCCCTGAATCTATTATTCAAGGTGAAGAATCATCTTCCACTAAACAAAATTTAATGATAAGTAAATCTGATTTACTTTTCACTTTCTTCTTATTGGAGAGCTACTGGAGGTACTGTAGACAGTTCCTCTTCCAATGACTAACCTTTTTGCAATGGAAACATTTTTCTTTTTGCTTAGTCAGTCGTGGTACTCTTTATTTTTAGCTTAGCCTTTACTTTACCAGTAGACCTCTTTGTCTTCTTGAAACCAGAAGAAAATGGCTTAGCAACATTTGCTTTGCCGGTCTTACCCTTGGTAATTGGTCATGTGTTGGTTACAGGATCTGGAGGACATTCCTCCATAAGCACATATTTAAGGTCTATGCTGACCATGATTGCGTTCATGTTGGTTCCACTTAATAAAGTTATCCCGGTTAATATTTCGTTTGCGAGGAAATAATAATGCAGAAGATAACGCTGATATTTAAAGACATAAATCTAAATTAATATCATTCATTTCATACATTCATATCAAATGCTATAGTTCGGCATAAAATTAAATATGATGCATGGACATATTTTAATGAACTAAAAAATCCCTAAAATTAGTTACTATGCCGCGATAATCTAACATACCACAAGTAAGTGCCTAGGTAGGCTAGGTCAAATCCTTGCATGTTAGATCGAGACATTCTCAATCAGATAATACACCAGAATAACTCTTTATTCTTATATTATCTAACCACCGCATTGATTTAGTCAGGATAATAAATTAACAACTTAATTAAGTCCTTTATGAGTGTGACCCATCATTTCAGAATTCATGAACTTAACTTGAGAGTGCCTGGTAGGCTAAGTCAGTCCCAAAATACATTCCGAAAACCTATATGTTAGGAAGTCAACCTTGGTATTGACTCTTGTGGACACCCTCCGTAGGGAGGACGAAAGCAAAGCCGTCACGAAGCGCCACTCAAGTCTCACAGTGTTGAACTAACAATAGAGACTACGGGATATAATGTCATGTATCCCTCTCCCACTCACTATTTGTAATTTAGGATTTTCTTTAAATTAAGAGTTTCTAAAACTCTATGTTTCTAGTCTTCACTTAGATTCTAGGGCTAATATAAAATATAAGTTTACTAGTTATAATAAATTATTCAATTTTAACTCTTAAAATATAATTTATTATTTCAATTTCTAATTTACATAAACTATTTAAATAAACTAGAAATTAAATGTGAAATTACCAAGTTTTAACTATTAAAACTAAATCACATTATTTGGTCCAATTCTGTCATTAATGTTTAATCAAATTAAATCTAACATTAAATGGACCTAACTAATCTAATTAAACACTTTAATATATAGATTAGTTATTAATGAGACTTACCAAGTTTTTACTCCTAAAAACTAATCTCATTATTTGATTCTTTTTAATCAAGTAATTAATCTAATTAATCTTAATTAATACAAAGAATCTAACTAATCACTTTAATTAAACACTTTAATATAGATTAAGTATTAATGAGATTTACCAAGTTTTTACTCCTAAAAACTAATCTCATTATTTAGTTCTTTTTAATTAAGTAATTAATCTTATTAATCTTAATTAATGTAAGAACCAAACTAATCAATTTAATTAAACTCTTTAATTGGTTGATTAGTCATTAATGAGATTTACCAAGTTTTAACTCCTAAAAACTAATCTCATTATTTGGTTCTTTTTAATTAAGTAATTAATCCAATTAATCTTAAATAATGATAAGAACCTAACTAATCTTTTTAATTAAACTCTTTAATTTGTTGATTAGTTAATTAATGGATATTACCAAGTTTTTACTCCTAAAAACTAATTCCATTATTTAACTGTCATTTATGAAATTGTTTCCTATTTTAATTACATTAAAATAAAACAATATAATATGACAATTATGCATGACATATTATTATGCATGTGTAGGCACACCTAATCTAGATGATATTCATATGTATGACAATGCTTTAACATCCATATAATCAGCACATGAAAATAAATAAAGTATACGTAATTGACCGAGTGACCTGGGTTATCTAACTTAAACAACTCTAATTACAATTGGATTCTCAAGGCATTCCTTGGTCTTCAAGAGTTCTTCTTCGAGTTGAATTCTTCTTGTCTTCATTTTCCTTCAAACTTGATTTTTGTCAAAAGTCAACATCTTTTCCAGAGGTCCATGTGTTATCTTAACACGCACCCTAGGTCAAGACGAAACCCTAAACAACCCTAACACGTGAAAAAGTGCAAATGCCAGCAGTGTAGTTGCACGCACGCAAGGAGCGCGCAGCCCTCGCGGGAGCCACACTTTCGCGAGCGTTCCTGGGTTGTTTCGCCCACAGTTTTCTGCTCCAATTTTCTGCACTTTTTTCAGAAAATATTCAACAATATTTTTCCAGAAAAATTAGCAAAAAATCATTTGCAAAAAATATGAAAAAACGGCCCCAGCGCAAAGGTGATAGTAGCCGCACACGCTGGGAGCGCGGCCGCTGGGCTCGTGCGGCCGCTGGGGCACGCGCGAGCGCGAGCATGCGCGGCCGTTAGCGCACACGGCCGCTGCCCATGGGGCTGTGCAATCGATTTTTTTTTTTTTCGTTTCTTCTTCGCATCATCCACTTCTTCGACTCTTCGTAGGGCATATCGATTACAAGAATAACAATAAAAAACAATATACAAAAAAAAACTTTTTGCCATAAACAATTGGCCGAAAAATAAAAATTCATCTACGACCAAAAGCTGCGACCAAGCCTAGTAGCAGATTTCAAGCGTAGATTCAATCAGACTTCTAAACGGATTCGTCTTCAGCTCTTTTTCAGCCTATATATCCATCGCTTTTCATCAAGTCGGGGAGAACAAAAAGAGGGGCTCCCAAGCCACCAAAGGGGACCATTCCCCCATCAAATCTCCTTTCGTTCCATATACAAATTCTTTCATACACCATTGAAGCCATCTTCCATCCATCATAGATCAATGAACAATCAAGGAGAAGAAGAACATGAAGATTGAGAAGCTTTTGGATGATCACTATGAGTTCTTTCTTTCTTAATTCTCTTTTTACTGTTTATTTTTCCATGATGTGTAACTAATCCATAATTAGGGAATCAATGTGAAGAACATTAATTTGCTCATGTTAAAGACTATTATTTTTATTCTATCCATGGTTTTTTTTTATTCATGATTTAATTGTTTATTGTTTATATTTTTATTGTTGATGAACTAGGATAATCGTTGTTACGTGCTAGTTCTGAGTTTCGTTAGAATATAGATAATAATTACTTGAGATTTCGAAAACTGGGATAATCGTTGTTACGTGCCAGTTTAAGGTTATATAACTTCTAAATGAGATAATCGTTGTTACTTGCTATTTGGTTGTTATATATCTCTAATGAATAATTGATGCATGATTTGTATGTTTATCATAAAATTGTGTGTTGATTCTTAAAGTTATTAGATCTTAATATCGGTTTCTTGTGTTAATTGCTGAATTCATGACCTAACGGTAGCGGTGATTAACAATTTAGGAATACTTGGTTAAATAATTTGAAAGGTGATGACCATACATGAATTAAGAACGAATCATGAACCTGAATGATACTTTCATACTATAGTTGATGCATGAGTGGATATATTTGGATCATCGATGACCTAGTTTCTCTCTTCCCATTCTTCCAAAAACTCAAACTCTTTTCCTCAGTGTTTTAATTTAGTTTAAATTACTTTTAAGAATTCAAATCAATCTCAAAGACCTTTTAATTTTCAGTTTAAATTAAATTAGAATTAGAGTAGTAATTAAATCATCAATCTCTGTGGGATCGATCCTTGTACTTGCCGAAGCTATACTAACATATTGATTCGTGCACTTGAAAAGGTCAAAATCCGTCCCATTTGTGTGCTCCATAATCCCATTTGAAGCCAAACACGAATAAACTTTTTCTTTCATCAACATGTTTTCCTCACCCCAAATCACCATATTAAAAAAAGCCATACCTTATAGTTTAGGATCACGTTGAGTAAATTCGAAACTGAAAAAGATCTCGAAAAACACGAAAGAAACTCTTCAATGATAAAAATAAAAAGAAATAAAGGCGTCCTTCAAAATTAAGAAAAATGATGAATAAATAAAACTAAGTGAAGTCTCTCAAAACAAGAGACCAAAAGCATAAAAGAAAAAAGAAAAAAAAGCTTAGTGTGAAAGCTTGGCTGCCAAGAAAAGAAGGAGAAAAGAGTTATGTATGTGTTTTCTAAATTTGTAAATCTTTCAATGTGATTTTAGGTTCTTTGAATTTCAATCCCTTTATTGTTAACTGTCACCTTTGGCCCTATTACAACCTTTAAGAAAAGTCTCATCGATCTTACAGTAATTCTGAGTAATTTGCATAAGTAAGCATTGTGATTATTCTATTCATGAGATTTAATTTGAAATATCTGAGCGTCTTTCTATTTTATTATGCATATGTGATACGAACCCCGTCAACTTGTGACAAAACCCGTAATAAGGTTACTGTCAGGACCGTTCTACTTTCAGATTTAGGATGGAAACCGCGACCCAACACCTATAGAGAAGGTGCGAACCTTGGTATTAAGAGGACGCCACAATCAAGGATGGAAGACTTAATTGATAAATCAGGGTACGAATGCCACAGAATAATCTAATAAGTTCGTAGGTTATTCAAAGAACCCAAGAGAGATTTTAACTCACATTTCTATATTGAAATTCATCAAAGCTCCATAAAATGACTAACAAAAGAGTTTAAATAGAAAATAAAATGACTTGGAACAACCCTCCAAGCATGGGAAATGATAATAAGAAAAGTAAGGTGTCATTTAATGACTTTGTTGACAAAATACAGCCCTCCAAGCTGGATGTTTTTAAATTTAACAAAAGATAATTCAATTGTCAAAATAAAACAACAAATTGTCAAAGTTGGATGAATCTGGACACTTTGAAATATCCGACCATATCTTCCTCGTGCGGCCTCCAATGGATTTGATTCTAAATTGGAATGAAGATAATATCATGATCTTTGAAAAGTCCTACTCACATGCCTCTAGAAACCTAACCGTTCAAACATTATGAATTTTTAAAGTTATCCCTACGAATCAGCAGGTTGTCTCTTCATTAACTTGAATTATATTCACTAAGGCCAATCAGATTACTACAGCCTTTAATGCATGCCCATCCACATTTCATGCCCTTGTGCTAGACAAGTCTTCATCATTCCCCTCCTCTTGAAAAGAATTTGTCCTCAAATCAAGGTCATCATCGGTTGATGTGAAACAATAGGAATTACGCATGAAATGATAACGAATGATACGAGCTACAAATGAAACCATAAATTTTTATTTTTTTCGGATCTCTTCCTTTTCTTTTCTTTTCTTGTAAACAGGTAAATTGAACGCAAGGATATGTAATATGGAACGTAACTTAGAATAACAAAAACAAAAAAAAGGAACAACAACAATGGTATGAGTAAGAACAACAATATACGATGGATTTGAATGGAAAAGAAAAATATAAGGATAGAATAAACTCGAGACTAGAGCCTTGGCTCTGATACCAAATGATACGAACCCCATCAACTTGTGACGAAACCCGTAACCATGCTCTGATACCAAATGATACAAACCTCATCAACTTGTGACGAAACCCATAACCATTCTCTGATACCAAATGATACGAACCCCGTCAACTTGTGACGAAACTCGTAACAAGGTTACTGCGTAGAACCGTTCTACTTTCAGGTTTAGGATAGAAACCGCGACCCAACACCTTCTCTATAGGGCATGGAATGCGGGTGGGTATGCATTAAAGGCTGTAGTAATCCGATTGGCCTTAGTGAATATAATTCAAGTTAAAGAAGAGGCAACCTGCTGATTCGTAGGGATAACTTTGGAAATTCATAATGTTTGAATTGTTAGGTTTCTAGAGGCGTGTGAGTAGGATTTTTCAAAGATCATGATATTATCTTCAACTTCCAATTTAGAATCAGATCCATTGGAGGCCGCACGAGGAAGATATGATCGGATATTGCTCGTGGAGTTGGAGGAAAATTCTGGGCCTTCGTAGTCATGTGCGGAAATTGATACTGTTTGGGGTGGGTAATGAGGAAGATGTTTCCCTTTGGTTTGATTATTGGCATCCTTTGGGTCCTTTGCTGGAGGTGTTTAGGTGGCAAATTGTTTATGATTCTAGTCTTGGTGGCAGATGTTATTCAGGGAAGGGATTGGGCTTGGCCTCGTTCCTTGACTGGAAATTGGATGGACATTATTAGTTGTATCCCTGATTACTTGAGGCCTAATAACTCTCAAGCTGATACTTTGTATTGGGTTGAGGACTCTCATGGGGCTTTTTATATTCGTAATGCTTGGGAGTCTCTTTGGTTCCGTTAGCCAGCAGTGGATTGGTTTAGGTCCGTTTGGCATTTTAAAGCAATTCTTAAACATGCTTTCATCTTTTGGCTGGTCATTAGGGTTACTCTTTCTACTCAGGATAAGTTTCTTGTTTATGGCTTGATTCCAGCTATTCGTTGTGTGCTTTGTGGAGGGAGTTGTGAGGATGTCCCTCATCTCTTTTTTTATTGTTCTTATTCTTGCGAGGTTTGGTTTGCTCTTTTAAGGAAGTGTAGATTACCTCTTCGTGCTCGGAGCTGGGAAGCTACTATTCTTTGGTCTTGCCATTTTCGAGGTCGATAGCTTCGTGGGTGGGTGGTGCGTATTATGCTTGCGGATGTTGTCTATGCTATTTGGCGTGAGCAGAATGCTAGGATGCATGGCGAGTTACCTAAACCTGTTATCGTGGTTGTTCGTTCCATTGTTAGAGATGTTTGTATGCGTCTTAATTCCTTATCTGGTGTGGTGCCTTCTCCTACTAACAGGTGGCTCCACTAGTCTTGGGGTTTATCTGATTCTATTTTTTTGTAATTCGTTTGTTTTGCCTTTTAGGGTATTTGTCCCTTTTGCTGTTGTTCTGGTGGATTACTTTTGGTTGTACCCTATGACAGGGTTTGTGTTTAGTTTTTATTGCTTTGCTGTGTGTTGAGTTTCGGTTGGTAGGGGGCATGCCCTTGTCTGACCTTGTGATCTTCTCGCTAGGGTATGCCCATTTGCTTTTATTTTGTCTCTTTGGTTAATATACTTACATTATCCAAAAAAAAGAAAAAACCTTATTACGGGTTTCGTCACAAGTTGACGGGGTTCGTATCATTTGGTATCAAAGAATGGTTACGGGTTTCGTCACAAGTTGACGGGGTTCGTATCATTTGGTATTAGAGAATGGTTACGAGTTTCGTCACAAGTTGATTGGGTTCGTATCATTAAATGGTTACGGGTTTCGTCATAAGTTGATGGGGTTCCTATCATTTTGTATCAGAGCATGATTACGGGTTTCGTCACAAGTTGATGGGGTTCGTATCATTTGGTATCAGAGCCAAGGCTCTAGTCTCGGGTTTATTCTATCCTCATATTTTTCTTTTCTATTCAAATTCATCGTATATTGTTGTTCTTACTCATACCATTGTTGTTGTTCGTTTTTTTTTGTTTTGTTTTTTTTTTTTGTTATTTTAAGTTACGTTCCATGTTACATATCCTTGCGTTCAATTTACCTGTTTACAAGAAAAGAAAAGAAAAGGAAGAGATCCGAAAAAAAAAAATTCTAGTTTCATTTGTAGTTCGTATCATTCGTTATCATTTCATGTGTAATTCGTATTGTTTCACATCAACCGGTGATGACCTTGATTTGAGGACAAATCCTTTTCAATAGGAGGGAAATGATGAAGACTTGTCTAGTACAAGGGCATGGAATGCGGATGGGCATGCATTAAAGGCTGTAGTAATCTGATTAGCCTTAGTGAATATAATTCAAGTTAAAGAAGAGGCAACTTGTTGATTCATAGGGATAACTTTGGAAATTCATAATGTTTGAACGGTTAGGTTTCTAGAGGCGTGTGAGTAGGACTTTTCAAAAATAATGATATTATCTTCAACTTCCAATTTAGAATCAGATCCACAGGATGCCGCACGAGGAAGATATGGTCGGATATTTCAAAGTTTCCACATTCATCCAACTTTGACAATTTGTTGTCTTATTTTGACAATTGAATTGTCTTTTGTTAAATTCAAAAACATCTAGCTTTGAGGGCTGTATTTTGTCTACAAAGTCATTAAATGACACTTTCCTTTTCTTATTTTCGTTTCCCATGCTTGGAGGGTTGTTCCAAGTCATTTTATTTTCTATTTAAACTCTTTTGTTAGTCATTTTAGGAAGCTTTGATGAATTTCAATATAGAAATGTGAGTTAAAATCTCTCTTGGGTTCTTTGAAGAACCTACGAACTTATCAGATTATTCTGTGGCGTTCGTACCTTGACTTATCAATCAAGTCTTCCATCCTTGATTGTGGCGTCCTCTTAATACCTAGGTTCACACCTTCTTTATAGGTGTTGGGTCGCGGTTTACATCCTAAACCTGAAAGTAGAACGGTCCTAGGCAGTAACCTTGTTACGGGTTTCGTCACAAGTTGACGGGGTTCGTATCATTTGGTATCAGAGAATGGTTACAGGTTTTGTCACAAGTTGATGGGGTTCGTATCAATATGCTATGTAATTTTTGAATTCCTTGTGCATAACGTCCCTTCGCATATATTGATTAAGAGTACACACTAGGATTCGAGCGATATTGAGAGTATTATCCTCTGAGCATTAAGGTCAAGGCGAATTTGGTTCTAGATCTTATGGCACTTTTGTTTTTAACATGTAGGGAGAAAGTGTAAATATGAATAAATTGTGAAATATGAGCAATTCGATATGTTATTAACATCGGAAAATTGAATTGAACATGTAATATTGTTTCTTGATAAATTTCACATTGCATTTTATTCGCATTATTACATAATACAAAATATTTGTGGGTATCGTTGTTAGTAAACCCTCAGGAGACAACAGTCCTCCTACTAAGGACATCTAAAGGTTTAAAGGCTTGTGACACATACTAAGTGCCATCGTTTTTTTCTACGAAAACGGCTTAGATTGAAAACGTTAACTTTTCTGTTTTAGATTTTTTTTTTTTTTTTTTTACTCGTGGACTAGCAAAAAGATAGGTTTTGGGGTATTTGATCAACGTCAAATTGTATATGAATTATCCCGATTTATTATCAATCTTTTTATTATATTTATGATGCATCTGCACATTTTAAAGTGTTTATTGAGCTTTACAGTGAAATCGAGCACGAAGAGATATTTTTAAGAAAAAGACGAAGTTTCAGAAAAAAAAAAAAAGCACTCAAATCAGAAATATTGTTCCTAAGTTTAGAAATCCACCAGAAAGATCTACAAACAAAAGGACCTGCGGCTTACGATCACAGAAAATCAATGAAGAAAGAAAACAAGAAGAAATGTGTGAGCAAAAGCTGCGGGCGCAACATCTGGTTGCAGTTAAGAGCAAAAACACGTTGCCATTCTGCGACCAGCAACTACAGCTGCAAATTAGGTCACAGCAGTGCCCAACCACAGCCACTTGTGCGAACAGCAACTACGACCGCAGCTCTGGTCACAACAACATTTCAGCAGCACCTACCAATAGCCATATCGGTGGATTGGATTGAGATTATTCGTAACACTCCTGATACACTGAAGCCTAATGCTTCTTCAGATGATAAGCTGCTCTGGGAGGATGATTCTCGGGGGATATTTTCGATTTGTAGTGCTTGGGATTCTATTCGGTTTAGGCTTCCTATGGTTGACTAGTATAGGACAATTTGGCATCCTAAAGCCATTCCTAGGCATTCTTTTATCCTTTGGTTTGCTATTCGAGGTGCTCTCGTTACTTAGGATAAGCTTCTAACTTATGGGTCTATCACTACTATCAAATGTGTTTTATGTGGTGGAGGGGTGAGGATATTCCTCATCTCTTCTTTGATTGCCCATTTTCTGCTCATATTTGGTCGGCTCTTCTTAGTCGTTGCAACTTGTCTTCTCAAACTCGGAGTTGGGAGGATACGATTAGATGGTCTTGTCACTTCCATGGGAAATCTCTTTAGGGTTGGGTGTTTCGCATTATATTGGCTGCTGCGGTTTATGCGATTTGGCGTGAGAGGAACTCGCAAATCTATGGTGTTTCTCCAAAGCCTGAGACTAGAATTATATCTGATATTGTTAGTGAGGTCTGTAATCGTATTAATTCTTTACATGGTGTTGTGGATTCTCATGTTCATCGGAGGCTCCAATATGATTGGGGTTTTTCTAATACGATTTTCTAGTTTGTTGTTTTGTTTTGTTTTTTTTGTGCGAGCTTCAGTAAGGGTCTGTCCCTAATTATCCTTTGTTTATTTTTAGGGTTGGAAGGGGTTTGTCCCTTATCTGTTCCTAGTGTTGTTGTTTCTTCTGGGGTATGCCCCTGTGCTTTTTTTCTGTTCTGTTTTGGATTAATATACTTACTTTATCCAAAAAAAACCAACCTACTTCATAGATCTAAGTCGCATATCTCATCAGCAGCAATTAGTGCACGACTTCTACACATATTCTATAGCAGAACTTCTACACAAACTCATCAACTCTGGTTTTTGGCGTTATAAAATCCCCTCTTTTCACCATGTTTGAGGGAGGCTTTTTGGAAGAGAAATCAGACAACGAAACTTCAATAAACATACCTCTTTTGCAATCGAATTCCTCATTCCTCAACACAAGTTCGCATCAAGGATTTATTACGGGAGTCAAGGGAGTAGTTAATGTTTTATTGCTTTCTTTCTATTCAACTCATTTTAATCTCAATGATGTGTAACTAAACCCATAGTTAGGGAGTCGATGTGAAGGGTATTAAGTTGCTCATGTAAACAACTATTAGTTCTTTTCTATTTAGATATTCAAGTATTATTCATGATTTAATTGTTTATTGTTTATAATTCTATTATTGATGCACTAGAATAATCGTTGTTACGTGCTAGTTCTGAGTTTCATTAGATTATAAATAATAATTATTTGAGATTCTGAGAATTGGGATAATCGTTGTTACGTGCCAATTTAAGGTTATACAACTGTTAAGTAGGATAAACGTTGTTACGTGCTATTTATAAGTTATATATCTCTAATGAATAATTGATGTATGATTTGTATGTTTATCATCAAATTGTGTGTTGATTCTTAAAGTTCTTAGATCTTAATGGATTCCTTGTGTTAATTGTTGAATTCATGACCTAACGATAGTGGTAATTAATAACGTGGGAACACTTAGTTAAATAATTTGAAAGGTGATAATCATATTTGTCAATTAAGAACGAATCCTGAATCTGAGTTGATAATTTCTTAACATAGTTAGATACTTGAGTGGATATACCTGAAACATCGATAACCTAATTTCTCTCGCTATTCTTTCACAACTCAAATTTTTTTCTCAGTGTTTTAATTTAGTTTTTATTGATTTTCCGCCTTCAAAACAAACTCAAAGACCTTTTTACTTTTTCCGTTTAAGTTAAATTTTTAAAGTTGTAGTTAAATCGTCAATCTCTGTGAGATCGATCCTTGAACTTGCCGAAGCTATATTAACATATTGATTCGTGCACTTACGAGGTATAAAATAAGTACATCAAGCATATCCCCAAAAAGAATTAGGGAGCGTGGAATAACTCAGTATAAACCTAACCATATCTAGAGTCCTATTTGTCCTCTCTGTCGCCCTATTTTGTTGAGGTGTTCCTGACGTAGAAAACTGAGAAATAATTCTATTATCAATAAGATATTGTTAAAACTCACGAGATAGATATTCTCGACCACAATCAGATTTCAAGATTTTTATGTGTTTCTCAAGCTGATTTTTTACTTTAGCATTAAATGCTTTGAACATATCAAAAGCATCCGACTTATGTCTCATGAGATACACATAGCCAAATCTCGAGTAATCATCCGTGAAAGTGATGAAGTATTTATATCCACCCCTAGCTTGAATGCTTATAGGACCACATACATTAGTGTATATTAATCCTAAACATTCAGCGGCTCTTGTGCTTTTGGTCGTGAAAGATCTTTTAATCATCTTACCTTCTAAACATGATTCACAAGTTGGTAGATCCTCAACCTTTAAGTTACTCAAAGGTCCATCACTAACCAATCGTTTAATCATATTTAGGTTAATATGACTTAGGCGTAAATGTCATAGGTAGGTTTCATCTTTTGATAATTTACTATTTTATGATTAGGCTTTATTGATTCCCTATCTAACAAATGAGAGATTCGTTGCAAATGGAAAAGATCGTTTTCTAATGTACCTTTGCAAATAATTTTGTTATTCTTACTAGTAATAAAATCTTTATTAAAAATTGTTAGGATTATGCTCAACAGCAAGAGTGTAATTGGTGCCGGACAACCCAAGACAATATTTAAGGATGTCAAACACTCTCACGGAAGCACTAAGCACTAAGGAAGTGCACGAACTAGCCTCACTCACACAAGAACAAATGAAGATAGATTAACTAATTTCCCAAGGGATATAGAAATCACCACCCTTAGTAAACTAGCAAACGGCTCACCACCAAGACCAATGTAAAGGGATAAAGAAACACCACCCTCTCAACTAGCCAAGGATATAGAACCAAGGATAAAACTCACCACTCAAAGAAATCCACCCAAGAGATACAGAGTTAGGAGAATAAAACTCAAAGAGTTCTAATTTTCATTAATATTCATCAATTATTTTTAATCTGATTTACAAGACACTTTAAATAGGAAAACATGACTTGGAACAACCCTCCAAGCATAGGAAACATAAGACATAAATGCTTTCATTTGATAACAAGAAGAAATAAATGCAAAAGTTGACTAGAATCTTGAAAACAAAGAAAAACTCTTCATTTCCCGAAATGCATTGAATCAGGCCACCAGCAGACCACCAGAACGAATTCCATTAATACTCTCTCTTGGATGCTCCAAATGACTTGCTTCAAAATACGAAAATGAAGTTAAGGCTTTTATCTTTCCAACACATAAAAGAGCGAACAAAGATTCCATGTCAATCAAAAGTTATGGCATTCACGAATTCCCTGCGCGGCCCTCGCGAACTTACTGCGCGAACTGATTTTTTGCCACCGCGAACAGAATCTGTTGCTTGATAAACTATAGTGAAAACTCTAACTTCTTTTTTCCTTTAGGCTGAGGTTGAGCTATGGAACACTCCCTTGTCAATCTCCCCAGGTTGAAAAAAATTTGTCCTCAAATCTAAAATGCTAGGATCACTATGATAAGGAGACAAATCAGCTACATCTCTCATCATCGTAGACCAATAAATCTTTTCTTCCACAAGAGCAAAAGTCTTATCTCTCCCAAAATGACCACCTATCCCGCTATCATGGGCTTCCACAATAATGATTTGCCGAAGTGAAAATTGAGGAACACACAAACGATTGGCCTTGAATAAATACCCATCATGCTTCAAGAACTGCTCAAATGATCCCTTTTCACACTCTTGCCAAATGCTACCAAAGATCATCTTCATACAATTCTTTCAAGATCTCAAACCCCTCCACTTTAACCTTCATTGTAGACATTAAGGAATGCTTTCTACTCAAAGCATCAGCCACCACATTTTGAACACTCGCTTTGTGTTTAATTGTGAAGTTATAAGCTTGAAGAAATTCCACCCATACTGCATGTCTTCAATTGAGCTTATGTTGGCTATTGATTAACTTCATGGCTGCATGATCTGAATAAAGAACAAATGGTTTAGCAAGAAGATATTGACTCTAATGACTCAAAGCTCTATAGATTGCATAGAACTCCTTGTCATAAATGGAATATTTCTTGCGAGAATCATTCAGCTTTTCACTAAAGAATGCAATCAGCTTCCCTTCTTGACTTAGAACAGCACTAATACCCTCATTTGAGGCATCACATTCAACCTCAAAACACCTTATCAAAATCTGGGAGTGATAGGATTAGAGCTTCGGTCACTTTTCTCTTGATCAGCTCAAAGCTTCTTCTAGCCTCTTCCGTCCACTTGAAACCATTCCCTTTCAAGCACTCAGTAATAGGAGCCACAATATAACTGAATCCCTTGATAAAACGCCGATAAAAAGATACAAGTCCATGAAAACTACGGATGTCATAGACTATTTTTGGCTCGGACCAATTAAGAATAGCTTCCACCTTGCTAGGATCCATTTCAATTCCATCTTTAGATACTATGTATCCTGAGAAAATTAGGCTTTCCGTAAAGAACTTGCATTTCTTCAAATTTTCATAGAGCTTTTGTTTCCTCAATGTCAAAGAGCTGTCTCAAATGGTTCAAATGCTTTCCTTCATCTTTACTGTACACAAGAATATCATCAAAATAAACAATAATAAAATGCCCAATGCAAGGTTTAAGGATATGGTTCATAAATCTCATGAACGTGCTAGGAGCATTAGATAACCCAAATAGCATCACCATCCACTCGTAGAGGCCATCTCTAGTCTTGAAGGCTGTTTTTCACTCATCTCCTTGTCTCATTCTAATCTGATGGTAACCACTTCGTAAATCAATCTTCGAAAATATTGCTGCCCCGTGAAGTTGATCAAGCAAATCATCAAGCCTTGGAATTGGAAAGCGATAATCAACCGTTATCTTGTTCACAGCTCTACTATCAACACACATGCGCCACGAACCATCTTTCTTAGGCACCAAAAGAGCTGGTACAGCACATGGACTCATGCTTTCCCTCACCATTCCCTTAGCTAACAACTCTTCCACTTGATGCTGCAACTCTTCATGCTCTTTAGGACTTATTCGATAAACTGCCTTGTTGGGAAGTGTTGCACCCGGAACACAATCAATACAATGTTGAATGTCTCTCAATGGTGGCAAACCAGGTGGTAATTCATCCGGAATCACATCAAAGAATTCTTCGAGAATAGTCTTCATAATCAATAGAGGATCATTGTTACCCTCATTTTCTTCCACTATAAACAGCACATACACTTCACCCCTTTGCATCAACTCTCTCCTACAATCAGTTCGAGTCAGCAAGTTATTTCCCTCCCCTTTAGAAGGTTTAGGAACTTCTTCTAGCCTACTAGGACCCAATACAATGTTACAACTATCTTTAACAAAAGAATACATGTGTTTAAAACCATCATACAACATACGCCTATCATAGGAGCAACATCACACCAAACTTCATCTTTATAATTTTTACCATTGGAAAACGAAACAAGACAACGTTTATTTACCTTAATCTCGTTGTCCTTTTAAAGCCAAGATAGTTTGTAAGGATGTGGGTGTTGTTGAGTTTTGAGACCCAACTTGTCAACTATATAAAAGGACACCATATTCTCAAAGCTGCCACTATCAATGATCACAATGCATACCTTGCCATGAGAAGTACACTTGGTGTGGAATACATTCTTTCTCACCCAATCTTCCTCTTCCTCTTCTCTAACCACACTCAAACTCCTTTGAACGACCAGAGAAGCACCATTATCTCCATAGGTTACATCTTCCGCAATCTCTTCATTCTTAAACTCCTCTTCTTTCAAATCTGTAACTAAATCATCTTCATCACCGTCTTCTTCAACTAATGAAATGATCTTGCAATTTGGACACTCGGAAGTAATATGCCCAAATCCTTAGCTCTTGAAACATCTACGAGAGTTTGTATTGGAGAATTAGGCTGTTGTTGTTGCTCAGACACTACACCTTCTCTTTTCGAGATTGAAGCTTTTGTGTTGGATTTGTTTGCTGTAGTAGGCTTAGAACTTGAAGTGCTTCCTTTATTAGCAAAGCCCTCCCTTGAACCATACTTAGAACCCCTGCTACATATCTCTTTTTGTTGCTTCTCCACCTTAAGAGCAAGTTTACACACATCATTAAGACTCCAATATGGTTGTAGTTGCACCACATTAGAAATCTCATAATTTAAACTGCCATCACACCATGGACTGCTCTTCCGGCTCCGCAACATCTCCCTTCAACATGAGATTATCAAACTTAGCAGTATACTCCGCTACCAAAAGGTCTTTTTGTTGAAAGTTGTGGATTTTCAAAAAGATGTCTTGCCGATAATTATCCTAAAGGTATTTTCTCTTCAACTCTTTCTTCATCTTTTCCCATGTCACGATCTTACTTCTCCTTTCTCTTTCTCGCTGTCTCTTAAGATTCTCCCACCAAAATGATGCATGCTTCCTTAACTTGATGGCAACAAGCTTTACTTTCTTGTTTTCAGGTACATCTTGATAATTAAAAATTCAATCAACCGTATTCAACCATTCCACGAACTTATCTGGTTGTGACTTGCCTTCAAACTCCGGAATCTCCACTTTTGCATTGAAACCTCGCTGTGTGTCACATTCTCTATACCCCAAAGCTCTCAAATCACGTGGATGAGGAGGAGTGCCATTGTCCGATTCATGGCTGTGAGCATCATCATGTTCTACATCACGTCCACCATTCACCTGTTCGCGATATTCATACATACGCATTCGGAAATGGAGTTGTTGAATTTGTTGCCTCATATCTCCTATGATAAAGTCTCTTTCATCATCTTAAGGATGTGTTTCTTCTTCAATAGTAGGCAAACGACCATGATCAGCCATTATAGCAACTCAAGATACAAGAACAAAGTGAAGAAGTGAAGAATTACACCACCCAAACAAAACTTGTTTGGAACCGATCTCTGATACCAAATCTGGTGCCGGACAGCCCGAAACAATATTTAAGGATGTCAATCACTCTCACGGAAGCACTAAGCACTAGAGAAGTGCACGAACTAGCCTCACTCATACAAGAAGAAAAGAAGCTAGATCAACTAATTTTCCAAGGGATACAAAAATCACCACCCTTAGTAAACTAGCAAACGGCTCACCACCAAGACCAATCTAAAGGGATACAGAAACACCATCCTCTCAACTAGCCAAGGATACAGAACCAAGGATAAAACTCACCACTCAAAGGAATCCACCCAAGAGATACAGAGTTATGAGAATAAAACTCAAAGAGTCCTAATTTTCATTAATATTCATCAATTGTTTTTAATCTGATTTACAAGACACTTTAAATAGGAAAACATGACTTGGAACAACCCCCCTAGCATGGGAAACATAAGACATAAATGCTTTCATCTGATAACAAGAAGAAATAAATGCAAAAGTTGACTAGAATCTTGAAAACAAAGAAAAACTCTTCATTTCCCGAAATGTATTGAATCAGGCCACCAGCAGACCACCAGAACGAATTCGGTCAATACTGTAACATCCCTAATTTTAAATAATTGATTTTGAATATGTGGATATAATATTTATGATTTGAGAGGTGAAAAACATAATTAAATGTATGTATATTTTTATGGTTTTCAGGTGGACCAGATGGAGCGGTCTAGAAATAACACATGAAAGAGAAGGAAAAGTTGGCAGTGAGTACCGCGACCAGAGATCGCGATGAGTCGCTCACGGTGAAAAATGGTGATTTTTGGCAATGAGCACCGCGACCAGGGATGGCGCTAACTAGCTCGCGATGAAAATGTGGATTTTGGGCAGTGAGCAACACGACCAACGACGCGACCAGGTACTGCGATGGTTGATCGCAATGAAAGCGGTGAAATTCCTCCAGTAAGCAACACGACCAAGTGGCGCTACCACAGGTCGCGATGAGCAGTCGCGATGACTGAAATTTTATAAAAAAAATAAGCGGGCAGTGAAGTTTCTGGAGGAAGCAACCAGAAAAGAAAGAGAGAACGTGAGAGGAGAAAAGAAAGAAAAGAAAAAGAAAGAAAAGAGAGAGAAAGGAAGAGAGAGGAAGAGAAAGAAGAAGAAGGAGAAGAAGAATAAGAGAAGAGGAAGAAGAAGAAAAGGAAAGGAAGAAAAGAAAAAGAGAAAGGAAAAGAGAAGGAAAGAGAGAAAAGAAAAAAGGGAAAAAGAAAATCCAGAAAAGAGATAGTCGGAAAGGAAACGGTATCCAGGTTGGTGTACACTCGCTTTTGAAACCTTTGTGGTTTTTCTTATGCGTTTTTGATTTGAAATCTGAGTTTATTTGATTATTTTGATTGTTATGTGTTTATGTCGTTTTTGATGTGAATATTCTAAATTAATTCGATTTTCGATTTCCAGCAGTTATGTTAAAAGAAATTGTTTGAGAGTATTATGTGATTTACGGATATCGTTTTGGAAAATTATATTGTTGAATTCGAAAGAAAGGGAATATTTTGATTTAAATGTTATGAATTTCTTTATATGATTTGATTTAAATTTCTATATTTTGATTAAATGAATTGAGAATTGAAATTATGGTATTGAAACGGTCCTAGGATACTTAGACATATATACGGATATAGGAGGTTGGTATACCAGCTGGGTTCATTTAACAGTACTGCACCGATATTGATATTGATGTGATATTATGTACCTCCCCAAGGATTCGTCCTGGGGTAGGGAGACACGTACCTCCCTAAGGATTTGTCCTGGGGTAGGGAGACACTTACCTTCCTAAGGATTCATCCTAGGATAGGGAGATATGTACCTCTCTAGGTTCTGAACCCCGGTCCTAGGGTAGGGAGTTATACGTACAACCCCTTGATAGTACGAGCCCCAAAAGCCGGTCCTCGGGTTGGGAGTTATGTTCGACAGACATCCATTGAGGTCGAACGACCCATATTCCAGTCCTGCATTATGTTAAGTATACCAAAGGACCAGAATTGAGAATGAATTGAATAAAAGGATTAGAAAAGAATTGAAAACTGAATTTCGTATGAGTTATGAATTGAATTTAGATGTTTTTATTAAACTGATTTCATATTATTTATTCCAGTGATTGAATTGAATTTTATAATGTTGTTATATGTTAGCATTGTAATATTTTTTTTACTATGAAATTATTTTATGATTTTGGATAATTGAGTTTAGTGTACACCCACTAAGCTATATGCTTAGCGCGTTAGTTTTTATCATGCGTAGGTAACAGAGATACCGAGAAAGGAAAAGACTGAAGAGGTACTAGCTGCAGAGGAGAATTCAGAGTCACATTTCTGTGGTAGTTATATAGTTCTGTGTATTATATTCAGTACGCATGCATATACAGAAATCTGTAATCGTGTTATATATTGATGTTTTGTAAATAATTGTTTTATGATTTCTGTTTTTCATTTTCAAAGGATTGTAAATAGTGAATTATGAACTGTTTTATTTAAAACTGTTTGGGAAAATCGCACTAAACGGCAGAGTGCGCATTGGTTTGAGAATTTGATTTTGAAGTGTTGATTATTATACTGTTTGAGTTTTTATTTGAAACAGGATTTTTGGGAAAGTAGAAAAACAGAGGAAACTCTGCCGAAATTTTTAAAATTGATTTTGATGGGCTCACTAGAAAAGATTTTAAATTATAAATTATTTGATTTTCAAATTATAAATAGAATTAAGAAAAGTTTTGAAAACCCGGTAACGCTCCCTGAGTCGATCCAGATGGGTCGGGTCCGAGGGTGTTACAAATACTCTCTCTTGGATGCTCCAAATGACTTGCTTCAAAATACGAAAATAAAGTTAAGGCTTTTATCTTTCCAACACATAAAGGAGCGAACAAAGATTCCATGTCAATCAAAAGTTATGGCCTTCGCGAACTCCCTGCGCAGCCCTCGCGAACTGATTTTTTGCCACCGCGAACAGAATCTGTTGCTTGATAAAGCATAGTGAGAATTCGAACTTCTATTGTCCTTTGGGCCGAGGTTGAGCTATGGAACACTCCCGTGTCAGTAATGGTGTAATTTAATAATCTTTTTATATTAATAAAGTGATTTTTGTTTTAACAAATCTTATAGCTTTTATAATTTAAATATTATAATTGTTAAATGTAAATAATCATAAGGTCAAAAGACTATGAGAAATAAAGAATTATTCGTACATCTAGATATGTATGAGGTAAACACAATTTTTTAGTTAGTCTTGAATAATACTTACAACTTAAAATAGAGGTTGGACGCCTTTTCTTGTTAAAGTTGTAGATTCTTTTGTTAGCATTTGAGTGGGATCAAATGTATTATGATGAGTCTAAAATCATCAAAGTGTAGTAGGCAAAAGAATCTAGTGCACTGGATGCATTGAATAGGATCACATTGAAATATTTTATCCAAAACCGTTAGTGAATAAAAGTTTTCACTTGAGGGCAATCAAAGAGTTTATCTCAATCCTGAGATAAATGATAGACTTATGGTTGCAAGTGTTACCATTTGAGCTATCAATGAGTACGATTATATAGCATAGCCTATCCTCGACGGATTTGGTGATATTCATTTGTTAATCATTGAGGACTTCATTTATAGATATGGACATCGTGACTCCATTTATTAAATGAAAGTAGAATACCATCATATGGATATTTTGAGGTATTAGATATTAAATCTTAACGTTAAGTTTTCAATAGTGTCTATTGAAACATAGCTTCTGGACAAGTCAAAATATTCAAGTTCAAAATATGGTCATATAATTAAAAATGGTAACTAGGAGAGCTATAAGCGGTCTATGAGTTCTTAGCAATTACTGGTATTTTTCACGATGATACACTATCTTCAACTAGGTTGTTTAGGGTATGAATGAGAAATACTATCTTATTTTATCTTTATTTAAAAGTTCAATTTTGGTTCTTTAGTGGAATGAACTAAAATTAATAGATTAGACATAAGTGAATCATTGTTGATTGTGATTAGGTTGTATCTATTGAAACTTAAATTTAGATAGCCCGCCAAGATTCCCAACCTACACGAACTTGCATGAGACACTTAATATATTCTATCGGACTAATTACAGGGTCCATCTAGAATTATTTTTGGGTTTTTAGAATCCAAAAGTATTGGAGAAGTGCGGTCATGTGTGAACAAGACACCCAGTAACTCTTCAAGTACCTGGAATGGGCGGTCAAAACTGTAGGAAGTCTTGGGCGGCCTAATGGGTTGCAATTAGCATTCCATTAATATATTAAGAATATAATTGCTCATTTTTAATTAAATGGGTTACTCAATTATATTAATGCATTAATTAAGACATGTGGACTTGTTTCTTTTCTAGAAAGAATGGGTCTAGTTCATATATGGACTTTTTATTAAAGTTCAATGGATTTAATAAAATGGAAAAACAAAATCTAGCCCATGTAAAAGGCTTGGGCGGTAAGGGCTAAATAAATTAGCCTATTATTTTGTTTTATTTTATTAATTAATTAAATTGAAATTAATTAATTAATTGTTTAATTAAAAGTAAAAAAAATTTCAACTAGGAGAAGATCTCTTAGTGTCATACTATTGTTGGTAGTATGATAAGTATCATAACTCTATTTGATAAGTAGATAAATATAAGTTCTTATTTATCTAGTCAAATTAGGAAGTTTTTTATAAGTCACAATTAATATTCCTAATTGGGATTGGATTAATAATTTAATCTAATTACCATAAAAGAAATATTAATAAAAGTCAATTACTAGTAATTGACTACACACTTATGAGTTGGAATTGGATTGAACTCTCAAGTTGATAGGAATTTTGGTGAAACACAAATTCTCCCTAAAGGAGAATTCGGCCACCACAAATACCCATCAAGGGAGTTCGACCATGACTAGTACTTGTATGTGAATTTTTGAGCTTCGTCTAGCTTAAGAAAAATTCGCCCAACTCAGGGAAAAAGTGTTTGAGGATTTCGGCCAAGAGAGAAAAGAGAAAAGCGTTAAGTTTTGATAGCATACTACTAGCTTTTACATCAAAAGGCTTTGTGTACAACATCGATTTAGATTCACGTGAATTTCGATTGAAAGATTGTGAATTCAAAAGTGACTGAGCGCTCTTATTTTCTTCTGAAGGTTGGTTGTGACTAACGATAGAAAAGTTTTTGTTGTTTCCATCCTCAGGTATTACAATTCAAATAAAGGGAGCCCACACCCCAAGGTGATTCACATTCGTAACTAGATTGGAAAAGCTTGCGGAATCAATTCGACGCAACATTAATCGTCATGTAAAAAGGTACGATACCCTTTTATTTTATATGTTAATTAATTAAGGGTTAAGGTTATTTTAAAGGAAAATTTTTAAAACCATACCAATCAAATTTTAAACTTCCGCTATGTACTTTCAAACCGTTTTTCCTACAAAAGTAACCGAATAACCAATATTATTTAAATAAGAAACTGAAATTAAATTCCTCTTGAATTGAAGTACATAATAAACATCTATTAAATCCAAATGCCGAAAAGAATCTAAACTAATTCTAATATCTCCCATTGTACGAGCAGATACCAACGCTCCATTGCCTAAGCGCTAGTTGAACTCCCCTTCACTCAGCCTTTTCTTTTCCTGGAACCCCTGTAAGGAATAACAAACATAATTATGAAGGGAGAAATATTTGTTTTATCAAATAAACGCAGCGGAATAAGGTTTTAAAAATTTTTCTTTTCTTTTGAAAACTATTTTAAAAAAAGATCAAGTTCCTATACATACGCGAATAGAAACTTTAATTACAATTACCTTTGATGTGTTTTTTGATTCTTTAACTTCTTGATTCACTACCAAGCCTTCCGAGCTGTGACCCGTAGTCTGACAATGCATGTGTGGGCACATTACGGATGAAGAGATCGAGATTGTAGAAAAAATGAGAAGACAACGCCTTGTCTCTCTCCCTAGGCCGGCCGAACCTGTAAGAAAAGAGGTCAGAAAAAATTTCTTTTCCTTCTCTCCTTTTTGGTGTGGCCGCTCCTTTCTCTTTCTTAGGTTAATTGCATATATATATATATATATATATATATATATATATTAGATCTCTAGAACTATTAAATAATCACATTATTTAATTCATTTTGTACTTATCATGATTTGAACCTGCAACCTCCTATTTAATAATTAAAACAATTAATAATTCAAAATTATTAATATTATTTAATTATTAAATTATTAATTAATTCTTTTTAATTAAATTGTGTCACTTTCATAATACTATTAATTGGATTATCCAATTAATTTACAGCGCCCCTCGTTATCAATAACTATAAGGACTAGCAAGGGGACCTAATAGACCCACAGTTTTGAGCTCCAATAATACTTAGTAATATTAATTAAACTCTTTAATTAATATTTCATGATTATTAACCTATAAGTTATTCCACTAAAAACCCGAGGCTGAACTCTCAGAACTATAGACGTTTTATACAATCTGAAGTCTCAGTGTTCATTGATATAGCTATTACATATAGTATGATCCTCCACAAGTAGTTCATATCTAGAGCTAAGTCATAATGTCTGTTATACTCTTCTAGTTATATCTTTCGTTTAAGTACCGTTGATTCTCTAATGAATAATTAAATCCTTTCTTCCTTTACGGGAGAAGAAGAGTGCTAATAATTGTTCAAACCCCAAATCAACCCTTACGGGAACTACTCATCTACTTCAATCAAGAAGGAATGGATTCCATTATTGTGTTCAAACCTTTCCAATAACAAGTCAAACCGTAACTTCAAGATACAGAGGTATTGATCGAGAATAAAACATCGACCTTACTCATAGTATGTCAAAAGCTACAATCCAACCTGAAGAAGTCGATAAGACACTCAGGATTAAGATCAACTATATACAACCATCGTTTATCGGTATATATGAATCTCATCTATTAACATATCTTTATGAGATATTCATATAAATCGTGGTACATTCCTATATGATCTCATTATATAAGGTGTCTCCATTCTCATGTTAACTACATGAGTAGTCTAGGACAAAACCACCGTACATTACAGAATGGAGTGCGCAGTAGATCAACCACAAACAAAGTACCCAGTTTTATTTGTTCTCTATGGACTCTTTAGATTGCATGTCTCAAAATAAATCCTACTGTATATGACTTTCATATACTCATTTTGAGATTATATTTTGCAATCTTGGATGTTACACGCACAATATATAAATGTATGAACAAATAAAAACACTTTTATTCGAATGATAAATGGTTTAACTCTTATTTATGTCTAATAACATTTATAATTACAAGCTTTAAAGCATAAATCCCTAACAGATTAGTGGCTCCAGAGTCTACAATCCAAGAATCTGTAGAATCTGCTAGAAAACATGTTTCAAGATAACTGATATACTTTCTTCCTTCTTTTTCTGAGACTTTGGGCAATTTATTTTCCAATGTCCCTTTTCACCACAAAGGAAACACTTCCCTTTGATCTTGGTTACTTTTTTGGTTTCCTTCTTGGTAGGTTCAAGTTGTTTTTTCTTCTGTTGTTTTTTTAACCTTTTTACGGGTTTTAACAGTAGCAAACTTTCCAATAAAGTGAATCTCTTGACCCTTGCCTTTCATAAGGATCTTCTCAGTGCTTTGAACATTTTGCATCATGCCCTGCAAGATGTATTCCTTATTATTCAAGGCATAGTCTAACTTGAACTTATCAAAGGATTTTGACAGTGAGATGTCAATCAAGTCAATTTTGGTATTACCATCTATCTTAACACTATTGAGTTCAGCAATGTTGAGATGTGCTATGATTTTCATAATGTGATCCTTTGTAGATTGTCTAGGTTTCATTCTAGGATTCATAAAAACAATCATTGCTTCTCTCTAAGTCATCCGAGACCTCAGAGTAAACATTTCCGTCAGAGATAGCATAATATCGGCAGTAGTCCCTATGTCCTCATGCTGTTTTGCAACACATTAGACATAGTGACCAAATTGTAACATTTGGTAATCTTATCAGAAGACTTCCACTGCCTATATGCGTCTCTTTACTCCTTAGTAAATTCACTATTAGGAGTAGGCGATTTGGAAGTTAACAAAATGAACTTATATTTTTCAGCTTGAAGCAATAGCCTAATTTTCCTTTGCCATGTGACATAGTTATCACCAGTTAAATGCTATCTTTTAGGATATTGATTAGGGATGGAGTCATGATTTCTCGATAAAAACAAAAATTATATAAGCAAATAACCATAAAATGCACTTTCGAATAATTATCTTGAATTAAAATAAATAACTCAATCATTAAATTCAACGGTGATCCAACACACATAACTATTATACCTCCTTTGGGAGTTCGCACCATCTACTAGTTGGACTGAGTCCCATCCAATTGTTAACATAACAACCAGCGTTTTCAATTTAGCCTTGTAATTTTATTGACAATAACTCTTGGGAGGATATCAATAAAACCACACTGAGTGGGTTTCCAAGGTTTCGACCTTTAATAATAATTCCCTCACGAAAAAAATCCCTTATTTGGGAATAGATTTCGCTCGAGTCAATTGTCTAGTCTATCATTGTAGGGAAGTATCTTGTTAAATTTTATTCATGGAAACCCCTTGGGAGTTATCACACGAAACATAAAGCTTAACTAACATTGGAGGTCGTAGGTTTTTCAATACTTTCTCTCACTCAATTGTTTAAAGTGTGTGATGGAATTCCAACGAATGATATACCAAGTTATCTAAATGCCAATTAGATAACTAAATCATTCAATGCATGTTAATACCAAAAGAGATATATGAGTGGCACTCTTATTCTATATGACATATTATCAAACAATGACAAACATTACAATATTTACAATAAAAATAAAGTAAATAGTCACAATTTTGGTTCATCTTAGAAAAGCAAGTAAATTACATTTAATTGAAAAATAAACCCTAAAACCTAACTTGGCCAACGTGTCAACAAGCAGCCATGCATCCAAGACGTCACTCAACAGGGCATATGCTCGGCCGAAAGCGTGCGCAGCAGTCTTGCTGTGCACACGCTGCCGCACCAGCCCACGCACAGCAGCGCTCCTGGTCATGCGCACTCTGCCGTACCAGCCCTTGCCCAGCAGTGCACCAGGTCGCACGAAGCAGCCCAGTTGCCGCACAGGCCGTTTGCAGCAACACACTTGGTCGTGCGTTGGCTATCTAGTTACATGGGTGCTGCCAGTTTTCTAGGGCTATTCTGTTGCTCTTTTACTGCCTCCATTCTTCAACTCTTCGATTCTTGAATAAATTACAACAGTCTTATTTTATTTTTACAACAATAAAAATAAAACCTAGCAGCTAATCAAGAAGGAAATTATGGCGATAATAGGTCATCCTGCTTGTTACAATTTCAAAAGAAAAATTATGTTGAAATTCTATGACCAAAATTGAACAACAACAATTCATATAAAACATACATATATATATATATATATATATATATATCCATACATTCCAATGTAAATATATATATATATATATATATATTCGAATACCTAAAGTGTCATCTCTTTCTAAACAAGCGCATACAATAAAAAAGAAAAATATTCACATTTTACATTAATTAATCAAAGGTTCAACTAGTCTCTAATACCAATTGTAGGAAAAAAGTTTCGAAAATGCGCAGCGGAACGAAAAATATTTTGGTATAGGTTTCAAAATTTTCCTTTTCATATAAACCTTAACCCTTGATTAATAATGTAAATAATAAAAGATATCGTACCTTTTTTCGTGATGATCAAGATTGCGTCGAAATTTATTTTCCCCAAGATTTTCCAATCTACTCACGAACATTGATCACCTTGGAGTGTGGACTCCCTTTTCTTTGAATTGTATGTCAACTGTGGATGGAGAAAATAAAATATATTTCCATTAATCACAACAAAACTAAGAAAGACTCTAAAGAACATTTGGTCACTTTTAAACTATTTCATTCAAGTACTCGCGTGAACTAAGATTGACATTATACACAAAGGATTTTTAAAGCAAAAACTTCTTGTATATTGTCAAAACAAAACGTTCTTGTTCTCTCTTTCTTTTTGTCATAGCCGAATTCTCTCACACATGTTTGCTTTAGGAAAAATTCATTAGTTTTGGCCAAGTTTTCATGTTGATATTTATATGAATTCATAGGCTTAGTTCAATTAGATTTCCTTAGTTGTATTTGACTATGACTTCATAGTTTCAACACAACTAGAATTCTTTACTTATGATTTACTATAAACTCCTAATTTAATTGATATAAGTATATCATATATATTTATCAACTAATTAAATCTAGTCATAACTTTAATCCGAATAGAATTCCTAAGTTGTGTTTAACTATGACTTCTAATTTAATTGATACAAATATATCATATATATATATATCCACCAATTAAATCTAGTCATAGTTTTAATCCAACTAGAATTCCTAAGTTGTGATTTATTATGACTTCTTATTTAATTGAAAAATATAATTTATATATTTATCCTTCAATTAAATATAGGCATTTAATCATTTCATACTTCCAACAAAAGTATGATACTATGAATCCTCTCCTAGTTGAACTAGATCTTAATTAATTAACAATTAATTAAATAATTAAATAAATAAAATAAAATAAAAAACAAAGTCCTTAAGCTATTATTAAAATAGCCTAGCCGCGGAAATTAAAATAAATGGGCTCACACATTATTTTTATTTATTTAATCCATTGGATTTTAATTAAAAAATCCATATGTGAATTAGACTCATTTTTTAAATAAAAGAAAATAAGTCCACATGCCTAATTAATGCATTGACATAATTATGCAGCCAGTTAATTAAAATGTGCAGTTATGTACTTAATTCATTAATGGAATGCTAATTGCACCTTATAGGGCAGCCCAAGACTTCCCACAGTCTTGGCCACCTATTCCAGGTGAATGAAGAGTGACCATGGGCCTTATTCACACATGGCCACACCTCTTCAAGTCTTTTGGGTTTTTGAACCCAAAAACAATTCTGAATTGACCTAACATTTAGTCCGGTAGAATATATTAAGTGACTCATATAAGTTCGTGTAGATTGTGGATCTTGGCGGGTTATCTAAATTTAAGCTCCAATAGACTTAACATAATCACAATCATCTAATGATTCATTTTGGTTCAATATATTAGTTTTAGTTCATTCCACTAAAGAACCAAAACTAAATTCTTAAATAAAGATAGAACAAGATAGTGTTTCTTATTCGTACCCTAGCCAATCTTATTAGGAGATAGTGTATTCTCGTGAAGAATATCAGTAATCGCCAAGAGCTCATAGACCGCCTATAACTCTCCAAGTGATCAGTTTTAATCATACGACTATACTTTTAAATTTGGATATTTTGACTTTTGTAGAAGTCATGTTTCAATATGCATTATTGAAAACTTAACATTAAGATTTAATATCTAATATAACAAAAGACACATATGATGATATTCTACGCTCATTTGATAAATGGAGGTACGATGTCCAAATCTATAAATAAAGTCCTCTATGATTAATAAGTGAATAACATCAAACTATTAATAATAGACTATTATATAATCGTACTCATTGACAGCTAAAATGATATCAGTTGCAACTATAAGTCCGTCATTTATTTCAGGATTGAGATAGACTCTCTGATTACCCTCACGTGAAAACTTTGATCCATTGACGGTTCTGGATAAAGTGTTTCACTGTGATCCTATTCTATACACCCAGTGCACTAGATCCTTTTGCCCAAAGACACTGCACTTTGATGATTTTAGACTCATCATAACACATTTGATCCCACTCAAATACTAGCAAAAGAATCTACAATTTTAAACAAGATAATGACGTCCAACCTTTATCTTAAGTTGTAAATGTAATTCAAGACTAACTAAAGAATTGTGTTTATCTCATACATATCTAAATGCATGAACAATTCTTCATTTCTCATAGTGTTTTGACCTTATGATTATTCACATTTAACAATCATAATATTACATTATAAAAACTATAAGATTTGTTCAACCAAAATCACTTTATTAATATGAAAAAATTGTTAAATTACACTATTACACTCTTGTTATTGAGTATAATCCTAACATAATTAAGATTATTATTTTATTCCTATTCAAGGTTTAGTTTTACACTATGCATAATTATAATTCTTGTTTATTATTGATGAAGAACGGTAATTGACTTAGGATTTGAATTTCAATTATTTGAAAAGCTAAAGGGTTAGTTTATAGTTGTTGCATGCTAATTCTTGGCTAGATAGCTCATTGTGAATAATTGGTATTTAATTTATATGTTAATCGCTAAATTGGTATTGATTCTTAAGTTCTCAGTATTTAATGGGTTCTTAATATTATTTGCTCAGTCCATGACCAGATGGTAATAGTAATAATAATAGGAATACTTGGTTAAGTCCTCGAGCAGAAGGTAAGTGTTAGGTCGATAAATATGTATATTTGAGACCCTAATTCCTATTTTTATTGTTACTTTTTCTTGTAAATAATGGTCTTTTTAACGTGTTTTTTGAGTTCTTGCAAAGATTAGCATTTAAGAAGAAATCGAGTTCAAAATGGTGATTTTTAAGATTTCTTGTGCATATCTGTCATGTTGTGGAAGCCGCCATAAATTCCATAGAATGAATTAGATTTCGAGCCTTATAGAAGTCTATTTTCCAAAACAATTTACTGTTCGTGATTTTAATTTTTCTAGAGGAAGTTATGCTCGTTTTTGTACCAGTGCACAATCTAGTTAGCTGAAACCGTGCAAATTCACATGCAAGTTGGTCACACGACCAAAGGTGGCACACATGGTCGCACCTATAAATCAGCTGAGGGAGAGTTCTTCTTGTGCAATGAATGAGAGTCTTATCTTAGATCAAATTCAAAAGAAGATCAAGACTTTCTTAGAACAATTACAAGTTAATCATTGTTGTTATTAGGAAAGAAGAATTCAATTTTGTAAAGGATCTGTTCTCCTAAAGACACAAGAATTTGTATTGGATTCTAATTTGACCAAGTTTAAAGACAATAAGGAGACTAAATCACCTATAAATAAGAAGCTTTTATGCAGAATTGAGGGATTAAAAATTAGAGATCGAAGACCTAAAGCAACATTCTTCTTTTAACTTTTTTTTGTTTGGATGTCTTTTATTTTTATTTGTTGTTTTGTTTAGTTAATTTTATTGTTAGTTAGGGTCATTTTGAAGCCCTAAACATGAATTCAATTCAATAAACATGTGCTAATGAAGTGTTATTTTTCTATTATATGATGATATTAATTTCTCCACAAGAATTGTTTATTCTATAATTTTGTTTCTTTGATTGATCACCTTAGAACATTTTTAAGGATTCTATGTTGTATAATAGAGTTGGAATGTCTTACCTATATGTTCTTGTACGTAACAATATTGATTAAATACGACATAATTAAGGGAAATTAATTCTTGAATACTTAGAATAAATGCTATGTTCTAAGCTTCACGAAGTATTTATATTCTATTGGTTCTTAATGGGTTCATGTTATCAAATCTAGTAAATGTCATGCTAGGTTGTAATTAGAGATAGAAGTATTGACGTAGATACCTTGTGCTTTATATATGCCCTAAGAAAGAATTAATACAACTTGAGCAAGATGTCATTACTTTATTCTAAATATTTTCATCATATTTGTTGAGATTTAATCTTTATTATTGTTTGTGGATTGAATGATTGTTTAATGGTGGATAAAAGGTTCTAACTAGTGTTATCCATTGATTTTTATCAAAATATTTTCTACTGCATTTTTATTCATCCCAAGTGTTGGTGTGTGTATGTGAGATCCCTTTTGAATTCAAAAGTCTTTGTTTTCTAGTCTAGTTAGGATTAGAGTTTCAGAGTGTTTAGGATTAGGAAGATTAGGAAGTTTTATTTTAAATTCAAAACTTTAGCATATAAATAACTCTCTGTGAGATCGACCAATACTTATCTACTATACTATCTTTACGATTTGTGTAATTGTAAGGTTTATTATTATTTTTTATTGTGAAGCCGACTAACAAGTTTTTGAAGCCATTGTTGGAGAATTAATTTACATACTTTTGTTTTGAGTTTGATTTTTTTTTTTTACTTTTTTCCTTTTTAGGCTTTTAATTTTTTCTAATTTCTTTTCTTTTTCTTTTTAAAGAGTCCTACGAAAGCTAAAAAGATGTTAAGGAGTTTTGTAAGGTTATGATTTTGTTGGTTGTGATTCCATGAGCAAAACGTTTATGTAAGTTTTAGATAGCTTAGTTAGAGCATGATTTTAGTATGTCGAAGATTCGAAGAAATCATGCAAAGACGACGAGCTTCTGAGAACACTAAAAAAAGTGCGTAAAGGTAAGTTTCGAGGAATCGAAAAGTCTCTCAACTTTTAAGATCAGATAAGATTCACATACACACATATAAAATGTTCATGCATTTGCATTTTAGTGTTAGCATGTTGGTTTTAATGTTGTATAAGTGTTGAGTCTTAGTTATTTTATTTGGTCTAGTTTTAATATTTATTTTCAAATGTTCTGTATTTTTGAAAATTTGACCTTTGGATGCTTGAATTCGAATAATTTTTTATCTATATATCTAAATGGTATTTTGTTTCTTGTAGATGAACCTAGACATTTGTACCTTTCCATTAGTATAAAGAACGAAAAATTTCAAGGTCGTTTGCATAGGTAACGATTGCCTTAAAATAGAGTTAAGTGCAGCTGAAATAGCTGAAACGGGGAAACATGACAACAACCCCTCACCAAAAGCGTGGGTGCACACCTTTGGCGTGCGGGACCTGTCAGTTCCTAGTCTTGTATTCCGAAAGTTTTTCTGATTTCTTGTTTTGCTTTTCTAGTGACTTCCAAACATGTTTTAATGCACTCCTAATTTGTTTTGAGAAGTTTTTATGAATTTAAAAGTAAGATAACTTCTTATTCTTCAAGTCTTATTCTTTTAAGAAGTTATTTTTTTGTGTTTTTTTTTTTTTAGAAAACTAATTCTCTTTCCCTAAAGTCTTTTTTTAGAAAACTAATTTGATTATTCATTCATTCATGAGCACCTAGATTTGATCTCAATAATTTGAGGGGTTTTGGTTCTTCGACATGATAAAAGAATCAGAGTCTTGTAGCACAGGGAGTCTGTGAGCAGCATCAGCAAGGTTCGTTAGTAAAAGACCTGCGGGTAGGTAGAATTGAGTTATAGCAAAAGTCTGTGATTAGTGGTTAGTTAGCATGAGCTGTAAATAATATATCAACTTGTAAAATCAGTGTATGAGTGGTCTACAATTTGGTCTCGTAGTTTTTACTTGTTAAAGTTTCCACGTAAAAATATGTGTGTTGTTTTTTAATTTAGGTTACTTGTTTTTAATTCCGCAATATTTTTGTTAAACCAATTCAACCTCTCTATGTTTGTGATAGTTACAAATCCACATTATTTAACGGTTGAGATGGGTTGTCACGGTGAGGTGGGGCGAGACATAGATGGGTTCATTGCGGTGAGGTGAGGCGGGTTCTTCGCAGTGCAGTGAGAGGCGAGGCGAAAGAGATGAGAGACAGAGAGAGTCAGGGACAGAGAAATAATTTGCCAAAAAATAAGCTTTAGTGTTTTTTTATTTATTTTATTTATAATATATATAGGACCGGGTTCGGGTTTGGATACCCAAAACCAAAATCGGTTTTAATATTTAAAACCGAACATGATCCGACCTTGACCCAAAATTGTGTAACCGACCAGCACATGTATCGGGTTGGGTTGGGTCGTTTTTTCCCACTCTGGACGGAGGAAGTGCCTACCCTAAAACCACAGCCTCTCTCTCCCTCTCTCTCTCTCTCTCTCTCTCCGTACCTCTGTTTCTAAATTTCGATTTCACATAGCAAAACTTTTTTTTTTTTTATTTCTTTTTGTCTACGATTCTGCATTTACGCGATTCGGTTCATGGCAGCTAGGAAATTATTGAGAGGCTTTTCGTACCCAAGAGTAATTTCAACCACTCTTGGTGCCACCAGACATTCTTCTTCTGCTTCTGCTGCCCCTAAGATCCCTCACTTTTCCAAAAAAGTATTCACCCTTTTTCTCTATTTATATTTTCTTTTGCAGCTTCTCGGCAACCAAACTAGGGCTTTAGTTTTTGTATTCCCTGATGTCACATAACTGAAATACATATCTTCTTTTGGTCTCCAAATATTAATTTTTTCGTGGCATTCAAATTTGATCTGTCAATAGGAAACTCTGCTTAATATGCCATCTTTAGTTTTGAATTTCGTTTCTTATGATTATTTAAGTATAAGTTGATCTTCTCCGTTACTAATGTTGAGTCTGTGTTCATTATAAATTGTAGGGGAGGTTATTGACAGGAGCCACAATTGGCCTAGTTATAGCTGGAGGAGCATACGTGAGTACCGTTGATGAAGCAACTTTCTGGTACTTCTTTAATTTTGCTTTCTTCTCAATGTATTTATTGTTACATTTTGCCATTCTAGCGGCAGTATTTCTATATTATTTGCCAACTAGCACACCAAGCTGTGTGTTGAAATTTGACCATATATTTATGGAAAAATATGACGTGCTTTGTGCATTATGTTTCTTTATACCTTTGATTTAAGCGGATTGCAGATTGGAGTTTAGGTGTCTCTGAAGAAAATTTAAAATGAGAGATTAATTATTATATATCTAACACTCCAACTGAGTTAAATTCCTCAAGCATCGTCTTAATAAAAATGATCCTCCTATGTCTTATAATTAAATTGATTTGATTCCTAATAACCCATGTAGTGTATACTTGTAAGTCACAGTTGTCCCAAATCTAGATTCAGAAATCTAAACAGGAGAGGCTTCAAGTGACTGGGTAGATTGTATGGTATGAGGTCATGTGTATGTGGCTGCATTGGGGATCCTCTGTTTAAGAATTTTTTCTTAAATCCATAACTTGTAGCATTCTTTTGCAAAGAATTATTTTCAATGGTTTTTTTTAAGAAAAAAAAAATATTAATTTTTTTATTGAGATATGCCTTGTCAGTCCATCGTTTTGGCCATATGATGATCATGTTTTGTAACAGCGAAGGGAAGAGTGATGTTATCATTGACTTTGATCATCTAATAGTTCAAGCACTTTGATAATTCATACTTCCTTCACTTGATGGGCCTTGAAGAAGAATTGATCGGTGAGAAGGAGCCATAAGAGAAGAGAGAGACAAAACAATGGGTTTCAGTACCTTCGATAATAAGCGAGATAACTCAACATTTAACTAATAAACTGTTATTATTCTGAAAATTACATAATCATACTTGTGAATATGATTCATGCATATCCTAATATTTAAAATTCCTAATTTAGAGAATCAAGAAATTCAGTTTACTAAATTTAAACCAAATCAACTTAAAATAATAGAGATCTAATCACTTAACTTTGTCAACGAAGTTAATGATATGCCTCTGTGGCTCTGCCCGTAAATTATCCATATGCTTCTGCATAGAAAATTACTCATGACACTCAACTAACTTTGCAAACTGAAAAGTGATTTAGCTGAGACTGATGGTTACTCAATCTTCAAGCTAAAGTAATCTCATCTACATCAAATGTCATTCGAGAACCTAAAAAATTAATGCCTAAATATTGAATTTAGAATTACATAGGAATTAACAATGAAATACTTTTCCTTTGGCTGATTCTTATTCCCAAGGTGGCTTGTGGGCTACTTTTGGTTCCTATTTTTGATGACTTCCAGAATCTTTAGTAATATGACTTCAACTTTTTATACCTTGATAATAAACTTCTACTGCATAAATCTTTACAGTGGCTGGCTATTTTCAGCAACGAAACTTGTCAATCCATTTTTTGCTCTTCTGGATGCCGAGGTTGCTCATAGACTAGCTGTGTCAGCTGCTGCTCGTGGTTGGGTCCCAAGGGAGAAGAGGTCTGATTCATCAAATTTGGGGCTTGAAGTTTGGGGAAGGAAGTTTTCCAACCCTCTAGGTCTTGCTGCTGGTTTCGATAAAAATGCTGAAGCTGTTGAAGGTTTACTCGGGTTGGGTTTTGGTTTCGTTGAGGTTGGTTCTGTAACCCCTGTTCCACAAGAGGGTAATCCAAAACCCCGCATCTTCAGATTGCGTCAAGAAGGGTGAGTAAGTTTAATTCTACTCTATCTGCTCTGAAGTACGTTTAGCTTTCTCAATGGTTTAATTATATTTTGATACTGTTTTGTTGGTTTGAGAGAAGTTATGGTGGACATATGGTAAGGCATAGTGTCTAAAGTTCTTGACCATGAAATATTTTGAGCACTGTTTGCTTGGACCTGAATTCTACTCAATGAAGCCTTAATACCACTGCTCGTTTTAGCTTGAAATTAAGAAAAGTTTTTCCTTTTGTCCTCTTCTTTCCCTTTTGTTTACTTTCAAATTTATATGACTTTGTTTTTGTGGCTAGTGCTATCATCAATCGGTGTGGCTTTAATAGTGAGGGCATAGTTGCAGTTGCGAAGCGATTGGGTGCCCAGCATGGTAAGAGGAAGTTGGATGAAACTGCAGGTAGTTCAACTTCTTCCAATGATGAAGTCAAATATGGAGGTAAAGCTGGTCCTGGTATTCTCGGAGTCAATCTTGGAAAGAATAAGACAAGTGAGGATGCTGCTGCAGATTATGTACAAGGGGTCCATACATTATCCCAATATGCTGATTACTTGGTAGATATACTTTTCTGCTTTATTGGAGTTTCTTATTCCTTCTGTATATGTTGTCAACATGATTTACTGACTCAAATTAGAATGTGGACTGGTTAGGTTTATATGTTTAATCCAATCCTTGTAATTAGTTGAATACATCAAATGTTGGTACGGGCATTTTGACTGCAGTATAGTATGCATGTTATCCAAATATTTTGTTGTGGAAGCCTGAAACCACAGAAAAGACCGGTGGTTATCGATTTTTTTACAATTACTGTGCTTTCTGTTTGATTCACAAGCATAAAGTAAATTCTAAATGCCATTAATTTCTCTATCTCTTAAATGAAGTGAACATTCTCTCTTGTGCTACTACTACATTTATCAATTGAATGTTTATGCAAGAATTAGGACTGAGTTCCATCACTAATAGAAAAACATTTTTGTGGAGCTAAATCCGTTAAGTGTTGAAGTAAAGTTGTTTTCAAAATGTCATGCTACTAATTTGAGGTGCTAGAAGCACTGCCTGGTGCTTTTGCAGAAAGGCCTCCCAAACTGAGTGCTTCCTATTGAAGTGCCCTCAAATTCAGCTTGAACCTCAAGATGCTTTAGTAAGTTGCTGCCCAGAAATTTTCAGCTACTTGTATCCTGATTTTAAGCTGTTTTTTCTGTCAAGCTGCTACAAGTCACAGTCAAATTACAATGTCCAGAAACCTCTCTTAAGATCAGAAATTCCAACTTCTAAAATCAGTACTTCTGAACTGTAGTTATAGAATCCAGGATTCTAATTCTGTCTAACATTGGAAAGTTAAAGTTTCATACAGCATATATAGATTTAAAGTGTCATACAGCATATATAGATTTTCTGTTTCCTTATTAATGAATGGGTGAGCTACACTATGGGAGGGGACTCGACCATTCCTTCCACCATCCCTTCCTCACAGTCCCTAATCAAGGTGGGGTTTGATCTCAGGTTTCTTATAACCACCTCAAGATTAGCTTACGACTTCAGCATTGTATAAGAGGATTTCGGATCTTTTGTTTAATCTTTCTTTATTAGGCATGAGGTGTTTACTTGTCTAACTTTTAAGTTGCTCCTGCAGTTTTTTAGATGGATCAGTTCTCCATCAATTGGATCTGGATAAGTAACTTGATAATACTTCTGCTGTTTTATCGGTTCTACTTAATATCATTTGTCAAATTGTTTGACTTGGAAGCAAACAATAGTTTCTGAAGTTATTTGGAACTCAATATTTCCTTATGAAGTTAATGATGCTGTTGAATGTGAAATTCCATTGGCAGAGATAAGGAAGTTTTAACAGTTTTTAACATTCTTTTAAATGCATGTTAGTGATGTTTCTGTTAAAATCATATTCTAATATGTTTATATATTACTCATTTAATAATGTTTATCTCATTATATGCTTCGATTTAGGATCTCACTTTTTAGGTGTGTGTAATTAAATACTGTTCTGAACTTAATAGATGATGCATTTACTTATTTCTTTGTTTTTTGTAGGTTATTAATGTTTCATCTCCCAATACTCCCGGATTGCGTATGCTTCAGGGAAGAAAACAATTAAAGGACCTGGTGAAGAAGGTGTTGAACTTTAGACATGAACTTATTGTTGTCTTTATTGATTTACCTCATTTTTTGATGGAGAATTGAGGTTTTTCAAAACTTTTTTTTTTTTTTTTTAATCTTAATCAAGGTTCAAGCTGCTCGTGATGAAATGCAATGGGGTGAGGAAGGTCCACCTCCATTGCTTGTTAAAATTGCTCCAGACTTGTCTAAGGAAGACCTTGAAGATATTGCAGCAGTATGTACATGCTGTTATCAATTATATTTCTCTACTCCCCGTGTCACCTTATGGTTCTTCTCTGTGATTACAGGTTGCTCTTGCACTCCGCTTGGATGGACTGGTAAAATTTTCTTCCTAATACAAATTGAGTACTTTCATTCCTTGGCTTTATCCATTGACATGTTGGTCTTTAGGATTCTCAACGTTTGTGATTTACCAGATGTTTTATGTTTTCAATTTTGCCTTTTCTGTCTCGTTTTTTTCTTTTTTCCATTCATCTTAGTTGGAATACGCAGTGTAGGAAGAAAAGGGACTAAACTAGACATGTAGGTGGCAGTCTTTAACAGTTATATCACATTATCTAAGAGTAGCACATTTAAATTTGTTCTCTTAACCAAATCAATATCTATAGTACACACAGCAGAGGTATGACACACACCTGTGAGATATTAGTGCTATTCAGAGGCGAACACATTACAACTATATTTAGAAACATGATTGATGAGCAATGTCAAAGATTCTCTAGTTCAGTTTGAATTGACAATCGAGGATACATTTGCATTTTTACAGATGGTGATGTTTCTGTAATTTCTCTGCTGGTTCTTTGGTTTTGCAGTTATGGGTATTCAGTTATGATTCTAGTTTGCTTATTCTTGTTTTGTTACTTTTAGCTAATTTAGTTATTTGGAAGTCAAGTTAATCTAGGATTTGTTTCATTACCAATTATGAGGTAGCTTTACTTTTATATACTGAAGATTTCTATAACAAGAATATTAGACTTGAAATACAAAATTGCTTTTTGATTTTCTTAATGGTGAGATTTGATTAAGATTCTTCAAAATAAAACAAGTTTTTACTGTCTTCTTATCAAGTAAAAAACTTGTTTGTATTATTACGTTTGGTTCCAGCATTTTAAAGTTTTTATTTTACAAACTCAATTCAACAGATCATTGGCATTGTTCGGAAAAAATTAAATCAACTCCAATTGTTTTTCACTGATACTGTTTGTTGAATATTTACTGCATTTATTTATTTATTTATTCCTATGTATCTTTAGTTGCTATTGTTTTTATTTATAGGACCTAAATTAGGGGGATGTGATTCTCCAAATAAGGAGAAACAAGATCCTTGTACAACCAAGAGTTGACTACTCTTGTGTATATATATCTGCTGTAAATAAACAATGAATATAAACATAATATTCAGACAACATCTTCATGGTATCAGAGCGATTTCTGATCCCAAATTCCTAAACTCTCTTTTTCTACTATTTTCGGCAGTCTAAGAACTCTCAAATCCTCCTCAAAACTTCTTCCCTCAAAGCCTCACTATGTCTGATAAAACAGCAGACTCCTCTAATCCCGAAGCTCCAAAAACAGACACCAATGAGGGAGGAAATCTTGACCAAAACACATCCCATCATGTCCAAATCATTACTGGTCACAAACTGACTGGTAAGAACTTCCTTCAATGGTCGAAATCAATGATGATTTTTGTCATTGGAAAGGGGAAAGATTATTATCAGACTGGAGTCATAACCAAACCAGCCACTAGCACCACCGAATATTGCAAATGGAAGATAGAAAACAATCTTGTAATGTCGTGGCTGCTGAACTTGATGGATAATGATGTGAGTGAGAACTTTTTGCTGTACGACACATCAAAGGAAATCTGGGATGCAGCCAGGGAGACGTTCTCTACCACCGATAACACTGCAGAATTGTTTGCAGTAGAAGGGATTCTACACGATCTCAGGCAAAGAGAGGATCCTGTCACCCAATACTTCACAAAGCTATCTCGTTTGTGGCAGCAAGTTCACATGTTCGAAAATGATATTTATGAGAACCCTAGAGACAAGGCCACACACAAAAAGAATATCAAAAAGAAGAGAATCTTCAAATTCCTTCTCGGCTTTAACAGAAACCTAGATGAAGTAAGGGGTCGACTCATGGCAATCAAACCACTGCCTACTCTTCGAGAGGCAGTTTTAGAAGTAATCCGTGAGGAAAGCAGGAGAAAAGTTATGTTTGGGAGTGACAGCAGCAATGTTCAAATTGAAGGCAGTGCCCTAGCAAGCTATGGAAATCTGTCTTCTTCATATGACAACAAACAACGAAGGGGAAGACCATGGTGTGACCACTGCAGGAGGCCTGGGCATGTCAAGGATACCTGCTGGAAATTACGTGGAAAACCAGCAGACTGGAAACCAAAATTAGACAGAGAAGGAAAGGGAATGACCACTTCAAACACCACAGAATTGTTTAGCAAAGAACAAGTGGGATTTCTCTAACAAATGCTCAACTAGCAGCCAAATACAATTGCTTCTGGATCCTTAGCCCACTCAGGTAATCTTATTACTGCCCTAAAAGTACAAAATGTCTCAGGGGCTCAGTGGATTATTGATTCAGGGGCATCAGACCACATGACAGGGGATGCAAGTATTTTCTCTACTTATAACCCATGTTATGACCATTTGAATATCCGAATAGCAGATGGCTCCCTAAACAAAGTTGCTGGAATAGGCTCAGTGGTTATCTAAAAAACAATCACTCTCACCTCTGTTTTACATGTTCCTAAATTAGATTGCAACCTTTTGTCTGTCAAGAAAATAACTCAAGGCCAAAACTGTATAGCTAATTTTTCTCCTCACATGTGTTTTTTAGGACTTGGATTCGGGGAGGACGATTGGCAGTGATAGAATCCAATCAGGACTCTATTACCTCAAGGCCGAACCTTACTTGAAAAAGCAATTTTCTCCAGCAAATGGAATTGATTATAAGTTGTCTCCTAGGAAATCTTATCTAGTAATCTCAATCAAATAGTGATAAGGACATCTTAGTATGGCATTAACGTCTAGGTCATCTAAATTTTTCATACTTGTCAAAGTTGTTTTCTATTCTATTCAGAAATAAAAATCCTTTATCCTTTCAATGTGAAGTGTGTCAATTTGCAAAACAAACCAGACTACAAATCATCCAAACCATTCTCATTAATCCATAGTGATGTATGGGGTCCTTTAAGGATCCCAAATATCACGGGTACTAGGTGGTTTGTCTCTTTTGTGGATGACCACACTCGAATTACCTGGATTTCTCTAATGAAGGAAAAATCTGAAGTTACTCAAATTTTCGAAAAATTTCAAAAGATGGTAAAGAATTTTTCAATTCCTCACTTAGCAAATACCTAACAGATGAGGGGATAATTCATCAATCTACTTGTGTAGACACCCCTCAGTAAAATGGTATTGCTGAAAGGAAAAATCGTCATTTACTAGTAGTTGCTAGGTCTTTAATGTTCTCTAGTAATGTTCCTAAACATTTTTGGGGAGAAACAATCCTTACTGCTGCCTTCCTCATAAACCGAAGCCTTTCTAGAATATTAAACTATTTCACTCCTTATCAAATCTTCCATAAAATTTACCCTCAAAACCGGTTGTTAACATATATTCCTCCTAGCATCTTTGGTTGTACAGTTTTTATTCATGTGCATTCACATAATCGTAGTAAATTAGATCCTAAATCTGTCAAGGGCATGTTTGTAGGATATTCCCCAAATAAAAAGGGGTACAAATGCTACTGTCCTAGTACAAAAAAGGTCTATCATTCATTGGATGTTACTTTTTTTGAGAACATGCCTTTCTTCACCAAAACCGATATTCAAGGGGGATTATAAATGTGAATCAAGAATATCAGTTTTGGCAGCCAAATACTAGCCTATCATCAAAATCAATCTAAAATTCAACCTCAAATTCAGCCTATCATCATGATCCTTTATCAACTCCTCAAAATCAGCAAAATCAGTCCCAAAATCTGTCAAGTCAAAGCCAAGATCCTAGCCCCTCTAATATTCCAGAAAATCAGACTCTTTTAAGTTCAAATCTCTCTACAAATCAACCCAATTTAAGTCCTAATTTCACTAGGAATCTAACAGATTTTGAAATTGAAATAAATTCTGAAAATTTGCCCTTGTTAGAACCAAGTCAGCATGATCCTAGTCAGCCTTACAATCAATTCCAGTAGCAAAAAGAAGTAATTGTCTATCAAAGAAAAGGGAAGTAGCACGAAAGAGTCCATTAAAATAATGGTGACTGCCAAGAGTCTCAACTAAATACTAAAGTCCAAGAAACTAATCAAACCATTTCAGAAACAGCTGCTGTCCCTGACTCAAACACAGAATGGCCAATTGCAGTTAGAAAAGGATATAGGGAGTGCAGAAACAGACCCTTATATCCTATGGCCAAGTATGTCTCCTACAAAGGTATTTCACCCAACTTTCAAGCCTTTATTACAAAGCTTTCCAACATTCAGATACCAAAAGATATACATGAGGCATTAAAGACACCTGAATGGAGAAAAGCTGTCAAGAACAAAGTGATGCACTTGAGAAGAATGGAACTTGGGAGCTGTTAGATTTGCCAAGAGGCAAAAATGCTAAGCTGCAAATGGGTGTTCACGGTTAAGACGAAGGCAGATGGAAGCATTGGTCGATTCAAGGCCAGGTTAGTAGCAAGAGGATTCACTCAGTCTTTTGGGATAGACTATCAAGAAACATTTGCTACTGTGGCAAAGTTGAATACTATTCGGGTTCTGTTATTAATTGCAGCCAACCTTGATTGGCCTTTACATCAATTAGATGTAAAGAATGCCTTCTTGAATGGGGATCTCACAGAGGAAGTATATATGGAGGTGCCTCCTGGGTTAGAGATTGCAGAGACTGTCAACAAGGTCTGTAGACTTCGAAAATCACTTTATGGGCTAAAACAGTTCCCTCGGGCGTGGTTTGAGAGGTTTACTCAAGTGTTAAAACAACATGGATATGGGCAGTCCCATTCAGACCATACCATGTTTGTTAAACACTCAGAAAAGGGGGAAAGCTGTCCTAATTGTTTATGTTGATGACATAATACTTACCGGAGATTACCTAGAGGAATTGTCACGAATAAAGGGATGTTTGGCTAAGGAATTTGAGATCAAAGACCTAGGGCACTTAAGATATTTTCTTGGGATGGAAGTAGCCCGTTCAAAGAAAGGCATCCTTATATCCCAACGAAAATATGTGCTAGATTTATTACAAGAGACAGGTATGGAGGACTGCAAGCCTGCAGAAACTCCCATGGACACAATTGCAAAAATAGGGGCTGATAAGGAGAGTTCACCAGTGGATAAAGGGAGATTTCAAAGGTTAGTAGGAAAGCTGATTTACCTCTCCCTTACTCGACCAAATATTGCCTTTCCAGTTAGTGTGGTTAGTCAATTTATGAATAACCCCACTGAGGAGCACATGGGTGCAGTTTAGAGGATCCTTAGGTATCTAAAATTCACTCTAGGAAAAGGTCTACTGTTCAGTAAAACAGCAAACAGGGGAGTCATGGTCTTCATCGATGCAGATTGGGCAGGTTTCATAAATGACTGCCGATCCACATCCGGCTATTATACTATTGTTTGGGGTAATTTAACTACTTGGAGGAGTAAGAAACAGTCCGTGGTAACCAGGAGCAGTGCAGAAGCAGAGTGTAGGGCGATGGCACATGAAATTTGTAAAGGTTTGTGGATTAAAAGAGTATTAGTTGATCTTAATGTATCTTGTGAAGGACCTATTAAGATGATGTGTGACAATCAGGCCACAATAAGCATTGGGAAAAACCCAGTCCACCACGACCGAACCAAACATATTGAAATTGACAGACACTATCAAGGAGAAAGTCGATGGAAATGTTTTGGAGTTACTCTACACTCCTACCAGCCAACAAGCGGCAGACATACTGACTAAGCCACTGCCAAGAAACAAATTTGATGAGCTTAGTAGCAAGCTGGGCATGATGAACATATACTGCCCAGCTTTAGGGGGGGTGTTGAATATTTACTGCATTTATTTATTTATTCCTTTGTATCTTTAGTTGCTGTTGTTTCTATTTATCGGACCTAAATTAAGGGGATGTGATTGAGGGATTTGATTATCCAAATAAGGAGAAACAAGATCCTTGTACAGCCAAGAGTTGACTACTCTTGTGTATATATATCTGCTGTAAATAAACAATGAATATAACATAATATTCAGACAACATCTTCACTGTTCATAGCACTATTCATAGGTATTCTTCATGATGTTGGTCACACTACTTGAATAGCTCCTGTTTCAACTCTTGTTTACTTCTTAGCTCACCTACTTTTATTGTAGTATAACCTTAATTATGAAATAAGGGTTGTCATAAATCAATCAATCATACTTGAAAAAGCTGCAGTTAGAGAATGTGGCGTCTAAGGAGGAAATTTTGTGGAGACAAAACTCAAAGTTAGATGGGCCAAGGAAGGGGAGGGCAATTCAAAAATTCTTTCATAATGTTGTTAATGGAAGACTGAACAGGAATTGTATTAAATAAGCTGGAATTAAAGGATGGAACATTTGTAGAAGCACATGATGCTATTGAACAGGAAATTATTTTTTTTCCAAACTTTATATACCAAAGAAGAGGTGGTTAGGCCTAGAATTTAGGGTCTAATTGGGGATGCATCAGTAGAAATAGAGCTGATTGGTTGGAGAAACCTTTTGAAGTAGAGAAAGTCAAGAAAGCCGTCTTTTAATGTAGTAAAGATAATGCCCTTGGGCGGATGGTTTTAATCTTTAATTATTCCAAAAATTTTGGGATATTGTCAAAAAAGATTTGATGGAACTGTTGTTGGAATTCTTTGAGAATGGGATTATTATAGAATTACCAATGTTACTTATATATGTCCCATTCCAAATAAATCTAATTCATTAAATTTTAGACCAATAAGTTTGGTCAGTAGTTTGCACAAAATAATTGCCAAGGTTTTACCATTTAGATTGAAGGAGGTGTTAGATTATACTGTCTCTGATTCATAGTTGTCAAAGGCGTGCCTCGTGCACGGAGGCGCACGGACTGTGCCTCCCGCCTGCAAGGCGCAGCGCATGGCGCCAGGTGCAAGTCTTGTCTTTTTGAAAGCTTGATTCTGTTTTCTTTTTTGAAAAAAGGGGGCTAAACAGTCCGCGACAAAATAACAGGTTAAAAGACCTTGTTTAAAGCCCTAAATGAAATAGTATATATATACTAAAACCCCATCGTTGTGTCGGTGTAGTGCAACATTACTAATTAAAGCTTTACAACCAAACATTACACATGAAACTCTAATTGAGACTATAAGTTTGTAGGCCAATTGAAATATAGTTAGAACTTAGAACGGAACCAAATGAGTTTGATATGGATTGGGAGAGAGTTAGACACTAATTTGAACGTCTTTTTATTTATTTATTTTTGTTAATGTGTTTGCTAATTTGATGTTGGTTGCCGTATGAATTATGACGTGTTAAGGCGCAGCACATAGCGCCAAGCGCAAGTCGTGCCTTTTTGAAAACTTGATTCCTTTTTTTTTTTTTAATAAAAGGGGGTTACACAGTCCACAACAAAATAACAGATTAAAAGACCTTGTTTAAAGCCCTAAATGAAATATAGTATATACATACTAAATCCCCGCCGTTACATCTGCATAGTGCAACATTACTGATTTAAGCTTTACAACCAAACACTACACATAAAACTTTGACTGAGACTATAAGTTTGCAGGCCAATTGAAATACAGTTAGAACGGAACCAAGTGAGTTTGGTATGGATAAGGAGAGAGTTAGACACTAATTTGAACATCTTTGGATATTTTTTTTTGTAACGTGTTTGCTACTTTGATGTTAGTTGATGTATGAATTTTGACGTGTTATTTATATTTTCTTTCAAGTCACTTTGCTTAATGACTTGAAATTTATAAGATAAATTAGGTAATACAACAATTATAAATCATTGATGAATGATGATGATGTTATGATTTATGAACATGTGGTTGTTTGAGTTCTAGAAACTTAATTTGAATTTTTAATATGTTTGGATTTTTTATTTTTGGAATTAATATTATGTTTGAATGTTAGTTTCTTTATGCATTATGACGTATTTTTATGTGATAGCTAATTTTGTTTATTGAATTTAAAGTTATAGTATAAATTAGGTTGGTACAATTTATATGATTTATCCCGATTGAGAAATTCATATAATAGCTAAAAAAAAGTGCGGGGTGCGCCTCGCGCCTTGCCCCTCACCTTGTGCCTTGCTCCTCGCCTTACGCCTCACTTTGTGTCTTGTGCCTTGCGTGTAGGCTCCAAGAGGACCTTGACACCTCGATGAGCCTTACGCCTTAAACAACTATGCTCTGATTGTCTGTCTGCTTTTGTTAAAGGCAGACAATTTTTAGATGTTGTCTTAGACAAGGAGATCCTCTTTTCCTTTTTTGTTCATCCTGGTGGTAGATTATTTGGTTAGACTAGTTGATAGAGCTAAGGATCGTCAATTGGTGGAAGGTCATAATGTTGGAATAAATGACATAATGGTTCCTCATTTACAATTTGCTAATAATACAATTTTCTTTTCTTCTGGTAATAAAGAGATTTAATTCTTTAGTTGAAATTAGTCAATTTTTTCTTTTTTTGGTCTCAGGGCTTAAGATCAATCTAGCCAAGTGTATTGGCTGGTGTTAATTGCGATGGAGGAGAATTGATTGATTTGTCCAATTCTATTGGGTGTGAGGTTAGTTGTTGGCCTATGAAATATTTAGGTTTGTCTTTAGGGGATAATTTGAGATCTTTGGGTTTTTGGGCTCCGATTGTTGAGAAAGTTTAAATAAGATTTGAGGGGCAGAAAAATGCTTTTATTTACAGGGGAGGTAGATGGTTATGATTCAAGTAGTGTATATTGTATACCCACATATTATCTTCTTTGTTTATAATTCCTATAGGAGTGGGAAAGAGAATTGAAAAGCTTATGAGGGATTTTCTACGAATTGATATTTGTGAAGGCAAGAAGGCTCATTTAATTAATTGAGAGATTGTTTCTGGACCTCGGATAAAGGTGGTTTAGGGTTTGAGATTATTGTTAAGAAAAACTTGGCACTGCTTGGGAAATGGATATGGAGATTTCCTTTGAAGCCTAATTCATTGTGGCATAAAGTTAATAAAAGTAAGTATGGTCTCCAAGAAAATGGGTGGGATTCTATTCTGTCCCTAGAAATTTGTAATGTAAGGATTTATTAATTTCTCTTGTAATTTGAAGTTTGTGGTTGGGAATGGTGCTCAGATCCGTTTTTGGGAGGATAGTTGGATTGATTCTGCACCAAGATTATGTGTGCTTTGCTTCTCACAAAATGCTTTATTTTAAAGTACATTGGAAAGGCCTTCTCAATATAATAGGGTGATGTTTTGACTTTAGGAGAAACTTGACTAACAAAAAGATTGAGGAATTTTCTTCTCACTCTTTGTTGGACAGTGTCTATTTTTATATGGGAGGTGAAGTAAGGAGGGCATGGGCTAAGGATTAATTTATTGCAAGTCCATCTTTGAGTGGTTGGTGAATAATGAGTCTCATCCATTGTTTGAGCCGGTAATATAATTTGGAAGTCAAAGGTTCCTAACAAATCTGTTGGGGGATTGTTGGCTGATTGTTAGGGATTTAATGATATAATTGTATATTGTTGGCTGATTGTTAGAAATTTAACTGTATATGTTATTCTTATGTACTAGGAGACTTGTATTTAGGAAAATGGTAGATAGCCTAAATCTAATCCCTACTTTCTAGAGATATTGTTATCACTAGGGCCTCATTTGGTGCGCGAGATTGGATTTGACTATTTAATGGGATTGGATTGGATTGGGATTGGATTAGATTGGATTAAATATAATACTATCTGTTATTTGGTGTAATATGGGATAAGACTAAAATATCCAATCCTATGTTTGGAATGATTTGTGATTAGACTAAAAATAATATGATGAAATATTTATTATATAGTTATAATTGGTCTATTAAAATATGATGAAATAATAATTTTAAATATAATTGGTCTATTAAAATAGAGATACATGAATTGTAATTAAATCAAAATTAAAAATATTGAATAAAAAACATAAATTTATATTTTTTAAAATAAAATAATATTAAAAAATTAGTTTAAATCATATTAATCTATTGTAAATTAAGTTTTCAAAAAGGTTATAAATTCAATTCATTTTTATTAAAAATTATAATAAAAGAGATTTAACATACCTGCTGAAGATGAAAATCAAGAGAGAGGAAGAAAATGGAGTGGAAACACTGATGAGAGAGTGAGAGTGAGAGTGAGAGTGAGAGTGAGAGGAGAGGGGGTGGGTGATGAGAAAATATCTGATGAGAGATGGTGGGGTATGTGGTGTAATAAAGTCAGTGACCTTTTTTTTTAGTTGCGGGATTATTAGTGGTGGGGGATGAGGTGGGTTTGTGTAGTTCGATTGTTGTGGGATTAAATTAGGACTCAGTATTGTAAATCCCATGTCTTAGTGTGTCACCAAACATAGGATAAGACAAAAATTGTTCAACCCGGAGTTAATCCTTTATGCCAAACATGGCCTAGGAGTATTATATTAGGAGCAGAATTGTAATCAAAATTATTGGAGTTTTATTAAGAATTTTGTTCTTTTCTACATGGTATTAGAGCCATAGCCGTTTTCTAGGGTTTCTATTTGTAATTGGACTACAGTGCGTGATTACTCGATCTAAAACCGTAACCTTCATTGTTGCGGGAATACTTTGCCCTTGAAACCTATCAGCCTACTTCCATTCAAATTCTTAGGGCCTTATCTTCTATCCAAAATATATCCCCAACCCAATGAGGATGTTTAGAACTTGGGATGCCTTGGCGATAAATGCCAATGAGGATGTTTAGAAACAATTTAAGCTTAAATTATGCTCTCTTTAGAGATACTTGATGGAAGCTTCAAAACTAACTGATATTTTAGATTGTACTTGATGTCTCTTTTATGATATTTTGGAAGATCTTTGTTATTGTGCTCAGGTCATTGACAACTTTGAATGTTTATATAGTGAAGCTCAAACTACTTTTTTGTAATAATGTTATCTGTAAAAATACTTTCGGTATATGTTGAAAGATCATCTTTGTTTCATGTTTAATATATTATTTACTAATGTATTTTGGTTGCTGAAATTGTGATGTTTAATTTTGTACTACTTTTCGGGTTATTATTGTTATTGTTAACAAAAGCACTTTAATATTTGTCTAGATTATATCAAATACAACCATTTCAAGACCAGACCCTGCTAGTAAAAATCCAGTTGCTAAGGAATCCGGTGGATTAAGTGGCAAACCACTCTTTGAGTTGTCAACCAATATCTTGAAGGAAATGTATCTATTGACAAGGGTATGCTGGCTATTCTTATGATATCTTGAAATAGTAATTCATGAAGCTTCTCTTTTTTATATGGAGTATACAGAAGTATTTGGACTGTTAAAAGGAGATTCTGGAATCTAACAATTATAAAATCATTGTGCTGTTAACTCTAACCATTGGATCTTTCAGTCTAAAAAGTACCGCCAATTTGAAACCTTTGCAATTATCCATTGTAACTTAAAATTAAAAAAAGGATTGCATCTTTCCTGCAGACAATAAAAGAAGACAACAAAAATAAAAAATAAAAAATGGAAAGCAACAGAAATATAAAATCAAGGATAAGACAGGAAATAATTTTTTTTTTTTTTCCATACAAGTAGCTCAGTAAACCTGCTGTAATCTAATTAAATTGTTTTATAGGTCCAGTTTAATTTTCTCTTTATCCAATAATTCTTCTCCATTTCTTTGCTTGTAATCACACCCTCACAAATATGACATGTCTAAGGATCTCATAGATGCATTAAATGTCTTACCAAGAGCTTGAAGTTCTCTCATTATTGCACCACCCTATCTTGGTAGATCAGTCACCTCTAGTAACATATGAGATGCCCATATTAGCTGCCTTTCTTTTCCCATCGTATTAGCTTGAACTCTATTAACGGTATGCTTCCTTTTTAATTAGTCTGATTGGTGATTTGTGTAAAAGGATATTTTTGTTTAGGATATTAAGTTACATAGTCCATGAGTTTGATGTTTTTTTGCTTTATGGTTAAATTAGAAAGCACAGGAAGGGTCTGTTTGTAAATACAAAAGAAAAGGAAAATGAATTTGACCACTTCAAAAGAACAATGTATTATGTCCCTGATCTAATGCTTCAATCTTGTGCTATGCAATAAAAAAAAATTATATATTGTATTAATGTGTTTGGGCATGAGGATGAAATCAGAACCATTTGGTGTGGGCATTGCTATAATCGGAAATTGACAGTTGTACTGATTTGTTAAAGTAAGAGAGCTGCATGCAAATTGCCCCACATCTGTATTGAGATATAAAGTGATGCAGTAGTGAGGTTTTGAACTCACAAGTGGTGGGCTTCTATTACTTATCACCATTTTTCTTATTTGTGTTTTGCATCCTTTTTCTGAGGCCCCTTGTATTTGTTTTTCATTATGGATATTTTTCTTATTTTGGCATACCCTTTCAATCTAAACTACCTGTACTTACAAAAATAAAATAAAAAAAAAAAAAGGGAGAAGATTCAGCAAGTATTTTGGGTAAATTTTTCTCAAAGCAGTCTACTATATTGTTTGAACTCTTGTGAAGATAATTGAAACCTTTGACTGAATATTTTATTTATGATTCCTCAACCTTCCGAATGAAGGTTTGATATATATATAACTTCTAGTTATTGCTTAGACTAAACAACTTAGAGTCCTAATATAATAGGAGATAAACATTGTGTTATATCTCTTATTATCTACTCAACTAACAAGATAAATAGAAATAATAACATAGTAAAAATACTGCAGTAACAACTAATCTACTGCTGAGATAACTAACTATCAACACCCCCCCCAAGCTGGATCATAGATATTTATCGATCATGCCCAGCTTGAAAGTTAAGTTTTCAAAGCTGCCCCTAGGGAGTGGTTTAGTTAGTTATCTGCTGTCTGTGATGTTGTTGGGGTGTAAATCAGATTTATGTTCCCTCCTTAATAATTTTTCTTTGATGAAATGGCAGTCGATCTCAACATGCTTGGTTCTGTCGTGAAACACAGGATCTTTTGCCATATTTATGGCTGCTTGATTATCACACATGATCAGTGTTCAAGAATGCGCTGGGCACTAGGCGTTCGGCGGCCTAGCGCCTAGGCAGTTCCTTGGTGGGTCAACGATCAACGCGTTGACCGCACCGTTGATTACCTTGAAAAATATAAAAGAAATACAAAACTTAATAATATAAAAGAAGAGTAGATTGTTTACCTTTGGAGATGATGACGATAATGAAAAGGGGTTAATTATGAAAAGAAGAGTAGATTGTTTACCTAGGGTTTTTGTTATTTTTTCAAAGAGATTAGAAGAGAGGGCTGTTATGTTTTTCAAAACAGAAGAGAAATGGGATTGCTGGTTTGTATCACGTTTGTTTCCCCTTAAAACCCAAATCGGCCATATTCCGCGGTCGACCGCCTAGTCCGCCTAGGCGGTAGACCACGGAATATGGCCAATTAAAACCCAAATCGGCCATATTCCGCGGTCGACCGCCTAGTCCGCCTAGGCGGTAGACCACGGAATATGGCCTATTTGGCCATATTCGGTGCGGTGGCCGGCCGCCTAGCGACTAGGTGGCCGCCTAGACCGCATTTTCGAACACTGCACAAGATCTTCATTGAATCTTGACTATCCATTCCAAGTTCTGCTAGTACTCTCTTCAACTAGATACTCTCACAAATACCTGCTGCCATGTACTTGAATTCAGATTCTGCATTGCTTTTTGAGACAACCGATTGCTTCTTGCTACGCCATGTGACTAGATTACCCCACACGAATGAATAATAACCCAAAGTTGACCTTCTATCAACCATAGAACTGGCCCAATCAGCATCCGTTTATATTATGAGGTCTCTGTTAGAATTTTTCTTAAAAAATAAACCCTTTCCTTGTGTCATCTTCAGGTACTTGAGGATTCTGTAAACTGCATGCATGTGTTCTTCCCTTGGATCATTCATGAATCGGCTAACAGCACTTACCGAGTAACTTATATCTAGCCTTGTATGTGATAGGTAAATTAACTTGCCTACCAGCCACTGATAGCTTCCCTTGTCCACTAGTATACTCTTCTCGGCCATTCCAAGAAGTAAGTCTAGTGTATACTTTCTTTGTGACACTAAAATACCTTTCCTTGACCTTGATATTTCCATGCTAAGGAAATATCCCAGGCCTTTGGTCTTAAATTTTGTTGCCAAGTAGTCCTTCAACATTTTGATTTCGTCCTCACAATTTCCTGTAAGGATGATATCGTCGACATACAAAATTTAGGCGGTCATCTTCCCTCCATTTGAGTGTTGGCAAAATAGGGTTGGTTTTCCATGAAGGTTACATCCATTGACACATAGAGTTTCCTAGTTCTAGTACAAAAACACTTATTACCCTTTTCTGTAGGAGAGTAACTAATGAAAATGCATTTGATGGCTCTAGGGTCAAGTTTACCACGGTTGAAACTATGGTTATGCACATAGACTGTACAGCCAAATAATTTGTGTGGAATGTGAACCAGTAATCGGTTTTGAGGAAATTTAGAGTTGAAATACTCCTTCCCATTATCAGTCCTAAGAACACATATTCTGGTTTGAAATTGGGTTTTGATCATACTATTGAGATTTTTGAAAATTTTGAACGCCTCAGATTTTTCTTTTATCAAGATTACCCAAGTGATTCTTGTATGATCATCAATAAAGGATATAAACCACTTAGCCCCTGTAATGTTATCAACTCTAGATGGCTCCCCCTGTAATGTTATCAACTCTAGATGGCTCCCATACATCACTGCGTATTAACGAGAATGGTGATGATGTTTTATAGACTGAGTTGGATAGGAACTACAAGTGTGTTTAGACAAATGGCAAACTTCACACTGAAATTGAGTTGCATTTTTATTGATAAATAAATTTGGAAATAATTTTTCAAGGTACATGAAATTGGGATGACCTAAACGAAGATGCCATAACATTATAGCGCTATCCTTATTCAAACTAACAGACTTAGTAACTTGACTCTTGAAAGACACATAATTTCTAGGTTGACTTTGTTTTCCAATAAAATTGACAGTGAACCATCAGCAATTCTTACTGAAAAATTACTAGTGTATTTTTGGAATGTATGGAACTGAGTTGCATCACTTGTCATATGGTCTGAGGCACCAGAATCCACTATCCAAGACTGATTCTTCTCTTTACCTACCATTAAAGCAGTAAGGAAATTACCTTTGTGTGCCAAAGATCCGGTTCCAACTATTGAATTTTGAAGACTCTGTGTTGACTGATTGAAAAATTGCTGTAAGGCCTCCATCTGTTCTTTGCTGAAGGGAGAGTCATCTGTGCTTATTTGCTGCTCTTGGGTCGCCGTATTTCCACAGCTCTCTCTGTTTGTAAATTTGGTGGGTTTCCAATCTGCTGGTTTGCCGTGTAAATTCTAGCTTCCCTCCTTCTTGTGGCCTGGTTTCTTGCAGTAGTCACACCAAGGTCTGTTACCTTTCCGAAATTTGTTCTCGTTTAATTGAGGCTGACTTCCTCTCACCGCAAGGGTTGATCCATATGGGGCAGCAGTTTCTGGTTTGACAGTAGCCTCTAGCACCACTTTCTTTTGGCTTTCCTCTCTGCGTACTTCGGAGAAAGCCTCTCTAAGTTGCGGTAGTGGTTTCGTGCCTAATATTCTGCCTATTAACTTCATTCAAATTTTGGTTTAGGCTAATTACGAACTTGAACACTCTTCTTCTCTACTATCTTCTTGAAACTTCTTCTACACACTTCCATTTATGTTTTTCAAACAAATCAAGTTGCTGCCAATATTTTGTCAAAGTATTGTAATACTGAGTGATAGACATCTCTCCTTGTTTTAGCTCATGAAGGGTACTTTCTACCCTGAACAATTCCACCATGTTATCGTGGTTGGAATATGTTATCGTTGTAGCCTTCCAGATTTGTTCAGCAGTGTCATAAAGGAGAAAGATCTCTCCAATGTCGATGTTTATCGAATTGATGAGCCACGACATCACCATGTTATTCTCGGTCTTCCATTTTCTGTAGTTTGGATCGATATCGCCAGGGGATGTTGCTTTTCCAGTGAGGTAATTGTCTCTCCCTTTGCCACTCACGAACATCATTACAGACTGTGACCATTGTAAACAGTTATGCCCATTTAGTTTGTGACTAGTGATGGGCAGGTTAGGGAATTGTATGTGATCAGATCCTCCACCTCCACTACCGCTGCTTGTGGCGGTTTGACTTGAGAAGGTGGTCTCATCGGTTGTGGTACTTGGAAAGGCCACACCGTATTTTGTCATATCAAAGTTTCCAGGTTTTAGAAAAAATGCTCTGATACCATGATGATAATTGAAACCTTTGACTGAATATTTTATTTCCAATTCCTCAACCTTCCGAATGAAGGTTTGATACATATATAACTTCTAGTTATTGCTTAGACTAAACAACGTAAGAGTCCTAATATAATAAGGAGATAAACATTGTGTTATATCTCTTATTATCTACTCAACTAACTAACAAGATAAATAGAAATAATGACATACTAAAAATACTGCAGTAACAACTAATCTATTGCTGAGATAACTAACTATCAACATCTTGTTTTGTTGTTTTCTTATTCTGGTAATTATTAATTATATCTTAATGAGTATAAATCTGACATTTTGTGCTTATTCATCAGGGGAAAATTCCACTAATTGGTTGTGGGGGTATTACCAGGTAAAATTATTAGTGTGGTGTTATCTTTATTTTTACCAAGGTTGTCTTTGGTCATGCATATAATAACTGCTATTTTAAGTTCCATCTTCCATGAGCTTACTTGGTATATCTTTGTTTGATTCAGTGGTGAGGATGCATACAAAAAAATACGAGCTGGAGCAACTCTTGTGCAGCTTTATACAGGCTTTGCCTATGGAGGACCTGCTCTTATTCCTCAAATAAAGGTATTGTTCCGATGAGTTTTAAAACTTTTGTCTAGGAAAGTTGAAAGAACTTGAATGCAATTAGTGTGAGTATATAGCACGACGATGCATAAAAAAGGTTTTACAATGTCTGAAACCTGGACCCTTCACGACCTATAAAGACAGGTTTAACAGTAAACTGAGGTTGGATGATGATGCCATTGTGACTTTGTAAATGTTTTATTATTCATTAGCTAATATTTCAAGTAATATATCATATGAGAAGAATATTATAAGAAATATGGCAGAATATCCAGGAAAAAGAAAACGTTTCATACATTTTATATTGAATCACAACATTTTTCTAGTTTATTAAGAAGTTCATTGATATAAGTATCAATTTACTAGTGCTTTTATTTTGAAGCTTAATAAAATTTGAATACATTTTTTTTTTTTTTTTTTACTAAACGTTATAAGTTACAAAAAATACAGTGACTATCATTTTCAAGGGATGAATTACTTAAAAGCTTTCATATAAAGCATGCAAAGAACATTTTGATACTAGTGGTATATGGGAGCTACTACTTTACTACAATTATGCAAGTTAAAGGTAACTGCAGATACGTTCTTATGATAAATATACTATAAAAAATAGAACGTGAATTCTGGATTTTGTTTTAAGAAATTTTAGGTATATGGAACTTGAGAAACAAATATAAAACATTGTGGATATTAGCATCAGGATGATGCGTTGGCCTGAAATGTTAAATGTCCCTTAACTTCTGTCTAGGTTATTGATGCTAATATTTACAACACTAATTCAAAGTATTCATTTTTTCTCCAACAATACTACTATAGATGGTTGAATCCTGAAATGTTAAATGTCCCTTAACTTCTGTCTAGGTTATTGATGCTAATATTTACAACACTAATTCAAAGTATTCATTTTTTCTCCAACAATACTACTATAGATGGTTGAATATGACCATACAATTAACTTACATTATATATTGTACATCAGGTTTTGGACTACTGTCAGGTGGTTCAGAACAGTTTTAACTGGAAAATCTTTTGGAGGATTTCATCCAAAACCAGACTTAACGTCGGTTTGTGGTCAACCGGTTGTTCTGGTTTGGATTAAAACACTGGTGTGTTTTATATTATGTTTATTGTAAAAGGTAATTGCTTGTGGAGTTTTTGTGATTTGGAGTTGCACTTTACAGGGCTTGAGTTGACATTTAATTTCATTGCAAAAAGAATAAGAGGAATGTGTTTAACATGTTACAGAAAGACTAGTGTCAAATTAAAGCTCTGTTTTCTTTCCAAAATTGATTGCAGCAACTTGTTTTTAACATTTTCCTGCAGTTTAAATGTAACTAGAAAAACAAAAGTGAAAATGAAGCCAAGTTTTGGAAAATTATATATTGTTTTATGTGAGTCTTTCTGTTAGGTTTAAGCTTTCACTGCACCTCAGTTGCCGTCATGGCATACTAGTTGCAAGTGTTGGCATGAGTAACCCTTAGCTGTTCTGTCATCTCCAACACCTGCTGCTGATTGATTAATGTCTCTGACTTCAGATTTAAGAACATATCACATGTATATATATGATACCAAGAATCTATGGAGGACTTTCATCATGGTCTGGTAATTCTTAAATATTTTTTCTCTGTAGGCTGAACTGGCCAAGTGCTTAGAAAGGGACGGTTTTAAGTCTATTGTTGAAGCAGTTGGGGCAGATTACAGATAACTGTGGACGTCTGCCAAGTTCTACTGAGGATGAGATTGGAGTCTGCCTTTTTGATGTTCAAGGACCACACTGTACGAATAGATTCAGTGTTTAAGTTTTCAGTAGAGCAATATTTATTACTGTAGAATAGTTTCTTATATTTTTCAACCTACTATTCATTGTTTTCTGATATGGATAGAAACTTTTTGACTGTAAAATATGAGAAATTTTTGAGGTTCTGGGCAATGGAACAAATTTTCGGCAAAAGTAATTGAAAGCTAATGCAACTTTTACATGCATTGTATATCATTACCTACTTGCCTTGTGTGAAATTTTCAAGTATAGCATACATTATATTTCAAAGTTTACTTGCAACTGCAATAATATTACAAAACTTAATACTCAGGTTAGAAACAATAAGAAACAGCAGCTTATTATAAAATTCAAGCCCAATAGTGTAGCACATAATTGAAAAAAAATAGTTTATTTTACTCCATCTCAACAGTCTTTGGAAAACAGTACAATTTAGTAAACCAAATGGATGGAGAATATTTAATCAGTGATTGCGTATTCAGTAAGTAATGATAATGTGTAATTTAGATTTCTTCAATTGACATTTCTTTATGACATACGAATTACAATTTTATGGTGACTACATTTCTACATGCATTATGATCTTGTAGAAACAAGTTAAAAATGATGGGACTACATGAAAAAGCAATACCTCACTTGGACAAAATTGATTCTGCGACTCTTACTTTTGATTGGCCAGTAGAAAGATGTCGATTACATTAAGGAAATAATCTTTTAATTCTTTCCATTAAACATTTGTAGTTGATTACATTTTTTAGGTAATTAGTTTTTTTATATTGTAAAACAAAAACATCCTGCCGTTAAACAATTTCGCACTAAACCTTCAGCAAACATTTTTAATGTGTTGGTAACACAGCATACATATAATATGACTATTATGTTAGTTTATTAGAGGAAGATGAGAATATGTCAAAAACTACACATTCAGAATACACCTCTTTAGATCACCCAATTCGAAATGAAGAGCAACAAATTGAAAAGAAAGCCCAAAAAAAAAAAAAGGCGATTAAACTCATAAAAAAGCTTGCGTATTTACATTTTCTTTTTAGTTGTTTATTTAGAAGGTTACAATTTTGATCTATGAATATCGTTTCTTCATTTTTCTTATTTATTTGTAGGGCAAATTGTAATAGAGTATTCTAACGTTCGATCATATTATATTGAAATCGTGAGTTTAGCCTTAATTACATATTAGTACCCTACTGTTAGTTAACTCAGTCAAAAGTAATATTTTGACTAAAAAATTTACTTAAAATGACACAAATACTCCTGATTAAATAATAAAAAAATATTAATTATTAAAATTTAAAAAAAATTAAAATTTTTTAAAATGGATTATTTTTCTAAATAATAAAAAATTTAAAACTATGGAGATTCATGTATTTTTTTTTATAATTTTTAAAAAAATTTTATTTTATTTTTAAAAAAATTAAGACAAAAATAATCATATTACGCTTTTACTATTGGTTGACTGTCAACTCTAACGGTCAACCAGTTAGTTAAAGGTATTAAAATGTAATTAAGGCTAAACTCACAATTTTATCACACTATAGCCAAACGTCAGGGTATTTTATTGTAATTCGCTCTTATTTTTATTATTTTAAGTAAGCTTTTTTTTCATTTTCATACTTGTTTTATCATTTTCTTATTTTACGAAGAGCAAATAATAGCGAGATCCCCTAAGGTTTGCTCATCTATAAACAGAATCAATCTTTAGATTTATAGATAAAAATCTTCCCTGCTGTTAGTCAAACTCTATTCAATTTAACGGTTGATCATGTTTGACTGTTAAAAAGACCAAAATACCCTTAAATAATATATAAAATTGCTAATATTGATTAAAAAAATTTTAAAAAATGAGACGGACGGTAGAGATTTTAACATTTTTTAGTTTTTTTTATTTAATGAACATTAGCAATACATATATTATTTGGGGATATTTTGATTTTTTTAACAGTCAAACATGGTCAACCGTTAATTGGATAGAGTTTGACTAACGGTAGGGCATGTCTTTGTCAATAAACCCAAAGGTTGATTCCGCTTGTAGATGAGCAAACCTTAGAGTGTCTAGCTGTTATTTACTCTTTTATGAATATCGTGACGATGCAATCTTGCAAATCGTTTTTCCTTTTGTTTTCACTTTCTTATTTACTTTTATTAATTTATTGGAAAAAAATCATTTGGTCCTTAAATTCTTTTGACCGATATTTTATTTTTTTAACTCACGTGATTCCTAACTTTTTAAAAATATATCAATTTAGTCCTTTTGTTAATTAACAGTTAGTCAAAATTAATGGTATTAGGGGTATTTCATTATTTAGACATAAAAATAAAAATCAAGGTAAAAAAATAAATAAAAATTAAAAATTAAAAAATAATTAAAAAATTACTTTTAATAATTTATTTTATTTTTAAAAATAATAATTAAAAAATTTATAATTAATAATGATAGATTTTTAAAAAGTTAAGGACCACGCGAAACAAAAAAAAAAAAAAAGACATCGGTCAAAAAGTAATAATTTGAGAATAGATAAGGACCAAAATGAATTTTTTTCCTATTTTATTTTACAAGCATTTGCAACATTCTTGTTTAGTTTCATATGATAGGCTTTCATGGATAGTCCTTGTTCTAACTCGGGTAAATTCCCATTTATTGACATCAATTGAAACGTTTGATAACGTTATTATGTACTTTTGTAAATGAACCACCTAAAGGCTAATAGGATACCCGCCACTATATCGTCACTTTTCATTGAAGAGCTCATAAATGGTTCATCTATTACATGTTATGAATTAATGAGGATGGAGAAGAATAGTTTTGTTAATTTGGGCAAAATATTTTGAGGAAAAGGGTGAATTGTTAATAGTAAACATGTGAACGCTGAAGAGAAGATGACAATGTTCTTGATAAGTGTGATCCATAACATTTGAAATCGACTTATTAAGCATAGGTTCCAGCACTTGGGTCAAACCTTTTACAAATTCTTTCATGAGGTTTTGGTTGCCATGATGAAATTTTCCAGAAAATGTTACTCCCCCCTTCATTTAATGACCTGGCATCATTAAATATGACTCTATCCAGTCGCTCCTATTAATTATTCCATGTATACCGAGCCCCAGAAAAACCAAAATCACAATCAGAGATCATTTTACGAAACTCAAAAACTAACTTCACATCCGCTATAGTAACACACACACACACACACACACACACACACACACATAACCAAGCTCATTGGAAAGAATATAAGAGATACAAACGATGGTGAATCATCAGACCCTGCAACCGACTTCTGTCTCTACTGTTTTAGGAGATACAAACCATGGTGAATCCCATGGAGATGTGGAGTAGAATCGTTAATGAGTGGGACCTTAGTAGCACCAGCCGTTGCCACAAAGCCTTCATATTCTAGGTCCGTCGCCCTGGTTGGAGGAGAACTAGGTGTGTCCATTGCTGAAGAACTAGTTTAATCGCGCTGCCCTCGCTTCAAAGGACTCTTACCAGTCTCACGTTTTTTCCCACCATCTGTGCAAGGAGGCCGCTGATGATTACAAGCCCATAGCCCTTTCCTAGATCCTGAGGAACAGGTGCTCTAATTCAAACCCTATAAGGAGAAGGAAACATCCCCTCTTCTACAGTAGCACGGCAAGAAATTTGGCACATGTTCATAACTAGAGATGGACATATTCTCCATGGGCCCAAAATCCCCATATTTCCGTTTTTTTTATTTCCCCCATATAAATTTTTAGTTTTTTTTTTATATTAAAAATATGGGTGAATTGTAATGAAATACCCTAATGTTTGGTTATATTGTTGTAGTCCTCAAAAATCGCTCGGGGACACGGGGCACTACAACCTGCAAAGACAGAACGCACGTGACCCGCAGGACGTCTGGGACACCGGGGTGGTGCCGGCCAAAGTCACTCCGACGGTCAAGTTAGCGAGTGCTAGTAAAAGTGTAATGTTTGTAAATGGGGATGAGTGAGGAATACTTCCTGCTATCTTCACAGTTGGGGTTTTTCTGATCAAAGGAGGTGTAAGGTCGGAGAAGCTCAACAATGGCCGGGGGGTGTGGCTTTTTCTTAGTAATCTCTTGATCTCAGTTTTTCGGCCGTCCCCTCTTATGAGGGATTATCTTCCTCTTTATAGGAGACTGATGCTTCTTCTTTTTGAGGGATCTCATCATTCTCTCTTCTCTGTCTTCCACCAAGAAAGCATCTGGGTGCTTCTTTTGATCGGGCTGCCATCAAGTGTCATTATGACTTTGTAGGACCTGTTTCAAAGTAGATCACAATCTGGTCTCCCTCGGAGCGACGGAGATGTTATGTCGTACGACATGTAGGTTTCTTGTCAATCTGGACCATGATTGGGTGATGTAGCACGGTCGCACTACATGAGGGTACATGTCGTGCGACAAGGTCTTCAAACTGGTACGTCGTCGTACTATACGAGTGCTTCGTGTCGTGCGACATAGTTTTCCAACTGGTACGTCGTCGTACTACACGAGTGCTTTGTGTCGTGCGACATATTCTTCCAACTGGTACGTCTACATGAGGATGCTCCATGTCGTGCGACTTGGTCTTCACGCTAAGCCTTTGTCGTACTACATGGGAATGTACCCTTCTTTTAGCTATGGGCTTTGTCTTTGGGCCATGTTTTGGGCCATACATATTTTGGCTACTACAGTTTGCCTCCAAACGCATTGGTTTTCAGAAGAGCCAAGGGGTTTGCGTCGTACGACATGTAGTCATGGATATGTATGTGAATTTTAGAGGTTGGCTCGATATTGTCGCACGACTCAGTCCTTCTTAAGAGAGTGTTTCAGTGTTGGTGAATGGATGATAATGCATAAGTTTTGCCATTGTCGTACGACAATGTTCGTTAGAGAAGGAACGATTGACCTTCAAATGACTCTTCGATATCTGTGCCGAAGTAAATGGGGTCATAATGGGCAGTGTGCATGCGTGGCTAATGATAGGTTGTGGGAGTATGTGTCCAATGAGAAGTTAACACGTCAGCATAGGCATCTTTTTAGTTGCCGCCCTTCCTCTTTCTTCTTCATTTTCAATTTTTGCCTTCTCTCCATTTTCCTTTCTCTCTCTAGAAACCAGACGCCTGAGCAAATATTTTCCGACGTCTATTGCTCGTTTTTCTGCCTTTCTTGCATTTATTCCGGTGAAGCAGTGGTCATTTTGTTCTATTTGGTAAGTTTTTCTTGCTCTTGCAATATTCGATTTCTTGTACTTGCTTTTTTGCTTTTCTGGGTATTTTTGTGTTCTTCAAATAGTTCTTGAGAAGAACTTGAAAAAAGTGTTTTAGATCGAAAAATTAGACTTAGGTTTATACACAACTTGTTTGTAGAGTCTAGGTCGCACGACGGTAGCCAAGACGTATAGGTCGCACGACCTTCTTAACAGTCTTGGGAGCTGATATTAGGTCGTGCAAGGTCTTTGGTTTAGGGTTATAATTACTAACCGTGGCTACTGTCGTTCGACTTGTAGGTTTTGATGTCGAGTCGAGGTGACGAGAGTCCTCCCAGTACCTCTGGGCGCGGATACGACGATCCCATAGATCTGTCGTACGACTCGTGGGGAGAGTCAGAGGCAGCGAGTGCTGAGGTGACAGTGGCGTCCTCGTCGTACGACACTGTGACTGTCTCTCTCGCGGGTACGTCGCGCGTGACGGAGGACATTCCTATGGGGATTCCCTTAGTCAATCTACCGGGCGACGCGGCGGGCCCATGCCCGATGGGACCTAGTAGGCCGCTAGGCTTGCTTTTGAATAATCCAGCAAGTGTGCTAACGGAGGACGACATCATGCGCCTCCGGTTTAGTTATGGCATACCCGATGGTATCGCACTGAGGGCGCCGTATAAAGAGGAGAGGCCAGATCGGGACGTCCCAGGATGGATGTAACATCCCGGATTTCGGGTAATTAATTTTATATATGTGTGAAAATAAAATTTTACTATTTGAGGGGGTGTAAATGTAATTAAATGTATGTTTATTTTATGATTTCCAGCGGACCAGATTGAATAGTGAAAAATGAAAAATTGAAAACCGGACCAGAGAGCATCGCGACCTGGTCACCGCGACCACAGGTCGCGATAGCTCGCTCGCGATGAAAATGGCAAAATCTGGCAGTGAGCATCCCGACCAGCCACCGCGACCACAGGTCGCGATGGACTGCTCGCGATGAAATTGTCAAAGTTTGGCAGTGAGCAACGCGATCTCTCGCGCGACCAAGGCGCGCTCGCGAGGAAGGCGGTACGCGCACTCCAGTGAGCATCGCGACCTTGTGGCGCAACCACAGGTCGCGACGGCGGTCGCGGTAGCGAAAAAAATATAAAAAAAAAGAGAAGCTTCTCGCGAAAGCGAGAAAACACAAAAAAAAAAAAAAAAAAAACAGAACAGCGAGAAGAGAGAGAAAGAGCCGAGAAAAGAAGAGAAGAAAGAAGAAGAAGAGGAAAGAGAAGAGAAAGGAAAGGGAAAGAAAAAAAGAGATCGTCGAACCGCGATTTCTCGAACGAAAAACGGTACCGAGGTTGGTGTACTTTTGTTTTCGGAATCTTTACGAAAAGCGTTTCGTTATCGTTTACGATATTGTTTTCGTTTTCGTTTCTTGTTTTCGTTTCGATTTCGATTTCGTTAAATGTTTTGGATTTCGATTTCGTTAAATGTTTTTTATTCGATTTTCGATGTGTAAAAATTGATGATTGATATACTTATGGTTGATTATGGAAAGAATTTATACTAGATCGCATTCGTTTGTGGTTTGAATATTCCGATTTCGTTTAAAATAGTTGATTTTGATATTTATATGATTATTGTTGATGCGTTTGAAGAATATCGTGTAATATTTTAGTTTGACTGAGTAAATATTGATTTGTAACTGATTGTGAAAATTGTTTATCGAAACGGCCCTAGGATACGTAAACATAGAAATGGATATAGGAGGTTGGTATACCAGCTGGGTTTTACTGAGCAGTACTGTGCCGTTATTATTGTGTGATTGTTGTTGCGGGGCAATCTCGGACAATCACACCGATTTTAGTGATCGTTGTTGCGGGGCAATCTCGGACGATCACAATGATACTAGTGATTGTTGTTGCGGGGCAATCTCGGACAATCACGTTGATATCAGTGACTGTTGTTGCGGGGCAACCCCCGGATGTCACATTGACCCATATTCCAGTCCTAGAATGTTTAGTATTCTAGTGGGCCAAAAATGATTTGAATTGAAACTGAACTGAATGATTTGATGGATCGAATTCATATGTTGATTTCATTATTAATTTAATTGTTTTGAAAGTGATTTAGAAATGAAATTCATATTGTGGTTTGTTGCTTCTTTAAAGAACAATTATATTGTGAGTTATTTAATTGAGTTTTTAGTACACCCACTAAGCTTTATGCTTAGCGCGTTAGTTTTGTGTCTAACGCGTAGGTACCAGGAATCCAGAAGAGCCTAAGGACTGAAGGAAGAACGAGTTGCAGACCGAGTCACAGAGATTGTACAGTTGGGTAGCTATATTTTTGTTATGTGTATATATATTCTGAAAGCATGCATATACAGGGAATTTGTAAATATGTTTTGTAAAATGTTTTGTAATATGTTTTTAATTAATTACTTTATGATTTCTGAATGTCTGTATATATAAAAGTTTGAACTGTTTTATTTTATAAACTGTTTTGATAAGTCGCACTAAACGGCAGAGTGCGCAACTGTTTGAAACTGTATAGAAGTGTTGTTGAGAATTGTATTGGAATTGTTTTGGAATTGTTTTGTGTAAAAGCAGGGTTTTGAAAAGTCCGAAAAACAAACGGTACTCTGCCGAATTTTCGTAAAAAAGTTTGTAATGAATGGGCTCACTCGAAAACGATTTTTAAACTATAATTTATATGGTTTTCTGTTTACAAAATGAATTTAGAAAGTTTTGAATGTCCGAGTAGCGCACCCCGGTTCGGTCCGGCCGGGTCGGGGGGTGCTACAATGGACCTGCTTGTACGAGTTCCCGTTTCAGCGGGTGGGATTCAGGCTGCCAGTAGTCGGACTACTGAGGAAAGTGCTCGATCACTTCGAGCTTGCTCCAGGGCAGCTGATGCCCAACAGCTGGAGGATCCTGTTGGCGCTGGATCTGCTGTGTACGAGGGAAGGGATAGTATTCGAGCTTCCTGACCTTTTCTACTCGTACACTGTGCGGGAGCACGACACAGAGAAGGGGCGCTACAACTTAAACCTCCGACCCAACAGAACGCACCTGATAACGGAGTTAACCACAAACGACAGGTTGTGGAAGGACAGGTATTTCTTTGCGAGGGGCCTGCTTGTCGATTGGCCTCTCGGGGATACCGTCGTTCGTGCGACCTGATCCAAGGCTGGTGGGTCTTTTATTCAGTTGAGTCGCACGATAGTATTTTACTTATTGTTATTACTAACTCCTTCTGTTTGTTTTGTAGTGAACACAGGAGCGCTGCAATCAGTTGTTGGATTGACGTGTGTGACACGTACGGAAAGGGTGTTGTCGTACGACGCCAAGGAGAGGAGTTGGAGGAGTATTTTGGCGGAGGAGAATTTGCGGCCGAGCCACCTCTGGAAGTTTAGCGTGATAAACGAGCCAGGTACCCCCTACCCTGCCTTCAAAAATTTAGTGGAGTTTGTCAGGGTCAGGCACTGTGTCGAGCGACTGTACGGCACACGCTTTTTGACTCCCATCTCATACGTCGAGCGACAATTTGCAGTTGATATTATGGCTGGAGAGATCACCGCGCCTGCTGCTGACGACGCGATGAGGAGGCTGAGGGAAAAAAGGAAGGGAGAGAAGAAGGTTGAGTCGAGCGACCAGGCGGCCTCCACTCCTCCACCTCCTCCATCTGGTCGAACAAAGGCCTCCCAAGATGTTTCTTCAGCTGGGAAGAAAAGGAGGAGGGAAGATTCGACGTCGGGTGTCAACGCGTCGGTCGACCTGGTCTTCCCGCAGGATGCCTCCGCGTATTCTGATGTTGGCTCGATCCTTCCACAGGTCGAGCGACTGCTGCTGCCTGAGGATAAGAGTCGTCTCCGGGAGATGGGTCTTTCCCAAGCTGCCGATTGGGGCCTAGGCCACCTCTTCCAGGTATGGTCGTACGACTGTTGCTTTTTGTATTTATGCATATTTTAGAATCTGTTCTAACTTGTTTCATTTATTTTGTAGGCTCTCCAGTCGCACGTGCACTTGAAAGAAGAACTCGGCTCCGCCCTTAAGAAGGTAAGAGAGCTGAAGTCGAGTAACCAGAGTTTGAAGCAAGAAAATGACAATTTGAAAGCTTCAAACTTGGAGGCAAAAAAGACAGCTCTCGAGGCGTCGGGTCGTGCAGTTGAGGCCACACTTGAGCTGAACAAACTAAAGTCGACTGTCGACTTACTACAGGCCAAGTTGAAGGCCAAGGAGGCTAACTACGACGCTCTGTACGACAAGGCGGAGGACAATGTTCTTAACGCTGTCATCAAGACCCGTGCAGACCTGATGAGGGAGTATCGAGACGGTCGTGCGACGGAGTGGAAGGTCGAGAACTGGATTGCTGATCACGAGGAGCTGACGCGTTCTGATGATGAAGCTGACGCGAAAGATGCGGGAGATACAGCTGCCCTTCCTCCTGCAGAAGGCTCGGCAGTCGTGGCTTTGGCTACTCAACCTGCTGGAGAGTCTGATGGTTTTGCCCCATAAGGGGTTGTAACTTTTGTACTTCATGATAAATTTTTAATTTTTATATTTTGTTGAACGATTTCTTTTTAATATATATATTTTGATTTTGGAATTTTGTTTTAGTGTATGTTTTTCCTTTTAGAATTTGTATGATGGCGGTTTGTGACCATATTTTGCGTTTGCGACCTTGAGTGTTGGTCGTACGGCCATGGGAGATGGTGACCTTCTTGAGAGTGGGTCATGGTTCGTGACCTTGAATGCGGGTCTCGGTCTATGACCTTGAATGCGGGTGGTGTGACCGTATGGAGATGGAGAGTCCATGACCTTGAATGCGGGTCCTGTGATCGTTTGGAGATGGAGACCGTGAATGCAGGTCGCGGTCCATGACCTTGAATGCGGGTCGTGTGACCGTATGGAGATGGAGAGTCCATGACCTTGAATGCGGGTCGTGTGGCCGTATGGAGATGGAGAGTCCATGACCTTGAATGCGGGTCATGTGATCGTTTGGAGATGGAGACCGTGAATGCAGGTTGCGGTCCATGACCTTGAATGCGGGTCGTGTGACCGTATGGAGATGGAGACTCCATGACCTTGAATGCGGGTCATGTGGCCGTATGGAGATGGAGAGTTCATGACCTTGAATGCGGGTCGTGGTCGACCTTGTCGTAGACTTGGTTTGTTTATGGTATTGAATTGCCCCAGTTGGAGTGTGTAACTGCTTAGTTGCACACTACAACTTTGATTAAGAATGTAGTTAAGATAGTCTTTGCAATGCTGGCCTGCGTAAAAATGTTAGTGTCGGCCGTTGGGTTTATCAACGACCCTCCGACGGGGAAGAGAGTACTATGTTGCAAATATATATATATATATATATATATATATATATATATATATATATATTTTTTTTTTTTTAAACTGATATGGTTTTAGATGGCATGCGTTCCAGCTGTTGCCGATCTCCATGCCATCTGTACATCGTAGTTTATAGGCTCCATGTCCAAATATATTGGTGATTTGATATGGTCCTTCCCACGTAGGACCGAATTTGCCTGCTCCTTTTTCCTTTGTGTTTTGGAAGACGCGGCGAAGAACCCAATCTCCAATACGGAATGACTTGAGACGAACGCTTTTGTTATAATGGCGGGCGACTCGTTGTTGGTATACGGCTAACCTGATTGCGGCCTTGTCGCGGCGCTCGTCGATTGTGTCGAGTTCACTCAGCATTTCTTTGTCGTTTGCTTCTTCTGTTGCGTGTCGTATCCTATAAGAAGGGTAGTCAGCCTCTGTTTCTATGACGGCCTCTGAGCCGTAGGATAGAGAGAATGGTGTTTCGCCTGTTGACGTCCTTACCGTCGTACGGTAAGACCATAGCACACCTGGTAACTCGTCGGCCCACTTCCCTTTGCATTGGTCAAGTCGCTTCTTGAGGGTGGACATGATTGTCTTGTTAGTGGATTCTGCTTGTCCGTTAGCTTGAGGGTATCTTGGGCTTGAATAGCTTAGTTTGATGCTCCATTTGTCGCAAAAGTCTTGGAAATCGTATGAAATGAATTGTGAGCCATTGTCGGTAACTATTTCCTTTGGAACTCCGTAGCGGCATATGACATTCTTCCAAATGAAGCTTTTTACCTCGGCGTCTTTGATTCTTACATATGAGTCAGCTTCGACCCACTTTGTGAAGTCGTCGGTTACGGCTAGCATGTAGACTTTTCCTCCGGTAGCGACGGGTAATTTCCCTACTATGTCCATGCCCCACTTCATGAAGGGCCATGGTGCTAAGATGGGGTGGAGTCTTTCCGGGTGTTGATGTGAAACGTGGGCGAAGCGCTGACAGGGGTCACACCTTTTGACGAGGTCGTGCGACTCGGACCGCATCGTGGGCCAGTAATACCCGGCCGTGATTGCTCTATTGGCTAGGCTTCTCCCGGCCGAGTGATTCCCGCATTGCCCCTCGTGTAAGTCCTTGAGTACTTGCTGAGCTTCGACTGGGTCGAGACATTTGAGGTAGGGCCCGGAGTAGGATCGCCTGTAGAGTTGACCCTCTATTATAGAAAATCGGGCGGCCTTGATCTTAATTCTTCGTGCTTCTACTTTGTCAGTTGGGAGGGTGTCGTCCCTCAAGTAGTCGTAGATCGGGGTGATCCAGGTTGGCTCGTCCGAAATTGGATTGACTTCGAGCTTTGTTGGTTTCCACACAGCTGGCCATTGGACAAACACTATGGGAATGGTTCGCTCAATTGTGGTATCCAGTGAGGACCCAAGATTGGCGAGTGCGTCGGCATGCGCGTTTTCGGATCTGGGTATTTGCTCGATGTCGAATGACTCGAATGAAGCTTGTAACTCTTTTACCAAGGTCAAGTAGGCCGACATCTTCAAGTCCCGAGCTTGATAGGACCCTTGCAATTGTCTCACAATTAATTGGGAGTCACTGCATACCTTGATTCGCTCGACGTGTAAGTCCTTTGCCAAGGTGAGCCCGGCTATGAGGGCTTCGTACTCGGCTTCGTTGTTGGTGGTCTTGAATCCACATCTGATGGACCTCTCGATGATGTGCTCCGTAGGGGAGGTAAGTACTATTCCCAGCCCGCTGCCTCTAGCGTTACTTGATCCGTCAACTGCTAAACTCCACTCCTCCCTTGGTGTGTCGCACGACATGGTGCAAAGTGCTTCCTCCGCTTGTTGTAGAATCCCGGGCGTGAAGTCTGCTATGAAATCCGCCAGTACTTGCGACTTGATCGACGTGCGAGGTTGGTAGTTGACGTCGTACTCGCTCAGCTCCACGGCCCATTTCACTAGACGGCCGGATAGTTCAGGTTTATGTAGGACACTCTTCAAGGGGAATTCAGTGAGTACACTAATGGTGTGGCATTGGAAGTACGGCCGTAATTTCCTTGCGGCTGTGACTAGTGCGAGAGCTAATTTCTCAAGTTGGGTGTACCTTGTCTCTGCGTCAAGTAGGGTCTTGCTGATGTAGTATACGGGGAGTTGTTTGCCATCCTCCTCCCTTATCAGTACCGCGCTAACGGCCGTCTCGGATACAGCGAGGTAGAGCAGGAGGGTCTCTCCTTCCTTAGGTTTGGACAGGAGAGGTGGGTTTGCTATATACCTTTTTATATTTTGGAAGGCGTCCTCGCTTGTTTGATTCCAATCAAATGACTTGCTCTTTCTTAGAGCATCGAAGAAAGGTTTACATTTTTCGGACGACTTCGAAATGAATCGGTTGAGGGCCGCGAGTCGTCCGGTTAGCTTTTGTACGTCTTTGATGCTTTTGGGGGACCTTAGATCCATGACGGATCGGAGTTGATCCGGGTTGGCCTCGACGCCTCTCTTGGTTACTAAATAGCCAAGGAACTTCTCTGATGAAACTCCGAAGGAACATTTGGTTGGATTAAGCTTCATCCCATACTTGTCGATGATGTCGAACGATTGCCGGAGGTGGTCGAGGTGTTGGTCTGCTACTAATGACTTTACCAGCATGTCGTCTATATAGACCTCCATAGTCTGTCCAAGCATGGTTGCAAACATTTTGTTGACTAATCTTTGGTAGGTTGCCCCAGCGTTCTTGAGGCCGAATGGCATTACCTTGTAGCAGAAAATGCCGCGCTCCGTGATGAAAGAAGTCTTCTCTTGGTCGTCCGGATGCATAAGGATTTGGTTGTAACCGGAGAATGCATCCATGAAGCTCAATAGTTCGTGGCCTGCCGTAGCGTCCACCATCATGTCGATGTGTGGGAGAGGGAAGGAATCTTTTGGACAAGCCTTGTTGAGGTCTGTGAAGTCGATGCAAACTCGCCACTTCCCATTCTTTTTCTTCACTACCACTACGTTTGCGAGCCAGTCTGGGTAATTTACTTCTCTCACCGAACCAATGTCAATTAGCTTTTGGATTTCTTCATTTATAACCTTGTTGCGCTCGGGCGCGAACTTCCTTCTTTTTTGCTTCACAGGTGGATGATCCGGGTCGACTTGCAACCTATGTACTAGGACTTCTGGGCTAATTCCGATCATATCTGCGTGCGACCATGCGAAGCTGTCATGTCGCGTTGTCAAGAAGCTGAGTAGTCTTGCTCGGATATTTTGTGGAAGGCGGGACCCGATACTAACTTTGTGGTCCGGAAAATCTGGATGTATGGATACTTCGTCGAGTTCTTCCATATCGGGTTTGTCTTTGTTGGTGGGGGTGCTCTCACTCTGTAATTGCTATAAGTCGGACGACCTGCTTTTAAGAGTGTTCTGGTAGCAGTCACGCGAGGTCTTTTGCTGCCCTCGGATCTCGTGAACTCCCCACCTGGTAGGGAAACAGATGACCTGATGATATGTTGAGGGAACTGCCCTCATCTCATGAATCCACGGGCGACCCATGATTATGTTGTAGGACGACGGACAGTCCAGGATGAGGAAATGTGTGTTCAAGTTGACGCCTTCCGCGTAGACTGGAAGGGTGATCTCTCCCAGAGTGTTCTTGTGTTCTCCACTAAATCCCACAAGGATTGTGGAGCGACGTACGATGTTACACTCGTCAATATGCATTTCTTTCAATGCGCCGAGGAAGAGTACATTTGTTGAGCTTCCATTGTCTACTAGGATCCGTCTGATCAAACAGTTGGCCACCGTCAGTGAGATGACTAGTTCGTCGTGGTGGGGATTGAATAAATCCATGTGCTCATCGCTGCTGAAACTGATTGGGTAGTTACACGTGGGATCCGCCGTACGAGTTCGTTGGACGTCCGTACGACCGGCCTGTCGCGAGTGGCGCTTTGCCTCCGAGTAGGTTACTCCATTCACTTCAGACCCGCCAGAGATGACGTTCACAGTTCTCTCGTGTTTGGGAGGTTCTGGTGGTGGTATTGAAGCAATGTCGCGCGACCTCTCTTTATTCATAAAAGTTTGCTTACCTTTATCAGTCAGGAATTCTTTAAGGTGGCCTTTCTTGAGTAGTTCGGCCACTTCCAATCGTAGCGCCACGCAATGCTCAGTTCGATGGCCGTGGTCTCCATGGAATTCGCACCATTTAGAGTTGTCTCTTTGATCCGGCGGGCTCATCATCTTGTCTGGCCAACGAACCGACCTACCCATTCCTTTGAGTATGGCGACTACCTCCGTTGGTCTGATGTTCAAGTTGTATTCTGGTGTTATGTTTTTTGGACGAACGAACGGCCTTGGTGGTCTGTCGTCGCGCCGGCGCTCGTACATCATACGGCCGTCCCTTCGGGGTATGGTTGGGTATGGCCCGCTGCGTCGAGTGTTGATTCGTTGTTCGACCATCCTCTCCGACTTATCCTCCTTGTAGTTCGCTCTACTAGGTTTATGGTTTACTTCATCCTCTTCCCATTTTATCTGCGCCCATGTCTTGGCGAGGACGTCTTCCATGGTTTTACAAGGGTATTTGGTGAGCTCTTTGTACAGATCGGAATCATAGAGTAGACCCTTGCGGAAGGCTGATATGGCTGTCGCCTGGTTACAATGAGGGATGGATACTTTTTCGTGGTTGAACCGGCCCACAAAGTCTCGTAGGCGTTCACCCCTCCTTTGGTTGATTGTATAGAGGTCGTCGGATTGCTTTTCTAGCTTCCGGCTACTAGCGAACTGTTCTACGAAGGTGTCAGTGAGTTGGGCAAAAGCGTTGATGGAAATATTGGGGAGGTTGGTGTACCATTGTAGGGCAGGTCCTACGAGGCTCGAACCGAAACCTTTACACATGCATGCTTCCCTAAGGTCACGAGGGATGGCGGCTGTGAACATTCGTTGTCGATACTGCGCAATGTGTTCGTCGGGATCTGTCGTACCGTCGTATTGCTTCATACCTGGAAAGTTGAACTTCCTTGGCATCTCCACCAATGCTATTGTGTCGACGAAGGGGGAGTCCGCAAAACTATTGGCCGCACTTTTCTTTATAGGAGTGGGCATTCCCGGAATGCGTTGGATGAGTGCTTCCATCTCTGTGAACCTTCGTGCCAAGTCTCGGTTGGCCAAGGTCGGCTCGGCGCTCACTCGGTTTGGGTCTGACGGCGCTGAATGCGAAGGGCCGGATGACGTTCCTTGTAGCGGGATGGTTGGTTGGGTTGAGCCGACGTTGCCATTGGGAATGGATATAGGTGGCACTCCTTGTGTAGCTCTTGCCATGTCGTCTGATCGATGTCCTCCCATCCCATTTGGTATATTCTCTGCCGTATGTCGTGCGACGATATGGGGTCCACTCGTAACTCGAATGTTGGGCTCTGAGCCTACGTGGGTTGGATCGAGGTCTCTCGCAGTAGTACCATGTTCGTCCGGGCGGACTGGCACGTAATAAGTAGCGTGAGCGGCTTGCTCGAATGGCAAGGGTTGGGACGTCGAAGCGTCTCCAAATGGTCGTACGGCAGTGAGCGAACTGATCCTATTTTGCAATTCTTGGTTCTCTGCCAACACTCGTTGATTCTCTTGTTCGAGTGCTTGGAGCCTATGGGTATTCTCTTGCATTTGTGATATGAGGAGTTGTACCCTAACCTCCATCGCATCGTGATGAAAATCGTCAGATGACATAGTCGGAGTTGCCGCGTTCTACCTTAGCTTGCTTATAGATTGTCGGGCCCCACGGTGAGTGCCAAATTGTAGTCCTCAAAAATCGCTCGGGGACACGGGGCACTACAACCTGCAAAGACAGAACGTACGTGACCCGCAGGACGTCTGGGACACCGGGGTGGTGCTGGCCAAAGTCACTCCGACGGTCAAGTTAGCGAGTGCTAGTAAAAGTGTAATGTTTGTAAATGGGGATGAGTGAGGAATACTTCCTGCTATCTTCACAGTTGGGGTTTTTCTGATCAAAGGAGGTGTAAGGTCGAAGAAGCTCAACAATGGCCGGGGGGTGTGGCTTTTTCTTAGTAATCTCTTGATCTCAGTTTTTCGGCCGTCCCCTCTTATGAGGGATTATCTTCCTCTTTATAGGAGACTGATGCTTCTTCTTTTTGAGGGATCTCATCATTCTCTCTTCTCTGTCTTCCACCAAGAAAGCATCTGGGTGCTTCTTTTGATCGGGCTGCCATCAAGTGTCATTATGACTTTGTAGGACCTGTTTCAAAGTAGATCACAATCTGGTCTCCCTCGGAGCGACGGAGATGTTATGCCGTACGACATGTAGGTTTCTTGTCAATCTGGACCATGATTGGGTGATGTAGCACGGTCGCACTACATGAGGGTACATGTCGTGCGACAAGGTCTTCAAACTGGTACGTCGTCGTACTATACGAGTGCTTCGTGTCGTGCGACATAGTTTTCCAACTGGTACGTCGTCGTACTACACGAGTGCTTTGTGTCGTACTACATATTCTTCCAACTGGTACGTCTACATGAGGATGCTCCATGTCGTGCGACTTGGTCTTCACGCTAAGCCTTTGTCGTACTACATGGGAATGTACCCTTCTTTTAGCTATGGGCTTTGTCTTTGGGCCATGTTTTGGGCCATACATATTTTGGCTACTACAATTGTAATGAAATATTTGAATTTAGCTTTAATTACACATTAGTACCCTTGACTAACTGGTTGATCGTTAGAGTCCATGGTCAACCAATAGTCAAATGTTAATATGGTCATTCTAAGTCAAACGGGGGAACTGAGAGATAAGGATACCTTCTCCCAAACTCTCCCATCCCATCCCCCAAATGAGAATGGGGTAGGAATGGGAAAGGGGTCAGAAAAATGGGAATAAGGATAGGGAAACACATATCCATCTTTATTTTCCCAATGTCTTCCCTATTCTTAACGCAAAAGAGCAAGATTCACACCCAAGGATTCACGAAAGGCCCTTCTAAGAGGTTTAGTGATGTCAATATTAACCCAAACACGTATAAACTTTCCAAGGCAGTGTCCAATGGAACCAAGCTCAATATCCTCCACGTTGCCAACAAGATTGCCTAAGAAGATGCCAACCTCCTTCGACGTACAAAAAAAGGGACATTATTTTTTTGAATCCAAAAAGATGTCCTACCAAAATTAATTTTCGTAAATCACCAAACCTTTAGGTTCCTCTAGCAAGATCAAGTCATTGTTGAAGTTCCAAGGACCCCCAAAGAAGACCTTCTTACGATCCAAGACATTACGAAAATGGAAAACAAACACATTATACCTAACATCCTCGGTATCAAAGCCAAGTAGGGTTTTCTATATAGAATCAATAAGTCCCTTAAATGCCTCTCGATTCACCTAACTTATTGCCAAAACCTTACCGACAAGGCTTAGAGCAACTTTCTGTTCTCTAACATCGTGATTGTCACCCTTGAAAGTTGAAAACAGCCCCCAGACATCGCATTTGTGTCATTGCATCGTTGTGCATTTTGTGAAAGTTTATGCTTTATTTACTTAAAGAAATAATCTGTACAAAATAGCCCATATAAATACACACTAGCCCATATAAATACACACTAGGCAGTAACAAACTGCTTACTCTAAGGAATTTGTTTCCTCTTTAAAGAAGAAAACTAATACCAAATCATCTAATAATAGGAAATCTAATATACATCATAATTAAATATCTAGATCCCTACAAAACAGTAACAATATCTCCAACACATTTTACCTTCATGCATTTTAGAAATCGGTTTCGTTCATGTTCATTTCAGTTGGTTTACATGTTATTATTATCGTTTTTATGTTGTATCTCATAAACGTCTGTGCTTGAGTTCTGTAACTCCTTTAGAAAGCACATTATGTTTAGCCTTGTATGGGAAATATTGTGTTTTCCCTCGTGCAAGTTCACAGTGCTTTTCTATGCTTGCTGGTGGCTGGTTACATTTCATTTAAGAATGTCTGAATGAAATTAGCGACTCTATGTGTGACCCTTTGGTCGCGGTTTCTAACTCTCACGTTGTCATTGTCTTCCAATTTTCTGGTTGTCACTCGCGACCTTTGTCTTCCCTAAAAAAAAAAACTCGTGACCTTTGTCTGTGTGCCTTTGCTTGCAGGTTAGGCCTTGCAGTTTCTTCCATGCTTTCTTATTGAAACTCGCGACCTTCATGACGCTGCTCCTTGCTAGCGGTTTGGCCATAGCGGTTTATATCCAATGTGATTGGGTGAAACTCGTGACCATGTGTTAGGACCCTGAGATCGCATGTTTTGTCCAACGAGTTTCCTCTTGAAAAAACTCGTGTCTTAGACTCCCGACCATTGGCCAGGGACCTTGGGTCGCAAGTTTGCTTTTGAGTCTCATGCAACCCAAATCTACGAGCCTCTGCTAGCAGTTTGTGATAGCGAGTTTTTAATGGGGCTTACCATTTGAGTTCCTCTGAAATAGCCCTCTTTCTCATTCTCTTAATAACTCTTGCAAATTCCCTAAAGAAAAAAAGAGAGAAAAAACCTAAGAGAGAAATAGTTCATTTCCAACCCAAGAGAGGTTCCCAAGTGATTCCTGGTCACCTCATAGCGGAATCGAACTCTCCCTAGCTCACTAGCTTCCTTCATGTTAATGTTTGCTTCTTTACTTTGAGTAGCTTTTTCCTTTGTAGCTCCTCTTAGACCTAGAAAATTTTAATTTATTTGTGAGTTTTCATATCTACATATTGTTTTGTATTGATTGTGGGTTGTTGATTATTTAGGTCATTACACTGTTTGCATCTTGTTTGACCTAAATTTTAGGTATTTCATTAACTAGATTAATTTGCGTGAGCTTCACTCACTAGTTCTCGTAAAGTAAATTTATGTGAGCACTTAGACCAAACTTCCATTTGAGTTAAAGTCTTGCAATATCGAATTAGTCAATTTGAGCAAGCAATTTGAAGTCAAGAACTGCTAGGATGAGGCCTGCTGGGTAAGAAATGATAGGTACAATGCAACATGGTGAAATTAGGAAGTCTAGTCTTGATTTCCTTAGGCTGAAAATCTACCTAAGGAAATCAAGAGTGATTATTTAAAGTCTAACTTAAGGGAGTCAAGAGTGGTTAGTTTGTAAATTGTCTAAGAATATAACTATCTTTCAACCAGTGGATCTTATCAACTAAGTGGTCAAAGTGCTAGTCCCCTTATTTTTACCATGTTAGGTTTTCACGATAAATTTACGTGTTCAAATTTTTCCATCCCTTTCTTTTATTTACTTCATTTATGTTTGAAATTGAGTTTATATTCACATTTTACAACTTACAAACTGACACGAGAAATTAGACATAACGTATTCACTCCCTCAAACTTTACTCTCAAATGTCAAAAAACATTTTTAGATATTTTTATTCTCAAAAAACTAACAAGCTGACACTATATTTAGTTGAGGAAAAAAAAAATTTCCAGTAAAAAGTAAAAAATGCAAGGAAAACAAGGCTAAGTTGACTAATTTTACTAGGATTGGAGTTTCCAAGCTAAATAATAATAAAATTAGTTACTTTGAATAACCCTTGGAGGACTGCAATGACCTAAATGACAACACTGTCCATTCACAAATTAATGCACCATAAAACCTTTTCCATTCTCTATCGAGTAAGAGAATTTTTTTTGGCAAGTAACATCCGATATGGTTCAAAGATCAAAAGATATAGAACTAAACTGCTATGTCTGTTAATGCACAAAGACGAAATCCACATATAGATATAAACTAATTCCAAAAGGTGGGTACAAATATTTCATTTAAAGAATTGATACAAGCAGAGATGTCTTTACCTATTAGGAACATTTTGGTCCTCAAATAAAAGAGCTATGATTATCAGTCTCTGTGAACTTTTTATGCGTAAGATATTTTGTCTTTTTAGAAGAGGATGCTTCATAGATACTAGCTGTTTCCAGAAGTCGAAACCTCAGCACTGCAAACGGGACAGACCTGCAGTCATCAATATAAACAAACTATTGATACAAAGCAAATTAATGATTAGGCTACAATCTCTTAATATAAGAATTATACCATTGTGAACCTACAAAAAAATCAGACACAAAAGATAAATAATGGTCTTGAGAAACAACAACGTTATGATATAAATTGTATATTGTTTAGCTAACCATATCTGTGGTTAATGATACATTAACCCTAATTACAAACACAAATAAACATGTAGCACATGAACTAATTTATTAAGAACAACCTAAACAAGCTGTCTTGTATACAAACAAATATCTAATGAGGAAATAAAGAAAAAAATACAGTTACAAAGCAGAGCTGAGTTAAGAACTAAAATCAGAAATTACAAGAATCGGGTAGGCATGTGGTTTGTTATGTGCAGGGCCCATTTACACCACCAGATTACTCTCTATGTATTTTAGAGTCCATAAAACACATAAATGCCATTTTACATGAAAAAGGTTTTCCACCAATTATTTTCTGTTAAACACAGACAGACCTTAAGGTAAAACATAATTCTCCCTGTCAGTTCATTCTAACATGATGCTAAAGAATTTCAATAATCTAATTACATTTATAATTTCCCCTCAAATAATATGATTAAAATTTACTGTGTCAAAACATTCATAATATGAAGTGACTGACACACCAAATAACTTTTATATTTTAACTCATGCTACTTCTACATCCAGTATTTTAAACAACACCAAATAGAAAATACAAGACTACTGACAATTACTAGATAAAGAAAAAAAAAACAAAAACTATTTACCCATACTCTTGATACCTTTTTTAAAAATGTTTTTTTTTTTTTTTTGCAGATGCTAGCTAGGTCTCTTATAGTTATCTTATAGGTCTTGAAATCAAATCCCATCCATAAACTACTTCTCAAAAGTACTATTACACAATAGACTCCAAATTACAGAAAAGAACAGGGAAATTTTGAGCATCTGCAAAGCCAATATATAGCTCAGATTACATATAGACAGCTCAATTTTTAGGAAAATCCATTTAAAGTAGATAACAAAACAATTGAAGTAAACGCTTAAAAGTAATTTTGTGTGTTGATCCTCAACCCATCCCAAACAGCTTCGATGTTGAAGACTAAACCCATTAAGCATTGTTCAGAAAGATAGGAAAAAGCATAAATTAGTCACAGGACATAGTTTGAGGTATTCAGTTGAACACACTGCAGCTCCCACAAACACCCGACATGGCCTTAAATCAAGCCTGAGACAAACGCCTAATCCAAATTTAAAATTGTGAATTCATTTCTAGTATAGATCAAAATTCAAAGAACTATGTAATAGAATTTAGATTAATGCTACATTGTCCAAATGACATGGCAAGGTGATTAGTAACTAGCACATGATCACCACATCATCCATTGATCTACATGGTAACTACCTAGAATTATCCCTGCAGCACCTATTTTTCTTTTTATTTACCAATGCACTCAGTTGTCAGAGATTGAAAACCAATCTACACCCAATTTGACAGGAGCAATTAGATTTACAAACACTAACAATAGTAAGCAAGCTGCCCAAGCCGGAGCTCTTATTTAAAAGGCTGAACATTAACAGTTTAGCACATGGATGAGACTTTCTTGACAATTTGAAGCTACACAAGTTAAGAAGAACCCATCAAACACATCATGAATCAGAGAATTTTACGGCAGGAGAAGTTTCAAAAAACCAACTGACAAACAAATGCATGCTTTTTATAAGGACCGAATTTCAACGGAACAGCAAAGGCTAACACTGAAAGCAACGTAAATACAGAAAGCACGTTACAAAAGAAGTTACATTAGAATATTACATTAAACAACATATCTATGTAACAGCAAAAACTCAAACGTACGTGTACCTTGTTTATTTTCAACCAATTATTTATGCAATCAGAATGGTATGAATGCTTGCATGAAAGCACTGTCACGGTCTCATCATCCTCGTAGTCCAAACGACAAATGACACACCTGAAAAACAATTTGATAACTACACAACCATAAGCTGGACATAAGAAATTACACCAATTGCACTTACGAATCATTGCTTCCGCTGTGACTGCTTCCTGACTTGTAACTTACTGTAGGCAATGAGGCAATTGTATCAGTTGACAGACCTCTACTCTCAGTTCCAATCACTTCACCCAGTGCAAGCAACTCCTGAGATAAATTAAATAAGCCATAATAAGCAAAACAAAAATAGAGCATCATATAATGCAGCAAGACAGAAAGCCAATCTAACCTCATACGAAAGTTCATCTGGATCAATCTCTTCCCAAGTGTCCTGAAAATGCAAGAGCACATGAGAAGCAAGAAAATAAAGCATAATCTAGTAGGAAGAAACAAACCGGTACTGTCCTCAAAAACGACTTGAAATCAATCATTTTGAACAACAGGAACTTACATATACACTCAAAACTGACAGCTTCAGGATTTATGAAAAACATTAGCAGTTGTAACAAGAAAACGTTCATTGATAACATCCTTCTGATTACAAAAAGGTAAATTCCTGTATACAGAATCATTCCAGGCTAATTATGATACTGAATTTGCAGTTTTAGCAATTACTAGTTCTTTCCATAAATCAAAAATATTTCATATCTAATTATAAATGTAGGAATAAAGTTTATCGATTGAGAAACGGAAATGGAAACACTACTAGTAAGAAATTAGGGTAGGAATAAAAACAAGAAAGTAATTACAGGCAATCATAGGCTCAAATGTGATTCTCTGCAATAGAAACATAGATCATGAGAAGTTAATCCAGTCCATGAGGATCTGGGAAGTAGCTTTTTATTTTTTTGAAAGGACGCAAGCAGCTAATAGTTAAGCTATAGTTCTAAACTTCATCTTATGAGATGCTATCAAGGCAAAACTATGATACTCCTCTTATAAATCCTAATAACTTCTTAAAGGAACCATCTTCCAACCAATGCTCCGAGCAGAAAAGGCAAGATATCTAGGAAATCACCCTCACACCACCCTTGCAAGAGGATTTATTTAATTTGTGTTGGTGTATGGATTGGGTGGGATTGGGTGTGTGCTAAAGTTATTAAAAAGTGATAAAAGTAAATAAATAAAAGAGAGAGAGAGCTAAAACTTCATAACTTTCACTAGAACTACTAGAACTAGGTTTTGTTGAAACCTAAGGTCCTCTAACTAGCCTCTCATATAAAACCTAATTAGATTTGCTGGAAAAAAAAAGCTGCATCAAATTAAACATCCGACAATAAACCAAACAAAAATAATAATAATAATAGAACTATAAAAAAAAGAAGGAAAGTTATAAGGCCATATCCCCATGCTAACTAGTTGCTTTCTCTCGACATTTTGCCTTGTGGAAAATGCCAATCATTTTATATTAGCTTAGAGAGAATAGTGTGAAAGATCCTCAATTACTGAAGCAACTTTTAGAAGTATTATCTTTAAAACTTCCAAGACAAGGCATGTATTCTAAACCACAAGTCTGTAAATGAATGGACTAATTAATAATAAAGATCCAAAAGAATCAACGAGATCGATTAAGAGATTACCGTCCAATTGTTATCCACAATTGGACCCATAAAGCTACGTTATTTTTAACAAAAACATATTGTGATAAAATTATATTTAAGAAACTAATTTGATAAAAGGCTCCCAATCCATCAACTCCATGATTGGCAAGTGTCTCCGAGCATCAAGAGTATCATTATCCTACAGCAGACTGTTGAAATTTGGATTAGAATAAAGGTTACAAACAGAACTACATCAATGATTAACACCTAGTGTAAACATAAGTCACAAAGCTTCTTTTGAGTTCCTTATTGGTGCTGGGGTTACATTTGACACTTAAACTGGTTCTTATTTTATTTTAGCTCATGAGGAGCACATCTGTAGCACCGAATACGAACAGGAAAATTAATTTCGATAGTGTTAGAATACTTAACAATAAGCTTATTCGAAGTAAACAATAGTACAAGGTGCAGGTTGTTACAGCTCAAGCAAGGGTAACTAAATTCTAGATACAAACACCAAACAGAAGAAAACAAATAACTTAAATTAGGTGCATACAAGTTTACAGAAAATTTCCTAAAAGGAAAATGATAAGTTATTGACAGTTTATGGGGCTAAAAGAAAATGAAAGGAAAAAGCGAATGTGCACATGGAAAGTTAAAGATCAAATGCTTACATTAGTAGTTCCATCACTTGTATATGCTAAACAAATATATCAGCAAATTAAATGGCCATCATAATTTTGCAGACAATAAACACAAGAAAATCCAATAATAGGGATAGCCCAAAGGACCAAATGGAAAACTCAGCAAGTTTTTGGCATTAGTGCTCTATGATATAAGATCTATGAACTACAGAAACTTTTATTACAATCCCTTCCTTCACAAACTTATGTACCAAATCCATCAAACTCCCATATGGACAAGCATTTAAGCAATGCTACGTTCGTAAGTGCTTAACATTGCAACATCAAGTCAACAACTTGGTGGTTGTAGAAATCAGAAACTTGACACATCCGAGAAATTTGATGGTACCAATCAAGTTTACATCCATGCAAGACTAGTATATAGAAACACTTGGTAGTTCCATCACATGTATATGCTAAACAAACATATCAGCAAATTAAATAGCCATCATTATTTCATAGACAATAAATACAAGCGCATCCAATAATAGGGATAGCCCAAAGGATTAAATGGACAACTCAACAAGTTTTTTGCATTAGCGCTCTATGATATAACATATATGTAATACACTGAGAACTTTTATTACAATCCAATCCTACAAACTTATGTACCAAATCCATCAATCTCATATATGGACAAGCATATAAGCAATGTTGTAGGCTACATTCGTAAGTGCTTAATATTGCAACAGTAAGTCAACTTGGTAATTGTAGCAACAGAAACCTGACACGCATCCAAGAAATTTGATGGTACAAATCAAGCTTACATCTAAGCAAGACGATTATACAACATCTTTTTTAATTTATTACATAGTCTCCACACATCACTCTAAGAACATGGAATAAGTTACGATTGCACCAAAATCATCATTGAAGTACACTTTTTGTTTTCAAGGAATCCAGCCCATCCTGAAAAATAGAAGCCAAAAAAGCTTCAGTCTGAACATTGAGCAGACAGGAAGGGGCCGGTCTTGAAGGCCTGCCCAAGATGTAAAGACTGGTTCTTCAGGTCCAATGCCAACAGGACTCAACCCTTTCAGATTTTAAATACTTATATTTTCAAAATAATTTTTCATTGAATTTTAATTAAAATTGAATTAGATTTAAATCAAAACTGAATATGGAAAAGCAGATTGAAAGCACCACTGCAACAAACATACATACAAGTAGATCCAAACACAGATACAAACATATTGCTTATCCCAAGGCCTCTAAACTGGAGAGCTTTACCTACATTATGTTCTAAATATTTGTTCAGCTACATTGAAAATTACCTTCCACAGATTACTGGCGATTCCATCATAAGATAGTTCATTTGCTAGGGAATAATGAACAAATGAACTAGGGAATCAAAAACATTTGAAATAAATACATAATGGAGACATGGAGGATGGATATTCAATTAAAATATGCATAACAGGCACAAACATATTGCTTATCCCAAGACCTCTAAGCTGTCTCCAAGAGCTTTACCTACCTTAGGTTCTAAATATTTGTTTCAGCAACAGTGAAAAGTACCTTCCACATAGATTACTGGCGATTCCATCATAAGATAGTTCATTTGAACAAAAAAATTTGATATATATACATAACGGAAACATGGAGGATGCTTATTCAATTAAAATATGCCACAAGTATTTCAAGTAATGCCTTGTGAACTCAAGTAAAGTTAGCCTGGAGAGCAGATTCTAGAAACTCCAAAACTTGTACATCCAACTCTTATAGAATTACTCCTCAATCAACATAAAGATATTTACGAAGCTTTAGGCTTTATCTTTTTAACTAGTTAGAAAACACACAATAATCTCAGTCATCTACGTCACCACTAAAATAGAGTGAGAAAGCTTTTCTCAAAACTATCATCTCTCTCTTCTCACCGTTGACAAATGCCTTCCCTTAGGCCTTAGGGTATGCCAACACAAGGATTTCTACAATCACAAGTGCATATGCATTGCAAAGTCAATCAAATTAGTGTTCAATGAGAAGGATACCACAATTAAGAGAGTCCATGGTGTAACAAATAACGAAGAAAAATTCTAAAGATTCATGCGCAGAAGTGCAAGGGTGGAGGAAGAGAGTTAAGAATTAATACCTGGGAGTTACCGCCATGATCCTCTGGGTCCTCAACTTCTCCTGCAATAACAGAGAGTTAGTACACAATGAGAAAAGCATAATTGCAAAGCCTTAACAGGAAATATATGACAAGAGCTCCAAGACAGTTATGTTGACTCACCATCATTTATTCCAGCAAGGGCCAACAATCTAGCGGCCATTTCTCGTTCTTCAGCATCCTGAAGGGCTCTTGCATAGGCCTCGTCACTTGAAAAAGCATCTGTGTCGTATTCAACAGTGGGGTTATTATCTTCTCCAGGTTCATCATGAGCATGCACATCAAATGCATCTTCTTCTTCTTCTTCATCATCATCATCATCAATATCCGTGCCATGGTACTCATCTTCATCATTGTCATCCCTATCGCTGTCATCATGGGGACCACCGAAATCATCCTCTTCATCATGCAAATAACTTCCACCTTCCCAACTTCCGTAATCACTCCCCTCATTGTTCATCCTTAGCATCATGTATGCTCTTTCCTACTCCAATTATCAATCAACATTAATTAAACCAAAAATTAAATAAAACGACACCAAAATTGGAGGCTCTAATAAACAATCAACGAATTGATAAAATTATAAATCTCAATGATCCAAACAGTAGTATTAGGCTCAATTGAGTGGAAATCATTTATAGTAATTTTGGTCCTCATATACTGAAACCTTCGATTGCAAAGAAACAGAGAAACTAAGATATTATTAGGTGAGAGAAAGAGAGAGACCTGTTCTTGAAGGGTTCGAGCAAGAGCGAGGTCAGCATCGACCTGACTGAGATTAGTGAAAGGAGTTCTTGCTCTTGATGGGTTGGATCTTGTTTCTTCATCTACTTGTTCACTTTGGGGACTCAACTCATTGTTGTTACTATTAGGGTTCTCTTCTTCTTCTTGATCTCTTTCTACGTTGTTGTTGTTGGTCGTTTTGGCTTTGTTGTTGTCCATCAAATTTCCTCACGATTTTTGATTCAACAAAACAAAACTACAACTCTATGCAAATCGAATCAGGAATTTAACAAGAATCTCAGGTGTGAGAGAGAGAGAGAGAGAGAGGGGCACGAATGAATGATTAGAGAGAGAGTATATACATTTTTATTTATAATAAATAATACTAATACGAAAATGAGTTTGTGTATCGAAAAATCAAAATTTAAACGGAGCAAAGACTTCGCTATTACTTGTTGGGATGGGCTGTTAGCCTGTTACGTTTTCCTTATTGGTTTGGTCGAAATTTTGCCATGTCAGCACGACCGTCTTCTTACCATGGGCCCTACCCTATTTGCTTCTTTTAACCGTCACGAAATTATACTGGAATCCCTCTCTCTACAGTTTAGGTTTGTTACGTAACTTAATTATAAAACAATTTAATTATTTGAATTAAATTTTATTATAAAATTCATAAAATGTCAATTTTATTTTTAATTAAACTAATAAAATTATATTTTTACCTTAAAAATAAAATACATTACAAATAGGTGAGCTCAATCCAATCCAATTCAATCATCTCCCCATTTTTATCACAAGAGAGAGTGAGAGACAAAAGAATATGTTATAGGCGTAATTTCATTAAGCACAATAGGTCCAGAAAAATCAACAAAGCCTAACGGACCTGAAGAAGTCAACAAAGCCTAACGAGCTAGGAAGCTGATAAAGCCTATATCACAAAAAAAAACCCAACGAAGAATAGTGAAGAAAGGAACCTGAAGCGCTATGCGAGCTACAACACTTCAACGACCAAGAAGACATGGTCGCCTCACCTCTCAATTTGGCTCCAGCTCGCAATACACCCAACTCAAAGTGCATCTTCTAGATAAAGGAAAATTCCATGATTTTAGGAATTTAATCACGTCATTTCACCCAGTTTGAATTTGTATTAACTTCCTGATTTTCAGTGATTATATTCTGATTAAATTGTAATAATGAGAGATATTATATGATTCCTAAAGTTAAAGAATTTGATTCCATGTAAATCAGAATTATTCCATCCTTTCAGGCTATAAAAGGGAAGCATTATTACTGATAAAAGGGTTACGATTTTTTAGAGAAAACACTTAGTGAGAGCTCGTGATTAATACAATAACAGTAGATATAGACATTGACTCTCAGGTCGAACCACTTTAAAAATATTCTTGCTTGATCTTCTTTTATCGTTTTATAATTATACTTATTGTTTATTTGCATTGACCGTATTTATACGTCAACATTTTGAAGCTAGAAGGAGGGCCCCATTTAAGGATTCAAACCTCCGTTTTTTAACAAAAAATTGTTCTTATTCCACCTTTCAGGTAATTCTCAAAAGTAATGGCAAAAGGCGTAAGAACCCGTTCCAGGACAACAAGGAGCAAGGATGTACCACAAACTGAAGGACATTCAGAGGCATCTCACTAGCCCCAAATTCCACCACTTATCCCAAACGTGGTCCCTATGATTCCTGCTATCCCACCATCTGCCTCGAATTGGTCGGCAGGTTAATTCCCTCCTCAAGCTGATCCATAGGGAAACGACCAAGCTGGTCCATCCAGGCTGCTAGATTTCAATAAATGGAAGGAAAGGCAAATCGAGATGGAGAGAATAATAGCGGAAATAGCGCGCGACTACCAATTCTTAATGCAGAACCAGCCCACACGTGAGCAGGTCGTGGAAAGCACCCACTCCAACCTCCAGTATGGGATAATCCAATCCATATTGCCCGTCATTCCACTAAGCAAGATCCCCATCGGCGTGACGCTCAACGAGGTGGAGTTTCCATTCACTCAGCCACTGCAGCAAGGAGAGCTGCAGAAGAACCTAGTAAGAGACATGAAGGGCCCCATCGCAGTGGATCGGTGATCCACATGAACGCCAATGGTGAAAGATACGTGGAGTTTAGTAGAGATTATCGAGGTGCCCCAGCCTATAGCTCGACCCAACGACCCAGGTCACCACACCGTCCACATGAAATCCATGACCAGCGACCTGGTAGCGGCAGCAACGGAGACGCCCGCCATGCAGTACCAACCGCCGAAATTCCTAGGAATCAGGCCGATGTACCTTAGTTGAACAAAAGAGGGTCATCAGACAGAAACCGTTGAAGGTCGCCCAACCCATAAAATCCACCCCGAGGCAGCAGTGCAGATCACAAGAAAGTTAGTGCCACTTCCAGCGCGTTAGTGGCAACCCGTCCAGCATCTGAATATCAAGTGTTGCTGCAAAGGCTGGAGCAATAAAAACAGTGAGATGAAATGGCATAACCCACCGATAGGTACGTAGAGCGGAGCCCGTTCTGTTGAGAGATAGAGAACGAGTCGTTGCCAGATCGCTTTAAGATGCCCAATATTCCCCTCTACCAGGCATCAACTGACCCATTTGACCACCTGAACGCCTACGACGTACAAATGAGTCTCCTCACAACGAGCAGCAGGGTTAAGTGTCAATGCTTCATAGCAACCCTTGGGAAAATTGTTACACCTTTTTGTACTCGCAAGTATACGGGATGGGCACAAGTAATAAAATGAGAGTAAATTATCGTCTCTACAGGGATATTTAGGTATTGAGTATTAAACTAACTAAGCTTATATCTATTTGAAAAACCGGAACATTTGTGTGAAGAAAATTAAAGATGAAAATACAAAAACATAAAAACAATGTAAATGACTAATATGAGAGATTAGCTAAGGTATTTGAGTTCATCTAATTCATTCAATTGAGTTTCATGAGTGCACATTATTACGATTTAATTATCAATGTTGATGATCGTGTTTATCTAAGTTATCCAAAATTCTCTCTCGAGATAAATCGGACTTATTACCACATACACTAATTGTTAGGATTATGCTCGATAGCAAGAGTGCAATAATGGTTTTGACAATCTTTATCATATTAATAATGTAATTTCTATTTTTACAAATCTTATAGCATTTATAGTAATTGTCAAAAGTAAATAATCATTAGGTCAAAAGACTATGAGAAATAAAATAATTGTTCGTACATCTGGATATGTGTGAGGTCGACACAATTCTTTAGTTAGTCTCGAACAATATTCACAACTTAAGATAAAGGTTGGGCGCCTTTACCTTGTTAAAGTTGTAGATTTTTTTTGTTAGCATTTGAGCGGAATCAAATGTGATATGATGAGTCTAAAATCATCAAAGTGCAGTGTATTTGGACAAAAGAATCTAGTGCACTAGGTACATTGAATAGAATCAATAAAGAAAATTTTGTTCGCAACTGTCAGTGGATAAAAAGTATTATCACGAGACAATCAGAAAGTCAATCTTAATCCTGAGATAAATGATGGACTTATGGTTGCAAGCGGTATCATTTGACTTGTCAATGAGTACGATTATATCGCATAGTCTATCCTCGATAGTTTGGTGGTATTCACTTATTAATCGATAGAGAACTTCATTTATAGATATAGACATTGTGACTACATTTATCAAATGTTAGTAGAATACCATCATATGGATATTTTAAGGTATTGGATATTAAATCTTAACATTAAGTTTTCAATAGTGTCTATTGAAATATGGCTTCTGGACAAGTCAAAATATCCAAGTTCAAAATGTGGTCATATGAGTGAATATGGTAACTTGGAGAGCTATAGGCGGTCTATGAGCTCTTGGCGATTACTGGTATTTTTTACGAAGATACACTTCTCCAATAAGATTGTCTAGGGTACGAATGAGTACACTAAACTTATTTTATCTTTATTTAAAAATTCAATTTTAGCTCTTTAGTGGAATGAACTAAAATTAATAGATTAGACCTAAGTGAATCATTTGTTGATTGTGATTAGGTTATATATATTAGAGCTTAAATTTAGATAGCCCGCCAAGATCTCCAATCCTCACGAATTTGAATGGATCATTTATTATATTCTACCGGACCATTTATTTGGTCCATCTAACAATTGTTTTTGGATTTTTTTTCCAAAAGGTTTAAGAGGTGCTGTCTTGTGTTCGATTAAGACACGCGGTAACTCGTCAATGTACCCGAGATGGGTGGCCAATGATGTGTGATTCCTTGGGCAGCCCTATTGGAGTATATTTAGCATTCCATTAATATATTAAGAATATAATTTACACATTTAATATAAATGTTCTGTTGAAATTATATTAATATATTAAATAAAGGCATGTGGACTTTTTTTAGTAAGAATGGATCTAGTTCACATGTGGACTTATTGTGGAAGTCCAATGGGATTAATAAAATGGAAAAACAAAGTTTGGTCCATGTTGAATGGCTTGGGCGGCATTAGCTAATTATTTTATTTTATTTTATTATTTAATTAAATGGAAATTAATTAATTAATTGTTTAATTAAAAGTCAAACTACTTTTCTATTAGGAATTAGATTCATAGTTTCATACTATTGGTGATAGTATAATAAGTATCAAAGACCTTATTTGATAAGGTGATAAATAATAGGAACTATTTATCAATCAAATTAGGAAGGTTTTTGATAACTAGTAAAACTCTAAGTTGACTTTTGTGTCAAATTAGGAAGTTTTGATTATGTCACAAATACTTAATATCCATTAATTTAATTATTGGATAATACACTTACTAGTTGGGATATGATTGAACTCTTGGATTGATAGGTTTTTGGTGGAACACAAATCCTCCCACCTAGAGGAATTCAGCCACCTAGCAAGGGACTTCAGCCACTTAATGCAATTTGTGAGATTTTGTGAGCTTTGTGAAGCCAAGAAAAATCGCCCACTAGAGTAATAAGTGTGTGAGAATTCGGCCAAGAGAAAAGAGAGCAACAACGTCTAGGTTCGATAGTGCACTAATAGCTTTTACACCAAAAGGCTTTGAGCACAAGATCGACTTAGGATCACGCGAGTTTCATCGAGAGATTGTGAATTCAAAAGTGATCTCACATTCTTCGTTTTCTCTGGAGGGTTTTTTGTGACTAATAGACAAAGAAAAGTTTTTTGTTTCTCATCCTTAGGTACCCAATTCAAAGAAAGGGAGCTCACACTCTAAGGTGATCCACGTTCGTGATTGGATTGGAAGATCTTGCGATTCCATCTCAACGCAACATCAATCTTCACGGTTCAAAAAGGTACGATACCTTTTTATGTATATTAATTAAGCAAGGGTTAAGGTTCGCTCTCGTTTTTAAAAAGAAAATTTTTTATTATCAACCCCACCGTTTTCTATGCTTCCGCCGCGTGTTTTTCCTACAATTGGTATCAGAGCCTGTGTAACATCCCTAATTTCAAATAAATATGAAAAGTATGGTTGAATTAATTTTGAGTATGTGAATATGAAATTTATGACTTGAGGGGTGAAAAATGTAATTAAATGTATGTATATTTTTAAGGTTTCTAGGTGGATCAGGTGGAGCGGTTCAGAAAGGGTGCATAAAGAAAAAGGAAAAAAATTGGCAGTAAGCACCGCGACCAGAGATCGCAGTGAAAATGATGATTTGAGGCAGTGAGCACCGCGATCAGTCACCGCGACCAGGGATCGCGATAAGCAGTTCGCGATGAAAATATTGATTTTGGGCAGTGAGCAACGCGACCAACATCGCGATTAGACACCGCGATGGTTGATCGCAATGAAGGCGGTAAAATCACTCCAGTGAGCAACGCGACCAGGTGGCGCGACCACAGGTCGCGAGGAGTGGTCGCGATGCCCAAATTTTATAAAACAAATAAGAGGCGGTGGGAAGTTTCACAAAGAAGAAAGAGAGAACGAGAGAAGAGAAAAAAAAAAAGAAGAAGAAGAGAAGAAGAGAAGAGGAAGAAGAAGAAAGGAAGAAGAAAGGAGAAAGGAGAAAGAAAAGGAAAAGATGAGGGAGAAAGAGAAAGGAAAAAGGAGGAGAAAAAGGGAAAACCTAGAAGAGTAAAGTAGTAAAAAGAGTATCCAAGTTGGTGTACACCCACTTCTGACATTTTTATGAACTTAATATGTGTTTTGATTTCGTACCTGAGATTTTTGAATATTTTGGTGGATTTATACTTATATGTTTCTTTATTTGAATATTTGATTTGATTGTATTTCGATTCATTTGTAAATTACAGGTGTTGATTTACGAGTATTGTTTGCTAATTACATTTGTTGAATTTGATTTAGAATTTCGAATTAAAGTTTGATGATTTCGAAATATATGAAACGAATTGTTATGGAAGTCGAAAATTGTGTATTGTGAAACAACCCTAGGATACTTGGACATAGTAAACAGATATAGGAGGTTGGTATACCAGCTGGGTTATTTCAACAGTACTGCACCGATATTGATCTTGATGTTGATATTATGTACCTCCCTAAGGATTCGTCCTGGGGTTAGGAGTTATGATCCTGATATTATGTACCTCTCTAAGGATTCGTCCTGGGGTAGGGAGTTTTGTACCTCCCTAAGGATATCGAACACTCGGTCTTAGGGTAGGGAGTTATATGTACCACCCTTGGATGGAGCAGGCCTAACTGCCGGTCCTAGGGTTGAGAGTTATGTTCGACAGACAGCCACTGAAAGGTCGAACGACCCATATTCCAGTCCTGAAATTATGTTGAGTATACCAAAGGGCCAGGATTTAGAATAAATTGAATAAAATGATTATAAGATAATTGAGAAATTGATTTCGTATGAATTATTAATTTAATTTAGTTGATTTTATTAAATTGATTTCATATGATTTATTTCGTTGATTGATTTGAATAATGATATTTTTTTATATGATAGTATTGTGACATTTTATTTTGAAATTTATTTTGTGATTTTGAGAAATGAGTTTAGTGTACACCCACTAAGCGATATGCTTAGCGCGTTGATTTTATCACGTGTAGGTAATAAAGATACCAGCGGAGAAAAACACTAAAAGGTGATAGCTGCAGACGAAGATTCAGAGTCACCATACCTTTGGGTAGCTATATAATTTGTATATTATATTCAGTTACGTATGCATATACAAAAGTTTGTAAATTTGATAGATATATATATATATATATATGTGTGTGTTTTGTAAATAATTGTTTTATGGTTTATGTTTTCGTTTTCAAATGTTGTAAATATTAATTATGAATAGTTTTATTTGAAAATGTTTGGAAAGTCGCACTAAATGGAAGAGTGCGCATTTGATGGAGAAAAGAAATTTGAAGTGTTGATTATTATATTATTTGAGTTTTTATTTGTAAACAGGATTTTTGGAAAATCAGAAAAACAGAGGAAACTCTGGCAAAATGTTTTCAAAACAGTTTTTGGATGGGCTCACTAGAAAAGCATTTTAAAATATAAATTATTTGGTTTTCAATGGTTTTCAAATTATAAAGTGAGTTAAGAAAAGTTTTGAAAACCCGGTAGTGCTCCCTGGGTCGATCCAAACGGGTCGGGTCAGGGGGTGTTACAGCCTGATTATACCCTTGATTAATTAACGTATATATGTGGATCTAGTTTCTTTTATTGTGTTTGGATATATGCATGTTTTAGAAAGAGATGACACTTTAGGTATTCACACATATATATTTATATATTTACATTGGAATTTACGTGTATATATATATATATATATATATGTTTTATAAAGTTAACTGTTATTACTCGATTTTGGTCCTAGATTTTCAATGTATTTATTGTTTGGAAGTTGTAACAAGAAGGGTGGTCTATTATCACCATAATTTCCTTCTTGATAGTTGCTAAGTTTTTTTTTTTTTTAATATAAAAACTGCTGTAATTCATTCAAGTTTCGAAGACACGAAGGATTGAAGAATTCGAAGCATAAAAAGAAGTAACGGACAACCTAGGACAGCCTGCACGCAGCAAGGCAGCAAGCGCGCACGACCAAGCGTAGCTGCGCTTGCTGCAGTGCGTAGTGCGCGACCCTTCAGAGGCTGTGTGTGCGCGCGGCCATACCAGGGCTAGGCAAGGTACGCGCAGGCTACCCAAGGCTGTGCGTGTGCTCGAACCAGTAAGGGTTGTGCGCGTGCGCGGCTTGCCAAATGGCTGGGCACAAGCGCGTGCCCCATGGGCAACAGCGTATGCTCCTCGTGCGCCCAAGGGCGGTAACAACGTGTCGCGAACTTTGGATGGATGGCCGCAAGAAGACTTGTTTGTCAAGTTAGGGTTAGGGTTTGTGTTATCCAACAAATGTAATTTACTTGTTTTTTCTAGGATGGACCAAAATTATGGCTATTTACTTTTTCGTAAATATTATAATGTTTGTCACTGTTTGATAACATGTCATGTAGAATAGGAGTGCCACTCATATATCTCTTTTGGTATGAACATGCATTGAATAATTTAGGTATCTAATTGGCATCTAGATAACTTAGTAAATCATTATATGGAATTACATCACATGCCTTAAACAATTGAGTAGGAGAAGGTGTTTGGAACACTTATGGCCTCCAGGGTTAGTTGAGCTTCATGTTTCGTGTGATAACCCCCCAAGGGGTATCCATAAATGGAATTTAGCAAGATACTTCCTATAGATGCTGAAATCTACGCTTGATGACCTGACGGTCTACTGTGGTTGATTGAGGGGTTGACGATCTGCAAAACAATAAGAAGAGTGTCGTGCTCTTGGGACACCGAGGTGGTGCCAACCAAATAGCCTCCGACGCCCAAGTTAAATTTTGAATCTAAAAGGGAAAAGACAAGCAAGACGAAAGATATCTGAATTTAAGTGTACGTCGTACAGTATGTGATGTTTGTCGTGCAGTACGTGTTGTTGCGCCTAGCGTGATAATGATGTCAGAGGAGACTATGTTACGCGTAGCTGGTCTTATGTTTGCATGTTATGTGCAAGTTTAATCGCTCAGAGTGATAGCTTGAGAGTAAAAATGCTCAAAGTAACAAGTCTTTTGATAGTAAATTGCTTGTCCCTTAAAAATGAAGCTTGGAGGCTATATTTATAGGGGTTAGGTAGGTGTCCGTTATGTCTGTATTTCAAGGGATGTCGTGCTTCGAGGTATCTGGGATTCCTGATATCTCGAAGGTTTTGATTGGGTAGTACTTGGACCCAATCAACTGACTTAGCCAAAGTTTGACTAAGTCAGTGGCCTAGAGGTGGTTGCGAGGTCGAGTGGACCCGTCGACCTATCTTTGGTCTGTGTCAACCGCTATTTTAGATGTCGAGTGGTCGATCGATGGGTCTCAAATTGACTTCGTTGAGATTGTCGTTCTAAGTTTAGTCGAGCGTTGGGCTTTGTCGAGCGCTACGCTTTTTATTATTGGGCCTTAGTGGTTTTTGGGCCGTCTTTTTGGCCTAAGCCTTCTTTGGACTATTTTTGACCACTACACTTCCTTACAAGGATAGATTTGACAATTGACTCAAGCTGTAACACCCCCTGACCCGACCCGGTTGAATCGACCCAGGGAGCACTACCGGGTTTTCAAATACTTTCTTAATTCTGTTTATAAACTAAAAATCATATAAAATCATATAAATTTGTAATTTTAAAAAAATATTTTTCTAGTGAGCCCATCAAATCAGTTTTCAAAAATTTCGGCAGAGTTTCCTCTGTTTTTCTGGTTTTCCAAAACCTGTTTTCAACAAAATAAATCCAATATAAAACAATTTCAACACTTCTAAATCAATTATCAAACCAACGCGCACTCTGCCGTTTAGTGCGACTTCCAAACAGTTTTCAAAATAAAATAGTTCATAAGTAATTCTTTACAGTCCTTTGGAAATCAAAAATAGAAATCATAAAACAATTAATTACAAAACACAAATATATAACATCTTTACATACTCCTGTATATGCATGCATAACAATCTATATTATACAAATATATATATATATATATATATATATATCTACCCAAAATGAGGTGACTCTGAGTCTCTGCCTGCGACTCTCTCTTCAATCTTTTGCCTCTTCAGTATCCCTGTTACCTACGTGCGATAAAAACCGACGCGCTAAGCATATAGCTTAGTGGGTGTACACTAAACTCATTTATCAAAATCATAACATAAATAAAATCATAACATAAATAAATTTTCATAATATAAATATCACAATGCGAATGGAAAGAAAACATTACAATATTCAACTCAGTCACTAATTTAAATCATATGAAATCCGTTTAATAAAAACAACTAAATCAATTTAATAATTCGTACTAAATTAAATTCTCAATTTCTTTTACAATCATGTTAACTTAAATACTGAAATACACGTATAAAATCAATTTCTAATTCACTTATAAACATATCATTCAATTCACTTCAATTATGGCCCCTTGGTATACTCAACATAATCTAGGACTGGAATATGGGTCGTTCGACCACAGTGGCTGTCTGTCGAAAATAACTCCCAACCCTAGGACAAATTCTAAGGATGGTACGTATCTCCCTACCCTAGGACCGAGTGTTCGGAACCTAGAGAGGTACATAACTCCCTATCCCAGGAACAAATCCTTAGGAAGGTACGTGTCTCCCTATCCTAGGACGAATCCGTGAGGAGATACGTGTCTCCCTACCCCTGGACGAATCCATGAGGAGGTACATAATAAATCATCAATATCAATATCAATGTCGATGCAGTACTGCTAAATGAACCCGGCTGGTATACCAACCTCCTATATCCATTTCTATGTCCAAGTATCCTAGGGCCGTTTCGATACAACATTTTCAAATAATAACTGTAATTTACAAATCGACATTCAACTCAACAAATATAAAATTCAAACGATATTATTAACAAATATACATATATGATTTCATGGAAATTTAAACAATTTATTCATACGATATTCTGAAACAATTAATATCAACGAGAACATAATAATCAAAATACGATTAAAGTAAAATCATTCAAATGAAAACAATATAAACACATAATTACTAAGTTATTCAAATAAATCTCAGATTCAGACTAAAAATACTTAATACTTTCGTAAAGATTTCGAAAACAGGTGTACACCAACCTGGATACCGTTCCTACACCTTTTTTCTTCTGGGTTTTCCCTTTTTCTCTTTGCTTTCCCTTTTCTTTTTCTTTCTTTTTCTTTTCTTCTTCTTTCTTTTCTCTTCTTCTTCTTCTTCTTCTCTCTCTTCCTTTCTCTCTTTTTCCTTTCTTTTCTGCCTTTCCCGTTTTCTTCTTCTTCTTTTCTGTTTGGCTTCCTCGAGAAGCTTTCTTTTTTTTTTTTTATACAAATTCGGTCATCGCGACCGTCATCGCGACCGTCATCGCGACTTGTGGTCGCGCCACCTGGTCGCGATACTCACTGGAGAAGTTCCACCGCTTTCATCGCGGTACCATGGTCGCGCTGGTGGTCGCGTTGCTCACTGCTCGAATTTGATATTTTCATCGCGAGCTAGTCAGCGCGATCTATGGTCGCGGTGCTCACTGCCAAAAATTTTATTTTTTCACCGCAAGCAGCTCATTGCGATCTCTGATCGCAGTGAGTGGTCGCGGTACTCACTGTCCACTTTTTTCTTCACTTCACGCAATCTTTCTGGACCGTTCCATCTGGTCCATCTAGAAACCATAAAAATATAGATATATTTAATTACGTTTTACACCCCTCTAATCATAAATTTTTATATCTACATATTCAAAATTAGGGATATTACACAAGCGATATCTACTCTCAAAGTAAGGATTTTCGTAAGGGAAAATATTAAGGGTCGAAACCTTAGTGACACACTTAATGTGATTTTATTGATATCCTTCCAAAAGTTCTTGTCAATAAATATCACAATGCTAAAATTGAAAACGCTAGTTGTTATGTTAACAATTAGGTGGGACCTAGTCCAACTAGTAGATGGTGTGAACTCCAAAGAAGGTGTTATATTTATGGGTGTTGGATCATCGTTAAATTTTACGATTGAATTATTATAGTAAATTCAAGATAAAAAAAAATTCGAAAGTGCTTTATCATGATTGTTTACTTAATATAAGTTTTTGTTAAATAAAGAAATCATAAACCCATCCCTAATCAACTCCTAAAAGATAATACCTTGAATAGTGATAATTATGTCACATGGAAAAGGGAAAATTGGGATGTTGCTACGAGCTGAAAAACATAAATTCATTTTTTCTATTCCTAAACCATTTGTTCCTAATGATGAATCTACCGAGGTTCAAAGAGGCGAGTATAAGCAGTGGGAGTCCTCTGATGAGGACTGCTACAGATATTATGATGTCTCTAGAGGAGCGTTTTGCTATGAGGTCTTGGACGACTAAGAGAAAGACAGTGACTGCTTTTATGAATCTTAGGATGAAGTTTGGATAAGTCATAGAACGTCTCAACATTGCGGAACTCAATAGTGCTGAGATAGATAGTGAGACCAAAATTGACTTTATTGTCAATTCATTATCAGATTCCTTTTGTGGGTACATGTTCGACTATGCCCCGAACGAAAGGATTACACCTTGCAGAGGTTGATGCAAGATGTTCAAAGCACTGAAAGATCCTTGTGGAAGGCAAAGATTAAGAGATTCACTTGGTTGGAAAGTTTACTACTGTTGAAACCCATAAAAGGGTTCAGGAACAACAAAAGAAAAAACAACTTGGACCTACCGAGTAGGAGACTAAGAAAGTTACTAAGATCAAAGGGAAGTACTTCCTTTGTGGTGAAAAAGGGTTTCAGGAAAAGAAAAGACTAAATGAATATGAGTTCAACTTGAACTTAGGCAATGGAGCGTTAGTGTCTACTTGTGTAGTGGAAGATATTAGAATTATATTATAATAGGCATTTGGATTTGATAAACGTTTATAATGTATCTCAAATCAAGAGAAATTTGATTTCAGTTTCTTGATTAAATAAATTTGGATATTCGGTTACTTTTAATAAAGGTTTTATAATTAGTAAGAATAACAAATTTTTTTGCAAAGGTACATTGGAAAACGGTTTGTTCCATTTATATAAAAACATCTCTCACTTATTGGATACATAATCAATTGAATCTAATCATAAAAGAGTAAAACTATCAAAATATGAAATATACCTATGGCATTTGCGTCTAGGTCATATTAACCTTGATAAGATTAAAAGATTAGTTAGTGATGGACCTTTGAGTGACTTAAAGGTCAATGATTTACCAACTTGTGAATCTTGTCTGGAAGGTAAAAGGACCAAGAGGTCGTTCTCGGCCAAAGGCATACAAGCCACTGAATGTTTAGGAATGATACACACTGATATGTGTGACCTATGAGCATTCAAGCTAGATGTGAATATGAGTACTTCATCATTTTCATGGATGATTACTCGAGATTTGGCTATGTGTACCTCATGAGACATAAGTCTGATGCTTTTGACATGTTCAAAGAATTCAAAGCTGAAGTAGAAAATCAGCTTGAGAAACGCATAAAAATCTTGAGATCTGATCGTGGTGGAGAATATCTATCAGGTGAGTTTCAGCAATATCTTACTGATAGTGGTATAATTTCTCAGTTTTCTGCACCAAAAATACCTTAACAGAATGGGGTAGTAGAAAAGAGAAATAGAACTCTTTTGGATATGGTTATATCGATGTTGAGTTATTAGACGCTTCCTAATTCTTTTTGGGGATATGCTCTGCAAACTGCGATGTACATTCTAAACGATGTACCATCTAAGTCTGTTCCTAAAATACCGCATGAGTTGTGGACTGGGCGAAAGCCTAGCTTACAACACTTAATGATATTTGGATGTCCTGTGGACGTGTTGAAAGGAAAGACAGAAAAGATGGAGTCCCGTTCAGAAACATTCAAATTTATGGGGTATCCAAAAGGAACTAAAGGATATTATTTCTATAGTCCTTCATATCTTAAAGTATTCGTTTCTACGACTGCTAAATTTCTGGAAAAGGACTATATGAATGATTTTATGCCTAAAAGTATAATTGTCCTGAATGAGCTTTCAAGAGATACAATTCCACATGAGGTTTCACGACGTAGCCCAATTGTAAGTTTCGCACCATCATAAGATCAACAACCTACCATTCCTCGTCGTAGTGGGAGGGTTAGTAGATAACCCGAGAGATACATCGGTCTAGAAGAATCTATAGAGAATCTCCCAGACGACAATGATCCCTACACATACAAGGCAGCTGTGGAGGATGTTGATTTTTGCCATTGGCAAAAGGCAATACAATCCGAGATTGAATCTATATTTACAAACAATGTCTGGTCTCTTATAGACATGCCTAAAGGGATAAAACCCACAGGGTGCAAGTGGGTATTCAAGAGCAAAAGAGGTATGGATGGTAAGGTGGAAACCTTTAAAGCTAGATTGGTAGCTAAAGGTTATACACAGAATGAATGTATCGATTACGAGGAAACCTTCTCTCCTGTTGCCATGCTTAAATCCATTAGGATACTCTTATCTATTATGACATCTCTAGACCTAGAGATTTGGCAAATGGACGTCAAGACAGCTTTCCTTAATGGAAGTCTAGACGAAAGCATCTATATGATGCAACTAGAGGGATTCATTGAAAAAGGCCAAGAGCAAAGGGTATGCAAGTTGCAATTATCCATTTATGGATTGAAGCAAGCATCTAGATCCTGGAACATAAGGTTCGATCAAGCTATGAAAAGTTTTAGATTTATTTAGAACCTTGACGAACCTTGTATATAAAAAAGGATCAAAGGCGACAAGTTGATTTTCCTAGTTCTTTACGTTGATGATATACTACTAATCGGAAATGATGTAGGTGTATTGACATCAGTGAAAGAATGAAGAGCAAAACAATTTGATATGAAGGACTTAAAATAAGCAAGTTATATTCTTGGTATCCAAGTAATAAGGGATAGAAAAAATAGAACGATTGCATTATCCCAAGCTTCATACATAGATAAAATCTTATCTAGGTTCTCCATACAGGATTCCAAGAAAGGTATGTTACCTTTCAGGCATGAAATCAAGTTTTCTAAGGAGCAAGTTCCTAAGGATGTGTATGAGGAGCAATTCATGAGTAAGGTTCCATATGCCTCGGTAGTTGGAAGTCTTATGTATGCAATGCTCTGCAATAGACCAGATATTTGTTTTGCTGTTGACATAGTTAGCAGGTTTCAATCGAAACCTGGTCCTGATCACTGGACGGCAGTTAAGCATATTTTCAAGTATCTCAGGAGAACGAGAGATCATATACTTGTATACTCTGGAGGGGATTTGATTCCCATTGGGTATACAGATTTTGATTTACAATCGGATTCTGACTCCAGGAGATCCACATCAGGATCATTGTTTACCCTAGGAGGAGGCGCAGTCATATAGAGGAGTATCAAGTAATCCTGCATTGTTGGTTCCACCATGGAAGCTAAATATGTTGCCACATGCGAAGCTGCTAAAGAGGCTATCTAGCGCCGTCAATTCTTGATTGACTTGGAAGTGGTTCCTAGTGCAAATAAGCAGATCACCATATATTGTGACAACAGTGGTGCAGTGGCTAATTCGAAAGAACCAAGAAGTTATAAGAGAGAGAAACACATTGAAAGGAAGTATCATCTTCTTAGAGAGATTGTGCATAGGGGTGACGTGATAGTTGCCAAGATCGCGTTAGCAAAAAATCTAGCGGATCCCTTCACAAAGGCTCTGCTATAGAAGAGTTTTGATGGGCACCTAGAGAACATGAGAATGAGAGATATGACACACTTGCTATAGCGCAAGTGGGTGATTGTTAGGATTATGCTCGATAGCTAGAGTGTAATATTACTTTTGACAATCTTTATCATTGTAACACCCCCTAACTCAATCCATTCGGACCGAATCAGGGAGCGCTATTATATACTAAAATCTAACTTTTATTTTTATTTAACCATAATTTAAAACTATATTAAAAACATTGGAAAATAGTTTAAATAAATTTTCGAAAATCTTGTCAGAGTTTCCTCTGTTTTTCTGACTTTTCAAAACCTGTTTATAATTAAAATTAATAAAAATCAACTTCTAAATCTCAAATCACTTTTGCGCACCCAATCAATTTATCACAATATAATTTATCTATATATTCAAATATCATAAACATATAATAAAATATTTACATAGTGGAAGCTCTTTTAAATATGTACAAACATTTTCTGTATATGCATGCTGTATCAAAACATATATACTTATTACAAAAGGACTACCAAAAGATATGTAGGAACGATGTGATTCCGGACTCTAGTTCTGCAGTCTCTACTCTTCTTTGTCTTTGTCTTTCTTGGAACCTCTGTTACCTACGTGTGAGAAAACTCAACACGCTAAGTATATTGCTTAGTGGGTGTACACAAAATTGTATAGTCAAATATACTATATCAAATAAGTTTATCTATTTTCAATAAAAATATAAATCACATATAATTAAATCATATATGGGGCTTATGTCAAATCAAATTATATATTCAAAATCACTCAACAGACAAAATCTCCATAATTTCTCAAATGCTTTCTTATACCAAATCAGTTTTCATACTGGCTCCTGACATACAAAACATAAGTTATCGGACTGGATTACGGGTTATTCGGCATCGGACGCAAACGGGCGAGCCGCCGAACATCAGATCAAAATGGAACACTAACGGAATCACCCGCTGTAAATGTCCCATGACAGAACCCTAAGAAGGGTTGTACAAACAGAGTAAATCGGCATAGTACTGTTCAGGCAGAAACCCAATTGACATGTCAACCTCCTATATCCATAATCTATGTCCATACACATCAGAGCCATTTCGCAAAACGTTTTCTCAAATCCAGTTCAAATCATTCAAATTTCATATTTCATTTCTTTCAAATTATTCCATTTCGACTCATATCGATATATAATATATATATATATATATATATATATATATTTGAAATTCAAATTTAATAGAACAGAAATGTAATATCTCTAATTTCAAATCAATATGAAAAGTATGATTGAATTAATCTTGACTATGTGAATATGATATTTATGATTTGAGGGGTGGAAAATGTAATTAAATGTGGCACCGTATGAAGCATTATATGGAAGGAAATGCAGGACACCCTTGTGCTGGACAAAATTGGGTGAAGATAGGTTGGTTGGATCTGATTTAATCAGACAAACTGAAGAAAGGGTGAAGATTATAAAGGAAAGACTGAAAGTCGCTTCCGATCGTCAGAAATCATATGCAGATTTGAAAAGAAGAGACATTGCATATAAAGTTGTTGAGAAAGTATTTCTGAAAGTATCTCCATGGAAGAAAGTAATGAGATTCGGACAGAAAGGAAAGTTAAGTCCTAGATTTATTGGTCCGTACGAAATTCTTGAACGTGTGGAACCAGTAGCCTATAGACTAGCTTTACCATTGGAATTAGAAAAGATACATAATGTATTTCATGTATCTATGCTGAGGAGATACAGATCTGATCCATCTCATAGAGTTCAGACTGAATCTATTGAGATACAACCTGACTTGACATATGAGGAAGAACCAGTGGAGATTTTAGACAGAGGGCTTAAGGAACTCCGGAATAAGACAGTACCATTAGTAAAGATTCTCTAGAGGAACCATAATGTGGAAGAAGCTACATGGGAAAGCGAAGAGATTATGAGACAACAATATCCACAATTATTCGAATAAGGTAAATTTCGAGGACGAAATTTCTTAAGAGGGGAAGAATTGTAGCATCCCTAATTTCGAATCAATATGAAAAGTATGATTGAATTAATCTTGAATATGTGAATATGATATTTATGATTTGAGGGGTGGAAAATGTAATTAAATGTATGTATATTTTTAGGTTTTCTAATAGACCAATTTGACCGGTCGAAAACAATGCACGAAGAAAAGGGTGAAAATCTAGACAGTAGGCATCGCGACCAGTGCTTGCGGTAGCTACTCGCGGTGAAAAGGGAGAAATTGGACCAGTGAGCACCGTGACCAGGATCGCGACCAGCGCTCGCGGTAACCGCTCGCCATGAAAGTGGCAAATTTCCTCCATTGAGCAACGTGACTGAGCGACGCAACCACCGCTCGCGGTACGCGGTTGTGATGGCTCAAAAAATTGAAAAAAAATAAGCATCGAGTGGATTGAAGCGGTGGAGCTTCATAACATTTATCAGCATAGAAGAACCAAAGCAAAACATATCAGAAACTAGAGAAAATGAGAGAGAAAGAAGAGAGAAAATGAGAGAGAAAGAAGAAGAAGAAGAAGAAGAAGAAGAAGAATGAGAAGAAAAGAGGAAGAGAAGAAGGAAAAGAGAAAGAGGAAGAGTTCAGGTTTGGTATACACGTATTTTTCGAATTTTCAGTTTTCCAGAAATTTTCGGAATTGTCGAATTTTAGAGTTTTTGAATTATTTGAATTATATGAATTATAGATTAGTTCAGGTTCGATGTATACGAGTTTTCAAATTTTTCCAGTTTTCCAGAAATTTTCAGAATTATCGAATTTTATAGTTTTTGAATTATTTGAATTCTATTGAGTAGAATTGATAGTTTGAAACCGATTTCGGATTGATTTGAATTGCGAATTCTTGAAATAGTGTTATATCCGAAATTTTGATTGTGGATAATATTCGAAATTAATTTTTATGCGGTTTGATGCTAATATTGTGTAACACCCCCTGACCTGACCCGACTGGATCGACCCAGGAAGCGTTACCGGGTTTTTCGAAACTTTTCTTAATTCTTTTATAATTTGCAAAATCATTTAAATTGTATTTTATAAATGTTTTTCTAGTGAGCCCATCGTAAATCAGTTTTAAAATTTTCGACAGAGTTTCCTCTGTTTTTCTGATTTTCCAAAACCTGTTTTTAACAAATATCCAAAACAATATAATTTCAACACTTCTATATCAAACTTTCAAACCAATGTGCACTCTGTCGATTAGTGCGATTTCCAAACAGTTTTAAAATAAAACAATTCATAATTCATTCTTTACAGTCCTTTGAAAATGAAAAACAGAAATCATAAAACAATTAATTACAAAATACAAATATATAACACCTTTACATATGCCTGTATATGCATGCATAACTAACTATATTATACAGAAATATATGACTACCCAAAATGTGGTGACTCTGGATCTCTGTCTGCAACTCTCGCTTCAATCTTTTGCTTCCTCAGTATCCCTTTTACCTATGCGCGATAAAAACCGACACGCTAAGCATATAGCTTAGTGAGTGTACACTAAAATAAATTGCAATATAATATAAAATAATAAATCTATTCAGAATTTCAGAGAGAGAGAGAGAGATATATATATATATATATATATATATATATATATAAAACAAACATTATATTTCTAATACTGAGACTTTATTAAAGAAAGTATTTCAAAAGTTTTTGAGTTTCAATCATACTAACATTTATTTATCTTCACATCATTTTCTAGCTTTGAGTTCTTAATTGGGCCCTTGATACACATAACAGGGTTTACAGGACTGGATTACGGGTTTTACAGTCGGGTTTCCCATCTCATAAGAAATGGTATCCCTATATAAACAGTCGGTTTCCAATTTCATAAAGAAATGGTATTCGTATGTTCTCACAGTCGGTTTCCCATTTCATAATGAAATGATATCCGTATTTCACAGTCGGTTTCCCATTTCTAAAGAAATGGTATCCGTAAAATCAACATCATAGATCTCATGAGTCACGGTGCAGTACTGCCATTTATACACCCAATTGACATGTCAATATCCTATATCCATATATCCCTATACATATATCAGGGCCGTTATTCAGAGTTTTCAAATATCATATCAAATTATTTCCTTGTTTTTGAAATACAACGATTACAAGTTTCAATCAAAATCAATAATTATAAAATCAAACAATATTCGTAAAACTATATTCATCAATCAGGTTCTGAAAACATATAATTTCTTTGAAACTATATCAACATATTCCATAAACAATTCTAACAATATACAAAAATGAAATACGAATATATGAAATCCATAATTATGTTTTTAAAATCACTAAATCAAAACACATATCGAAAATAATTGCAGAAATGAGTGTACACCAACCTGGATACCGTTTTACGACAGTTTCTTTTTTGGATTTTTCTTTTTTCTTTTTCCTTTCTTCCTCATCTTTTCCTTTCTCCTTCTCTTTTCTTCCTTTTCCCTTCTTCTTCTTCTTCTTCTCCTTCTTCTCCTTCTTCTTCTTTCTCTTTCTCTCTCTTTTCTTTCTTTTTCTTTTCTTTCTTTTCTTCTCCCGTTTTCTTTCTTTCTTTTCTGGTTTGCTTCTTTGAGAAGCTTCACCGACACTTATTTTTTTTATAAAAATTCAGTCATCGCGACCTGTGGTCGCGCCACCTGGTCTCGTTGCTCACTGGACGAATTCCACCGCTTTCATCGCGATCATCCATCGCGGTACCATGGTCGCGCTGGTGGTCGCCATGCTCACTACCGGAATTTGACATTTTCACTGCGAGCTAGTCAGCGCAATCCCTGGTCGCGATGACTGGTCGCGGTGCTCACTGCCAAAAATCGTCATTTTTCACCGCGAGCTACTCATCGTGATCTCTGGTCGCAGTGAGTAGTCGCGGTACTCACTGCCCAGTTTTCACCCTTCTCTTCATGCGTTATTTCTGGACCGCTCCATCTGGTCCACTTGGAAACCATAAAATCACAAATTTTTACACCCCTCAAATCACAAATTTTTATATCCACATATTCAAAATCAATTATTCGAAATTAGGGATGTTACATATTGTTGAAAATGATTTTAGGGCATTTTGATTCGAAATGGAATTATGAAATACGTTTGAGTATATTTTGGATTGATTTGATGTGATTATGGATTTAGAAATATATTCGTATATTTCCGTTATATTATATTTGATAAAATTTGAATTTCAAATATATAGATATATCGATATGTATTGAAATTGAATAAGTTGAACTCGATGATTCTGGATTAAATGAAATATGTTGACATTGGATTTGAGAAAACATTTTGGCCCTGATGTGTATGAACATAGATATGGATATAGGAGGTTGACATGTCAATTGGGTTTATGTCTGAACAGTACTGTGCCGATTATATCACCCTTTGGATAGTACAAGCCCAAAGCGCCGGTCCTAGGGTTCTGAATTTTATCATGGGACATTTACAGCGGGTGATTCCGTTGGTGTTCCATTCTGATCTGATGTTCGGCGGGTGGCCCCGTTTACGTCCAATGCCGAACAGCCCGTAATCCAGTCCGATAACTTATGTTTTGTATGTCATGAGCCCAATCTGAAAACTGATTGGTTATATGAAAACGTTTGAGAAATTATGAAAAACTGTTAATTGTTTTTGGATATTTGATTTGATATGAGCTCTATATATTGTTTATATATATTTGTTATTTATAGTTTCAATAAACAGATTGAATTATTTGATATAGTATATTTGTATAAACAATTTTGTGTACATCCACTAAGCATTATGCTTAGCGTGTTGAGTTTTCTTGCACGCAGGTAACAAAGGTTCCAAAGGCGATAAAGATAAAGAAGAGTAGAGACTGCAGAACCAGAGTTTGGAATCACATCTTTCCTGCATATATTTTGGTAGTTTGTTTGTATTAAGTATATCTATTTTGATCCTGCACGCATATACAGAAACTGTTTGTAAATATTTAAGGAGCTTCCGCTATGTAAATATTTTATTATATGTTTATGTTATGTGAATCTTTATAAATTATATTGTGATAAATTGGTTAATAAGTCGCACTATATTTGGAAGGGTGCGCAAAGTTGATTTGAGAATTTAGAAGTTGAGTTTTATGAATTTTAACTGTAAACAGGTTTTGGAAAGTCAGAAAAACAGAGGAAATTCTGGCAAGATTTTCGAAAATTATGTGGACCATTTTCAAATGTTTTTAATATACTTTTAAATTATGGTTTATAAAAGTAAAAGTTAGATTTTAGTATATAGTAGCGCTCCCTGATTTGGTCCGAGTGGATTTGGGTCAGGGGGTGTTACAGGAAATATACGATTATATTTCTAAATCAATAATCTCATCAGAACAATCCAAAAATATATTCAAACGTATTTTATAATTCCATATAGAATCAAAATGCCCCAAAATTATTTTCCGGTACATTTCATAAATATTATATAATTAAAATCACTTTCAACACTATATTTCCATAACAGTACTAACATCAAAACGTATTAAAATCAATTCCGAATATCATTCATAATCAATATTGCAGATATAAACTATATTGTAATTCAAATCATTCCAAAATCAATTTCAAACAATAAATTATAATCAATATAATTCAAGTAACTAAAAATTAATCAAATTCAATTAATCCGAAATATTTTGGAAAACGGAAAAATTGAAAACGAATATACACCGAACCTGGATACCTTTCCTTCTTCTCCTTCTCTTTTTTTCTTCCTTTTCTTCTTCTTCTTCTTCTTCTTCTTTCTCTCTCTTCTTTCCCTCTCTTCTTTTTCTCTTCTTTCTCTCTCGCTTGTTGCTCTGTTCTGTTTGTGAGCTTTGCTCACTTTCAATTTCTGTTTTATGAAGCTCCACCGCTTTAAATCATTCGGTGCTATATTTTTTTTTAAAATTTTTGAGCCATCGCGACCTCGCATCGCGAACGGTGGTCGCGTCGCTCGGTTGTGATGCTCACTGGTGGAAATTTGCCACCTTCAGCGCGAGTAGCTACCGCGAGCGCTGGTCGCGGTCTCTCATCGTGATGCTCACTGGTTCAATTTCTCCATTTTCATCGCGAGCAGCTACCGCCATCCCTGGTCGTGAGCTGGGTCGCGGTATACTCTGCCAAAATTTTTCCTTTTTCTTCATTCACCGTTTTCGACTGTTCAAATTGGTATATTTAATTATATTTTTCACCCCTCAAATCATACTTATCACATTCATATACTCTATATTAATTACACTAAACTTTTTATATTTATTCGAAATTAGGGATGTTACAATCATATTATTAAAGTGATTTCTATTTGAACAAATCTTATAGCATTTATAGTATTTGTCAAAAGTAAATAATCATAAGGTCAAGAGACTATGAGATATAAAAGAATTGTTCGTACATCTGGATATGTATGAGGTAAACACAATTCTTTAGTTGGTCTCGAACAACATTCACTACTTAAGATAAAGGTTGGGTGTCTTTACCTTATTAAAGTTATAGATTCTTTTGTTAGCATTTGAGCGGGATCAAATGTGATATGATAAGTGTTACACCTTTTGGTTACCCGCAAGTGTACGGGGTCGGCACAAGTAATATAGAATAAATCCAGATATCGTTCCCATGAGGATGTTTAAGGTGCTAAGTACTAAAATTAACTAAATCTAAGTCTATTCGAACGATTCTAAAAATATGGCGATGATTCTCTAAAATTAAGTCTAAACAACCTATGAAACTTAAAAAACAAAAGGATTTGAATCAATATAAAAGGGAATTAGGGAATCCGAGTTCAGTCAATATTACCTAATGATATGAAATTACTCTATAAGGATGTCTAAGTAATCGGTTGATGATCATGTTATTTAACTATCCAAAATCCTCTCTCGAGGTAAATCGAACCTATTCCGCATATACTAACACCCTATCTCTCGATGGATGTCCAACTATATGGGAATGCATAAATGCTTAGAATATGTCAATTATCACATAGAATAAGCCAATATATCTTTATTTGACTCCTAGACTATGGTGACAATTTATCGAACACATTGTGGGCGTCTCCTTTCGGTACTTAACCCACAACAACAAGATAATGCTAATAGGTGATCAACCAATTAACAATCTATTAAGTACTAAAAAACCACTCAACCCATATACTCAAATCATCCAAACATGCATTAATTTCAATCAAAAGTCATATCAAGATCCATCATCATCCCTAGTATAAAAACTTAGTTCATAACTAGGAAATTAAAATACATCATGTTCAACACTGGAGTCATAAACAAAAATACAACTAAGGAAAGAATTGTGAAAAAGAACTCTCGACGGGAAGACTCTCATTTGATTCTGTCTCTGATGAAATCCTCCATTGACAATCCGTGTTCCTCGGTTGATTGAAGGCGGAAGAAGCTTCGATCCGGTGCCTAGTCTCCTAGCACTCATTTTCTCTTCTTCTTTCTTCTTCTCTCTCTGTTTTTCTATTTTCTGATTCTTCCAGCCGAACCCCTTTCTCAAAATCACGTTTTTCATTTTATACTGCTAGAATTAGGTCACTTAAACGCCACCCATGACTTGGCCAAGTCGCAGGCTAAGTCGCACCTCAAGTCGCAATAGTCTCGGCCTCGAGTCTGGATTACACTGCCGTGACTTGCCCAAGTCGTGGGACAATTCGAGGCTCAAGTCACGATAGCCTTAGTCTATTTTAGAAATTTAGCCTTCGCGACTTGGCAAGTCGCGACACAGGTCGCGGGCCAAGTCGTAACAGCCTCGGCCCGGATTGCTCAATTGTGCCGCCGCGACTTGCTTAAGTCGCGGCTCAAGTAGCGGGCCTCTCTGCACATTTTCGTCCAAAAATGCCCGAAAACTCCGAAAGGACTTGGAAACCTGCACACTCAAGGAAAACATAAAAAAATCCAAAATTCACCCGAAAACGGACAAAAGCAAAGAGATATAAGGCCCCATTTCCAATAAGAAATGGTGCCAACAACACCCCCAAACCTGGCTTTTGCTCGTCCTCGAGCAAAGATTGGAACAAAGACAAAAACGAGGCAAACGCTCGAGAAACACAAACAAACACAAGAAAAAACTCAACAAAAACTAAAACAAAAGACAACTAGCCTAAACCACTTTCGTAGGTAACACGATGGCACTTACCACGTACCACAAGCCTTTAAACCCTTAGGTGCCCCTAGTAGACGAGTTTTAGTCCCGTGAGGGTTTACCAGTTGCGATACCCACAAACGCAAATCTAAACATGAAAGAACAAGTATTTTGCTAAGAACACAATACTGCCAGCATCAACTACTTGCACAAACAATAAGCACGAAACGAAAGCATCAACTCACGAAATTTTGCAATGATTGCCATGCACAAGTAACACTCTAAGAACCTTTGAAAGAAAGCAAGACATTAATCAACTATCAGGATATAATTCGCCTCGACTCTAAACGTCTTAAGTAATTTCACTCGAAAGTCGCTCAGAACCTAGGGAACACACTCATCAAACACATGTGGAAAGAGTGCTCTAGAAGTTGCAAATCTGCCAAACTCTCTTTACAAAATCACAATAGAAAAAAGCATGAAAGGTTGTTTCAACCTCCTCTTTATAGCAAGGGCACCATAAAGAAGCAACCAAGGCCGGCTCATAACTTTTTGTGGTTCTGGTAAAAAAAAAACAATTTGTGTCCTTTCAGAGCAATCTCGGTCAAGAGCTAAGGCAAAGTCATTCATGTTAAGAATTGAACATTCAGCTTTATAGGAAAAGAAATAAAAGAACATGTTAATTAAAATTGAAAATCTTCCATAATTGTATTTTAACTTAAACTAAAACTTGTTCGAATATCTGATTCAAATGGTACGTTCCTTATAAAATGAAAATAAAGTTCATCAAATAGAGGCAAAGACAACTAAACTAGTATTAATTTTAATTGTTTTAATTGTTTTATTTGTTATATCAATGTTTGGTGAGATTTTTTGGGCTTTTTAGCCCTTTTATTGTATTGCTGATGGGCCTAATAAGTTATAGGAACTGGGTTTAGAGAATTATGACAAAAAAAATATTCAAGTGTTTATTAAATTATTAAATATAAGGATATATATATATATATATATAAATGTTGGTGTCTTCAAGATTATTGAGCTCTAGATGACTGCTCTATTTGCCTTATCCCTATAATAAATTAATAGAATATATATGGTATTTAAATATTTCATACAATATTAAAATAAAAAATAAAAATTTTCCTCCACATCGGTGGAGGACCAATCTCCTTAATGCGTGAGGTCTTCTCCAAGCATGGAGGCAAATGAAACCGGTGGAGATCTTGCGAGATCGCCGGATCTTCACCGTAAAAACGAAGCCATTAGAGGTGGCTCATTTTTCTTTTATTTTTAAAATAATTAATTATTTTTTTAAAATTGTGTGGTTAATGTGGTGAGTTATGAGTGGACACCTCAATTTCTCTTAATTTATTTAATGTCAATAAGGAACTTAAAATCGATAGATATACTGAAATATCCACTGATATATCAATATTTTGGTGGGACCGATATCGAAACGGGTAAATATCCAATATCCTGCAAAATATCTGAATGTATTCGAAATTTTCACAAAATATCCCGATATTCCCGAACTATCCCAATCCCAAAATTTTGTGATTTTACCCTAAAAATTGATGAATATTTTACAAATTATTAAAATATTTTTTAATAATAAACAATTAAATTATTGTTCAAATAATATAGATTGAAAATTAATTTAGAGGAAGCATTACCAAATCTATAAAAATTTCCAAGTTAATGGTCAATAGTAAAATTATGGAAGTAGAAAAAATTGAAACCCTTGTTATTGGATGATCATAATACTTCCCAAAAATCAAATTTCTTGATCAATGGAGGAAGAATATCAAGACTTGTGTAAGAGAGCCTCTTACGGACACAAATGACGCACCGATTGGAACTGTGGCTTGGTTATGGTTTAATTTTTTTTTTTTTTCAATTCTTACACATCTTGCCTGCAAAAGTTAAAAAACAATAATAAAAAATCTCTTATACATCCTACATGCAAAAGTTAAATTTTATTCTTACATTTGCTAATGCGTTTGATGAAAGATGTGGTAAAACAACAAAGCAGGAGTAAATAGATTTCAAGCATTATACAAAACCAGTGGGATAAAATACTTAATCACCCAGCTACATGCCGGATGTAAATTTTATTTTTGATTTTTTTTTAATAATGATTAAAATTTAGTATAATATATATACTAAAATTATTCTTTTATAGCTTATTATTTGAACCTAAGGTACCAATATAGAGACAATACTGGGGATAATTCAAATCTTCTAGAAGTTGTACATAATGTCTATATGCAATTAGACCCTGAAACTGCATGAATTGCTAATTTATGAAATTAACAATTCCTAATTAAAATTTACTATAGTATTTATACTAAAATTATTATTTTCATTCTTATAGCTTACTATTTGAACCTAAGGTACCAATATGGAAACAACATTGGGGGTAATTCAAATCTTCTAGAAGCTGTACATAATGTCTATATGCATTTAGACCTCAAAGCTGCAAGAATTGCTACTTTCTGAAATTTGGTAAGAAGTTACAACTTACAACCAATTTTGTAATTGCAAGATCGACTTCCATGCATGGGAGTATGATGTCGTATTAATATATATTATGTACATATTAAACTCATGAATGTAGCTCACATACTTTAAGAATGGAAAGAAAAGTTTTGGTGAATGAGCGGCCATTGCAGCTAGAAGTAAAATGCTACCGGGCATATAAATTTTATTACAAAAATCTACGTATTAATAATAATACCATTGAAATGATATTCATACTTTAATATCTATTAATTTTTATTGCAGCTAATTGGTGGGTAAAGTATAGAAACAGTGCTCCATCATGACGTGCAATAGCAGTTCGCATACTATCACAACAACATCATCTCCTGCCTACGAAATAAATTGGTCCACATTTACTTTAATCCATACAAAACAAAGGAATCGTCTTACATATATGAAGTTGAAATTTAGGGTGTAATAGCTTAAAAATATAAAGTAATTAAAACTGATTTCATTGATCTATTTCAAGTAGCTGCTGAAGCGGAGAACGATAATGAGAATCCTATTTTTAACTGGCTTAGACCTGTCTACTTGGATGATGAGGAGGGAAATCTCGATCCACATATTGCTTCTCATGCTCAAGATGTTGGGATTTATGTCCTAAATCTTGTAAAAGTAAATGTAAACGAGACATAAATAAAATAATAGTTCTTCATTCGAATAAAAATGTATTTATTTATGTTTATATGTTTATATTATGTACGCATAACATCCAAGATTGTAAGATGTAATATTAAACTAAATATATGAATGTCATATACAGAAGGATTCAGTTTGAGACATGCAATCTAAAGAATCTGTAAAGAGCAAACAAAGCTGAGTACTTTGTTTGTGATTGATCTACTGTTGCAGTCCATTTTGTAGTGTATGGTGGTCTTATCCTAGACTGCTCATGTAGTGACATGAGAATGGAGACACCTTATATGATGAGATCATATGAGACAGGGCTACGATTTATATGAATATCTCACCAAGATCCATTAGTTGATGAGATTCATATATATCGACAAATGATGGCTGAATATGGGTGATCTTAATCTTGAGTGTTTTATTAACTTCTTCACATTAGATTATAGCTTTTGACATACCATGAGTGAGGTCGATGTAGTATTCTCAATCAATACCTCTATATCTTGGAGTTGCAATTTAGCTTGTGGTTGGGTAGGTCTGAACACAATAGTGGAATCCACTCCTTCTTGTGAGAAGTAGATGAGAAGTTCCCTTAAGGGTTGATTCGGGGCTTGAACAATTATGTTCGCTCTCCTTATTCCGTAGAGGAAGATATGATTTAATTGTTCATTAGAGAATCAACGGTGCTTAAAGGAAAATATATAATTAGAGAGGTATAACGGACATTATAACCTAGCTCTAATTATGAACTACTTGTGGAGTATCATACCATATGTAATAGTTATATCGATGGACACTAAGATTTCAGATTATATAATGTTAGGATTATGCTCAATAGTAAAAGTGTAATATTGTAATTTAACAATCTTTTCATATTCATAAAGTGATTATATAATGTTATGATTGTTAAATGTGAATAATCATAAGGTCAAAAGACTATGAGATATGAAGAATTGTTCATGCATCTGGATATGTATGAGGTAAACACAATTCTTTAGTTAGTCTTGAATAATATTCACAACTTAAGATAAAGGTTGGGCGTCATATCTTGTTTAAAGTTGTAGATTCTTTTGCTAGCATTTGAGTGAAATCAAATATGTTATGATGAGTCTAAAATCATCAAAGTGCAGCGTTTTTAGGCAAAAGGATCTAGTGCACAGGGTGTATTGAATAGGATCATAATAAAACACTTTATCCAGAACCATCAGTGGATCAAAGTTTTCACATGAGGATAATCAGATAGTCTATCTCAATCTTAAAATGAATTATGGACTTATGGTTGCAACTGATATCATTTGAGTTTTCAATGAGTACGATTATGTAATAGTCTATCCTTGATGGTTTAATTCTATTCACTTGTTAATTATAGAGGACTTCATTTATAGATATAGACATCGTAGCTCCATTTATCAAATGAAAGTATGATACGATCATATGTATATTTTGAGGTAATGGATATTAAATCTTAACGTTAAGTTTTTATTAGTGTCTATTGAAACAAGACTTCTGAAAAAGTAAAAATATCCAAGTTCAAAAGTATAGTCGTATGATTAAAACTGGTAACTTGGAGAGCTATACACGATCTATGAGCTCTTGGCGATTACAGATATTCTTTACGAGGATACACCATCTCCTAATAAGATTGTCTAGGGTACGAATGAGAAATATTATCTTGTTCTATCTTTATTTAAGAGTTTAATTTTGGTTCTTTATAGGAATGAACAAAAACTAATAAACTGAACCTAAATGAATCGTGGGATGATTGTGATTAGGTTAAGTCTATTAAGGGTTAAATTTAGATAGCCCACCAAAATCCCCAATCTACACGAACTTGCATGAGTCACTTAATATATTCTACCAGACCAAATGTGGGGTCCATTTAGAATTGTTTTTGGGTTTTAGAATATAAAGAATTGAAGAGGTGCGGCCATGTGTGAATAAGGTCTGCAGTCATTCTTCATTCACCTGGAATAGGCGGCCAAGACTGTGGGAAGTCTTGGGCGGCCCTATGGGGTGCAATGAGTTTTTCATTAATGTGTTGAGTAATTTTATAATTACTTAATTACAGAATTTCACATTTTAGTTAAATGGACTGAATAATTATGTTAATGTATTAATAAGGCATGTGAACTTATTTTCTTTTATTTAAAAAAATGGGTCTAGTTCACATGTGGACTTTTAATTAAAATCCAATGGAGTAAATAATATATATATATATATATATATATATATATGAGCCCATTTATTTTAGTATGGGTGGATAGACTATTTTAATAGCTTAAGGATTTTGTTTTTATTTTATTGATTTAATTTATTATATGATAATTAATTAATTATTTAATTAATTAAGATCTCTTTCAACTAGGAGAGGACTTCTAGTATCATGCTTTTATTGGAAATATGAATGGATTAAATGACTATATTTAATTGATAGATAAATATATAAATTATATTTTTCAATTAAATAAGAAGTCATAGTAAATCATAACTTAGGAATTCTAATTGGATTAAAACTATGACTAGATTTAATTGGTAGATAAATATATATGATATATTTATATCAATTAAATTAGGAGTTATAGTTAAACACAACCTAAGAATTCTATATGGATTAAAACTATGACTAGATTTAATTAGTAGATATATATATATATATATATATATATATATATATATATATCAATTAAATTAGAAGTTATAGTTAAATACAACTTAGGAATTCAAGTTGGATTTAATCTATGAAATCATAGTCAAATAAAACTAAGGAATTCTAATTGAACTAAAGCTATAAATTCATATAAATAGCAACATGAAAATTTAGCCAAGACTAATGAATTTTTGCTAAAGAAATTCAGCCAAGGCAATTAATTCATGTGTGAGAGAATTCGGCTATAGCAAAAAGAAAGAGAGAAAAAGAACGTTTTGTTTTGACAGTATACAAGAAGCTTTTGCATTAAAACAGGTTTTGTCTACAACATCAATCTTGGTTCACATGAGTATTGAAATAGTTGAGAACTCAAAAGTGACCAAACGTTCTTTAGAGTTTTTCTTAGTTTTTTTGTGATTAACAGAAAGAGATTTTATTTTCTCCATCCACAGGTGATATACAATTCAAAGAAAAGGAAGTCCACACTCCAAGATGATTCACGTTCGTGAGTAGATTGGAAGATCTTGTGGAAAGTAATTTCGATGCAATCTTGATCATCATGGAAAAATGTACTATATTTTTTATTATTTACATTATTAATCAAGGGTCAGGTTTATATAAAAAGGAAAATTTTTGAAACTTATACCATAAATATTTTCATTCCGCTGTGTATTTTCAAGCGTTTTTCCCGCAATTGGTATCAGAGCCAGGTTCAACTCTTGATTAATTAATGTAATATGTGAATCGTTTTCTTTTTTATTGTATTTGCATATATATATATATATATATGTTTTATATGGATTGTTGTTGCTCAATTTTAGTCTTAGAATTTCAATGCATTTTTTGTTTTGAAATTGTAATAAGAAGGGTGGTCTATTATCGCCATAATTTCCTTCTTCATTAGTTGCTCGGTTTTATTTTTATTGTTGTAAAAATAAAATAGGTTGCTGTAATTTTTTGTCAAGTATCAAAGACTCGAAGAATTGAAGAATGGAGCAACAAAATTGCAACATGATACGAATTTGGCTGCGTGCGCGCAGCAACAAGCTGTGCTTGCAGTGCACGGCTACTGCTGGCAGCAGCCAGGCTACGCTGCGCACGGACAACTTGGGCATGCGGCCTTGTGCAACAGTAGAGCTGTTGCACGCGGGGCTACTGCACACACCTTCGAGCGTTCTTGTGCCCTATTGCACGATGCTTTGGAAATATGGCCGCTTGATGACGCATTGGCCAAGTTAGGTTTTAGGGTTTACTTTTCAATCAAATTAATTTACTTGTTTTCTAGGATGGACCAAAATTGTGACTATTTACTTTATTTTTATTGTAAATATTATAATGTTTGTTATTGTTTGATAACATGTTACATAGAATAGGAATGTCACCCATATATCTCTTTTGATATCAAAATGCATTGAATGATTTAGGTATCTAATTGACATCTGGATAGCTTGGTAAATCATTCATTGAAATTTCATCACAAGCCTTAAACAATTGAGTAGGAGAAGGTGTTGAAATGCCTATGGCCTCCAAGGTTAGTTGAGCTTTATGTTTCATGTGATAACTCCTTAAGGGGTTTCCATGAATGGTATTTAGCAAGATACTTCCTTACAAGATAGAGTAGACAATTGACTCGAGCGAGATCTACTCCCAAAGGAAGGATTTTTTTCGTGAGGGAATTATTATTGAAGGTCGAAACTTTGGTAACACACTCAATGTGGTTTTATTGATATCCTCCCAAGAGTTATTGTTAATAAAATCACAAGGCTAAATTGAAAACTCTGGTTGTTATGTTAACAATTGAATGGGATTCAGTCCAACTAGTAGATAGTGCAAACTCCTAAAGGAGATGTAACATTTATGGGTGTTGAATCACCGTTAAATTTAATGATTGAATTATTTATTTTAATTCAATATCATTATTCGAAAGTGCTTTTTATGATTATTTGTTATATAATTTTTGTTTTTATCTAGAAATCATGACTCCATCCCTAATCAATATCCAAAAAGATAATACTTTAACTAGTGATAACTATGCCATATGGAAAAGGAAAATTAGGCTATTGCTGCAAGCTGAAAAACATAAATTTGTTCTATCAACTCCTAAACTGCCTGTTCCTAATGATCAATTTACTGAGGTGCAAAGAGAGGAATATAAGCAGTGGGAGTCCTTTAATGAGATGGCCAAATGTTACATTATGGCCACCATGTCTGATGTGTTGCAACAACAGCACGAAGGCATGAGGACTACTGCGGACATTATGATGTCTCTGGAGGAGATGTTTGCTATGAGGTCTAGGACGACTAAGAGAGAAGTAGTGACTGCTTTTATGAATCTTAGGATGAAACCTGGACAAGTAGTAAAGGATCACATGATGAAAGTCATAGCATATCTCAGCATTGCTGAACTTAATGTTGCTGAGATAGATGGTGAGGCCAAAATTGACATGATAGTCAATTCACTGTCAGATTCCTTTAATCAGTTCAAGTTGGACTACACCTTGAACAATAAGGAATACACCTTGCAGGGCCTGATGCAAGATGTTCAAACCGCTGAAAAGATCCTTGTGAAAAGCAAGGGTCAAGATATTCACTTGGTTGGAAAGTCTGCTACTGTTAAAACCCATAAGAAGGTTAAAAAACAATAGAAGAAAAAGTAAATTAGACCTACCAAGAAAGTAACCAAGATCAAAGGGAAGTGCTTTCTTTGTGGTGAAAAGGGATATTGGAAAAGAAATTGCCCAAAGTCTAAGAAAAAAAAAAGAAAAAAAAAGGAAGAAGGTAATATCAATTATCTTGAAACATGTTTTATGGCAGATTCTACATATTCTTGGATTATAGACTCTGGAGCCACTAATCATGTTTTTTTATTCCTTACAGAGGTTCCAGGAAAAGAAAAGGCTGAGTGAAGGAGAGTCCAACTTGCGATTTAGCAATGGAGCGTTGGTGTCTGCTCGTGCAATGAGAGATATTAGAATAAACTTAGATTCTAATAGGCGTTTGAATTTAATAAACGTTTATTATGTACCTCAATTTAAGAGGAATTTAATTTTAATTTCTTGTTTAAATAATATTGGTTATTCGGTTACTTTTAACAAAGATTTTATTATTAGTAATAATAACAAAATTATTTACAAAGGTACATTGGAAAACAATCTTTTTCATTTGCAAAGAAACATCTCTTATTTGTTAGACATGGAATCAATAGAACTTAATCATAAAAGAGTTAAACTATCAAAAGATGAAACTTACCTATGGCATTTGCGCCTAGGTTATATTAACCTGAATAGGATTAAAAGATTGGTTAGTGATGAACCTTTAAGTGACTTAATGGTTAAGGATATACTAACTTGTGAATCTTGTTTAAAAGGTAAAATGACCAAAAGGTCTTTCACGACCAAAGGCACGAGAGTCACTGAATGTTTAAGATTAATACATACTGATGTATGTGGTCCTGTGAGCATTCAAGCGAGAGGTGGATATGAGTATTTCATCACCTTCACAGATGATTACTCAAGATTTGGCTATGCGTATCTCATGAGACATAAGTCGGATGCTTTTGACATTTTCAAAGGATTTAAAGCTGAAGTAGAAAATCAGCTTGAGAAACACATAAACATCTTGAGATCTGATCATAGTGGATAGTATCTATCTGCTGAGTTTCAACAATGTCTTGTTGATAATGGAATTATTTCTCAGTTTTCTGCGCTAGGAACACCTTAACAAAATGGGATTGCAGAAAGAAGAACTATGACTCTTTTATACATGGTTAGGTCTATATTAAGTTATTCAGCGCTTCTTAATTCTTTTTGGGAATATGCTCTACAAACTGCAATGTACATTCTAAATGATATACCATCTAAGTCGGTTCCTTAGACACCGCATGATTTATGGACTGGGCGAAAGCCTAGTTTGCAACACTTAAGGATATTTGGATGTCCTACACACGTGTTTAAAAGAATGACAAAAAAGATGGAGTCCCATTCAGAAATATGCATATTTTTAGGGTATCCAAAAGGAACTAAATGATATTTTTTCTATAGACCTTTTGATCTTAAAGTATTTGTTTCGACAAATGCTAAATATCTGGAAAAGGACTATATGAATGATTTTGTACCTAAAAGTAGAATTGTCCTAAATAAGCTTTCAGGAGATACAATTCCACAAGTGGTTTCACAACCTAGTCCAATTGTAAGTTCCGTACCATCATAAGATCAACAACCTACCATTCCTCATCGCAGTGGGAGGGTTAGTAGACAACCCGAGAGATACATCGGTCTAAGAGAATCAGTGGAGAATCTCCCAGACGATGATGATCTCTACACGTACAAGGAAGCTATGAAGGATGTTGATTGTCGCCATTGGCAAAAAGCAATGTAATCCGAAATAAAGTCTATGTTCACAAATAAAGTCTAGTCTCTTGTAGACTTGCCTAAAGGGATAAAACCCATTGGTTGCAAGTGGGTATACAAGAGGAAAAGAGGTACGGATGGTAAGGTGAAAACTTTTAAAGCTAGATTGATAGCTAAATATTATACATAGAAGGAAGATATCGATTATGAAGAAACCTTCTCTTTTGTAGCCATGCTTAAGTCCATAAGAATACTCTTATCCATGGCAGCATCTCTAGATCTAGAGATTTGGCAAATGGATGTTAAGAAAACTTTCCTTAATAGAAGTTTTGACGAAAGCATCTGTATGATGCAACTATAAAGATTCATTGAAAAAGGCTAAGAGGAAAGGGTATGCAAGTTGCAAAAGTCAATATATGGACTAAAGCAAGTATCTAGATCCTAGAACATAAGGTTCGATCAAGCTGTAAAAGGTTTTGGATTCATTCAAAACCTTGACTAACCTTGCGTATACAAAAGGATAAAAGGCGACAAGTTGGTTTTCCTAGTTCTTTACGTTGATGATATATTACTCATTGGAAACGATGTAGGAGTATTGACATCAGTAAAAGAATGGTTAGCAAAACAATTTGATATGAAGCACTTAGTAGAAACTGTTGGGATTTATGCCCTAAAGTTTGTAATTGTAAATACTATTAGACATAAATAAAAAGTTAAATGTTTATCATTCAAATAAAAAAGTATTTTATTTTAGTTCATACGTTTATATTGTGCAAGTAACATCCGAGATTACAAGATATAATCTTAAAATGAGTATATGAAAGTCATATACAGTAGGATTCATTTTGAGACATACAATCTAAAGAGTCCGTAGAGAGCAAACAAAGCTGGGTACTTTGTTTGTGGTTGATCTATTGTTGCCGTTCATTCTGTAATGTACGGTGGTCTTATCCTAGACCGCCCATGTAGTTGACATAAGAATAGAGGCACCCTATATGATGAGATCATATAGGACTGGGCCACGATTTATATGAATCTCTCACCAAGATCCATTAATAGATGAGATTCATATATATCGACAAACGATGGCTATTTATAGGTGATCTTAATCCTAAGTGTCTTATCGACTCCTTCAGGTTGGATCGTGGCTTTTGACTTACCATGAGTGAGGTTAATATAGTATTCTCGACCAATACCTCTGTATCTTGGAGTTGCAGTTTGGCTTGTGGCTGGGAAGGTATGAACATAATAGTGGAATCCACTCATTCTTGATTGAAGTAGATGGGTAGTTCCCTTAAGGGTTGATTCGGGGCTTGAACGATTATGAGCGCTCTCCTTCTTTTATGAGTTAGATAAGATTTAATTGTTCATTATAGAATCAACGGTGCTCAAAGGAATAAATATAACTAGAGGGGTATAATGGATATTATAACCCATCTCTAGCTATGAACTACTATATCAATGGACACTAAGACTTCATATTTTATAAACACGTCTACAGTTTTGAGAATGCAGTATCGAGTTTTTAGTGGAATAACTATGAGGTTAATAATCATGAAATATTAATTAAAGAGTTTAATTAATATTATTAAGTATTATTGGAGCTCAAAATTGTGGGTCCATTAGGTCCCCTTGCTAGCCCGTATGTTTATTGGCAACAAGGGTCACGGTAAATTAATTGGATGGTTCAATTAATAATGTTACGAAAGTAACACAATTTAATTAAAGAGAATTAATTAAATAATATGATTATTTAATTAATAATTTAATGATTAAATAAAAATTAATAATTATTTTAATTATTAAATAGGAGGTTGCAGGTTCAAACCACGACAATGACAAAAGGAATTAAATAATGTGATTATTTAATAGTTCTAGAGGTCAAAGGTTCAAACTCTAGGGAGACCAAAAATAAAAGAATTTAGAATCCTATTTTGACTTGGTAAAGTTAAAACCCTAGAGCCCTAGTGTATATACGATATGTTACTAGGAAAATTGACCTAATGCAATTAGCATAAGAAAATAAAGGAACGACCACCACAGAGAGAGAAAAGAGAAAAAAAGTTTTTTTTTTCACTCTTCCTGTCTTGCAGGGGGCGACCGGCCAAGAGAAGAAGAAGTCTTCTTCACTTTTCTGCTTCCTCCATCTCTCCATCCGTAACGTGTCCACTGACACACTCACAATGCGTAGGATAAATCTCAAGTGCAGGATGTGTCAAAGTAATAAATTCCCGTAAGTACGGGGTCGAATTCACAAGGAAGTGATGGTATACTAAGACTTAAAACTAGAGATGTAAATTAAACAATAAAAGTAAATCAAGTTGTTTTAAGATTTTTAATTGCCAAACAAATATAAAGACTGAAATTAACTTAAAACTAGGCCAAGAATGAAGACACTAGGCAGTCAAATGGTACCAATCAAGAATCTGGATATTGCAATTGACTAACTGAAGCACAATATTTCAAAGGGTGGAATTGTCCCTAACAATGGCATATCAAATTATATAGGTCATGCATTGATATTGTAAATTTAATTAACTTCATTGGTCCTAGAGTGAAGCTAATTAAATACTCATTATTAGTTCTAATTCGTAGGTTGATTAAGCACTTTCATGCCTTAATCAATCTATTCAATATTCTCTAGAATAAGATAAAAACAACTATACCCTAATGATTTCTAAAATAGAATACAATTTCCTCATCAATCATAATCCAAGATTCATGCAAACACTTTTGTAATGCAACCAATAAGAATCACAATTGATGGATACAAATATTTAGAAAATAATGTCTTTGAATATATATGAAAAAGATATTTAAGTCAATTAAAAATCCAAAAATCAATCATGGTCCATCGACCACCTAGCTTTGAAATTAGCTATTCATAACAATAATAGAAACATCAAAAGAAGAAAAGGAAGCAATACAACCAATTCTTGAAGCATCCATGGTGAGAAATCCCTCTTTGGTCCGGCTAGAACTTCATCTCCTTAGATTCTTCGTTTCCTATGATGAACGATCGATGAGTAACAAGTAACTAACTTCAATCTTGTGTGGAATGGTGTTTTGGTGATGAAAAATGGCCTAAGAACTCTTCTTTCTGCCCCTTGGACGAACTAGGAACGAACCCCTTTCTTTTTCTCCTCTTTTCCATTTATAGGTCCTAGAATTTAGGGTTTCCGAGTCGCCGTCGCGACCTTTAGTCGCGATGCTCTAGTCACTGTACTCATTGCCAAAAAATTGATGTTCCGTCGCAACCGTTGTCACGACACTGGGTCGCGCCACTCACTGGTCCAAATTTTTAGGATTACGTATTGTTACGAACACGAGCATAACTTCCTCTAGAAAACTCCAAATCAAGAACCATAAAATTCATTGGAAAGTAGACATCTAGATCTTTCTAGACATATAAGGCTCACAACCCAATTCATCCTATGGAATTATGGCAGCCTTTAAAACATGACCAATCCGTATTGAGAAATCTTCAATTCTTCCAACTTTGCTATATCTTCTCTAATATTCACCTAAGGCCTGCACAAGCTCAAAACACATATTAAACCTACCAAATTACATGAAAACAAGGTCAAAAGACACGGTCTAATGGGTGTGAAAACATAACATATACAATTCGATCACCTCCACACGTGTTATCAGACGGCGGATCATAACTTGGAAGGCTTGGAGATGAATTTAGAATTCAGAGAGTCAAAACGCAACAAAAGGTAATTGTAGTTTCAATTTCATATTCGCGTATATGCAGGAACTTGTTCCTGATTGAAAAGTTGTTTTCAAATATAAAAGAAAAATATTTGAAATCCATTATGCTGCGTTTATAAGATAAAATCGAGTTTTGTTCCCTTCAGAAGCAAGTTATATTCTTGGTATCCAAGTAATAAAGAATAGAAACAATAAAATGATTGCATTATCCCAAGCTTCATACATGAATAAGATCTTATCTAGGTTCTCCATACAAGATTCCAAGAAAGACATGTTACCTTTCAGACATGGAATCAAACTTTTTAAGGAACAAGTTCCTAAGAATGAGTAAGAAGAGCAATACATGAGTAGGATTCCATATGCCTCGACAATTGGAAGCCTGATGTATGCAATGTTCTGCACTAGACCAGATATTTGTTTTGTTGTGGGCATAGTTAGCAGGTTTCAATCGCAACCTGGTCCTGAACACTGGAAGTCAGTTAAGCATATTTTTAGGTATCTCAGGAGAACAAGAGATTATATGCTTTTATACTCTCGAGGGGATTTAATTCCCTTTGGGTATACAGATTCTGATTTCCAATAAGATTCTGACTCTAGAAGATTCACACCAGGATCCGTGTTTACTCTTAGAGAAGCAGCAAGTATATGGAGGAGTATCAAGCAATCTTGTATTGCTGATTCCACCATAGAAGCTAAGTATGTAGCCGCATGTAAAGCTGCTAAAGAGGCTGTTTGGCTCCGCCAGTTCTTGATTGATTTGGAAGTGGTTCCTAGTGCGAATAAGCAGATCACTATCTACTGTGACAATAGTGGTACAATAGCTAATTCGAAAGAACCAAGAAGTCATAGAGGTAAACACATTGAAAGGAAGTATCATCTTCTAAGTGAGATTGTGCATAGGGGTGACATGACGATTACCAAGATCGCGTTAGCAGAAAATCTAGCGGATCCCTTTACTAAGGCTCTACCACAGAAAAGTTTTGATGGGTATCTAGAGGACACTAATGGGAGATTGTTAGGATTATGCTAAATATCAAGAGTGTAATATTGTAATTTAACAATCTTTAAAATGATTTTTGTTTTAACAAATCATATAGCGTTTATAATTTAAATATTATAATTTTTAAATGTAAATAATCATAAGGTCAAAAGACTATGAATAAATGAAGAATTGTTCATACATCTGGATATGTATGAGGTAGACACAATTCTTTAGTTAGTCTTGAATAACATTCACAACTTTAGATAAAGATTGGGCGCCATTATCTTGTTAAAGTTGTAGATTCTTTTGCTCACATTTGAGTGGGATCAAATGTGTTATGATGAGTCTAAAATCATCAAAGTGTAGTGTCTTTGGGCAAAAGGATCTAGCGCACGTGGTGCATCGAATAGGATTACAGTAAACACTTTATCCAAAATCTTTGAGGATAATCAGAGAGTCTATCTCAATCCTAAGCTAAAATATGGACTTATGGTTGCAAATGTTATCATTTGAGCTGTTAATGAGTACGATTATATGAAATAGTCTATCCTCGATGGTTTGGTGGTATTCATTTGTTAATCATAGAGGAGTTCATTTATAGATATGGACATCGTAGCTCCATTTAACAAATGAGAGTAGAATACCATCATATGAGTCTTTTGTGGTATTGGATATTAAATTTTAACGTTAAGTTTTCAATAATGTCTATTGAAACATGGCTTTTGGAAAAGTCAAAATATCCAAGTTAAAAAATATGGTCATATGATTAAAATTGATAACTAAGGGAGCTATAGACGGTCTATAAGCTCTTGGCAATTACTGGTATTTGTCACGAGAATACACTAGCTTCTAAAAGATTGTCTAGGGTACGAATGAGAAACACCATATTGTTATATCTTCATTTAATAGTTTAATTTTGGTTCTTTAGTAGAATGAACTAAAATTAATATATTGAACCTAAATAAATCATTTGTTGATTGTGATTAGATAGTGTCTATTGAAGCTTAAATTTAGATAGACCGTCAAGATCCCCAATCTACACGAACTTGCATGAGTCACTTAATATATTTTACTGGATCAATTGTTGGGTCTATTCATAATTGTTTTTGGGTTCTGGAATCCAAAAGATTTGAAGAGGTGCGGTCATGTGTGAACAAGACACGTGGTAACTCTTCATATACCTGGGATGAGCGGCCAAGACTTTGAGAAGTCTTAGGCGGCTCTAACAGGGTGCAATTAGCATTCCATTAATACATTAAGAATATAATTGCACATTTTAATTAATTGGGCTGCATAATTATATTAATGTATTAATTAGGCATGTGGACTTATTTCTTTTCTAGTAAGAATGGGTCTAGTTCACATGTGAACTTTTAATTAATGTCCAATGGATTTAATAAAATGGAAAAACAAAAAAAGCCCATTCATCTTGCTTTGGGAGGCTAGGACTAATATAATTAATCTAATTTTTGTTTTATTTTATTAATTAATTAAATGGTAATTAATTAATTAATTAGTTAAAATCTTTTTCTACTAGGAGAGGACTCTTAGTATCATATTTTTATTGGAAGTATGATAAATATCATAACTCTATTTAATAGGTAGGTAAATATATGTGATTTAATATTTTTCTAATTAAATAGGAAGTCATGATAAGTCACAAATTATTATTCCTATTAGGATTTGGATTATGAAAGTTAATCTAAATACCATAAAAGGAAATTTTAATATAAGTCAATAACTAGAAATTGACTACACACTTATGAGTTGGAAAACAATGAAACTCCTTTGGTGACAGGAATTTTGGTGAAGCATATATCCTCCTTTAAGGAGAATTCGGCCAAGCCTTAATATTCCTAGCAAGAGGAATTCGGTCATTACGTGATTTTGTGCTTGATTTTTGCAAAAGAAAATTTTGCAAACTCAAGTAAAAAGTGTGTGAGGAATTTGACCAAGAGAGAAAAGAGATGAGCGTTTTGTTTCGATAGTACACTACTAGCTTTTACATCAAAAGGCTTTGTGTATAACATCGAATTTAGTTCACGCGAATTTTTTAGTGAAAAATTAAGAATTCAAAAGTGACCAAACGCTCTTTAGATTCTTCTTGGGTTTGTTGTGACTAACAAAGAAAAAGTTTTATTTTCTCCATCCTCAGGTATTATACAATTCAAAGAAAAGGGAGCCCACACTCTAAGGTGATTCACGTTCGTGATTAAATTGGAAGATCTTGCATAAAACAATTTCAATGCAACATCAATCATAACGGAAAAAAGGTACGATATCGTTTTTTAATATGTTAGTTAATCAAGAGTCAAGGTTTATTTAAAAAGGAAAATTTTTGAAACGTATACAAAAACTATTTTATTCCATTGCGTGCTTTCAAACGATTTTTTCTACAAGATTAAAGCAAGCATTCAGATCTTGAAACATAAGGTTCGATCAAACTGTAAAAGGTTTTGGATTTATTCAAAAGCTTGATAAACCTTGTGCGTATAAAAGGATAAAAGGTGACAAATTAGTTTTCCTAGTTCTTTATGCCGGTGATATATTACTCATCGGAAATGATGTAGGAGTATTGGCATCTATAAAAGAATGGTTAGCAAAACAATTTGATATGAAGGACTTAGGAGAAGCAAGTTATATTCTTGGTATCCAAGTAATAAGGGATAGAAAGAATAAAACGATTGCTTTATCCCAGGTTTCATACATAGATAAAATCTTGTCTAGGTTGTCCTTGCAAGATTCCAAGAAAGGTATGCTACCTGTCAGACATGGAATCAAACTTTCTAAGGAACAAGTTCCTAAGAATGAGCAAGAAAAGCAATATAGGAGTAGGATTCCATATGCATCGGCAGTTGGAAGTCTCATGTATGTGATGCTCTGAACTAGAAGAGATATTTGTTTTATTGTAGGCATAGTTTAAAGGTTTCAATCGAAACCTAGTCCTGAACACCGAACAGCAGTCAATCATATTTTCAAGTATATTAGTAGAATGAGAGATCATATGTTTGTATATTCAGGAGGGGATTTAACTCCCATTGGGTATACAGATTCCGATTTCCAATCGTATTCTGACTCTAGAATATCCACATTAGGATCTGAAGGGAGTTTTAGAAAACGTTTAATTATCTTATAACATGCGGAATTAGGTTTCAAAAATTTTTTTTCATTGAAAAACTATTTTTCAATCAGGAACGAGTTCCTGTATATATGCAGAAAAAGATTCCATGAAACTACATACATTTTTCTTAATTTTTTTTTTTCTAAATCTTTGATCTACCACCAGATCTTCCGAGCTATAACTCGCGGCCTGACAACGCATGTGTGGGCAAGTCACGGCCGGCCGCACCTACAAGGAAAGGGAGAGTCAGGAAAAAAAAAAAAAAATTTCTTTTTTTCTCTCTTTGGTGGCCGGATTGCCTCTGTATTTCTCACTTGTGATTATGTCAATTTTTCTAGCTATATAACTCTTATATACTAGCTCTCTAGGGTTTTAGTTTGACCAGATCAAATAGGATTCTAAATCCTATTTATTTTGGTCTCCCTAGATACTTGAACCTGTAACCTTTAGGACTATTAAAATAATCCTATTATTTTAATTCTTTTGTCCTTGTTACATTTTGATTCCATGACTGCCTAATTAATAAATGAATTAATAATTTATAATTAATAATTTATATTATTTTATTAAATATTTAATTAATTAAATAATCACATTATTTAATTATTCTCTTTTAATTAAATCGCATACTTTCGTAACACTATTAATTGGATTATCCAATTAATCTACCGTGACCCTCTTTACCAACAACCATAAGGGCTAGAAAGGGGACCTAATGGACCCACAGTTTTGAGCTCCAATAATACTTAGTAATATTAATTAAAACTCTTTAATTAATATTTCACGATTATTAACCTCGGTGTTCTTCCACTAAAAACCTGAGACTGCACTCTCAGAACTGTAGACTTGTTTATACAATCTGAAGTCTCAGCGTCTATTGATATAACTATTTGCATATAGTATGATCCTCCCAAAGTAGTTCATAACTAGAGTATGGTCATAAAGTCCGTTATACCCCTCTAGAAATATCTTTTCCTTTAAGTACCATTGATTTTCTAATGAACAATTATATCCTATCTTCCTTACGGAAGAAGGAGAGCGCTCATAATCGTTCAAGCCTCGAATCAACCCTTAAGGGAACTACTCATCTACTTCAATCAAGAAGGAGTGGATTCCACTGTTGTGTTCAAACCTTCCCTACCACAAGCCAAACCGCAACTCCAAGATACAGAAGTATTGGTTGAGATTCACATCGACCTCACTCATGGTAAGTCAAAAGTCACGATCCAACCTGAAGGAGTCGATAAAACACTCAGGATTAAGATCACCTATAAATAGCCATCGATTATCAATATATATGAATCTCATCTACTAACGGATATTGGTGAGAGATTTATATAAATCGTAGCCCAGTCCTATATGATTTCATCATATAAGGTGCCTCCATTCTCATATCAACTACATGAGCGGTCTAGGATAAGATCCATTCTCATGTCATTCTGAGATTACATCTTGCAATCCAGGATGTTCTTGCACAATACGAATGTATTACTGAATATAAAACATTTATAAACTAGAATGATAATCTGAATAATTCTTATTAAGTCTTTAACTGTTTACATTTACAAGCTTTAGGGCCAAAATCCCAACAGGATCTGTGTTTACTCTAGGAGGATGAGTAGTTATATGGAGGAGTATCAAGCATTCTTGTATTGCTGATTCCACCATGGTGAAGTTAAGTATGTAGCCGCATGCGAAGCTGCTAAAGAAGCTGTTTGGCTCCGCCAATTCTTGATTGAGTTGGAAGTGGTTTCTCATGAGAATAAGCATATCACTATCTACTGTGATAATGGTGGTGCAGTGGCAAATTCGAAAGAACTAAGAAGTCATAGAAAAAATGGGGATGTGGGATATGACACACTTGCTATAGCGCAAGTCGGAGATTGTTAAGATTATGCTCAATAGCAAGAGTGTAATATTGTAATTTAACAATATTTTCTTATTAATAAAGTGATTTGGGTTAAACAAATCTATAGTTTTTATAATGCAATGTTATGATTGTTAAATGTGAATAATTATAAGGTGAAAAAACTATGAGATATGAAGAATTGTTCATGCATCTCGATATGTATGGGGTAGACATAATTCTTTAGTTAGTCTTGAATAACATTCACAACTTAAGATAAATGCTGGGCGCTATTATCTTGTTTAAAGTTGTAGATTCTTTTGTTAGCATTTAAGTGAGATCAAATGTGTTATGATGAGTCTAAAATCATCAAAGTGCAACGTCTTTGGGCAAAATGATCTAGTGCACCAGGTGTAGTGAATAAGATCATAGTGAAACACTTTATCCAGAACCGTCAATAGATCAAAGTTTTCATATGAAGACAATCAGAGAGTCTATCTCAATCCGGAAATAAATTATGGACTTATGGTTGTAACTTATATCATTTGAGCTGTTAATGAGTACGACTATGTAATAGCCTATCCTCGATTGTTTGGTGCTATTCACTTGTTAATCATAGAGGACTTCATTTATAGATATGGACATCGTGGCTCCATTTATCAAATGAGAGTAGAATACCATCATATATGTCTTTTAAAGTATTGAATATTAAATTTTAACGTTAAGTTTTCAATAGTGTCTATTGAAACATGGCTTCTGGAAAAGTCAAAATCTCTGAGTTCAAAAGTATGGTCGTATGATTAAAACTGGTAACTTGGAGAGCTATGGGCGGTCTATGAGCTCTTGGCGATTACTAGTATTCTTTACGAGAATACACTATCTTCTAATAAGATTGTCTAGAGTATGAATGAGAAATATTATCTTATTCTATCTTTATTTAATAGTTCAATCTTGGTTCTTTAATGGAATGAACTTAAACTAATATATCGAACCTAACTGAATCATGGAATGATTGTAATTAGGTTAAGTCTATTGGAGCTTAAATTTAGATAGTCTGCCAAGATCCCCAATCTACACGAACTTGCATGAGTTACTTAATATATTCTACCGGACCAAATGTTGGGTCCTTTCAGAATTATTTTTAGGTTTTCGAACCTAAAAGAATTGAAGAGGTGCGACAATGTGTGAATTGAATAAATACAAAGTGTTTGTTAATTTTATTCTTCTCCATATGGAGGCTATTTATAAAAAAAATACAAAGTTCTTACCTACCACACCAATGGCTAAGATTAAGTATCACCTACCACACCAATGGTTAGGATTAAGTCCTCACCTACCACACCAATGGTTAGGATTAAGTCCTCACCTATCACACCAATGGCTAAGATTAAGTAATAGATTGTCAACTATATACAACAAATATACAATAAAATACTCTAACACTCCCCCTCAAGTTGGTGCATAGATGTCACTCATGCCCTACTTGCTAATTGAGTCATGAAAACTCTTTCCATTAATGGCCTTTGTAAGGATATTTGCAAGTTGGTCTTTACTTGGAACAAAAGGAAGCTCGATTATCTTTTCTTCTAATTTCTCTTTAATAAAGAATCGATTAATCTCTATATGCTTAGTACGATCATGTTGTAGAGGATTGTTAGCAATCTGTACTGAAGCCTTATTATCACAATACAGTCTCATGCATTCTCTTTGGTGAAATCCCAAATCACTCAATAAATTCTTCAACTACAATAATTCAGTGATTCCTTGGGCAATCCCTCGGAATTCTGCCTCAGCACTAGATCGTGACACCACGGTCTATTTCTTACTCTTCCAAGTGACTAGGTTACCCCCTACAAAGGTGAAGTAACCAGAAGTAGATCTCCGATCACTAGCATTCCCAGCCCAATCAGCATTCATGTATCCCTCGATAACTAGATGTTCATTTTTAGAAAACATTAATCCTCTACTGGGAGCTCCTTTTAAGTATCTCAGAATCCGAAGGATTGCATCCATGTGACTCTCAGTAGGAGAGTGCATAAATTGGCTTACTACACTCACTGCATATGCAATATCAGAACGAGTATGCGATAGATAGATAAGCTTACCAACAAGCCTTTGATATCTTTCTTTGTTTGCTGGGGTTCGATCAGGGTGATCTGGACATTCACATAACTTGTGATTTTGGTCCATAGGAGTATCTATTGGTTAGCTAGCAGGCATCCTAGTTTCTGTAAGTAGATCAAGAACATACTTTCTCTGACTGAGGAAAATCCCATGTTTTGATCGGGCTACCTCAATTCCCAAAAAATACCTTAATACCCCCAAGTCTTTCATTTCGAACTCTGTGGCCAAGTGTCTTTGGACATTAGTCATCTCCAAATCATCGTTTCCTGTAACAATCATATCGTCAACATAGACGATCAATATAATGATTTTGTTACCCTCATGTTTGAAGAATAAGGTACGATCGGAGTTATTTTACTGATATCCAAATTTCCTCATGGAAGTAGTGAGTCTTCCAAACCAGGCTCTAGGTGATTGTTTTAGTCTGTAGAGAGCCTTTTTTTAGTTTACAGACTTTACCAGTTTTAGAATCAAAACCAGGGGGAAGATCCATATAAACTTCTTCACTGAGCTCCCCATGTAGAAATGCATTCTTTACATTAAATTGTTTCAATGGCCACTCCAAATTAGCTGCTAATAAGAGAAGTACCCTAACAGTGTTTAACTTTGCTACCGGGGCAAAAGTCTCCTAATAGTCAACTCTGTAAGTCTGAGTGTACCCTTTAGCAACCAACCTGGCCTTGTACCTTTCAATCGAGCCATCTTCTTTATGTTTGATGGTATAGACCCAACGACATCGAACAGTCTTCTTCCCTTGAGGTAGATCCACTATTTCTCATGTGCAATTTCTTTGTAAAACTTTCATCTCCTCATCCATGGCTCAGACCCAATTATGGTCTGTTAATGCATCCTGCAATTTACTAGGAATAGATACAGAGGATAATTGATGTGCAAAAGCTTTAAAGGTTTTAGATAGTCTGTGAGTTGAGGTGTAATCAGTAATAGAGTAAAGGGCCTTACTATCTGCTGGAGGTTGTTCAAGAGAAAAACCAAACCGTATAGATGGTCTATGTTCTCGATTAGGATACCGTCTAGTAGATAGACTGGGGTCAGGATTTATATGATTTTCACTGGACAAGTCATCAGATAAAATAGAGGGTTTAAGAGTTACTTCAGGTGCATTTTCAACCTCAGAGTCTGATTGACGAACCGGTGATGGAGAAGAGGAAGGTTGTACTACTTGTATGAGAACTGACTCCCCCTGTTTCTCTTTTCCTTTATTCTGCCTTTTATATATTCTCAATGTTGGTTTTGTCTTTTTCGTGAGACTACCAGGAATCTCATTTTAGAAGATAAATTTTCTCTCTTGGAAGATTGACCTCTCAGACTAATGGGTATACCACTATCAGTTTTAGGAGACTTCTCTTCATAGTTTGGATTCTCCCCCTAAAGAGAAGTCTCAGGAGTAAAGTATGCCTTATCTTCAGAAAACGTGACATCTTGTGATACAAATACCTTACGGGATGGAGGATAATAACATTTGTACCCTTTTTGTGAACTAGAATATCCTATAAAAACACATTTAAGAGCACGCGGGTCTAACTTTCCTCGATGAGGAGCATGCATATGTACATATACCACACATCCAAATACCCGAGGAAGAATATGCAATGCAGTGTTAATATCACAGTAATGAGACAATGATTGCAGCGGAGTTTGAAAAGACAAAACACTGGATGGCATACGATTAATGAGATATGCAGTAGATAGTACTGAATCACCCCAAAAAGATTTAGGCATATGCATACCGAGCAGTAAAGATCGTGCAATCTCTAGGAGATGACGATTTTTACGTTCAGCAGTACCATTTTGTTGTGGGGTATGTGCAAAAGATGTTTGGTAGAGAATACCGTTTTTCAAACAAAAAGTTTTAACATTATGGTTTAAATATTCACCACCATTATCTGAGCGTAAAACTTAAATTTTCTTATGAAATTGTGTGAGAATCATATGATAAAATTTTTGAAAGACATTACAAACATCACTTTTATTTTTTAAAAGAAAAATCCAGGTCATGCGAGTACAATCATCAATAAATGTAACAAACCAGCGCATACCAGATATAGACACCACATTAGATGGACCCCAAACATCAGAATGAACAAGAGAGAAATGCATAAATCTTTTATTACCATTACGAGGGGGAAAAACAGTGCGATGGTGTTTAAACAAAACACATGTCTCACACTGCAGATTATCGTGTTCAATAGTTTTAAACAAAGAAGGAAATAAAAACTTGAGATATCTAAAAGAGCAATGACTTAAACGCTTATGCCAAAGGAAGATATTACTCTCGTTGTTGGCTCTAAGTTGTACTACTCTGTGAGAATGACTAGAAACACTATCTGCTGTAAAGTAGTACAACCCTCCTTTTTCCCTATCAATTCCAATTGTCTCCTTGGTTGTGATGTCCTGAAACACACAATGAGAAGGCCAGAACATAACAACACAATTTAGAGATTTAATAATTTGGCTAATCAAGAGTAAATTGTTAGATAATGTGGGCACGTGTAAAACAAATGATAAATTTAAGGACGGAGTTAGAGGCATAGATCCAGCCCCAAGAACCGGGGTGGGCGTACCATCAGCATATGACACATTATTGGTTTCGGTTGGACTACAATGACTAAAGTTTTGAGAATTAAAAGTCATGTGATCTGTTACACCAGAATCAATTATCCATGTATTATTACTAGAAATTGTAGAAACACTGAAAGCAGAATGAAAAATACCTGAGTTGGAGAATTGAATTTGAGAATCACATAGGTCACCATGTGGACTGATCTGTACCATCATAGTAGGTACGTGCGACTACTTTCCAAATGGCTTGAGTTGTAGGTTATCGGATAAACATTCCCATAATTTTAGGAGTCATAGATCCTAGGAGCCATCCTTTCACAAGAGCATTATCTGCCAACCATTGTCTATAGGTAGGACTGATGGTTGTAAGCTCGACACTTTCCCCTGTGAGAAAACCATATTTGTCTTTTCCAGCCACAAAGATCTCGACAAACTTGGACCATAAATGATAGTTTAATCCGTCCAATTTAATCTCAATCTTAGATGAGTTGTCATGAGAATAAATTGGAGGGAGTGTTGGGGTTGGTGGAACCATATGGCTAGATATGTCGGATTCATCTTCAACAATGGCTATAGTAACAATGGAAGTAGTAATAGTAGCAGCGGAAGTAAATGAAATAGAGCAGAGGAAAAAATTAAAAGGAAAAAAAAACCTAGATTGTCGTATGATAATGGTGCATGAAGTTCGGCGGCAGTCTGGTAGGATGACCGTTAGAGGTGTACGACATCGATTTTGGTCACTGTAGGAAGGATCGGTGATTGTAGAAGTAGTTCCGGTGGTAAATTTCACCAGAACAATAGAAGGAGTTCGGGTAGACAAAAAGGAAAAAAGTTTTCTAGAGAAAGGAGAAGAACCCAAAACAATTTGTTTGAGCTCTGATACCATGAACAAATACAAAGTGTTTGTTAATTTTATTCTTCTCCATATGGAGGCTATTTATAGAAAAATACAAAGTCCTCACCTATGACACCAATGGCTAAGATTAAGTATCACCTACCACACCAATGGTTAGGATTAAGTCCTCACCTACCACACTAATGGCTAGGATTAAGTCCTCACCTACCACACCAATGGTTAGGATTAAGTCCTCACCTACCACACCAATGGCTAAGATTAAGTAATAGATTACTAACTATATACAACAAATATACAATAAAATACTCTAACATGAATACGGTTCACAGTCACTCTTCATTCACCTGGAATGGGCGGCCAAGACTGTGGGAAATCTTGGGCGACCTTATGAGGTGCAATTAGTATTTCATTAATGTGTTGAGTAATTTTATAATTACTCTTAATTACATAACTGCACATTTTAATTAAATGGGCTTAATAATTATGTTAATGTAGTAATAAGGCATGTTGACTTATTTTCTTTTATTTAAAAGAATGAGTCTAGTTCACATATGGACTTTTAATTAAAGTCCAATGGAGTAAATAAATAAAAATAATATGTGAGCCCATTTATTTTAGTATGGGCGGATAGGCTATTTTAATAGTTTTAAAGATTTTGTTTTTATTTTATTAATTTAATTAATTAATTGTTTAATTAATTAAATGGTATCATGCTTTGGTTGGAAGTATGAAAGCATTAAATGACTATATTTAATTGATGGATAAATATATAAATTATATTTTTCAATTAAGTAAGAACTCATAGTAAATCATAACTTAGGAATTTTAGTTGGATTAAAACTATAACTAGATTTAATTGGTGGATAAATATATATATATATATATATATATCAATTAAATTAGGAATTATAGTTAAACACAATTTAGAAATTCAAGTTGGATTTAAACTATGAAATTATAGTAAAATACAATTAAGGAATTCTAATTGAACTAAAGCTATGAATTCATATAAATATCAATATGAAAATTTGGCGAAGAATAATGAATTTTTTCTTAAGAAATTCGTCCAAGGCAATTAATTCATGTGTGAGAGAATTCGGCTATAGCAAAAAGAAAGAAAGAAAAAGAACGTTTTGTTTTGACAGTATACAATAAGCTTTTGCATTAAAACAGGTTTTGTGTACAACATCAATCTTGGTTCACATGAGTATTGAAATAGTTGAGAACTCAGAAGTGACCAAACGTTCTTTAGAGTTTTTCTTAGTTTTGTTGTGATTGACAGAAAAAGATTTTATTTTCTCCATCCACAGGTGACATACAATTCAAAGAAAGGAGAACCTATACTCCAAGGTGATTCACGTTCATGAGTAGATTGGAAGATCTAGCGGAAAATAAATTTCGACGCAATCTTGATCTTCACGGAAAAATGTACGATATCCTTTATTATTTACATTATTAATCAATGGTCAAGGTTTATATAAGAAAGAAAAATTTTTAAACCTATATCAAAAACTTTTTCATTCCGCTGCGTATTTTCAAGCGTTTTTCCTATATATAAAACATCTGGAGTTTTAAGAGTACAGCCTCGAGTTTTTAGTGGAATAACTCTGAGGTTAATAATCATGGAATATTAATTAAGAGTTTGAATTAATATTTCTAAGTATTATTGGAGCTCAAAACTGTAGGTTCATTAGGTCCCCTTGCTAGCCCTTATGGTTAATGGTAACGAGGGTCTCGGTCAATTAGTTGGATAGTCCAATTCATTGTGTTATGAAAGTGATACGATTTAATTAAAGAGAATTAATTAAATAATATGATTATTTAATTAATAATTTATTAAATAAATAAATATTAATAATTTATAATTATTAATTATTTTAATTATGAGGTTGAAATTTCAAACCTTGACTAATACAAAAAGGGGATTTAAATAAGGGTCTGGCTACAATACCGTGACAAAAAAGTACCGGTATCGTACCGGCACTTTTTTGTCCCCAGCAACTAGCAGTAACCGTTATCCGCGGTTGCTGCAAATGTTTTTAATTTGTTTAGTAAATTAATACTAAATAATGATATTAAAAATACTAAAATACATAAAATTGAGTAAATAATGGAAATATCTAATAATACCTTAAAACGTAAATAAATAATTAAATTTACAATAACACAAAATCATTTAGTAAATAAAGAAAACAAATCTTGTGTATTTAATAATTATTTGTGTAATATTTTTAATAAGAATACATTTTTTTTTTGCAATTGAAATTGCAATATTTAATAATTTCACGACAGTTTTTAAAATTGTTCGCGACTCCATTTCAATAAGGTCACGCCTGTACATAAGTTCGTGAAAAACTTCGACACCGCTGGAGGAACTCGGATGTTGTGATAAGGAACTCGGACGTTGGGAGAAATCCATAAAGTTCCTTAGGGAACTTGGACGTTGGTGCGGTGCACTCCAACGTTCGTCACCAACTTCGGTGTTCCTTCCCCTTGAAGTTGACGTTTCCCTTTGGAGGAAGTTTGACTTGGCAAGGAACTCGGACGTTGTGGCAAGAAACTCGGACGTTGGGAGAAATCCATAAAGTTCCTCAGGGAACTTGGACGTTGGTACGGTGTACTCCAACGTTCGCTACCAACTTTGGTGTTCCTTCCCCTTGAAGTTGACGTTTCCCTTTGGAGGAAGTTTGACTTGGCAAGGAACTCAGACATTGTGGAAAGGAACTCGGACGTTGGGAGAAATCCATAAAGTTCCTCAGGGAACTTGAACATTGGTACGGTGCACTCCAACGTTCGCCACCAACTTCGGTGTTCCGTCCTCTTGAAGTTGATGTTTCCCTTTGGAGAAAGTTTGACTTAGCAAGGAACTCTGACGTTATGGTAAGGAACTCGGACGTTGGGAGAAATCCATAAAGTTCCTCAGGGAACTTGGACATTGGGGCGGTGCACTCCAATGTTCTCCACCAACTTCGGTGTTCCTTCCCCTTGAAGTTGACGTTTCCCTTTGGAGGAAGTTTGACTTGGCAAGGAACTCGGACGTTGTGGCAAGGAACTCGGACGTTGGGAGAAATCCATAAAGTTCCTCAGGGAACTTGGACGTTGGGGCGGTGCACTCCAACGTTCGCCACCAACTTCGATGTTCCTTCCCCTTGAAGTTGACGTTTCCCTTTGGAGGAAGTTTGACTTGGCAAGGAACTCGGATGTTGGGGGAAATCCATAAAGTTCCTCCGGGAACTTGGAAGTTAGTGCGGCGCACTCCAACGTTCATCACCAACTTCGGTGTTCCTTCCCCTTGAAGTTGACGCTAACCTTTTTTTAGAGTTTGACTGGGCACGGATAAATATGTTCGCGATATTATATTATCGCGGGAATATCAGTTTGCGTTTCTTCTCGTTGAAGTTGACGCTAAAGTGTATTTGGAGTTTCTTTCACGGGAACAAATATGTTCGCGATCATATTATCCCTCGACAACATTAGTTCGCGTTCATGTTTAAGTTTGGAGTTTCTCTTATGTGAACAAATATTATTGCGATCATATGTTACCGCGATTTATCAGTTCGCGATCGACGATATTTGTATTTTTATTCATTTCATTTAATTTTGAAAAAATACAACCCGGCCCTTCAGAAACCATGAGAATAGTTTTGTCTGAATTTAAGGCATTTTTCTTATCAATTGTGCCAATATACTTAATACCCCTGGCGTTTAACTTTAGGCGGGTGAAGTATATATCACGTACATATCATATCGCAGCTATTGTACATTCGGCAGCAGGTATGCTGCTGTTTGTCTTTCAAAAGGGAAACAACTATTATCGTGATCTTGTGTCCCCGCGAGAATATCTGTTCGCGTTCGAGAATATCGTTAATACCCGTGGCATTTTTGTTTGTCTTTCGGGAATTAATATTATCGCGATCCTATGTACTGGCCCTTCAAGAACCATTAAAATAGTTTTGTTTGAATTTAACGCGTTTTTCTTATCAATTGTGCCATAATCAATGCCGCAATATACTTAATAGGGTTCTTCCAGGGAAGAAGTTAACGTGCGGAAGAGCATGTTTTTTGGATAACTTCCACGTTCCCACAAACGTACGTTTCCTTCGGGGAGAAGTTAACATTACCGTTGGATGAAGTTTAAGTTAAGTTTGGGGAAGAAATCATGACGTTCGGCGCGGTTTAGTATAGCCGCAGTGTACAAATATTTTTGCAGTAATTAACTCTTGCAAAGGGATATTTTTGACTTTGCACTAGCGAACAATATTCTTTCCGATGCAAATGTCAGCGCGAACCCAAACATTCGCGTCCTCTGATATTGATATCTTTTATCCTTTACATTGAATTTTCATAAATAAAACCTGGCCAACCGAAGAGCTTTGTCTGCATTTAAGGTAATATTCTTTAACAATTCGCCTATAGTAATGAATGCTGCAATATACTTATATTTATATCTAGTCGCGCTGAAATATCTATTGTGTACAAATCGTTTCGAAGTCATTATAAACTCGCGACCAGATATATATATATATATATATATATTTTCTTTCGGGAACAAAGTTTTCGCGCTTGTTATTCTACCGCCATGACCTCTGTTCGCGTCTTTTGATATTTGTAGTTTTTATCAATGATACTTGATTTTAAAAAATTAAACATGGCCTTTTTGATATCAAACCGGATATAACCAATGCTGCAATATACTTATTAATATCCCTTATGTTTAACTTAAGTCGACGTGAAATATATATATAACACGTATAAATATTTGTCGCCCTAATTGTATTCACGCGATAAGCTATCATCGCGTCCAATGATATTCTTTTGCGTTTATCCATGTGATTTGATTTTGAAAAAGTAGTTATCCAACCAATACAGGAACCGCCATCAGAAAAGTTTTGTCTTCATTTATGGGGATGGCATTTTTATTAACAATCCGTCTATAATGAATACTGCAATGTACTTAATTTTTTTAAAACCCAATCAGTTCTATATTTCACCTTCAGACTCCCATAGGGAATGAAATAAATATCCAAAACAGTTATATTTCGCTACTAAATTATACACAAGACCTTGATCAACATACATTGATCCCCTGTAATTAAAATACTTAATACTGACCTTTATACTTCCATGTGCATTCAATACATAGCCATATATTTTGGTTAATGAATTAAATTCATGACTGAGTTAATAGTTGATAGAAAGAAAATAAATATTACACTATACGACTACAATTAAAGTATTATTTCATAAATTTGAGATTCCTAAGCAAAGGTTACAGTTTAGACAATGCAACAAGGATAACTACACACACTAGTGTCTCTGCCTCAAAAAACAATGTCATTTAATTTTAATATGGTCATGCATGTACATACAAATATCTGGGCAATTGATAGCTCCAATTGCCAAGATGTGTTTGGATATGTAATTTTGCCTTTTGTACTTTAGTGCTATTTAACTTCGAGTACTTGTAATAATAATGGCGTCAGAACCGCTTCAAATTATTAATATGGCAAGGATGATATATTGGAGTTGGTAAGTCAATATATCCAAAATGACCTGAAAATAAGCAAATGAAAAGAGTTTCAACTTACGTAATATGTACAAATCCGTAGTCACACAAATAAACACGAAATATTAACGGAAACGAACCTTCACATTTACTGGGTTCAGAAGTACCGCAACATTCATGGTTACCAAATTCAAGTGGCTAACCAAGGAATGGATTTGCACGCATAGTAATATGAGGAATGAAACAATGACAGATTGATGCAGCAAGCTGCGTAAAATATTTCGTAAACAATTGGTGTCATATAAAATATGAAGAAACTAATGTCATAAACTAATGAGGAAGTTGATCTATGTGGGTTGAATGAATTATTTGTAAAAACAATACAGCATATCGTGACTTATGGCCCTCCGCTTGGTTTTGCATTCTTATTTTCCTTGGTAGATTTTGTAAAGTTACTAGCTTATGCTCGAAATTATATCCTGTAGTTCGAAAGCAAAAGAGACGAACAAGAAGGTGAAGTAAGAATATTTAGTGATGGAGAAATTATGTTACGCTCTCTGTTGGTCGTTGAGAACTTGAGCAGGTTGAAGTCATTTAAAAGTAACAGTTGCTCCTTCCATTATTTCCTAGACAGAATCCTTTCATACATAAGTAATTGATCGGTGAACGCTGACAAGGGTAAACATACTGAAAAAATAAAATAAAAAATCGAATATATATACTTCGTCATTCAGATTATATAAAATTGAAAAAGTTTAGAATATAAAGAAAATATCTTACGTTACGAAGAGAATACTTGTCTGAAGGTTGCTGAACAACTTGGTACACTTGATGTATAAACCCTAAACCCTAAGCATGAATATATTTATGATTTATAAATTCTAGCAGAAATGAATAACCAACAATTAGAAAAGAGGATGTAAAAGTAATTCCTATGGTAAACTAGATGTCAGATAAGATTCACTATTATAGAGTCTGATTACGTAATTAATGTCCTAGGGAAGTATAAAGGTCAAGGTTATGTGAACTTCAAGTATATATGGAAATAATTTGGTCAAGACTGTGTATTTAAATCCCTTGGCGATGATGAAGGTATTCCTGGTTATGTTTTATGAAAGTATAAAGGTTATCTTTAAGTTCAGAAAAGGAAATTTGGAAGTATGAATGAAGGTCAAGATCATGTATATATATTCAATTTTATTGGGAAGTATGAAAGTCATAGTTATGTTATTTAATTAACTAATTTAAGTACGAAAGAATATATAATAATAAAGTAATCTTCCTTCCTTCCCAAAAACAGTTGGCATCTGTATACAGATATCCTTCACTGCGGTTGTAGATAAGTTCGCGACACTTGAATTAATGCCAACTGATATAGTCGCGTTTTAATTGATTCGTTCTCGTAAAGATATAATTGTGGTATTTCTTGTCATGCGAACCGATTCACTCGCGTTTCAGTTTATAATGAAGTTCACAACGTCAAAGGACTTCACTACATTAAAACTTGTTAAATGATTTGGGATATAATGCAATAAATATCAATGACCGGTATACATCCATAGTCAATTAACCATATGACGTTCCCCAACAAACATCCCTTGTAAATAAAATACATAATACCGAAGTTCATACTTTCGTAGGAATTAAACACATAGCCATGACCTTCATATTTCAATATGAAATTAAAAAACATAACCATTACTTTCATTCTTCCCAAGAAGATTGTATACATTATCTTCACCTTCATACTTCCAAAGTAAATTTCTTATCGTAACCGTAAATTTCTTATCGTAACCATGACCCTCCATACTTTCCTTAAACATAACCAGGACCTTCACCATTTCCCAGGGATTTAAATTAATAATATTGACCAAATTAATTCCAAAGGGAATTTAATACATAACCGTGACCTTCATACTTCCCTATGAAATTGAATACATAACCTTGACCTTTATACTTCCCCAGAAAATTGAATGTACGTAATCAGACTCTATAAATAGTGAAACTTATCTGACATGCATCCAGTTTATAATGAAAGCTACTTTCAGTATTCTGTTCTTCAATCGCTGGTTATCCATTTGTTATGGTGTTCAATATTACATGCGGAGCAACAATCCTCTTCTTCTTCAAAAAGAAGGGGATTGTTGAACGGTGTGTAATATTCAATACCTTAACACTTACGTTGATAGCTTTGACAGTGACAACTGTTCAGTTCGCAACACATGAACTCACGAGAAATAACCAGCATCCGTGTTTTGTGGTACTCAAGTAAGTTTCTTATTAATTTTTACTTTTCATATTACAAAGTCATGGAGATTAGTTTGATTTTTTTTTTTAACCTATCAATGGGAAGTTAGGGGGATTACTTAGACATGTACTTATAATACATAATATAAGAATTTCATTCTGCAAAGTGTCGTAAGACAAACTTTAAATAACAAATACTTGTATTTATATTGCATGTTTCTGTTTCTTTTTATTATTTGTCTCACTAAAATTTAATGTACTCCGTTTAATATGTGTATGGCGAGGTGTATTGACCATTATGTGCCCTATATAGAAATGTTTTCTTTACTTTTTTATTAAATTAAATTTATTCTACTTTTTATTGTTGGCTGATAAATATATATATATATATATATATATATATATATATTGTTAATAGTGGATGTATATATGTTGTACATTCTAAACGAATATTACAAATAATTATATGCAATGTTTTATTTTGCATAAATATACATATACCAACCCCATATTACATAAAGCCGGTAATATTGCCCCCACGTCTTCTGTAACTGCAGTTCGTGAAGCCTGATCACCGTTCACGGAATAAAGAAACATCTATCTACCACCTGATTCTCATTGAGAAACAACTGTTTCTCCGATGCTTTCTTCGCACCACGTCGGTTTCCGACAGCATAAGGAAGAAAAGAGACGTAATGCAAAGGAAGCATTGGGGCAACTGTTGTAATTCAACCTCAGCGTCGATGTATATTATCTTTCGTTTTCATATCTCTCGCTCAATACTCAGCATATGATGGGGTAAATGTTTTTTTGTTTCATGTAACTTTGACTATGAAAACAGTGCATAAACCGCATCTCCATACGTGACAGAACTTTTGAACAGCTTCCATACGAAAAAATTAAATTTCCAGCCAAGATACTATCACATCAAACACTATATAAAATCGCAAGTGTACCATCACATAAATATTACTGATTCATCGTCCAACTCTATAAGTCGCTGCACATACCACTAAGTTTGATCTGCATTGAAGGCTTGATTCTTCTCGCTATTCAAGCAATATAATTAACATCCTCCTCGTCCCACGTCATTCTCGCTTAACTGTACATTGACGTTTACGCAATGTATTTCGCGGACATTACATTGTCGTTTTTTATTCGAGTGTCATATACGCGAACATATATTTTCGCAGCATTTATTGAATCGCCAATACATACGTTCGCATCAATTGGTGATAATAGTTGTTCGTACAACTTATTTCGCGTGGACCGTCCAATTTTGCAAGCAGATTATTTTGATTTTGATATATTATAACAAATCATTTCGCCCACATCATGCGATAGTGAATGTATCCGTTCGCGTAATTTGATGTTTATAGATTTCAGCCATCACATTAATTTTCAAAATAATCAATTCGGTGTACAACAACCGTCAGAAAAGTTTTGTCTGAATTTAAGTCATTTTTCTTACCGATTCGGTTACAGTTAATGCTGCAACATACCGATTTATATCAATGCGCAAATCGCGTTGACGTATATTTATCATGTACCGTTCGTTTACACGGCTATAATCACTGCTGTAATGTACCTAATATCCCTCGCATGTAACTTCAGTCGCACTGAAAAAAAAACGCATACAATTGGTTTCACGTGTACTATATTATCGCGATAAGCAAATTTCGCGTCTACTGACATTGTTTTTCATTTATCCATGTCATTTTATTTTCAAAAAGCAATTGTTCATCCAAAACAACAAGTGGTGTTGGATAATTTTTGTCTTCATTTAATCAATGATGCAAAATGCTTACTATTTTCAAAACCCCAACATTGATGTATTTTACCTTCTGACGTCCACAGTGAATGAAATGAACCGTTACATGTCCCCAGTAAACTAAACCCAACAACTTAACCAAGAAACACCCTATGTAATTCAAATACATAATGCGGACCTTCATACTTCCATTCAAAATAAATATATGGTCATGTCCTTTGTACTTAAATTATATAATTAAATAACATAAGCATGACTTTCCTACTTCCCAAGAAAATTTAATACATTGTACTCACCTTCATTAATTGTTACTTCCTCCAAAGTAAATTTCTCAACTTAATCATGACCTTCCTACTTTACTAGCCTAAAACATAACCAGGCCTTTTCCCATGGTTTTAAATCCATGACTCTTGACCATAATAAGTCCATATGGAATTTAATACATATATAACTCTCAACGTTCATACTTCCATACGAAATTAAAAACATAGCCTTCACCCTTATACTTCCCTAGGAAATTAATTACATAATCAGACTGTATAAGAAGTGAAACTTATCTCACATCCAGTCTGTCGACATAGGAATATAATTACCTATAAATCCTCTTTTCTAATCGATGGTGAATCTTTTCTGCCAGTAGTTATACCTCTGTATTAGTTTAGATGCTCAGGGTATATGGTTTCCGGTTTAGGATTTCAACTTTTGCCGACGAACTAAACATTTCGTTATAATAGAAGAAGAAGATGATTGTTGCACGATAAGGAATATTAATACCTTCTACAATTCAGTCTGCCAGTGAGTGGTGCGACGGCGGGTGCAATTTCAGAATGTATTCAATATTCCATGGCGTGCAACGGTCAACTTCGTCTTCTATTCCAATAAGCTAGATGATTCCTTTTTCATTGACAATATCGAAGGAGTAACTATTACTTTTAAATGACTTCAATCTGCTCAAGATCTAAACGACCAATAGAGTGCGTAACATACTCCCTCCTTAACTAAATTTTCTTACTTTATCTTCTTTTTCATCCCTTTTGCTTCTGAAATACAGGATATAATTTTACAGCATCATATCGTAGCGTTACAAAGTCTACTCAGCAAAATAAATAATCAAAGTCAACTGAAGGGCCATAACTTACGGTATACTGTTTTTTAATCAAATTATTCATTCAACCCACATAGATTAACTTCCTCATTAGTTTCTGACATTAATTTTTTCATATTTTATATGACACTAATTGTTTACGAAATATTTTACGCAGCCTGCTGCATCAATCTGTCATTGTTCCATTCCTCATATTACTGTGCGTGCAAATCCATTCCTTGGTTAGCCACTTGAATTTGGTAACCATGAATGTTGTGGTACTTCTGAACCCGATAAATGTGAAGGTTCGTTTCCGTTAATATTGCATGTTTATTTGTGTGACTACGGATTTGTACATATTACGTAAGTTGAAACTCTTTTCATTTGCTTATTTTCAGGTCATTTTGGATATATTGAATTACCAACTCCAATATATCATCCTTGCCATATTAATGATTTGAAGCGATTCTGACGCCATTATTGTTACAAGTACCCGAAGTTGAATAGCACTAAAGTACAAGAGGCAAACTTACATATCCAAACACATCTTGGCAGTTGGAGCTATCAATTGCCCAGATATTTGTATGTACATGCATGGCCATATTAAAATTAAATGGCAATGTTTTTTTAGGAAGAGACACTAGTGTGTGTAGTTATCCTTGTTGCATTGTCTAAACTGTAACGCTTAGGAATCTCAAATTTATGAAATAATACATTAATTGTAGTCGTGTAGTGTAATATATATTTTCTTTCTATCAACTGTTAACTCAGTCCTAAATTTAATTCATTAACCAAAATATATAATAACAAAGTAATCTTCCTTCTTTCTCGGAAACAGTTTGCATCTGTATACAGATATCCTTCACTGCGGTTGTAGATAAGTTCGCGACACTTGAATTAATGCCAACTGATATAGTCGTGTTTTACATATATATATACGTTCTCGTAAAGATATAATTGTGGTATTTCTTGTCATGCGAACCGATTCACTCGCGTTTCAGTTTATAATGAAGTTCACAACGTCAAAGTACTTCACTATATTAAAACTTGTTAAATGATTTGGGATATAATGCAATAAATATCAATGACCGGTATACATCTATAGTCCATTAAACACATGACGTTCCCCAACAAACATCTCTTGTGAATAAAATACATAATACCAAAGTTCATACTTCCGTAGGAATTAAACACATAGCCAATATGAAATTAAAAAACATAACCATTATTTTCATTCTTCCCAAGAAGATTGTATATATTATCTTCACCTTTATACTTTCAAAGTAAATTTCTTATCGTAACCATGACCCTCCATACTTTCCTTAAACATAATCAGGACCTTCACCATTTCCCAGGGATTTAAATTAATAATATTGACCAAATTAATTTCAAAGGGAATTTAATACATAACCGTGACCTTCATACTTCCCTATGAAATTGAATATATAACCTTAACCTTTATACTTCCCCAGGAAATTGAATGTACGTAATCAGACTCTATAAATAGTGAAACTTATCTCACATGCATCCAGTTTATAATGAAAGCTACTTTCGGTATTCTGCTCTTCAATCGCTGGTTATCCATTTGTTATGGTGTTCAATATTACATGTGGTGCAACTGTCCTCTTCTTCTTCTTTAAGAAGAAGGGGATTGTTGAACGGTGTGTAATATTCAATACCTTAACACTTACATTGATAGCTTTGACAGTGGCAACTGTTCAGTTCGCAACACATGAACTCACGAGAAATACTATATGTACCCGTGTTTTATGTTACTCAAGTAAGTCTCTTATTAATTTTTACATTTCATAATATGTGCATGGCAAGGTGTATTGATCATTATGTGTCGTATATAGTTTTATCTTTACTTTTTCATTAAATTAAATTTATTCTACTTTGTAATATTAGCTGACAAATATATATATATATATATATATTGTTAATATTGGATGTATATATGTTGTACATTCTAAACGAATATTACAAATAATTATATGCAATGTTTTTATTTTGTATACATATACATATACCAACCCCATATTACATAAAGCCGGTAATATTGCCCCCACGTCTTTTGTAACTGTAGTTCGTGAAGCCTGGTCACCGTTCACGGAACAAAGAAACATTTGTCTACCACCTGATTCTCATGGAGAAACAACTGTTGCTCCGATGCTTCCTTCGCACCACGTCGGTTTCCGTTAGCATACGGAAGAAGAGAGATGTAATGCAAAGGAAGCATTGGGGCAACTGTTGTAATTCAACCTCAGCGTCGATGTATATTATCTTTCCTCATCATATCTCTCGCTCAATACTCAGCATATGATGGAGTAAATGTTTTTTTTTTGTTTCATGTAACTTTGATTACGAAAATAGTGCATAAACCGCATCTCCATACGTGACCGAACGTTTGACCAGCTTCCATACGAAAAAAATTAAATTTCCACCCAAGATACCATCACATCAAACACTATATAAAATCGCAAGTCTACATTCTCAAATGCTGAATGAGTGTTGAGAAAAGTCTAGGTTTCCAGCAGATATACGTCTACAAAACAAATTCCCCAACTTTACTAAACGAACACTGATTTATGCATCACAAGTTCAGGTAAAACGTACCTTCGACAGTTAATGTTTAAAACTCCTTCCCTCAATGCAGTTAACAAAACTGGATTATAATAATATATAACAATTTATATAGCCTGTAAAACTAGTACACAAGTATAAGATAACCTTCATTATTTACTCCATTACTGCATCTCATTGACCAATAAGATACCAATTTTTAACAATGGACATTATAGGATAGGCAGCGGTTGCTTTTCTAGCAAGCTGAGAATGCAATTGCATATTAAATAGATTGTGGTGTCAAATATGTGATGGAATATTAAAAGTCAAACATTGTAGGTCACCAAAAGCTAAATATTTAACACTTCGATATACCAAATCCAGAACTTGATGCTTTCAACCGAAATAAACCCTCAAAATTGAAGATTTTTAATATCCATTATTGTACAGTAGTGCAGATTGTAAAACAGTAAACCCAAGAAATTGAAGAGCTTCGTATCCCAGGAAACTTACCTTTTGACGATTATTAAAGACCCTAACCTTACAAGATGAAGTTTGCAAAGACCAAAACCCGAAAAGTCATAAGGACTGTAGACAATGCAAATCAATTAAAAACAGTTTCGATTACAGAAGCAAAGAAGCTAGCATAACATTACTAGTGAGTTGAAGCTAGCAAGTACCAAAACTCAAACCTTACAGGTTCCTGTAAAATAGAAGAAACAGGGCAAAAGATAGAGACTGGAGGTAGGGAAAATCAATGAAAACAGTTTAGATTGAGGAGAGTGATAGAAATAAAGAGAAGAAAGGGAGCAAAGCGGAACCTTACCTGTTGAGTTTACAATAACCGAACCACAAAGAGAAACGACGTTAAAAGTTCGTTAAAGATAGAAGAAAGAGCAAAGGAGAGGGAAAGTCAAGATTGATAGTGCAGATGGAGAGAGGGTGAACTGATGGATTTTTTTATTTTTTATTAAAACTTGTTTCTGAAATGCTAACTTGAGCAACCAGTTGCCTATTTCAGTTACCATCTACAGTTTTTTCTTTCTTATCCGTTGGATGAGAAAATAACTCATCCAATGGCTATGGTTTGACAAAAAAGTGCTGGTATTTTTTTGTCTCGGCATTGTAGCCGAACCCTTTAAATAATAAGCTTACTAAAAAACTCCTAATAAGTCAAAGTTCTAATTGTGACTAAAGTCAAATAGGATTTAGAATCCTATTTTGACTAGGTCAAACTTAAAATCCTAGAGAACTAATATATATATATATATATATATATATATATATGATATTAGAAAAAGAAAACTAATGCAACCCTATGCAAGTTGAAGTGAGCGGCAAACATAAAGTGTGAGAGAAAGAGAAAAAACATTTTCTTCTTTCTTATGCAAGTGTTCAACCGGCCATAGCAAAAGGAAAAGAGGTTGTCTTCTCCGCTTGTCTGTGATCTCCATCTCTACATCCATGACGTGCTCACATACGCATTGTCAGACCGCAAGTCATAGTTCGAAAAGTTTGGCGGTAAATCAAGAAATCAAAGAAACATGAAAAGTAACAAAAGGTAATTGTAGTTTATAATTACATACGCATGTATACAATAAACAAGATCGTTTTGAGAAGAGTTTTCTAATAAATGGAAAACTTTTAAAACCCTTTTCTTCTCTAGAAAAAAAATTAAAACCTATTTATTCCTTTCGCTGTGTTTTTAATAACTATTTTTCCTACACAATACATGATAATAAATATTGAACAAGTGATTAGAGAAGAAGTTGGTGTAGATTGCGGAGTTACGGTTAGTAGTTCTTCCTATGACCAACATACCTTTGATGGAAATAGTGGAGAAAATTATGATAGAGATAAAGGGGATGAGGGATGAGGTTAGGATGCTAGTGTAAGAGGTTGAGATGTTGGTGCAGTAAGTTGGGATGCTGGTGCAGCATGTTGGGATGTTGGTTCAGGTAGAGAACAAATAGGAGGAATGATTCAAATAAATGAAGATTTTTTGCTATAACTTTTTCCTCAATGAGTATAGAAGTGGAAAATAGTTCTAGGGTGATCCACAGATAGGGTCGGTTCCATGATACCATATTATGGTAGTCAGGGAATTTATTGTGGCGACAATATATTTGATTATCTTTCGCTACAAATTTCATACGTAATACCTATGCATGCAGATTAACAATATCCACCAACTTGGGTAAATCCAAACTACCCAATTCATGGATCTATTCGAAGAGATCAAACAACATACTCGTTACATGTTAATTACTACCTCGAAAACTATGGAAGCATAGTTTCTTAGGAAAATTATTGTTCGAATCAAGATGGAAATGTACCTTATGTCTTTGAACCACCAATAAATTCATTTTGGTATTAAATTTTAGACATGCAATATATGATAGAACAGAATTACTATATTTTTTAATAGTAATTTTGTTTATTAAATATTTAGTTTCTCTATATTGTATATAATATTGTAAAAGTGAAACAAAATGTTATTCTATTAAATACTTAATTTTAAAAATTATGTACATATTCTATCTATGTTATAATTTATAACATAAACTCATAATTATGCTAATTTATTATCAAAGTATGATTCATTTGATGTATAATTACTTGTTTAAGATTGTTCTAAAATTTTACAAAATATTCCCAACTTTAGATACAAATATCCATATATTTTTTAAAATTTTTTTAACAAAATATCCACTGGTATAGATATTATCCCCAATATATACATAAATTTGGAAGCCCGATATAGATACCGATACCGATATTTTCTTCCTTGAATGTCACTTAAAATGTTCATTTGTCCTTGTTCTTCCATTATTAACTTTCTCATTAGTCAACTGTTTATGTAATAAAATAATAATGTGTTAGAGAGCACAATATCACCTAACATTGGGGATATTACATCAGTTTTTGCTAAGTTTTAATGGATAAAATTTCATACTAGTGTTTGATTGAACTGAAATACAACATAATACAATGAGATATCTTTTTAAAATTGTTTGTTAATTAAGTTACTGTGTTTAGGCGATAGTTGTTGTGTGTTTGAACTCTTACATTTAATGCTAGGGTATTTTAGAAAGTTTGGAGCAATTTTTCAATAATTAATACGTGTGGGATAATTGTGTAATTTGACTTAGTTGAAGGGGAAATGTCTTTATTTTTTAAAAACCGAAACAAATATGTATAATTAACTTGAGTGTTGCCAGTTCCCGAAGAAATTTTGACAGAGAAGGAAACGATGGGGTCTTGTATCTGTAATCCTTTGAGTGCGAGTCGTCATCTTCTACTCACTGAGTCGAATAGTCCCAAGCTTCCTCACTCGGTTCGTTGTTTCATTCTTTCTTTGTTCATCAAAATGCATAACTAAGCAAAGAAGGTTTATCCATTTCTTATTTATATTTTCAGAAAAGAAGAGCTTCGACAGTTGTTGCTTACTATGGTTTAAAGACGCCTCCTTATAAACTTGTAAGTGAAATTGGCTGGATAAGCTCATTGTCGCTTTGGGTTCCATTTCTTTTCTTTATAGAAACTTGAATCGATTTTTTTTTTTATTATTATGTAGGATGCTTTAGAACCATATATGAGTAAGAGGACATTGGAAATGCATTGGGGAGAGCATCATCGTGATTATGTTGAATGTTTGAATAAAGACCTTGACAAGAGTGATCTATTCTATGGCTATCCTATGGATGAACTTATTAAATTCACGTATAACAATGGAAATCCATTACCTGAGTTCAAGAATGCTGCCCAGGTATGTTGACTAGTAGGATTTTTTTTTTTTTTTTTTTAATGTATTTTACTTAGAAATTGTGCTTCCCAGCTATGTCTAAAGTTTGTACTTTGGAGCTGCTTTGCATAAACTCACCCCTGGCACTCCTTAGATTGTCCAAGTAAAGTTGCTTAAAAGGGTTATTTGGTAGATTGTTCATATGCTTGACTTATAACTCTGTTACTTGTTATGTACTAGCTTTTCTAGAAATTGTCTAGCCTGTTTATCTTAGAATTTAATGTCAAGGAATAATTGATTGCTGATGTTATGCCGTTTTTCTTGCTATAAATATCAATAAATGAATATGCTTAGGTCACCCCACTAAAATTTTGATTCTTGCTCCCCTCCAAGACTGCTAACTGAGATTAAGTTTTTTATGAATGTGGTACAAAGACCTTATTGGAGATGTTTCTAGAATGTATGTAATAAATGCAAGTTTTAAGTTTCAAAATTGTGACTTGGCTAGATTTGATGTAATACATATTTTTTTATTAAGTTTCTTCATATTTGTTTTTAATATTTAGTTTTTATATGGAGGGATCCTTTTGTCTTATTCTCCATATGATTTATTTTCAGTTAGAAGATTTATAATGTTGACTTAGCATGTTGAAATTGTAGGCGCGTAAAGACTACAACGCTTCTTATTTGGGTTAGGATCCTCTAGATGCTTCTTTTAACTTCAAATTTCATGTATTTTTTAAAAAACCATACATAAATGATATATGAGAATTGAAACATATATTATATTAGTATTAACAACTTTATATATTATTGGTAGTCTATATAGCATTAACAAGTATATATAGTTTCCAATTATTAAATATTGCATGAATATAATAATGGGAGACTTTTTTACTTGAGAAAATAATTGGAGACTTACTAATGCTATAGGAATACTTGCTAAATTCTAATGTGATATGCTTTTCAGTTCTCATTATAATGTAAAATACTATACATCCACCATTTATGTAATGTTTCTTAGAAAAAAACATGAAAGTTGAAGCAAAAAGGTGCATCTACAAGATCCCAACCCAAAAATGAGAAAAGTGGCCTTCATCACCTTAGTCACCTGCAATATCAATAACTTAAATCAACATTATACATCATTCAAACAAAGATAAATAATATAGAGAACAAGACAAAAGGACCCCTTCATATGGCAATGAAATATAAAAAGAAATATGAAAAAACTTAATAAATAAAAATTATTACATCAAATCTATCCAATTCCTTGCCTAAAACTTAAAACTTGCATTTACCACCTAAATATAAAACTCTAAAATATCTTCAGTAAGGTCTTTGTACCACAAATAGTAACTTAATCCCAGTTAACAGTTCTTGGCAGGGACAGAAGAACTGAATCTTCATTATTGGTCACCTAAACAAGAAATGAATGCATATGAATAGTCAACTTTAAATATTGTTGTAAGTATAGGTAAAATATGGAGTTAGCATGATTTAGAAGTGAAGGAAGAGACAATTCAGATATCAATTCTGTTTGTTGTGATACACTGATGGAAACAAGTAGCTCTCACAAAGCAACAGCAATATTAGGATTTAGGAAATATACTTGTGTCTGGTTATGCCAGAATTTACTCAGCTGCTGAAGTTATACCTTAGGGCCCAGTCATCTGGTGGGACCTGCTAGAGTTTATTCTTTTAGATGATTTTCTGTATTAGTATCTCTATGATTCTTTTGGAAGACTATCTTAAGAAACCTGGCATGGCAAGTGCTACTGGATTCTGTATTATCAGAGTAGGTATTTTTTTTTTTTTTTTGGAACTTGCGTCTGAGCAATTTTGGAACATTAGAAGACTGCTCTTGGAATAATCTTAACTCTTGTATCAGTTGATATTTGGTTAATGAAAAACTGAAAAAAGTTGGTAACATTCCAAGATTGCTAACAAGACAATCTTAAGAAATCTGGAATGGCAAGTGCTACTAGGTTTGTATTAACTCAATAATTTTTTATTTTTTAATTGCATATGATTAATGTAGCCATTTTGGAACATTCTAAGACTACTCATGGCATAATCTTAACCCTTGTATTAGTTGAGATGAGATTTGGTGATAAAAAACTAAATAAAGTTGATAAAACCATCACAAGATTGATAACAGGATGAACAAGATTGCATTACTGGATAAGCTCAAAGATAATGAGATGCGTCCATTTCTTCTGTTCCTATTTTCCCAAGTAAATTTATTGTTTTCGATTATTCTCATTGTTGAAAATAAACTCTATTTGCATTTCATCCTGTTTATTTGTTTTTTTTTTGTCCATTTGAAGTGTAAAACATCGGCATGAAATCCAAAATTAACCGCAATTACAGGTCTGGAATCATGACTTCTTTTGGGAGTCCATGCAGCCTGGAGGAGGTGACATGCCCAAATTTGGAGTACTCGAGCAAATTGAAAAGGATTTTGGTTCCTTTACAAACTTCAGAGAGAAATTTATAGAAGCTGCCCTTACGCTATTTGGTTCTGGCTGGGTTTGGCTTGTCTGTAAGCCCCTTATTAAGTTGTTTTGCCTTTAAATTTGAGTTTTATTGATTGGCATTTCTGATTTATAACTTTCTTCTCTTTGACATTTGTTTTTAAAATTTGAAATCCCTCAATTACTACTGTGATTCTATGTTATCCTATCTCTTGTTTTTTATTTGGGTATTTTTCTTTTTCTTCAATAGATGAATGAATACATGTCCTCATTTTGTATATTGTTATTTGAAATAGTTATTTATGATACATCCATTAACCACTCATGAATTTGGCCAATAATGCTAAGGGCATGTTTGGCATCCTTTAGAAGTTAGCTTTTGGCTGTTTGGACTCAAAAGTGGTTTCTTGAGGTGTTTGGTTGAACCTTGAAAAGAGCTTTTAGTTCCGAGATCTCTTTCAAGAAAATCTAGGCTCAAGTTTATCTTGGAAGAGCTTCCAAGAAAACAAGGGAAGTTGTTACCCTTTTTAATTAAACATTTGTTCTTTAGTTAATGAATAACAAAACAAAAATTCCCATCCTTTTGTTAACAAACAAAAGCTCCTCTAGAATCCATTGTCCAAATGGCAACTGAAAAGCCTAGACTTATCTTGTAATCCTATCAAAAGTAATCTCAAATAAGCCCTAATTGTGTGGCAGTTCCGTGGAAAAGCATATTGGATAAACCTGAACATCATTTTTTGCAGATGTAATATGTATTGTGTTGTATGAAAACTTCAATTGATCCTTTTGTCATGGGGGCATTATCTATTTGCTCTTGCTGCGTGCCTCCACTATACTTGAATTATGTTTTTAGACTTGTTGGGCTGGGGCAGGTGGGCCTATACAACATGGATTTTTAATGGGTGTGCCTCCTTATTTAGACATTTACTTAGATATGATAACACAATTAGTTTTGTTAGTAATCAATAGACCTAAAAGCTTAAAGTAATAGGAAAGGCTGACAATAGTATTTAAGCACTCTAACAAGTTGGTATCTCAATGTTCTATCTTATTATGCTATCTTTTCAGTAGATTTCTTTCCCTTGGTCTATTCCTCTGCTACCATTTCTCGCACCCCTTATGAGAAGGTTTGGGCCCCATTCCTTCTCCTTTAAAAAGGAGATTCCATCACTTTGGCTAAGGGCTGTTGGCATTTGATAAAATCTGTTATTTTTGTTTTTCCTTTTTTAACCTTTATCAAATATAATAGGTAGGCTCAACTATGCTGGGTACTTGTTTTAAGTTCTATATATCTAATTGAATTCCTATCTTGAACCCTCTCATTTGTCAATGTTTCTTTGTATTTATTCATGCTATAAATGTACTTAATTGATGAATGGTCTCGCTTATTTGTGTGGCCTAATATACTATATCATCTTCTTCACTCTTATTGTTGCCCCTTTTGCTTTTGTTAAACATTAATTGATTCATTTATTATAATTTGTACACTTGTTGGAGATAGTCCTGCACACACTGGTAGTTTCTTGTTTTTGGCCTTCATACAAGTATTAGTTAAATTTTAGTTTTATTGCTCTGTTTTTAAGTTACCACAAAAGTTCAAACCTTCTAACCTGTGTGCGCTTGTTAGCTAAAGTAAATATGCCCTGGCTGTACCATTCTAAAGTTTCAGCCCAAAAAATATATATATAAAAAAAAAAATTGCAATTTCTAAGTGTTATCTAGAAGGAATTTTTACTTCTGAATAAGAGTCACAAATTGGAAAATTTGAAAAATGTTGTCTTTTTGGCCACTTAACACTCAACCCATTTACTTGTAGCATGCACTAGTGTAACTAAGAAGTTAAATAGTTCATGAGAGTTTTTCAGAAAGTTTGTGTTTGCATTCCCCCTCCTATTTTCCAATTCTTCACCTCTTTCGATTTCGGTATCATCAACCATGTGATGTCAAATAAGCTTTCGATCTATGTTCTGGGGAATGAAATGCTTGGAGAATAAAAATGTTTAACTAGTGGTTGTACATTTGAGATATAGTATTTAAATTATGATCTGTTTGTTCTAATATTAACTCCTTGGTGCTCTTTGATTTTTTCAGTGAAGAGAGAAGAGAGACGTCTTGAAGTAATAAAAACGTCAAATGCCATCAGTCCTCTAGTTTGGGATGATATTGTATGTCAATTTTCATCCTCTTTGTGTGAACCCTTGATTTCATTTTAACAAGTATATTAACCATCTTTCTTGTGCAGCCTATCATCAGTTTGGATATGTGGGAGGTAAGTTTAGGATTTATCTCTCTTTCTTTGGCTAATTGACTATGAATTATGGATTCTTTGTACCCTGCAAGATGTTGATCTTTTCTCTTCTTTATTTGCAGCATGCTTACTATCTGGATTACAAGGTATGTAACAATAGATGCCTCTTTTATAATCCCCCAGAGATGTTTTCTAAAAACTTCCCTTGTCTACTTTTAAACAGAATGACAAAGCAAAATACGTGAATGTGTTTATGAACCACCTCGTATCCTGGAATGCAGCAATGTCACGTATGGCCCGTGCAGAGGCCTTTGTGAATTTAGGTGAACCCAAAATTCCTGTTGCTTGAAATGCTTGAACACTAAGAAGCTGCCGGGGTACGGTACGTTAGGCCTCTGAATGACTGCATGTCATTACTCATAAGGTCACAAGGAGATCAAAGAAAGTAGAAAATGTGAGTAATGGTTAAGAGAAAAGAAAATGTAATGATTCAAATTTTGTTCATGATGTGGTGCATTTTTCAATTATGTAGAGTAGCAGGCTAGCATTAGTTCCACAAAAATATTTGATTCAATTATGAGTTAAATATATTTGTATTAGCTTCATGATCTATATGTTGATATTAGCTTCATGATCTATATTTTGATTTAAATACTTAACGCTACATTTTCATGCCCTAGCTCTGCGCAGCGACAACTTCAATACTTGAGTCAATAGTGAGACTTCTAGATTCGCTTTTGCTCATTTGGAAGCAGTAGATGCAGTGGTGAATTGAGTTCTTACGCTCTTGTTTGAGTATCTGTGTTTTCTGGAGTTTCATAGTATTTGTTTTATGTTGTGTATGAATACTGCTATCATTCCTGATTGAAGGTTTCTAGCTAAATTCAAAAATAAAGGTTTTTTTTTTTTTATAACCGGTTAAACCTTAAGGGTTGTTTTGCAATTTCCCTACTTTAAATTTATTTTAGGTGAAAATTATTTTGGTATTTATCTTTTTTCGAATTGTTACTTTTTTATTGATGTTTCATCTTTTAGGTTGCATGATTCTTAACTTTTTAAAAATTTATTAGTTTAGTCATTCTATTAATTAATAATTAATTAAATTTAATAGTTTTAGAAGTATTTTAGTTTTTAAACATAAAAATAATAATTCATTTTAAAAATAAATAAAAATTTTATTTTAAAAAAATAAAATAATGACAATTAAAAAATACCTTTAATAATTTATTTTGTTTTTAATAATTATAATACTTGTATTATTCTTTTTGTGTAAATAAATAGTTGGATGTTAAAAGTTAAAATTTTAAATAATATATAACTACAAAAATCTATAAATAATCTACATTAACATCATTGATCTTTTAAAAAAAAAAACATTTATCCAATGTGATTTAGAGATATTTAAAATTAAATAATAAATTAATAATGTTGGACCATATAAAATTAATCAAAATATTAATTTATTTATAAAATAATATTTTTTAATTTATGAAGGTATTGATAGCAAATTAAAGACAATATTAATGAGAATTTTTCCGATCACAAAGTTGATACAACAAACTTTGAAGCATGTTACATGGAAGAAGCACTCAGAACATACTTGGTAGCTTGTATTGTATTGTATTGTATTAAAATAACAAAATGCAAACGTTTGGCTTGTTTTTGCTATTACAAAAATAAAAATGCTATTCTAATAGTATAAATTTAAAATTAATTAAAATATAATAAATTATTAGATATTTTTGAAATTTGTTACATGAATAATAATTTATTTAATAAATTATTAATTATTATTTGAAAAAAAAAAATCATAACTTATAATATTATTTTTTATTGGACAAATTGCGATAGAATACTCTTACGTTTGGTTATATTTGCAATGAAATTGTACTTTTCGTTAAATTACAACCAAGTATCTCGGATAATTATCATTTGAGTCTCTAATGTATTTAAAAATATTATTTTTTGATCTATTTTTACTTTTGTAACTCATATGGTCTATATCTTTTCAAAATATATCAATTTAGCCCCTATGACCAAAATTTTAACGGTCAAACATGACGTAAAGTATAAATTAACCATTTTACCCTTTTTTATTAAATTATTAAATTAAAATGATGCTTTTACCCTTTAATTTTTGAACAACTTTACCTATTTGGATAGTCCAATAAAAAATTGATATATGTTATAAAAATTTAGTTGTTTTTAAAAATACTTAAAAAGGCTTAAATAATAAAATAAATATAATAAAATTATTAAAATAAAAAATAAATATAAAAATATTATAAAAATTAGAAAAATATTAAAAGTAATATCATTTATTAAAAATAAAATAAATTCAAGATTGAATACTTATAAAACTTAAAATTTAGTAATTTAATACATATATATATAATAAATTTATATATATTACAGTTTTATTATTATACTTTTATGTTTATAATATAATAATATATATATATATATATATATTCTAATTTTATTATTACATTTAATTTTATATATAATGTATATATACTATATAATATACTATAAAATATGTGTATATAATATTTTAATATTTTAGTTTTTATTAACTAAATTTTGAGTTTTATCAATATTCAACCTTAAATTTTATTTTTAATAAATTATGTTATTTTTAAATTTTTTTTAAATTTTTAGTGAATTTATAATATTTATTTTTATTTAATTATTTTATATTGCGTTTTAAAAAATAATTTGAGTTTTATAACACATATCAATTTTTTATTCGATTATCCAAATAGGTAAAATAGTTAAAATGTAAAAAGATGGATAGTAGTCTTTAATTTAATAAAAAAAGGTAAGATGATCAATTTATACTTTATGTCAGGTTTGATTATCAAAATTTTAGTTATAGAAACTAAATTGATATATTTTGGAAAAGATAGGGACCATGTGAGTTAAAAAAGTAAAACTAGATCAAAAAGTGATATTATAAATACTTTAGGAACTAAATTAATAATTATCTGAGGTACTTGGTTGTAGTTTAAGAAAATATGCTATTTCATTGCAATATGATCAAACGTTAGGGTGCTCTATTGTAATTACCCTTTTTTAATTTATATATCAATTTTATTATTTAACAATATGTTGAAAAACAAAATCACATCCAAACATTTTATAGCTTAATACTACATAAAAATATCACCAAACAAAAGATTGTATAAGATTAATATATTCCAATGCTATGTCAATATATATATATATATATATATAGATGCTAGAATCTACTAGTAGGATCTGAGACCTATGGTTGGATTAAGATAGGGCCAACATGTAACACCCCCTGACCCGATTCATCTGGATCGACCCAGAGAGCGTTATCGGGTTTTCAAAACTTCACTTGACTCACTTATAATTGGAAAACCTTTTAAAATAAAATAATTTATAATTTAAATATCCTTTCTAGTGAGCCCATCAAATCCATTTTAAAAATTTCGACAGAGTTCCCTCTGTTTTTCTGATTTCCCAAACACCTGTTTTCAGCAAAAGTTCAAAACAATATAATTTCAACACTTCAAAATCAAACTTTCAATCAATTGCGCACCCTGCCGTATAGTTCGACTTTCCAAACAGTTTTAAATAAAACATATATAATTAATATTTACAAACTTATGAAAACAAAAACTATTAAACAACTATTAACAAATATATATAAATATCGAATTTACAGACTTCTGTATATGCATACTTAACTGAATATAACATGCAAAACTGTATAACTACCCAATAAGTACGGTGACTCTGAATTCTTCACTCTGCAGCTACCTTCTCTCTACTCTTTTTCTCCCTCGGTATTCCTGTTACCTACGCGTGATGAAATCAACGCGCTAAGCAATAATGCTTAGTGGGTGTACACTAAACTCATTTATCAAAATCATAAAATAAATTTCATAATAAAAATATCACAATGCTAATGTATAAAAACATGTCATTATTCAACGCAATTATGGAAATGATTCATATAAAATCAATTTAATAAAAGCAACTAAATTAAATTAATAGTTCATACGAAATCGAGTTCTCAATTCTTTTATAATCATTTTATTTAATTAATTCTCAATTCTGACTCTTTGGTATATTCAACATAATTCAGGACTGGAATATGGGTCGTTCGACCTCAGTGGCTGTTTGTCGAACATAACTCCCAACCCTAGGACCGGCACTTGGGGCCTGTACAATCCATGGGTGGTACATATAACTCCCTACCCTAGGACTGAGTGTTCGGTAACCTAGAGAGGTACATAACTCCCTATTCCAGGACGAATCCTTAGGAAGGTACATACTTCCTATCCCAGGACGAATCCTTGGGGAGGTACATAATAATCACGATCAATAGCAATATCGGTGCAGTACTGCTGAAATAACTCAGCTGGTATACCAACCTCCTATATCCGTTTTCTATGTCCAAGTATCCTAGAGCCGTTTCAATACAAGTTCACAAATCACAGACTTTATATTAAAACATTTCATTTTCAAAGCATACATCCAAAATAATATTCGTAATTCAACAATAACATTTCCAAAACAATATTCATAATTCAAACAATATTCTCAAATAATTTATTCTAATATAATCGTTATCAATCGAAAAACGAACTAACTCACATCAAGTATCTCAGTTTCGAATCAAAACACGAAAATAAAATCAAAGCGAACTAACTCAAATCAAGTATCTCAGTTTCGAATCAAAATCGTAAATTAAAACCACAAAGGTTTCAAAAAGAAGTGTACACCAACCTGGATACCGTTTTTTCGACTATTTCTTTTCTGGATTTCTTTTTTCCTTTTCCTTTTCTCTTTTTCCTCCTCTTTTCCTTTTCTTTTCTTCTTCTTCTTCTTCTTCTTCTTCTTCTTCTTCTTCTCTTCTTCCTCTTCTTCTTCTCCTTCTTCTTCTTCTTTCTCTCTATTCCTTTCTCTCTCTTTTCTTTCTCTTTTCTTTCTTTCTTTCTCTTCTCCCGTTCTCTCTCTTTCTCTTTTCTGTTTTTTCTGGATTACTTCTTCGTGAAGCTTCCACCGCCTTCTTATTTTTTTTATAAAATTTCGGTCATCGCGACCTGTGGTTGCGCTACCTGGTCGCGTTGCTCACTGGAGTAATTTCACCACTTTCATCGCGATCAAACATCGCGGTGCCTGGTCGCGATGTTGGTCGCATTGCTCACTGCTCAAAATCACCATTTTCGCCGCGAGCTATTCAACGCGATCTCTAGTCGCGGTGACTAGTCGCAGTGCTCACTGCCTAAAATCACTATTTTTCACCTCGAGCTGCTCATCGCGATCCCTGGTCGTGGTGCTTACTGCCAAAATTTTCCTTCTCTTTCATGTATTCTTTCTGGACCGCTCCACCTGGTCCACCTGAAAATCTTAAAAATATACATATATTTAATTACATTTTTCACCCCTCAAATTATAAATATTATATTCACATACTCAAAATAAATTCCACCATACTTTTCATATTTATTTGAAATTAGGGATGTTACACAATAACCTGCAAAAAGAGAACAGCGAGGTCGAACTCTATGGGACACCGGGGTGATGCCAGCCAAATAGTCTTCAACGTCCAAGTTAGATGATGAAGTTGAGTGAAAAGGATAAACAAAAGAAGATACAACCTAGAATTATTGACTATCAAGTGTATCGTGGTAGTTCTGACATCAAGTGGATGGTAATCACTAATGTTGACGTGAACTATGTCGAGTGTAGGCTGGATTGCTTCAAAGTATAGTACTAGCTTGAAAGTGTAATTCGCGTGACCTTCCTTATGAGCCTTGGGTCCTTATTTATAAGGTGTAAGTGATGACCGTTGAGGCTAGTCGAGAGGATCGTGCTTCGAGATATCAGAAATCCCTATTATCTCGGAGTAGTTGGACTGACTTGGCTGCCAAGTTGACTGAGTTAGTGTTGACTTGGTCGACCAGTCATGACTGATGGACTTTGAAGTTCTTTAGGCCCGTTTTTGGGCTGTGCTAAATTCTATCCTACTATGGGTCTAAGCCTTTTTGGGTTATTTTTGACCATTACAGTTTGCCCCTTACTCTCTTAGCTTTTTCTAAAGCTCAGAGAGTAGTACCAGAGAGCTCGGCTACTGTATATATTTAGCCATATACGCAAGAGAGATATACATTTTCTCGATCGTGATTCTTTCACATTAGGTGATGAAAGAGATTAACATGTGTCGATCGTATTTTAATCACACAAGGTGATGTTAATCACACAAGGTGATATAAAGAGAGATCGACATGTGTCGATTGTAATCTATTACATTGGGTGATGTTTATCACATGGTGATGAGGAAGGTCAACGTGTGTCAATCGTTTTTTTATCACACAAGGTGATATAAAGAGAGATCGACTTGTGTCAATCGTATTTTTATTACACAAGGTGATGAGAGAGATCCGACATTTGTCGATCGTATTTTTATCAAATAAGGTGATGTTAATCACACAAGGTGATATAAAGAGAGAACGACATGTGTCGTTCGTATTTTTATTACATAAGGTGATGTTAATCACACAAAGTGATATAAAGAGAGATCGACATGTATCGATCGTAATCTATCACAATGGGTGATGTTTATCACTTGGTGATGAGGGAGATCGATGTGTGTCTATCGTATTTTATCACACAAGGTGACATTAATCATACAAGGTGATATAAAGAGAGACCGACATGTGTCGATCATATTTTAATCACATAAGGTGATATAAAGAGAGATCGACATGTGTCGACCGTAATCTATCACACTGGGTGATGTGAAGCGGCGGTGTCGATTGAAAGTGCATTTAAAGGCATCGTTTAGGATGCTCGAGGTAATAAATTAGGGCTGATGTGTAGCAATTAATAGAGGTAGTGTTCTAGAAGATGTAGACGTTTGAAGTGACTGGGAGTCTCTTCACTTTCTTCCTCCGATAGGTGTGCAATCCAATGATTACATGTCATGTGTCCATATGCAGGAACTCATCAGAGTCCTTTATAAGGTTTACGTTCTCTCTCTCTTTCTACTTTCCATTTTCTTAGAAAATTTTATTTTTCCAGTAGAGTAAAAAGTTTCCCAAAGCAAGAAACCCTTCGTTCTAGGCGATTTTGGTGTGTTTCCTTCGATTTCTTTCTATAATCTTTGAGGTATATTTTTTCCATTGAGTATTTGTTGTTCTGTTTTATATGATTTCATGCTTTTCTTGCTTTTTGGATTAAATAATGAAACTGTTTAAGTTTCCCTCGCTTTGCTCTTGGTATTAGTTTTTTAAAAAAGAGTAGAAACTGCCACTTAGATCTTACTAAGGCGTTTTTCTAGGAAGAAACTTGTTTGTGTTCCCATGCTAGGGCATAGAAAATAAAGTCGAATGTAGGATGAAAATCCAGTCGACTGTTTTAGATGTTGTAGTGTAGTCGAGGTCGACCGTATTTCAGCCTTGTTAAGTAGACATAGGTACAAAGACTCGATCTCCCTAACTTAAGTTCTATTTCTGCTCGACAGTGTTTGGAGCCCAGATGATGATTCGTTGATGAGGTAGATCGAGTTGTACAAGGGGTCACCATCGTCAACTGGAGAGTCGACAGATAGTGAACCACACCTTTTGTATGTCATGACCGCAACTGCGGTCATAGACTTAGAAGAGCTTGAAGCTGGTATGACTAGCATTGTAGAAGGCATGAGGTCAACCGATCAAGTAAGTGATGCTGTCCCTTCAATGTCAAGGCCTCTCCGCTTTTTGCCGGTTAATCTTGTTAGGATTATGCTCAATAGCAAGAGTGTAATAGTGTATTTGACAATCGATCTCATATAAATAAAAGTTATATCTGTTTTAACAAATCTTATAACAATTGTCAAAAGTAAATAATCACAAGGTCAAGAGATTATGAGAAACAAAAGAATTGTTCGTACATCTGAATATGTATGAGGTAGACACAATTCTTTAGTTAGTCTAAAATAATATTCACAACTTAAGATACAAGTTTGGGCGCCTTTATCTTGTTAAAGCTGTAGATTTTTTTGTTAGCATTTGAGCGGGATCAAATGTGATATGATGAGTCTAAAATCATCGAAGTGTCTTTGGACAAAAGAATCTAGTGCACTGGGTGCATTAAATAGAATCACTGTAGAAAACTTTATCTATAACCGTCAGTGAATAAAAGTATTCTACTGAGACAATCGGAGAGTCTATTTCAATCCTAAGATAAATGATGGACTTATGGTTGCATGTGTTATCATTTAAGCTGTCAATGAGTACGATTATATCGCATAGTCTATCCTCGATGGTTTGGTGGTATTCACGTGTATATCGATAGAGAACATCATTTATAGAAATGGACATCGTGACTACATCTAGCAAATGTCAGTAGAATACCATCATATGGATGTTTTGAGGTATTGGATATTAAACTATAACGTTGAGTTTTCAATAGTGACTATTGAAAAATGGCTTCTGGACAAGTCAAAATATCAAAGTTCGAAAACATGGTCATATGAGTAAATATGGTAACTTGGATAGCTATAGACGGTCTATAAGCTCTTGGCGATTACTGGTATTTTTCACGAGGATACACTTTCTCCACTTAGGTTGTCTAGGGTATGAAATAGTACGCTCACTCATTCTATCTTTATTTAAGAGTTCAATTTTAGTTATTTAGTGGAATGAACTAAAATTAATGGATTGGACCTAAGTGAATCATTTGTTGATTGTGATTAGGTTGTGTCTATTGGAGCTTAAATTTAGATAGCCCGCCAAGATCCCCAATCTTACACGAACTTGAATGGATCACTAGTTATATACTACTAGATCATTTATTTGATCCATCTTAAAGAATTAATTTTGGAATTTATTCCAAAAGTTTTGAGAGGTGCGTTCTTGTGTTCGATCAAGACACGTGGTAACTCGTCAAAATGTCTGGGATGGGCGGCCAAGGGAGTGTGACCTCTTGGGCGGCCCTAAGGGATGTTTTTAACATTCCGTAAATATATTGATAATATAATTAGCACATTTAATATAAATGAGGCTATTGAATTATATTAAATATATTTATATAAAAGACATGTGGATTTGTTTCTTTTTGTAAGAGTGGATCTAGTACACATGTTGACTTTTTGTGGAGATCCAATGAGATTAATAAAATGGAAAAACAAAGTTTGGCCCATGCCAATTGGGTTGGGCGGCATTAGCTAATTACTTTGTTTTATTTTATTGATTAATTTAATGAAAATTAATTAATTATTTAATTAAAAATAAAAATACTTTTCTACTAGGAATTAGATTCTTAGTTTCATACTATTGTTGATAGTATGATGAGAATCAAAAACCATATTTGATAAGTGATAGACAATTAAAGTTGTTTATCAAATCAAATTAGGAAATGTTTTTGATTTTAATCAAAACTTTAAAGTTGACTATTAAAGTCTCTTTTGGATAAGTTTTGATAAGTCACTCAATTACAATTAAACTTCTAAATTGTGATTGGATAAACTTTTTTAGAGTTGGGATAAGGTTGACTTATAGCTTGAAAAGTTTAATGGCAAAACTGAAATCCTCCCTACACAGGGAGAATTCGGCCACTACTTATAGGAAGCTAGGGGAGTTCGGCCAACCTAAGGTTTTTGGTTGCTTCGTCTGAGTTTTTGTGAGCTTATGATAGTTAAGGAAAAACCACACCCACTCTAAATCAAAAGTGTGAAAAGTTCGCCCGAGAGAAAAGAAAAGAAAGAACAAAGTGTTCTAGTGATTCTAAGTTTCTTAGGAGGGTTTTGAGTGACTAACGAAAAAGAAAAGTTTTTTGTTTCTCATCCTCAGGTACGCAATTCAAAAGAAAGGGAGCCCACACTCCAAGGTGATCCATAGTCGTGAAGGATTGGAAGATCATGCGGTTCATAGTTGACGCAACATCAAAGTTCACGTTTTACAAAAGGTATGTTACCTTTTAATATATATATATATATATATATATATATATATATATATAGTTAACTATAGGTTAAGATCTACTCTTCTTTTTGGAAAATTTTTTAAAAAGTACCAATGCAAAAAATTTATTTTTTGCGCCTTCCGCTGCGCCGTACTCCTGTTTTTCCTACAAATCCGATTTCTAAGCTCACCGAATCTGATCTTCTATGGATCAGATTTCAGTACGGGATGCCTGAGTTTGTCGAGCTTAGGTCGCCAACCCCAGTCGAGCGGCCAGATTTGGACATTCCAGGATGGACATGCTTAAATGAGCTACCTTTTCGACAAGGCTTGAGATTTCTGGTGCCATTTTTGAGTCATTAGTTGCTTAATTTCTTCGACTTGGCTCCAGGTTAGCTGATGCAGAACGGGTGGAGGCTTCTGCTACCGATCGAAGTCTTTGATGAGAAGAAAGGTCTTCCCTTCACGCTGAGAAATCTGTTTTATTCCTACTATGTGAAAGAGCATGAGAATGAGCATGGTCGATACGAGCTCTCCGCTCGACCTCATCGCCTGCACTTGATTACTGACCTCACAACGGACGACCGTGGGTGGAAGAACATATATGTTTTTGGTAAGGGACCAATTGGTGATTGGATCTTTCGATGATGGGTCGTGCATACTGTCACGACCCAGGCCCTAGGCCGTGGCAAAATCGTAAATAAAATCAATAGTTTCTTACTTGATTTTATAAATTTTCATAAAAACCACAATTAATTTCTTTGGATACTCCGAAGTATCAAACAAAAATCTTTCAAAATTTCAAAAGTAATATCATCACAAAATAACTCCACATATATGTGATCACCTGTTAGAATTCATGGATTCAATTCCAAGATAATAATCATACTGAAACATGCATCAATCATGAAGTCCTGATCATCTACAAACTAAAGGATTTGTACATCAACATACATAACCCATAAACTGAGTCATCTCAACATTGTTATAGGTCCATAACAAATACAAATCCTTTAATTAATCAAAATCTCAAATAACATAAATTTAATCAATAATTCCAACAATCTAATCTTTAGGTCTCGCAAGCCTCCGTCCACTTCAACTAACGGTCTTCTAATTCGCATTGGGCATTCCCTGAGGGGAAAAGAAAATAAAAAGGGGTGAGCTAAAGCTCAGTAGGGTCTTATCCCCAATGGTGTATGTGGAAAACATCATTTTAGAAAAGTTATGGGATAATCCTGCATGGTTAAATACGTTGACAAAATTTAAAGTAAACAGTAACACTTTCTTTCAGAAAGTAATATCAACACGTCCGCTAGTCATATTTGGTGGCCTATTATTTTAAATAAATCATTCATACTTGAGATAAAAACATTTGGCTCACCGTGACCCTGGTATCAACCTCACATACAAGGTGAACGTACCAGAAAATACCTTGCGCAGTACCCCGACATAAGTCGTATAATAACATATAGTATAATATAATGACTAGGACGGTTACCATTTCAAAATCACAAAACAATTTAAGTAAATCCACCATGCATCCCATATGTAAACTCATAATTATTTTTAATAAAATTTTAGCAGCATAACGGCTGTTTTTATAAAAATCCCAAAATACAAAATCTGCATTAAACTCATATTTCCAGCACAATTCATCCCAATTTAATTCTCAAATCAATTCCACAATTTAAATAAAAATTGTTTCAGACTTTCACAATCAATTTATATCTAAACTTTATAGGGAAAATATTCTAAGAATTCAAGTTTGAAACCACTACCTCGTGTAAGCTACTAGCTACTCGCGGTGGCTTCGATTTCAAGCCTAATGCTCCCGATCAATAAAATCTACACGAGAATATAATTATTTAATTTTTATGCGGCTGCCATATCATAAAATTAACCTCAAAACAATATCCTATACTTTAAAACGAGTCCATAGATGTGTTTGGAGCCAAATTATGAGTTCAGGAGGTCGGAAACTTACCTCCGCCATACGTGGCGGCCGGCGGCGACTTTCCGACGACCTCCAAAGATGGCAGGGTTTTGTTCGCCTCGTCTCTCTCATCAAAGTTTATAACGGTGGCCAGAGTTGGAAACAGCTAGAATCGTCAGAATCGGAGAATTTTCGAAATTGAAAAATTACTCACTTCCTCCACAAAATCGAAGACTTAAACGGCCACAAAAATCTTTAAAGTTGGTACCAATAGATTCTCGGAGACTCAAACGGCCATGAAAATCTTTAAAGTTAGTACCAATAGATTCTATGTCGGAAGAGCTTTCTATTATTGGTACCAAGATCAGCCGGAATGGAAGCCGGATGTGGCCGAAGGGAGAGGTCAAAGATTGAGAAGAAAATGGAAAAAAATGGAGAGAGAGAGAGAGAGAGAGAGAGAGAGAGAGAGGCCGAGGAAGAAGATGAGAAAATATATATAGAATTGTACAATTTTTATTTTGTCCCTTAACTTTTAGTAAATTATAATTTTAATTGATAACTTTTAAAATATATCTTTTAAGTCCTCACAAATTCTTCAAAAAATTTTAAAAAATTCAAATACGCCCTTAAATAATAAATTAAAATAAATTTTAAAAAGTGAAATTTTACACATACACTCATCATGGAATATCCCTGGTGGAATTTATATCTATCTTGTTCGTTTTGGTCTAGCAATTTTGTTGTTATTAACTTTTCTTTGTATTTTTTGCAGAGTCTATGGCTTATTCTCTAAGCGTGGAAGGTTGTGACAGTGAAGATCACACGAAGTTGATTCATTTGCTCAACCCAGCCGAGAGGAGTTGGAGGAAGCTGCTTAGTGAAGAGAGTTTGAGGGCGAACCGTCTGTCGAGCATAGCTTAATACCGAAGGTACTCCCTTTCCTAGGCTTAGAGATTTAATTACTTACGCTTAGGTTTGACACGACTTTGAGCTGTTTTGTGGGACCCAGTTTCTTACTTTTATTTCTGAAGTCGAGCGAAAATTCGCTTCAGATTCAATGTCGAACTTGAAGCCTCACATTCCTACCACCGAAGAGGCGTTGAGTAAGAGACGCAAGAAAGTAGCAACTTCGGCCCAAAAGAGGAAGCAGCCGACCGTGTGTAATACACCCTCCCGATATTATGTACTGTACACGTACATGTATTGTAATATATTTTTCCAGAATTGATTGTACGGTACAATAATGAAATTTATTGGATGATTAGTATGATTTCGTAAAGTATATACGAAATCCAATTATAAGTTTTTGAGAATATAGTGAAGATTTTCATAAATTGGAGTATGAAGAATATTTATTAGAAGTTAAAATATATTTTTATGATATGAGATTTTAATTTAATTAATTGATGGAAAAGTAAATTGAAATGGATTTTTGTGTAAAAGAGTTAAGGGATTGTTATGGATTAAATTGACAATTAAAGTGTTATTGGACAAGTATATGTAATTAGTTTTCAATTTGTGGTTACATTATGATTTTAAAATGAAAAGGGGCAAATTGCAATTAGAAATACGTAATATAAAATAATATATATATATATTTTGTGCTGGAAATCAGAAAACAAAAATGAAAATAGAAATGAAATAGAGGAAGAGAGAGGCGGTGGAAGAAAAAGAGAGAAGAGAAAAAGAGAGAGGGAAAGAGAGAGAGAGAGAGAGAGAGAGAGAGCAGGTTGGTCGGAGAAGGAAGAGAAGAGGAAGAAGAGAGGAAGGAGAGAAGAAGCCGACTAGCAGAAGAAGAAGAAGAGGAAGAGAAAGATAGCAGCTGCCAGCAAGAGGAGGAAGGAAAGAACAGTGACTGAAGAAGAAGAACTGTCAGCCGAAAAAAAGAAGAATGGAGAGAGAAGAAGGAAAAGAGAAGAAAGGAAGAAGGAGGAAGAGGAAAAAAAAAAAACAGAACAATAGCTGCGAAGGAGAAGGAGCAGAAAACGTGAGGGAGAAGAAGAAAAAAAGAAAAAGAAGAAAAAGAGAAAAAAAAAAAGGGGAAGAATTTCGGTCCAAAAGAAGAAGAATAGCAAGAGGATTTTGGGGCAAGTTTGATGAAATTAAATTGTTTGAATTTGATGAAATTGTTTTTGTTGTAGAATTGGTAGTTGAAATTGATGAAATTAATTTGTTTTGGAGGTTTGGGTGATAATGTTGATGATGGATTTTGTTGATTTAGAAATTGATTGAGTTTGAATTGTGTTTGAAATTTGATTGTTGAATATATAGTGAAATTGATTGATGCGTTTTGTTAATTTTAGTATTTGATTTGAGTTTTGTGGAGTTTTATTGAAAATTAGTTGGAATAGAGTTGATTTAAATGAAAATTAAGAAAATTAGAAAGTTAAAGATTTGGGGATTTTGGGATTTCAAGTTTAAATTAGATAATTGAGATGTTATTTATGTAATTGGAGTGTTATTGAGTTAATTGGTTGTATGAATTTGAAATCGTTAAGTAAGAAATCAAAATGATTCTAAAATTAGTGAATTTGTAGTATGGAATTTGTATGATGTTGTGTTTGGAATGAAATTGAATCATTAATTTTGAGGATTTTTGAAATTAAATTCGAAATTGAAGCTCAAATTAGTTTAATCGATTTTAATGAAGTTGAATTTGATGTTGTTAATTGAAAGAAATTCATTTATGTTAAATTGATGAAGATTAGAATGAATATTTGTGTAGAAATCGAATGTTGAAAGTGTAGAGAATTTGATTTATGGGTAATTAAGTATTATAAATTGTTTTTGTTTGATTGTGATATAAATTGATACTTAGAAAATAAAGTGAATATGTTGGATTGTGTTGTATGAGGTTCAATTTAAGAGAAATTGAATGATTCAAGATATATATAATTATAGAAACATGATTTTTAGCAAATTAAATGTAATCGATTTTATTAGAATAGAAGAAATTGAAGGAATAAAGTGTTAAATGTGTTAATTGAGTGTTTGTATTAGTTGTTGTATTTATATTAATGATTGATTGAAATATATTACTTTAGGGAGGAAATGAAATTATGCAGAAAGATAAGAAATGTATTGGGACGAAGGAACTAGAACACCAAGCCTAGAGAAAACCAAAAATCAGTGAGTGTTTAAAATATTTTTATAGAAATGAATTTTATAAAGTTTTGATTTTATTTAAGAAGTTTTATTTTAGTGATATGTTTTATGTTACGTTATATTTCAGAATGTTTGAGTTTATATTTTCACTTGAGAAAATATATATACGTGAGATTTAATTTAAGAAATATATTTTATGGATATTTTATGATTTTTGATAAAAAAAAAATATTACAAACAGATTTTATGATTTCATAAATGTTTTAGACAGAAAAATAAATAAATAGTTTTTAAACCATGGATACCCATTTATTATCAGAATTATCATAACTTATTAGAATTATCAGAATTTATCAGAAGTAGACCCGGCCGGTACATCCCAATTGTGTGTGGCAAGTTAAGGGGGGACAGTCTGCTAACTCTAGGGGGTTGAGTCTGTCAGTCGTCCACACATTGGGATCTTGTCTCGCTATATGCAGGCGATGCAGAATTCCGCCTCATAGACAGTGAGATGTCTTTTATCAGAATATCAGAAGTTACCAGTGCGGCGCCAGATCAGTTGCCTGGTGACACCCTCGATATGGTACGGCGCCAGTTGAGTCGTCCTATGGAGTATCAGTTATCAGAGATAGGTTCCATGAGCTTTATCAGAAAAGTTTTATCAAAAAAGTTTTATCAGAAAAGTATTATCAGAAAAGCAGTATCATAAAGGGTTATCAGAAAGGTTTTATCAGAATAAATTTTTAGAAAAGTTTATTTTCAGAAAAGCATTTTATCAGAAAAGTATTTTATCAGAAGAGTATTATCAGAAAACTATATTATTAGAAAATTTTAATCAGAGACGTTTCATCAGAAAATTATTTTTAATAAAGCATATTCTTTTAGCTTTTCAGTTTTCAAAAAAGTACATTATCTCAGTATTTCAGTTTTCAGAAAATAATATCATATTAGCTTTTCAGTTTCCAGAAAAATAAGAGAGTATTAAATCAGTTTTCCAGTTTTCAGAAATTAGATTTCAGAATAGTTTTCTGTATAGATTTCAGAACAGTTTCCAGAAAATAGATTTCAGTTATCTTTTTAAATTAATTTATTAGAAATAGATTTATATTCTTTTCAGATTTCAGGGAGGTTAATAGAAAAAGAATTAAAGTTTATTTAGAAACTAATAACACTTACTGAGCCCCTTTAACTCATTATAGTTTTATGTTTTTAAATTAACCTCCCAGGTACAGGTGCAGACATTGCAAGGACGCCGAAGACCAGTGGGACCAGTCAGAGGATGCTGTGACTGTTTTACAAACATATATGATGTTTTAAATTGTTAAGTTTGTATTTTAATATTGTTTTTAAGTGTATATGTATTTTATTTAAGGATTTGATTTATTTATCTTTGATAACTATTTAATTCGATATTTAAATTGTTTGAGATGTGATTTGATGAGATGGACTGGAGGTCCACAGTAGTTGAGATTTGGGATTTTATAGAAGTGTTAAAGTTTTTATGCAGGTCTCCAAGATTTGGTAATTTCAGAAAAACAGAGGAGACTCTACCAAAATTTTTATAAAATAGTTTTGTATAAAAAAAAAAAAAAAAATTTCCTACTCAGATTTTCAGAATAAAGAAATGGCTTAGCTGCACGGAAGCCTTTCAGCGGGGCAAGTTTCGATTGGGAAGTTACCGTGGAGTGTCGGCAGGCTACCTAATGAGAGATAGTAGGTTAGGGGCTTATCATCGTGCATGCAATATTTGCTTTTCCGCTAGCATCGACTCAGTAGCCAATCATTACGTCGAGCCCGACCTCTGAAGTGGTCACCCCTAAGCAGGTTAAAAAGAAGCAGAAAGTGGCAAACGTCGATGGCTCAAAGCCCAACATCAACATCTCTTTCCCAGTTGAAACTTCAACTGTCAAAGAGTACAAGTCTTTGATCAATGATGTCGACCAGTTAATCTTTCCTGAAGATGCTCAGTACATGAGGGAGATAGGTTTCTCTCTTTTTGTTTTTGATCTATTTTGTTCGACAAGTAAGTTTGACTTTTTTACTCGTTTTTCATGTCCAGGCTCTTGAAGTTCAAGTTTACTTGAAAAATGAATTATCGTCGTGTGCTCGACGGATCAAGGATTACAAGGAATCAAACAATGCTCTCAGGAAGGAGAATGATTCCTTGAAGCTTGAAGAGCTGAAGAGGAAGAAGGCTGATCGTGAGAAGGATGCGAGGATGGAAAAGCTGGAGAAAAGGGTAGTTGAGCTAGTTGCGAACGAAGATAGGCTCCGAATGGAGCAAAAAGCTAAGATTGACAATCTTTTTGCACAAGTGAGTGTCTTGATGGAGAAGTGTGAGACCATAACTGGTGATGCGGTCGTCTAGACCAAGGTCGAACTTATGAAGGAATAAAAAGAAGGGAAGGGCAAGCATTGAAACCCATATGAGGCGATCACAGCGTGGGAGGGGATCAAAACATTAGCTGCTGCGAAGGCTAGTGAAGCTGAGGGTGAGATTAGTGAAAGAACTGTCGTGCCATTAGCTATCGAAGATGTGCAAGTTAACCAGGCAAAGACAGGTCTAGACGATCTGTAAGGAGGGGACGACCAACAACAAGAATGATTAAAAGAAAACTTTTTGTAGTAGTTTTAGATTTTTTGGTTGAGAGCCAATTTGTCAAACTAGGTCTCCATGCCCTTTATTTTTAATTTGGGCCAAGAATTGCCCTATCGAACAGGGTCTCTATTGAAGGGAAAACTAGAAAAAGTTTGATTATCTTATAACATGAGGAAAAGGGTTTCAAAAATTTTCTTTTAATATTGAAAACCTTTCTCAATCAGGAACAAGTTCCTGTGTATATGTAGAACAAGAAACTGAGTAACTATATTCCCTTTTCTTGATTTTGCTTTTTTTATTCTTCGATCTACCACCAGATCTTCCGAACTATGACCCGCGGTCTGACAACGCGTGAGTGGACACGTCACGGCAAGAGATAAAGGTCACGTGAAAAATGAACGGAGAACTTCTTTCTCCCTAGGGCGACCGAATCCTGCAAAATAGAGGAGGAGAGTCAGAAAAAACTTTTTTCTCTTTTTCTCTCTTGCTATGACCAAACACTCCTTGTGTTTCTCACTTGTGGTTAGGTCAAATTTTCTAGTATAATAACTCTTATATACTAGGTCTTTAGGGTTTAAGTTTGACCAGGTCGAATAAAATTCTAAATCCTTTTTATTTTGGTCTCCCTAAAGATTTGAACCTGTGACCCGTGGGACTATTAAAAGAATCCCATTATTTTAATTCTTTTGTCCTTGTCACAGTTTGACTCTGTAACTTCCAATTTAATAAATAGAATTAATAATTCACAATTATTAATATTCTATTATTTTATTAAATTTTTAATTAATTAAATAATCACATTATTTAATTATACTCTTTTAATTAAATCGTATTATTTTCGTAACACTGTTAATTGGACCATCCAATTAGTCTACCGTAACCCTCGTTATCAACAACCATAAGGGCTAGCAAGGGGACCTAATGGACCTACAGTTTTGAGCTCCAATAATACTTAGTAATATTAATTAAAACTCTTTAATTAATATTTCACGATTATTAACTTCGGTGTTATTCCACTAAAAACTCGAGGTTGCACTCTCAGAACTGTAAACGTGTTTATACAATCTGAAGTCACAACGTCCATTGATATAACTATTTACATATAGTGTGATCCTCTACAAGTAGTTCATAACTAGAGCTGGGTCATAAAGTCCGTTATGCCCCTCTAGAAATATCTTTTCCTTTAAGCACCGCTGCTTCTCTAATGAACAATTAAATCCTGTCTTTCTCACGGAAGAAGGAGAGGCCTCATAATTGTCCAAGCCCTGAATCAATCCTTAACGGAACTACTTATCTAGTTCAATCAAGAAGGAGTGGATTCCACAAGTCAAACCACAACTCCAATATACGGAGATATTGGTTGAGAACTCACATCGACCTCACTCATGGTAAATCAAAAGCCACGATCCAACCTGAAGGAGTCTATAAGACACTCAGGATTTAGATCACCTATAAATAGCGATCGTTTATCGATATATATGAATCTCATCTACTAAGAGATCTTGGTGAGAGATTCATATAAATCATGGCCCAATCCCATATGATCTTATCATATAAGGTGCCTCCATTCTCATGTCAGCTGCATGAGTGGTCTACGATAAGACCAACTTACTTTACAAAATGGATCGAAGTATTAGATCAATAAAAAATATAGTACCCATCTCTGTTTGCTCTCTACGGACTCTTTAGATTGCATGTCTCAAAATAAATCCTTCTGTATATGACTTTCATATACTCATTGTGAGATTACATATTGCAATCTTAGATATTCTTGCTCAATATGAATGTATTACTGAATATAAAACGTTTTTAAACTAGAATGATAAAATCGATAATTCTTATTAAGTCTTTAACCGTTTATAAATATAAGCTTTAGGGTTTAAATGTCAACAATCTCCCACTTACCCTAAAGCAGATGAGATATGTCTCGTAATCTTAGACCCTCTAGGTGACCTTCAAACACTTTAGCCGTCAAGGTCTTCATAAATGGATCAGCCAAGTTATCTTGCGACACAATCTTCGTCACGGTCACGTCTCCTTGCTGCATCATCTCTTTGATGAGATGATATTTCCGGTCTATATGGTTCCATCTCTTATGACTTTTTAGTTCTTTAGAATTAGCCACAGCTCTACTATTATCACAATAAAGTGTCATGGGTTTATCCACATATGAAACAACTTCCAGATCAATCAAGAATTTTCGGAGCCATACAACCTCCTTAGCTGCTTCACAAGCTGCTACATACTCGACTTCTATGGTGGAATCAGTAATGCAAGATTGCTTGATACTGCTTCATACTATGGCTCTACCACCAAGGGTGAATACTGACCCAGACGTGGATTTTTTAGAATCATTGTCTTACTGAAAGTCAGAATCTGTATATCCTAGCGGGATCAAATCCGGATGGGAATATACTAGCATATAGTTTCTCGTTCTCTGAAGATACTTGAGAATACTAGCTACTAGCTACTCCCACTGCGAAGCAGATGTCGGGCCTCGTACATAACATAGCATACATAAGACTACCTATTGCGGACGTATAGGGAATCCGTCTCATATCCTCAGTTTCTTGAGGTGTCTTAGAACACTTTTCCTTAGACAGGTGAACTCTATGCCTCGAAGGTAGACTACCTTTCTTGGAGTTCTGCATCGAGAATCATACAAGTATCTTGTCGATGTACGATGCTTGAGACAGTGTTAACAGTTTGTTCTTGCAATCCTTTATTAATTAGATCCCTAGAACATAACTTGCCTCTCCCAAATCTTTCATTTGGAATTGGTTAGTAAGCCAAACCTTTAATTATGATAATGTCCCTACATCATTCCCAATGAGTAGGATATCATCCACGTAGACGACAAGGAAAATTAGTTTCTTGTCAATGATGCGTTTGTTGAGATTTATGCCCTAAAACTTGTAATTGTAAACGGTTAAAGACTTAATAAGAATTATTCAGATTATCATTCTAGTTTATAAATGTTTTATATTTAATAATACATTCGTATTGTGCAAGAACATCCTAGATTACTAGATATAACCTCAGAATGAGTATATGATGGTCATATACAGAGAGGATTCATTTTGAGACATGCAATCTAAAGAGCCCGTAAAGAGCGAACAAAGTTGGGTACTTTGTTTGTGATTGATCTACTGATGCGATCTATTCTATAAAGTATGGTGGTCTTATTCTAGACCGTTCATGCAGTTGACATGAGAATGGAGGCACCTTATATGATGACATCATATAGGACTGGACCACGATTTATATAAATCTCTCACCAAGATTCGTTAGTAGATGAGATTCATATATATCGACAAACGATAGCTGTATATCAGTGATCTTAATCTTGAGTGTCTTATCGACTCGTTCAAGTTGGATCGTGGCTATTGACATACCATTAGTGAGGTCGATGTTATATTCTCGATCAATACCTCTGTATCTTGGAATTGCGGTTGGCTTGTGGCTGAGAAGGTTTGAACACAATAGTGGAATCTACTCCTTAAGGGTTGATTCGAAGCTTGAATAATTATAAGCGCTCTCCTGCTTCTGGAAGAAAGGATTTAATTGTTCATTAGAGAATTAATGGTACTTAAAGGAAAAGATATAACTAGAGGAGTATAACGGACATTATGACCTAGCTCTAGCTATGATCTACTTGTGGAGGATCATAGTATATGTAATAGCTATATTAATGGACAATGAGACTTCAGATTGTATAAAATGTCTACAGTTATGAGAGTTCAGCCTCGGGTTTTTAGTAGAATAACTCCGAGGTTAATAATCATAGAATATTAATTAAAGACTTTAATTAATATTAGTAAGTATTATTGGAGCTCAAAACTGTGTGTTCATTAGGTCCGCTTGCTAGCTCTTATGGCTAATAATAATGAGGGTCATGGTAAATTAATTGGATGGTCCAATTAATAGTGCTACGAAAGTGACAAAATTTAATTAAAGAGAATTAATTAAATAATATGATTATTTAATTAATGATTTAATAATTAAATAACAATTAATAATTTAGAATTATTAATTGTTTTAATTATTAAATAGGAGATTGCAAGTTCAAACCATGACTAGGACAAAAGGAATTAAAAAATATGATTATTAATAATCCTAGAGTTTAAAGGCTCAAGCTTTAAGGAGACCAAAAATAAAATAGGATTTAGAATTCTACTTTGACTTGGTCAAATAAAACCCTAGAGACCTAATATATATATATATATATATATATATATATATATATATGATATAATACTAAGAAAATAACTAATGGAATTAACCTAAGAAAAAGAAAGGACCGGCCACACCAAAAAGGAGAGAAGAAAAAGAAAGTTTTCCTGACCCTTTTTTTTGCTGGTTTGGCCGGCCTAGGGAGAGAGACAAGCGTTGTCTTGTCCTCTTTTTTGCAATCTCCATCTCTTCATCCGTGACGTGCCCACACACGCGTTGTCAGACCGCGGGTTATAGATCGGAAGGCTTGATAGTGAATCGAGAAGCCAAAGGATCAAAAAACGCATCAAAGGTAATTGTAGTTAAAGTTTCTATTCGCATATGTATAAGAATTCGATCTTTGTGAAAATCATTTTTAAGAAAAGACAAATTTTTGAAACCCAATTCCCCTACATTTTTGTACGATAAATTTTTTTTTTCTCCCTTCAATTGGTATCAGAGCCTAGGTTCTGAAGTTTTTGTATATATGCAAAAAAGAAAACTACAATAATTTCTAAATAAGATTAATTAGTTAGATTCTTTGAATTAAATAAGATTAATTAGATTAATTACTTATTTAAAAGAATCAAATAATGAGATTAGTTTTTAGGAGTAAAAACTTGGTAAATCTCATTTATAACTAATCTATCTATTAAAGTGTTTAATTAGATTAGTTAGGTCCATTTAAATTGTTAGGTTTAATTTGATTAAACACTATAGACATAATTTGACTAAATAATGTGATTTAGTTTAATAGTTAAAACTTGGTAAATTCACATATAATTTCTAGTTCATTTAAATGGTTTATATAAATTAGAAATTGAATAATAAATTATATTTTAAATGTTAAAATTGAATAATTTATTAAAACTTGTAAAACTTAGATTTTATATTAGCCGTAGAATCTAAGTAAAGACTAGAAACATAGAGTTTTAAAAACTCTTAGTTTATTGAAAACCCTAACTACTAATAGTGAGTGGGAGAGGGATATATGACATTATATCCCGCAGTCTCTATTGTTAGTTTAACACCGTGATACTCGAGTGGCGCCTCGTGACGGCTTTGCTTTCGTCCTCCCTACGGAGGGTGTCCATAAGAGTCAATACCAAGGTTGACTTCCTAACGGATAGGTTTTCAAAATGTATTTTGGGATTGACCTAGCCTATCTAGGCACTCTCAAGTTAAGTTCATGAATTTTGAAATAGTGGGTCACACTCATAAAGGACTGAATTAAGTTATTAATTTATTGTCCTGACTAAATCAAAGCAATGGTTGGATAATATAAGAATAAAGAGTTATTCTAGTGTATTATCCAATTGAGAATGTCTCGATCTAACATGCAAGGATTTGACCTAGCCTACCTAGGCATTTACTTGTGGGATGTTGGATTGTCGCGGCATAGCAACTATTTTTAGGGATTTTTTAGTTCATTAAAATTATGCTCATGCATCATGTTTAATTTTATGCCGAACATATAGCATGAAATAAATGTATGAATGAATGATATTAATTTAGATTTATATCTTTAAATATCAGCAATGTCTTCTGTTTTATTTTTCTCGAAAATGAAACATTAACTTGGATAACTATATTAAGTGGAACACAACATGAACGCAATCATGGTCTGTAAAGACCTTAAATTTGTGCTTATAGAGGAATGTCCTCCAGAGCCTATAACCAACATAAGACAATTTACCAAAGGTAAGACCAGCAAAGCAAATGTTTCTAAGCTATCCTCTTCCGGTTTCAAGAAGAGGAAGAGGTCTACTGGTAAACTAAAAGCCTAAGATAAAGAGCACCACGACTGACAGAGCAAAGGGAAAAATGTATCCATTGCAAAGAGATTGGTCATTAGAAGGGGAACTGTCTACAATACCTCGAGCAGCTCTCCAATAAGAAGAAAGTGAAAAGTAAATCAGATTTACTTATCATTAAATTTTGATTAGTGGAAGATGATTCTTCACCTTGAATAGTAGATTCAAGGGCCACTAACTAATTTTGTTTTTCTTTACATTGGAATGATTATTGGCAAAAGCTGAAGAAGGGGTCATTCATTATGTGTGTTAGAATATGGGATGGCGTTTCAGCACGAGCAGTGGGGATAGTTAGACTACAATTTAATAATAGTTTTCTTTCGTTGAACAATGTGGTTCATTCCCGGATTTGCAAGGAATTTGATTTTTATATTCAGATTACTTGAAAGAGTTTCATAAGATTTCTTTTAATGATAAATCAGTTATCATTTCAAAAAATTGAATGAATATTTGTTCCGGTACGATTGAAAATAATTTGTATGTTTTAAGACCGTTATTTCATACATCACTGCGTAATACTGAATTGTTTAAAGTTGTAAAACCTAAAATAAAACGACAAAAGATTTCTCCAGATGATGACACATATCTGTGGCATCTAAAACTTGATCATATAAACCTAGATAGGATAAACAGACTAGCAAAAAGCGGATCTTTAAGTCAGTTAGAGATCGGCACCTTACAGGAAAAGGTGTTAGAGCCATACAACCACTTGAGCTTATTTCAGATGTCTGCGGACCTTTGAGTGTTAGAGCTAGATGTGGTTATGAGTATTATGTCACATTTATTGACCACTACTCTAGATGCGCGTATGTTTACCTAATGCAACGTAAGTCGGAAACTTTTGAAAGGTTCAAAGAATTCTGAGCTGAAGTTGAAAATCAATTAGGCAAACAATCAAATCACTACGATCGGATCGTGGGGGTGAGTATCTCGACTAAGAGTTTGAAGACTACATAGTTGAACATGGGATAGTATCTCAACTCACGGCTCCAGGTATACCGTAACAGAATGGTGTTGCGGAAAGGAGAAATAAGACCCTGATGGAAATGGTGAGATCTATAATTAGTTTTTCATCATTACCATTTTTTTTTTGGGATATGCACTACAAACAGCGACTTACGTACTGAATGTAGTTCCATCCAAGTCTGTTCCTAAGACTCCTCTAAAGTTGTGGAATGGTCGTAAAGCTAGTTTACGACGTTTTCGAATATGGGGATGTCCAGTACATGTACTGAAGAATATGAGTGGAAAGTTGGAACCTCGTTCACAAGTATGTTTATTTGTAGGGTACCCAAAGGAAATACGAGGTGGATTCTTTTATAATCGATAAGAAAACAAATTGTTTGTATCGACTAACGCAACGTTTCTTGAGGGGGATTATATGAGTAATCATAAACCTCGTAGTAAGATTGTGTTAAAGGAGCTAGAACCTGGTACGACTAGTGCTCAGTCAACAAGAGTTGTTGACGATGTTATTATTCTACAAACATCTTATAGTCAGATAATTCCTAGTCAGGATACACTACCGCCTAGGCATAGTGGAAGAGTTATTCGACAACCTGATCGCTACTTAGGCATTGGAGAGGCACAGGGTGTCGTTTCTGATGATAGTGTGGATGATCCATTGACATTTAGACATGCAATGGAAGATTCTGACAAAAAAGAATGGCTTAAAGCCATGAATCTCGAGATAAAGTCCATGTACTCCAACTCAGTCTGGGAACTTGTAGACTTACCAGATGGGATAAAACCCATAGGATGTAAGTGGATCTACAAAGCGTAAGAGAGGAGTAGACGGGAAGGTAGAGACCTTCAAGGTAAGGCTAGTGGCTAAGAGTTACACCCAGAAGGAAGGCATTAATTATGATGAAACCTTTTTGCAAGTAGCTGTAACATCCCTAATTTCGAATAATTAATTTTGAGTATATTAATGGAATATTTATGATTGGAGGGGTGAAAAATGTAATTAAATGTATGTTTATTTTTAAGGTTTCTAGAAGGACCAGATGGAGTGGTCTAAAAATAATGCATGAAAGAGAAGAAAAAAGTTGGTAGTGAGTACCGCGACCACTCACCGCGACCAGAGATCGCGATGAGTCGTTTGCGGTGAAAAATGGTGATTTTTGGCAGTGAGCACCGAGACTAAGGATCGCGCTGACTCGCTCGTGATGAAAATGTGGATTCCAAACAGTGAGCTACGCGACTAACGACGCGACCAGGTACCACGATGGTTGATCGCGGTGAAATTACTCTAGTGAGTAACGCGACTAGGTGGTGATACCACAGGTCGCGATGAGCGGTCGTGATGATCGAATTTGTATAAAAAAAATAAGCTAGCGGTGAAACTTCTGGAAGAAGCTATCCAGAAAACAGAAAGAAAAAGAGAGAAAATGGGAGGGAAAGAAAGAAAGAAAAAGAAAGAGAGAAAGAAAAAGAAAAGAAAGAAAAGAGAGAGAATGGAGAGAGAGAAAGAAGAAGAAGGAGAAGAAGAAGAAGAAGGAGAAGAAGAAGAAGAAGAAGAAAAGAAGAAGAAGAAGAGAAAAGGAAGAAGAGGAAAGGAAGAAGAAAAGAAGAAAGAAAAGGAAAAGAGGAGGGAGAAAGGAAAAAGGAAAAAGAAAAATCCAAAAAGGAAACTGTCGGAAAATGATATCCAGGTTGGTGTACACTGTTATTTTGAGTATCCGTTTTCAAACTCAAATTGATTAGTTGAAATTTTAATAATTCTTAAGTTTTGATTAAATTAATTTATGAATAATATTTGAAAATGATTTTGAGTTACAGAATTATGATTATGTGAATTTAATGATTTTACGTTTTGTTTTCTATTATTTGATATGTTTTTTAATATCTTGTTTTACAAATATTGATGAATATTGATTTCAGATTGATTGAGAGAATTTTTGGTTATACGAAATTTATCTGAGGATTGAATAATTTGTAAAATCTGTAAACTCTGAATTATGATTTTATGGCCCTAATATATGTATAGGGAAATATGGATATAGGAGATTGACATGTCAATTGGGTGAATATAGCAGTACTGCATTGATACTCATGATGCTCATGATGATGATTCTACGGATACCATTTCCTTAGAAATAGGAAACCGACTGTGAAATACGGATACCATTTCATTATGAAATGGGAAACCGACTGTGAGAACATACGGATACCATTTCATTCTAAAATGGGAAACCGACTGTTTATATAGGGATACCATTTCATATGAGATGGGAAACTCGACTGTAAAACCCGTAATCCTGTCCTGTAAACCCTGTTATGTGTATCAAGGGCCCAATTAAGAACTGAAAGTTAGAAAATGATGTGAAATAAAGAAATGTTATTGAGATTGAAATCTAGAAACTTTTGAAATACTTTATTTTATATAGTTTCAGTAATTGAAATATGATGGTTGCTATATATATATATATATATATATATATATATATATATATATATATATATATATATTTCTAATTTCTGAACTTAAAGATTTATTGTTATATATTATATTGCAATTTATTTTAGTGTACACCTACTAAGCATTATTGCTTAGCGCGTTGATGCTTATCGCGCGTAGGTAACAGAGATACCGAGGAAGGAAAAGAATGAAGAGAGAGTTGCAGACAGAGATCCAGAGTCACCACATTTTTGGGTAGTCATATATTTCTGTATATTATGCATGCATATACAAGAATATGTAAATGTGTTATATATTTATGTTTTGTAATTAATTGTTTTATGATTTCTGTTTTTCATTTTCAAAGGATTGTAAATAACGAATTACGAATTGTTTTTATTTTAAAACTGTTTGGAAAGTCGCACTAAACGGCAGAGTGTGCATTGGTTTGTAAATGATTTTGAAGTATTGATTATTATACTGTTTGAGTTTTTATTTGAAACAGGTTTTGGGAAATCAGAAAAACAGAGGAAACTCTGCCGAAATTTTGAAAATAAATTTCAATGGGCTCACTAGAAAAGCATTTTTAAAAATATAATTTATTTGATTTTCAATGGTTTGCAAATTATAAAGTGAGTTAAGAAAAGTTTTGAATACCCGGTAATGCTCCCTGGGTCGTTCCAGACAGGTCGGGTCAAGAGGTGTTACATTTAAGTGGTATCAGTGCGCGGTTTAGGCGTTTCTGGACCGAAAGAGTAATAGTCTGTATATGCATGCATTGAATAAGGATGCCTATAGGAATGTGTGACTTTAATCTGCAGATCTCTCTTCTGTCTTATATAGGATAAAAGAAATGGAAAGAAGTGGAGATAGACCTGAAAGTCCCGCCAGCGTGGCTGGAGGAGTATCTAGAGAATCATTCAGTCCTAGAGCGGCTGGACCAGAAGTTCAGGGTCAGCCAGCATTTATGCAGCAAATGGCTGAGTTTTTTCAGAATGTGGCTATAGCAGCGCCACGAAGATCAGCCATAGAACGATTTACTAAATACAGACCGACTGATTTTCATGGTAGAAAAGATGAGGATGCATCTGCAGCAGAATACTGGTTTGAACAGACAGACAGATTATTACAGCAGATGCACTGTACATCTGAAGAGAGACTAGAGTGTGCAGTATCCTTATTGCAGAAGGATGCCTACCAATGGTGGACCTCCATTATATAGTCAGTACGACCAGAGGACAGAACTTGGGAGTTATTTCAGAAGGAGTTTCAAAGGAAGTATGTCGGTCGCATTTATTTGGATAATATGAAGAGAGAATTTACCAACCTGAAGCAGAGACAGCTTACAGTAACAGAGTATGAGAGAGAATTTGTTGATTGGGTAATATGCTAGAGATATGGTGGCCACAGAAGCGGATAAGTGCAAAAGGTTTGAGGATGGGCTGAACGACTATATCCGCCTACAGGTTGTGTAACATCCCTAATTTTAAATAATTCATTTTGAATATATGAATATAATATTTATTATTTGAGGGGTGTTACAGGTTGCTGCCTTTGAGTTTGAAGATTTCACCAGACTTGTCTCTGCAGCCCTAAATGTAGAAAGAATTAAGAAAGAAGAGCAGGCCAGAAGAGATAGAGGTCAACAGAGAAGGGGAGCAGGACCATCAAGCTCATATCAGCCATAGAGTAAGAAATTTAAGGAACCGCAGTCTAGTGGTCCAGTGCAGTCACAGAGGCCCATACCCACAGCCAGGCCGGGTCAGTCTGCAACCTTCATAGCCAGTACCCCTGGGAGGGCAGTTAAGGGACCAGCCCCGGTATTGTGTGAGCACTGCGGAAAAAGACATCCTGGTGAATGCTGGAGAGTTACAGGAGCTTGTAACAAGTGTGGATCTCGTGAACATTTTTACAGAAATTGTCCAAAATACCAGTTTACTCCTGTTCAGCAACCAGAGAGATCTGCCCCTACTACTTCCAGAGGTAGGAGGCCCAGTCAGGCAGGAACTGAAGGTGGTAGCCACAGAGGGGTGTCAGAATCAGTGGCTAGACCAGATAGTCGTACCCCTGCATGAGTCTATGGTGTTAGGGCTCAGGAAGACAAGGATGCACCTGACGTGATAGCTAGTATTGTTTTTATCTTTGACACTACAGTTATTGCATTGATAGTACTCATTCCTATATATGTGATACATTGTTGAAACAACGAAGTTTGAAAACTGAACCTACTGAATATGATGTGTTAGTCAGTAATCCGATAGGCCAAAGTGTAGTTGTGAACCGTGTGTATAGAAATTGTCCTATTCGGATTCAGGAATATGAATTCCCAGGAAATTTAATGGAGTTGCCATTCCATGAGTTTGATGTTATTCTAGGCATGGATTGGTTAACTAGACACAAGGTAGTGATTGACTGTGAACTGAAACGAGTGACACTCAGAACAGCAGATGGTGCAGAAATCACAATGGTGGGTGAAAGGAGGGATTTTCTCTCCAATGTCATTTCAGCCACTACAGCCTGTAAATTGATCAAAAAGGGTTGTGAAGCTTATTTGGCCCAGGTGATTGATTCCAGAAAGGTTGATTCTACAATCCAGAATATACCCACTGTGTGTGATTTTGCAGATGTATTTCTAGAGGAGCTTCCTAGTTTGCCACCTCAGAGAGAAGTGGAGTTTGTGATTGATGCGGTACTAGGTACGTCTCCAGTATCAATAGCTCCATACAGAATGACACCAGCAGAACTGAAAAAACTGAAGATACAGTTACAAGAATTGCTAGATAAGGGCTTCATCAGACCCAGTGTATCCCCGTGGGGAGCTCCAGTGCTATTTGTGAAAAAGGAGGATGTGTCACTGAGATTATGTATCGATTATAGGCAACTGAATAAACTCACTGTCAAGAATAAGGATCCGTTGCCTAGAATCAATGATTTGTTTGACTAGTTGAGAGGAGCCTGTGTCGTCTCAAAGATAGATCTCAGATCGGGGTATCATCAGTTGAGAATAAAAGATTCAGATATTCCGAAAACTGCATTCAGAACCAGGTATGGACATTATGAATTTGTAGTGATGCCATTTGGGCTGACAAATGCACATGCAGCCTTTATGGACCTGATAAACCGAATATTCCGACCATACTTGGACCAGTTTGTGGTAGTATTTATTGATGATATCCTGGTGTACTCACAGACGACAGAGGACCATGACAGGTACCTCAGAGTAGTACTGCAGATTCTGAGGGAAAAGCAACTATATGGCAAACTGAGTAAATGTGAATTCTGGTTGCCTGAAATTGTATTTTTGGGTCACTTTGTGTCAACAGAAGGTATTAAGGCAGATCCTAAAAAGATTGAAGCGATTATGGAATGGAAGCCTCCTAGAAATGTTGCAGAAGTCAGAAGTTTCTTAGGCTGAGCAGGTTATTATCGATGGTTTGTGAAGGATTATCATCCATAGCAATTCCATTGACCAAGCTACTGCATAAAAATGTCAGATTTGACTAGATTGACAGATGCCAAGCAGCTTTTAACAGATTGAAGACGATGTTAGTTGAGGCTTCAGTTCTGATTCAGCCTGTTTCAGGTAAAGATTTTGTGATCTATAGTGATGCCTGACACCAGGGTTTAGGTTGTGTATTGATGCATGAAGGCAAGGTGGTTGCATATGCGTCCAGACAACTGAAAACTCATGAGCAGAACTATCCGATACATGATCTGGAACTTGCAGCTATCGTATTTGCTTTGAAAATCTGGAGGCATTACTTGTATGGTGAGAAATGTTATATATACACCGATCACAAGAGTCTGAAATATCTGCCTACCTAGAAGGAGCTCAATTTGAGACAAAGACGATGGATGGAGTTGATTAAAGATTATGACTGTGTGATTGACTACCATTCAGAAAAGGCGAATGTAGTAGCAGATGCTTTGAGCAGAAAAGCACTATTTACTTTAAAGGCTATGAATGTGCAATTACAGCTGAATTTAGACAATGCATTGGTAGCTGAATTGAGATGCAGACCCAGTTTGATTCAGCAGATTGCAGAAAAATAGAAGCAGGATGATAGAATCCAAATGATATGTGGACAAATCCCAGAAGGGAAGCATCCAGACTTTACAATCAGAAATGATGGTATTGTGTGTTTCAGAGACAGGATTTGTATTCCAGATGATGAAAAATTGAGGAAGATGATCCTGACAGAGGCACACAGTAGTTTGTACTCGATGCACCCAGGTAGCACAGAAATGTATAGAGATTTGAAAACTCAGTATTGGTGGTCTGGTATGAAGAAGGATGTGGTAGATTTTGTGAATAAATGTATGACCTGTCAACAGGTGAAAGCTGAACACCAAATTCCATCAGGATTGTTACTGCCAATAGCAATACCTGAATGGAAATAGGATTGCATTACAATGGACTTTGTTACAGGATTGCCACTCACCCGGAATAAATATGATACAATATGGGTAATAGTGGACCGACTGACGAAGTCAGCACATTTTCTACCTGTCAGAACTGACTATTCACTGGATCGACTGGCAGAATTGTATATAAAAGAAATAGTCAGTTTGCATGGAGTGCCTGCATCCATAATATCATATCAGGACCCGAGCTTTACATCCAGATTCTGGAAGAAGTTTCAAGAAGCTTTGGGTACTCGACTGAGTTTCAGTACAGCCTTCCATCCGCAGACAGACGAACAATCAGAAAGAGTAATTTAGGTGTTAGAAGATATGCTCAGGAGTTGTGTAATTGATTTTGAAGGGAGTTGGGTGGATCATCTCCCATTGATAGAATTTGCATACAACAACAGTTATCAATCGAGTATAGCTATGACACCATATGAAGCACTGTATGGAAGGAAATGCAGGACACCTGTATGCTGGACAGAATTGGTGAAGACAGGTTAGTAGGCCCAGATTTGATCCGACAAACTGAGGAGAAGGTGAAGATTATCAAGGAAAGACTGAAAGTTGCATCTGACCGACATAAATCATATGCAGATCTAAAAAGAAAAGAGATAGAATATGAAGTCGGTGAAAAAGTGTTCCTGAAAGTATCTCCATGGAAGAAAGTGCTCAGATTTGGTAGAAAAGGGAAGTTGAGTCCTAGATTTATTGGCCCATATGAAATCATTGAACGTGTGGGACCAGTAGCATACAGACTTGCTTTACCTCCTAAATTATAAAAGATTCATAATGTTTTCCATGTGTCCATGCTGAGGAGATACAGATCTGATCCTTCTCACAGAATTCAGGCCGAACGTATTGAAATCCGACCAGACCTGACATATGAAGAGGAACCAGTGCAAATTCTTTATCGGAAGATTAAAGAATTACGAAATAAAAGAGTTCCACTGGTGAAAATTCTCTGGAGAAATCACAATATAGAAGAAGCTACCTGGGAGAGCGAGGAAACAATAAGACAACAGTACCCACAACTGTTCAACTGAGGTAAATTTCGACGACGAAATTTCTTAAGAGGGAAAGAATTGTAACATCCCTAATTTCGAATAATTAATTTTGAGTATATGAATGGAATATTTATGATTGGAGGGGTGGAAAATGTAATTAAATGTATATTTATTTTTAAGGTTTCCATAAGGACCAGATGGAGCGGTCCAGAAATAATGCATGAAAGAGAAGGAAAAAGTTGGCAGTGAGTACCGCGACCACTCACCGCGACCAGAGATCGCGATGAGTCGCTCGCGGTGAAAAATGGTAATTTTTGGCAGTGAGCACCACGACCAGTCACCACGACCAGGGATTGCGCTGACTAGCTCGCGAAGAAAATGTGGATTTCGGGCAGTGAGCAACGCGACCAACGACGCGACCAGGTACCGCGATGGTTGATCGCGATGAAAGCGGTGAAATTACTCCAGTGAGTAACGCGACCAGGTGGCGCGACCACAGGTCGCGATGACCGAATTTGTATAAAAAAAAATAAACTGGCGGTGAAACTTCTAGAAGAAGCTATCCAGAAAACAGAAAGAAAAAGAGAGAAAACGGGAGGGAAAGAAAGAAAGAAAAAGAAAGAGAGAAAGAAAAAGAAAAGAAAGAAAAGAGAGAGAAGGGAGAGAGAGAAAGAAGAAGAAGAAGAAGAAGAAGAAGAAGAGAAAAAGAAGAAGAGAAAAGGAAGAAGAGGAAAGGAAGAAGAAAGGAAGAAAGAAAAGGAAAAGAGGAGGGAGAAAGAAAAAAGGAAAAAGGAAAATCCAGAAAGAAAACTGTCGAAAAACGGTATCCAGGTTGGTGCACATTGTTATTTTGAGTATCCGTTTTCAAACTCAAATTGATTAGTTGAAATTTTAATAATTCGTAAGTTTTAATTGAATTAATTTATGAATAATATTTGAAAATGATTTTGAGTTACAGAATTATGATTATGTGAATTTAATGATTTTACGTTTTGTTTTCTATTATTTGATATGTTTTTTAATATCTTGTTTTACAAATATTGATGAATATTGATTTCGGATTGATTGAGAGAATTTTTGGTTATACAAAATTTATCTGAGGATTGAATAATTTGTAAAATCTGTAAACTCTGAATTATGATTTTATGGCCCTGATATATGTATAGAGAAATATGGATATAGGAGATTGACATGTCAATTGGATGTATATAGCAGTACTGCACTGATACTCATGATGCTTATGATGATGATTCTACAGATACCATTTCCTTAGAAATGGGAAACCGACTGTGAAATAGGGATACCATTTCATTATGAAATGGGAAACCGACTGTGAGAACATACGGATACCATTTCATCCTGAAATGGGAAACCGACTGTTTATATAGGGATACCATTTCATACGAGATGAGAAACCCGACTGTAAAACCCGTAATCCGGTCCTGTAAACCCTGTTATGTGTATCAAGGGCCCAATTAAGAACTGAAAGTCAGAAAATGATGTGGAAATAAAGAAATGTTATTGAGATTGAAATCTAGAAACTTTTGAAATACTTTATTTTATATGGTTTCAGTAATTGAAATATGATGGTTGTTATATATATATATTTTTGAATTTCTGAACTTAAGATTTATTGTTATATATTATATTGCAATTTATTTTAGTGTACATCCACTAAGCATTATTGCTTAGCGCGTTGATGTTTATCGCGCGTAGGTAACAGAGATACCGAGGAAGGAAAAGAATGAAGAGAGAGTTACAGACAGAGATCCAGAGTCACCACATTTTTAGGTAGTCATATATTTCTGTATATTACACATGCATATACAAGAATATGTAAATGTGTTATATATTTATGTTTTGTAATTAATTGTTTTATGATTTCTGGTTTTCATTTTCAAAGGATTGTAAATAATGAATTACGAATTGTTTTTATTTTAAAACTGTTTGGAAAGTCGCACTGAACGGCAGAGTGCGCATTGGTTTGTAAATGATTTCGAAGTGTTGATTATTATACTGTTTGAGTTTTTATTTGAAACAAGTTTTGGGAAATCAGAAAAACAGAGGAAACTCTGCCGAAATTTTGAAAATAAATTTCAATGGGTTCACTAGAAAAGCATTTTTAAAAATACAATTTATTTGATTTTCAATGGTTTGCAAATTATAAAGTGAGTTAAGAAAAGTTTTGAATACCCGGTAACGCTCCCTGGGTCGTTCCAGACGGGTCGGGTCAGGGGGTGTTACAGTAGCTATGTTTAAGTCTATTAGAATACTCTTATCCATAGTTGCCTATTTTGATTACGAAATCTAGCAAATGGACGTCAAGACTGCATTCTTGAATGGCAATCTAGACGAAAGCATCAATATGATGCAACTAGAGGGATTCGTATCCCAAGATCAAGAGCAAAAGGTTTGCAAACTGCAAAGGTCCATTTATGGACTTAAGCAGGTGTCTAGATCTTGGAACATTAGGTTTGATACTGCGATCAAAGCCTATGGTTTTGAGCAAAATGTTGATGAGCCTTATGTATACAAGTGCATCATTGACAAGAAAGTAGTTTTCCTGGTCCTTTACGTGGAGGATATCCTACTCATTGGGAATGACGTAGGGACATTATCAGAAGTAAAGAGTTGGCTTGCTAACCAATTCCAAATGAAAGATTTAGGAGAGGCAAGTTATGTTCTTGGGATCCAATTAACAAGGGATCGTAAGAACAAACTATTAGTGATGTCTCAAGTATCGTATATCGACACGATACTTATGCGATTCTCCATGCAGAACTCCAAGAAAGGTAGTTTACCTTCAAGGCATAGAGTTCACTTGTCTAAGGAATAATACCCTAAGACACCTCAAGAAATTGAGAATATTAGGCGGATTCCTTATGCATCCGCAGTAGGCAGTCTTATGTATGCTATGCTATGCATAAGACCCGACATTTGCTTCGTAGTGGGAGTAGCCAGTAGATATCAATCCAACCCAGAATTGGGTCATTGGGTTGTTGTTAAGCATATTCTCAAGTATCTTCGGAAAACGAGAAACTATATGCTTGTATATTCCTATCCGAATTTGATTCCATTAAGATATATAGATTCTGACTTTCAATCAGACAAGGATTCAAGGAAATCCATGTCTGAGTCAGTATTCACCTTTAGTGGTGGAGCCATAATTTGGAGAAGTATCAAGCAATCTTGCATTGCTGATTCTACCATGGAAGCTGAGTATGTAGCAGCTTGTGAAGCAGCTAAGGAGGCTATTTAGCTTCAAAAGTTCTTGAGTGATCTGGAAGTTGTTCCAGATGTGGATAAGCCCATGACACTTTATTGTGATAATAATAGTAGAGTTGTGGCCAATTCCAAAGAACTAAGAAGTCATAAAGGAGGGAAGCATATAGAAAGGAAATATCATCTCATCAGAGAGATAGTGCATCGCAAGATAACCTGGCTAATCCATTTACGAAGGCCTTGGCAGCTAAAGTGTTTAAAGGTCACCTAGAGGGTCTAGGATTACGAGACATGTCCCATATGCTTTAGTGCAAGTGGGAGATTGTTGGGATTTATGCCTTAAAGCTTGTAATTGTAAATGATTAAAGACTTAATAAGAATTATTCAGATTATCATTCAAGTTTATAAATGTTTTAAATTCAGTAATACATTCGTATTGTACAAGAACATCCTAGATTGTAAGATGTAATCTCAGAATGAGTATATGATGGTCATATACAGAGAGGATTGATTTTGAGACATGCAATCTAAAGAGTCCGTAGAGAGTGAACAAAGCTGGGTACTTTGTTTGTGATTGATCTACTACTGCGGTCCATTTTATAAAGTACTGTGGTCTTATCCTAGACAGCTCATGTAGTTAACATGAGAATGGAGGCACCTTATATGATGAGATCATATAGGACTAGGCCACGATTTATATGACTCTCTCACCAAGATCCGTTAGTAGATGAGATTCATATATAATCGATAAACAATGGCTATTTATAGGTAATCTTAATCCTGAGTGTCTTATTGACTCCTTCAGGTTGGATTGTGGTTTTTATTTACCATGAGTGAGGTTGATGTGAATCTCGACCAATACCTCTGTATCTTGGAGTTGTGGTTTGACTTATGGCTGGGAAGGTTTGAACACAATTGTGGAATCCACTCATTCTTGATTGAAATAGATGAGTAGTTCCCTTAAGAGTTGATTCGAGGCTTGAATGATTATGAGCGCTCTCCTTCTTCCGTGAGGAAGACAGGATTTAATTATTTATTAGATAATCAATGGTACTTAAAAGAAAAGATATTTCTAGAGGGGTATAACAGACTTTATGACCTAGCTCTTGTTATGAACTATTTGTGGAGGATCACACTATATGCAATTAGCTATATCAATGGACACTGAGACTTCAGATTGTATAAACATGTCTACAGTTCTGAGAGTGCAGCCTCGGGTTTTTAGTAGAATAACTCTGAGGTTAATAATCGTGAAATATGAATTAAAGAGTTTTAATTAATATTACTAAGTATTATTGTAGCTCAAAAATGTGGGTCCATTAGTTACCCTTGCTAGCCCTTATGGCTGTTGGTAACGAGGGTCACGGTAGATTACTTGAATGATCCAATTAATAGTGTTACGAAAATAATGCGATTTAAATAAAAGAGAATAATTAAATAATGTGATTATTTAATTAATTAATATTTAATAAAATAATAGCAATTAGTAATTATGAATTATTAATTTTATTTATTAAATATGAGGTAATGTGATTAAATAATGACTAGGACAAAAGAATTAAAATAATTAGATTATTTTAAAAAAGTCATAAAAGTCAAAAGTTAACATCTTTAGGAGACTAAAAATAAAAGGGATTCCTATTTTGACTTGGTCAAACTAAAACCCTAAAGTGCTACTATATAAGTGTTATATAGCTAGGAAAAATTAACCTAACACATAAGTGAAAAAGAAAGAGAGTTCGGCCACCAAAGAGAGAAGAAAAGAGAAAAAAGTTTTTTTTTACTCTCCTCTCTTTTGCAGGATTCGGCCGGCCCCTAGGGAGAAGAGACTGCGGGTCATAACTAGGAAGATCTAGTGGTAGATCGAAGATTCAGAAAAAGAAAATCAAGAAAAAGGCTATGTAGTTTCATGAAATATTTTCTGCGTATATACAGGAACTCGTTCCTAATTGAAAAATAGTTTTTCAATTAAAAGAAAATTTTTGAAACCTAATTCCGCATGTTATACGATAATCAAATGTTTTCTAAAACTCCCATCAGCACCAGTGTCTGCCCACCATCCCTCAGATCCTTAAACTAAGTTAACTTTAGAAATCATAGCAACAAGTTTATCTACAGTTAAGTTAGCTTAAGCAGGACGTGCAATACCTTATTTTAGTAATTTTGAGCAAGATGTCGTGGCTCGCCACAGCTAGGAAAATTGTGATGAATCATTGTTCCATAAGGGAGGTTGTTGCTGATTCTGCAAATTCTGTGTTTTATTATTCCGGTTCTACTGCTTCATTTTCTTGGCTCCTAGTTTCATAACAAAATGAGTTTGGTTCATGTTGAAATTCTTGTTGTTTGTCACAACCAGAACTTCCTCCTTTAGATCTTGCTTTTTGGTATCTTCCTTGATCCGAAGGCACTTTCCAAGGAGAACTCCTTGGTCTTCTGCCTCAGCTGGTTCTTGATTTTAGAATTATGCTCAATAGCAAGAGTGTTATATTGTAAGTTAACAATCTTTTCATATTAATAAAGTGATTTTTGTTTTAACAAAATCTTATAGCTTTTATAGTTTAATGTTATAATTGTTAAATATAAATAATCATAAGGACAAAAGATTATGAGAAATGAAAAATTGTTCATACATCTGAATATATATGAGGTAGACACATTTCTTTAATTAGTCTTGAATAACATTCACAACTTAAAATAAATGTTGGGCGCCATTATCTTGTTAAAGTTATAGATTCTTTTCCTAGCATTTGAGTGGGATCAAATTGAAGGGGAAAAGTTTTTTATTGAAAAAAACGCAGTGGAAATAGGTTTTAATTTTTTTTTTCTTTTCATAAAGATCTTGTTAATGTATACGCGAATAGAATTTTTAAACTACAATTACCTTTGTTGCGTTTCTTGAATCTTTTACTTCTTGATTCACCACCAAGCCTTTCGAGATATGACTCGCGGTCTGACAACGCGTGTATGGATATGTCACGGATGAACAGATGGAGGTAGCAGAAAAGCAGAAAAGACAACTCCTTGTCTTCTTTCCTAGGCCGGCCACACCCTGTAAAGAAAAGGGGTCAGAAAAAACTTACTTTTTTCTTCTCTCCTTTTGGTGTTGCCGCTCACTTCTTTTCTTTGGGTTTAATTGCCTTGTTTTGTTTATGATATCGTATCATATATCTATCATGTTTCTAGTGTTTTATTTGATCAAGTCAAAGTAGGATTCTACATCCTATTTAATTTTGGTCATACCTAGAGTTTAAACATTTGACCTCTAGGACTATCAAATAATCTTATTATTTAAAATCCCTTCTTTTTTTGTATTAGTCAAGGTTCGAACTTGCAATCTCCTATTTAATAATTAAAATAATTAATAATTCTAAATTATTAATATTTATTTAATTATTAATTAAATAATCGTATTATTTAATTAAATCGTGTCACTTTCATAACACAATTAATTAGACCATCCAATTAATTTACCGTGACCCTCATTATCGTTAACCATAAGGGCTAGCAAAGGGACCAAATGTACCTATAATTTTGAGCTCCAATAATACTTAGTAATATTAATTAAACTCTTTAATTAATATTTAGTCATATTAATTAAACTCTTTAATTAATATTCCATGATTATTAACCTCGGAGTTATTCCACTAAAAATCCGAGGCTGAACTCTCAAAACTGTAGACGTTTTTTACACAATTTGAAGTCTCAGTGTCCATTGATATAGCTATTACATATAGTATGATCCTCCATAAGTAGTTCATAGCTAGAGCTAGATCATAATGTCCGTTATACCCCTATAGTTATATCTTTTCCTTTAAGCACCGTTGATTCTCTAATGAACAATTAAATCATTTTTTCCTTTACGAGAGAAGGAGAGCGCTCATAATTGTTGAAGCCCTATTATCAACCCTTAAGAGAACTACTCATCTACTTCAGTCAAGAAGGAGTGGATTCCACTATTGTGTTCAAACCTTCCAAGCCACAAGCCAAACCACAACTCCAAGATACGAAGGTGTTGATCGAGAATATAATATCGACCTCACTCATGGTATGTCAAATGCCACGATTTAACCTGAATGAGTCGATAAGATACTCAGAATTAAGATCACCTATATACAACCATCATTTGTCAATATATACGAATCTCATCTACTAACGGATCTTGGTAAGAGATTCATATAAATCGTGGCCCAATCCTATATGATCTCATCATATAAGGTGTCTCCATTCTCATGTCAGCAACATAAGCAGTCTAGGATAAGACTGTCGTACATTACAGAATGGACCGCAGCAGTTGATCAACCACAAACAAAGTTCCCAGCTTTGTTTGCTCTCTACGGACTCTTTAGATTGCATGTCTCAAAATGATTTTTTTGTATATGACATTTATATACTCATTTTGAGATTACATCTTGCAATCTTGGATGTTACACATACAATATATAAATGTATGAACAAAAAAAAACACTTTTATTTGAATGATAAAACTTTTACTTTTATTTATGTCAAATTACATTTACAATTACAAGTTTTAGGGCATAAATTCCAACACAAATGTATTATAATGAGTCTAAAATGCTCAAAGTGTAGTGTCTTTGGAAAAAATGATATAGTGCACTGGGTGTATTAAATAGGATCCCAGTGAAACACTTTATCCAAAATTGTCAATGGATAAAAGTTTTCACTTGAAGGCAATCGAAGAATCTAGCTCAATTCTAAGATAAACGATGGACTTATGGTTACAGGTGTTATCATTTGAGCTATCAATGAGTACGATTATATGCAATAGTCTATCCTCGATAGTTTGGTGGTATTCACTTGTTAATCATAGAGGATTTTATTTATCGATATGGACATTGTGACTCCATTTATTACATGAGAGTATAATACCATCATATGGGTCTTTTGAGGTATTGTATATTAAATTTTAATGTTAAGTTTTCAACAGTGTCTATTGAAACATAGCTTCTGGAAAAGTCAAAATATCCAAATTAAAAAATATGGTCATATGATTAAAACTAGTAACTAGGAGAGCTATGAGTGGTCTATGAGCTCTTGACGATTACTGATATTCTTCACGAGGATACACTTTCTCCTAAAAGATTGTCTAGGGTACGAATGAGAAACACTATCTTGTTCTATTTTTATTTAAGAGTTCAATTTTGGTTCTTTAATGGAGTGAACTAAAATTAATTGATTGGACCTAAATGAATCATTTGTTGATTGTGATTAGGTTGTGAAGGGAGTTTTAGAAATGATTTGATTATCATATAACGTGTGGAATTAGGTTTCAAAAGTTTTCTTTTGAAAAATATTTTTTCAACCAGGAACGAGTTCCTGTATATACGCAGGAAAAAGAATTCGTGAAACTACATACCTTTTTCTTCATTTTCTTTTTCTGAATCTCCGATCTACCACCAAATCTTTCGAGCTATGACCCGCGGTCTGACAACATGTGTGTGAGTACGTCACGGCAAGAGATGGAGGTCACGTGAAAAACGTGCGGAGAACTTTTTCTCCCTATCGCCGGCCGCACCTATAGGGAAATGAGCCAGAAAAAAAAAAAAAAAAACTTTTCTTTTTCTTCTCTCTTTTGTGCTTGCCGAACCTTCTTTTCTTTTTCACTTAATTTTTTGTCAATGTTTCCAGTATCATAACCCTTATATACTAGGTCTTTAGGGTTTTAATTTTGACCAAGTCAAAATATGATTCCTAATCCTTTTTATTTTAGTCTCCCTAAAGACTTTAATAATTGACTATTAGAACTTTAAAAATAATCTAATTATTTTAATTCCTTTGTCCTAATCATCTTTTAATTACATTACCTTATATTTAATAAATAGAATTAAAAATTCATAATTATTAATTTTTATTATTTTATTAAATATTTAATTAATTAAATAATCACTTTATTTAATTTATTCTCTTTAAATCGTATTACTTTTGTAACACTATTAATTAAACCATCCAATTAATCTATCAATAACCATAAGGGCTAGCAAAGGGATCTAATGGACCCACAGTTTTGAGCTCCAATAATACTTAATAATATTAATTAAAACTCTTTAATTAATATTTCATGATTATTAACTTCGGAGTTATTCCACTAAAAACCCGAGACTGTACTCTTAGAACTGTGGACGTGTTTATATAATTTGAAATCTCAGTGTCCATTGATATAACTATTTACATATAGTGCAATCCTCTACAAGTAATTCATAACTAGAGCTAGGTCATAAAGTCCGTTATATCCCTTTAGAAATATTTTTTCTTTTAAGTACCATTGAGTCTTTAATGAACAATTAAATCCCGTCTTCCTAACGGAAGCAGGAGAGATCTCATAATTGTTCAAGCCCCGAATCAACCCTTAAAGGAACTACTCATCTACTTCAATCATGAAGGAGTGGATTCCACTGTTGTGTTCAAATCTTCCCAGCCATATGCCAAACCGCAACCCCAAGATATAGAGATATTGGTCGAGATTCACATCGACCTCACTCATGGTAAATCAAAGGCCACGATCAAACCAGAAGGAGTCGATAAGACACTCAGGATTAAGATCACCTATAAATAGCCATCGCTTATCGATATATATATATATATATATATAAATCTCATCAACTAACGGTTCTTGGTGAGAGATTCATATAAATTGTGGCCCAGTCCTATATGATCTCATCATATAAAGTTCCTCCATTCTCATGTCAACTACAAGAGCAGTCTAGGACAAGACCACTGTACTATATAGAATGGACCACAGAGTAGATCAATCACAAACAAAGTACCCAGCTTTGTTCGCTCTCTACGGACTCTTTAGATTGCATATCTCAAAATGAATTATCTTTGTATATGACCTTCATATATTCATTCTGATATTACAACTTGCAATCCAGGTTGTTCTTGCACAAAATGAATGTATTACTGAATATAAAACACTTATAAACTGAATAATCCTTATTAAGCCTTTAACTGTTTACATTTACAAGTTTTAGGGCATAAATCCCAACAGATTGTGTCTATTGGAGCTTAAATTTAGATAGCCTGCCAAGATCCCCAATCTACACGAACTTACATGAGTCACTTAATATATTTTGCCGAACCATTTGCTAGGTCCATTCAGAATTGTTTCTGGGTTCTGGAATCCAAAAGATTTGAAGAGGTGCGGTCATTTGTAGACAAGGCACGCTGTAACTCTTCATATACCTAGAATGGATGGCCAAGACTGTGGGAAGTCTTAGGTGGCCTTAATAGGGAACAATTAGCATTTCATTAATACATTAAGAATATAATTGCACATTTTAATTAAATAGGCTGCATAATTATATTAATGTATTAATTAAGCATGTGGACTTATTTCTGTTTTAGTAAGATAATATGTCTAGTTCACATGTAGACTTTTAATTAAAGTCCAATGTATTTAATAAAATGGAAAAACAAAATAAAAGCCCATCCATTTGATTTGGGCGACTAGGACTAATTTAATTAGTCTAAATTTTGTTTTATTTTATAAATTAATTAAGTGCTAATTAATTAATTGTTTAATTAGTTAAAATCTTTTTCTACTAGGAGATGACTCTTAGTATCATACTTTTATTGGAAGTATGATAAGAATTCATAACTCTATTTAATTGGTAGATAAATATATGATTTAATATTTATCTAATTAAATAGGAAGTCATGATAAGTCACAAATTAAAATTCCGATTAGTATTTGGATTATGAAAATTAATCTAAATAGAATAAAAAGGGAATTTTAATACAAGTCAATTACTTAAAATTGACTATACACTTATGAGTTGGAAAATAATGAAACTCTTTTTGTGATAGGAATTTCGGTCAAGCACAAATCCTCCTTAAAGGAGGATTAGGCCAAGCCTTAAAATACCTAGCAAGAGGAATTTGGCTAGGCCTAGTTTTTGCTTAAGAAAATTCGGCCAACTCAAGTCTAAGTGTGTGAGGAAATTCGGCTAAGAGAGAAAAAGAGAGGAGTGTTTCGTTTCAATAGTACATTACTAGCTTTTACATTAAAAGGCTTTGTGTACAACATCGAATTTGGTTCACACGAGTTCTGATTGAAAAATTGAGAATTCAAAGTGACCAAATGCTCTTTAGGCTCTTCTTGGGTTTATTGTGACTAACCAAGAAAAAGGTTTATTGTTTCTCCATCCTCAGTTATTATATAATTCAAAGAAAGAGGGAGCCCACACTCCAAGGTGATTCACATTCGTGATTAGATTGGAAGATTTTGTGGAAAACAATTTCGACGCAACATCAATCATCATGGAAAAAGGTACGATATCTTTTATTAATATGTTAGTTAATCAAGGGTCAAGGTTTATATAAAAAAAAGAAAAATTTTTGAAACCTATACCAATAAATTTTTCTTTCCGCTGCGTACTCTCAAACGATTTTTCCTACACTTGAAGTCTTTCTAACAAATGTTTTAGTTCCTACATCTTCAATATCATATATTTTTTTTCTATAGTGCCTCCCACACATCTTTTGCTGTATTAAAGGCAGTATAATAATCATACAAATTATCAGATAAACCATTAAGCTTATAAATTTTGCAAAGAAAATCATCTTCTGTCCATTTCTCAAGTACTGTGGTTTGTTCAGTGGTTGGGTTTCCTGGAAGAACGAGTTTTCCGGTGGTAATGATAGTGGATATTCTTTTGGCAGGTTAAATAAAAAATAGAATATTTTGCCTCCAACATTTAAATTGAAATACCCTCAAAGCGGAAGGGTTGGTTAGGGTCAGATGACTTAGAATCCATTAACAAAACTATAAATATAAAACTTCTTAAAATTAACTTATTAATAGGGCAAATTGTATTGGAATACCTTAATATTTGGTCATATTACAATAAAACGTTACTTTTACTTAAACTACAACATAATACTGTAGGGTTATTATTTTGCTGGCTTTGATTCCGTGAGTAAAACCTGTTTTTATGTAATTCTTAGTTAACTTAGTTAGAGCATGAGTTGAGCATAATTAAAATTCAAAGAAATCACGCGAAGACGAAAAGTTTCTAAGAAAACTCAAGAAAGTGCTTTAAGGTAAGTTTCGAAGAAACGATACTCTTAATTCTTAAGATCAGATAAGATTCACACACACACACACTTTTAACACGTTCATGCATTTACATTTGAGTGTTAACATGTTAGTTTTAATGTTTTATAAGTGTTGAGTCTTACTTGTTTTGTTTTGTCTAGTTTTGGAATTTAATTTTAAACATTTTGTGTTTTTGAAAAACTGACCTTTGGATGCTTGAACTAGAATAACTTTTTATCTATTTCTCCAAATAGTATTTTGCTTTTTGAGAATGAAACTACACATCCATATCTTTCCAAAGGTATAAAAAACAAAAAACTCCAAGGCCATTTGGTTAGGTTTCGTTTGACTCAAAGTAGAGTCAAGTGCAACTGAAAAAGTTGAAACAGTGGAGACGAAACAGTAGCTCCATGCCTCAGGCGTGGCTGCTGGGCAGCAACCTTATGCCTAGTGCGTGGGTCACCTTACACGTGCGGGGGCTATCTTGGCCGAATCTAAATTGGGTTAGGTATGTGTTTTGTGGTTTTATTGTCTCATAAAGTCTTTCAAACATGTGTTTATTGATTCCTATTATGTCTAAGATGTTTTTATGGTATTTTAAAGTAAAAAAATAACCTATTAAATAAATCCTTTATTTTTGGGTTCTTATTCTCTTTTTAATAGGAAAGTAAATATTACTTTCCTAGTGGAATTAGAAAACTAAATAGCTTTTAAAGTCCTACTACAATTGAGTTTAGGGTTTCTAATGTTTGCCTATATATAATGAGCTTATTGTTCATTATTATTTTGCCGTGTAAGTCTCTTTTATAGGCTCATTATACTCTCTTAGTTCTTCAAGTTCTTATTTTATTCCTCTCACATGTTTTTATTGTCTTGATGCTTTGATGTTTTTATTTATATGAGAGAAGAGAGAGTTTATTTATATATAGTAATTATGCTTTGCTTTTGTGCTTAATTGCTTAGTCTATTCATAATATGTTTTGATCATACATATTATTTGATCGTTCATATTTTATTAAGCACTTAAATCTGATCTCGTAAATTGGGAGTTATTATTTCTTTGATCACACGAAAGGAACAACAAGACTTGGAGTGCGGAGGGTTTGCTCGTAAAAGGCGTTGTAAACGATATACTAACTAGTATAATTTGTGTGGATGTGTTAAGTGGCCTATGAGTTGGTCCCATGATTTTTTACATGTTGAGGTTTTCTGCGCTAAAAATCTCCTGTGTTATTTGTTGGGTAGGTTTATATTTTTAATTCTGCAATATATGTTATTAAACCTATTCATCCAAACACCCCCCTCCCCCCTCTAAAAAAAAAAAAAAAAAAAAAAGAGGTTTGTCATAGTATATAAATCCATGTTTTTCAATTGATATCAGAGCGGGAGTCTAGACATATTTAGGCAAGGATCTGGGCTCAATATTTTGTTAGATTTGTTTGTGTGTTTTTATGTTTTTTAATCTATGGCATGAATGATCAGAGAAGAGGCATCAAGCACTCGACCTCCACTTTTGGATTGATCGAATTACGCATTCTGGAAGGCAACCATGAGAGCCTATTTGAAGGCTAATAATGAGCGTGTCTAGATGTATGATGAGAACGGTTATTCCTTTCTACCGTTACTAATGCCGAATGAGTTGTTCCCATAAAGTCGAAATTAGAGTGGAATGCAATTTAGCTATCTAACAAGACATTGAACTCCAAAGATTTGAATTATATTTTAAATGGTGTTAATGAAAATCAATATATACATATCCAGAATTGCAAGATGAGCAAGGAGGCATGGGACATTCTCCAGACCACGCATGAAGGAATTTTGTGGTCAAGAAATCGAAGATTCAGATGTTGACGACGAGATTCGAACCCTTGCATATGGAAGAAGAAGAGACCTTTCTCGATTTCCAAACAAAACTCATGGACATCCCAAACTCGAGTTTTGTACTTGGTAAGCGTTATTTTGACTCTGATATTATTAGAAAAATCTTACGTTTTTCGCCTGACGGTTTCAAGCCAAGGTCACTGCGATTGAAGAAAGCAAAGATATAGATAACACGAGAGTAGATGAGTTGACTGAATCCCTACAAACGTTTAAGTTAAATCTTAAACCGATCAAAAAGCAAAAAGGGATTACTTTGAAGTCTACATCTCATGAGTTAAAAGATCTAGAATATGATGGAGAAGAGATGGCATTTATTGCAAGAAAACTCAACAAGTTTTTCAAAGGCAAAAGAACTGATTGTGGTTTTAAAGGTGCCAACGCCAAGATAGATTTTGTGCCCAGAAAGTTTGATAATGACAATGGCAAAAGCAAGGGTGTTCAATGCTATGAATGTCAAGGCTTTGGACACATAGCATTCGAGTGCGCCAACATTCAAATCAATCTAAAGAAGGGGATAGCGTTGAACATCACTTGGAGTGATAACGACGATGAAGAAGAAGATGAGTCTTTGGATACTGGTAAGCACACATGCAACATAGTTGCCTTCACATCTTCTTTATCTACAGGTGATGGAACTCAATCAGAAGATGATGTTGATGATAATGTGCTTAGTGAGACAAGCCTTAAAGAGGCTTATGAGTAACTCCTTGAAATGGATCGCAAGGTAATAAAAATAAACTTCTCTCTACTATCTAAAAATAAATTGTTCAAACTTGAAAGACAGGAAACTTTGGATCGATCCCTAAATTTGCAAAATGAGGTATATGATTATAATGAGACGATCGAATCCTCAAAAAAAGAATTGGATTGTAAAGAAAAAACTTTGTTGATTGCACAATCATGTGAGGAAGAAGTTGCTAAAAAGTTGGCTTCGACGGAGGAGTCTATCAAGGGGCTGACTCTAGGTGCAAAGATGATTGATGATATGATCAAGTTTGGAAAGATGTACAATGACAAGCAAGGTATTGGATTCACTGATGAATCTAAGGCCTCCACAAACAAGACAATTTTTGTCATGGCCAAATCTTCCAAGCAAGATAACCAAATGCATAACCCGTCCAAAAAACCATAAGGAGCTCAAGGTAAGTCTCCTAATTTTATTCTTGTTTGCCACTACTGTGATGTTGTTGGACATACTAAACCTAAATATGGTAAATATATTAGCTTAATTAAAAGAAGCAATAGGTCTTTTGGTAGTGTAAATAAGAGAGACGGTCATAGAACTTCTGACAATTTTTCGAAATCAAAGTCTTCAAAACAATCTTATAAGAAGGTTTGGGTTGAGAAAAACAACGTTAGTTATAATATGATGTGCTTCACGACTTGGTCGATTAGTCCCCTTGCATGGTGTCTAGATAGTGAATGTTCTAGGACCATGACTGGTAACAAATATTTCTTTGTTGAAATTACCTTAAAGGATGAAGGTTATACCGTTACTGCAAATGGAGAAAAATTAAAAATTATTGGCAAAGTTAAGATTAACGTACCTAACTTAGGTGTAATTGATGACGATGTCCTTGTTGAAGGATTGAGAGGAAATCTTTTGAGTGTGACTCATCTTTATGAACAAGTAGGTTCTACCGTGTTTAAAGGTAGTAAATGACAATTTTTTGATAAACATGATGAAGTGCTTGTTGAAGGGTCAAATATTCGGGTTTATGCCCTAAAGACTTGTAACTATAAATGAGATTAAACATTAAAAAAAGTAGTTATCGTTGAGATTTATACCCTAAAGCTTGTAAATGTAAACGGTTAAAGAATTAATAAGAATTATTCAGCTTATCATTCCAGTTTATAAGTGTTTTATATTCAATAATTGTAACACCCCCTGACCCGACCCGACTGGATCGACCCAGGGAGCGCTACCGGGTTTTCAAAACTTTACTTAATTTACTTTATAAATTTCAAGCCAGTGAAAATCATATCAATTGTATTTTAAAAATATGTTTCTAGTGAGCCCATCAAATTTGATTTTCAAAATTTCGGCAGAGTTCCCTCTGTTTTTCTGATTTCCCAAAACATGTTTTCAATAAAACACATATAATACAATTTAATTTCAACACTTCTAGATCCAAATTTTTAAATCAATGTGCACTCTGCCGTTTAGTGCGACTTCCAAACAGTTTCAAATAAAACATATAGAATTAATATTTACAAACATTTGAAAAGAATATAAATCATAAAGCAATTATTACAAAACATATATATACATGTCGAATTACAGATTTCTGTATATGCATGCTTCATGAAATACAATATACCATTAAAATTCAATTGTAACTACTCAAAAGAATTGTGACTCTGGACCTTCAATCTGCTGTTATTTCTTCTCTATTCTTTGTTTCCCCCTGTGTCTCTGATACCTGCGTGTGATAAAATCAACGCGCTAAGCAATAATGCCTAGTGGGTGTACACTAAACTCAAGTATCAAAATCATAAATAATTTTGCATAATAAAATATCACCATATTATCAAATATAAATCATTTACAGAAATAAAACGGATGAAATCAATTCAATATAAACCACTGAATACAATTATTAATCCATACAAAACCAAATCATCAATTCTTTTATAATCATTTCTTTGCAAGTCATTCTCAATTCTGGCCCTCTAGAATACTCAACATACTTTCTGGACTGAAATATGGGTCTAATCTCTGTAATATCAGTGTGACGTCCGGGGTTGCCCCGCAATAACAATCACTAGTATCGGTGTGATTGTCCGAGATTGCCCCGCTACAACAATCACTGGTATTCGGTGTGATTGTCCGAGATTGCCCCGCAACAACAATCACTGGTATCAATGTGACGTCCGGGATTGCCCCGCTACAACAGTCACTGATCTCAATGTGACGTCCGGGATTGCCCCGCTACAACAGTCACAAGTAATAACGGTGCAGTATGACAGTAATAACCCAACTGGTATACCAACATCCTATATCCATTTCCTATGTCCAAGTATCCTAGGGCCGTTTTCATCATATCATATATTCAATTTGTTTTCTTTTCATTTCAAACTAATTCAGAATCATTTTCAAAACATTATTCATACAATGATTAATTCAAAAATTCACTTTATAAACGAAATTCGATTCTATTAGAATGTTCTGAAAATTAAAATCATATAAACACATATATAATAACGTAATTCACAGTTATTGTTACCAAAATCATTTTCAACTCAATACAAATCAATTTCCATCAATTATCAATTTCAACGAATCCAAAATCATAATTGCATATATTTTATCAAACAGAAATCCTCTCAATTATTCCAAAATCAATACTTATCAACATTTGTAAAACAAGATATTCAAAAACATCTCAATAACATAAAACAGAATGTAATAATACTATATGTCATAAATCAAAATCATTAAAATTAATATAATCGAAATTCTGAAATTTAAATTCAATCTAATCCATTTGAATCTGAAAACTAAACTCAAAAGAGCAGTGTACACTAACCTGGATTCCATTTTTACGCCTTTTTCCTTCTGAATTTTCCTTTTCCTCTTTCTCTTCCCTTTTTCTCTTTCTTTTTTTCTTTTCTTTCTCCTTCCTTTCTTCTTCTTTCTTTTCTCTTCTTCTTCTCTTTTTCTTCCTCTTCTTCTTCTTCTTCTTCTTCTTTTTCGCTCTCTCTTTCTCTCTGTTTTCTCCCTTTCCTGTTTTTCTGGAGACTTCACGTCTCTTATTTTTTTTATAAAATTTTGGTCGTCGCGACCTGTGGTCGCGCTACCAAGTCGCGTTGCTCACTAGAACCTTTCCACCGCCTTCATCGCAATCACCCATCGCGGTACCATGGTCGCGCTGGTGGTCGCGTTGCTCACTGCCAAAAATCACCATTTTTCATTGCGAGCGACTCATCGCGATCTCTGGTCGCGGTGAGTGGTCGCGATACTCACTGCCAAGAAATTCCATTTTTCGCCGCGAGCAGCTCATCGCGATCACAACAAATCACAAAATTTATATTCACATGTTCAAAATTAATTATTCAAAATTTGGGATATTACAGTAATACATTCATCTTGTGCAAGAACATCCTAGATTGCAAGATGTAATCTCAGAATGAGTATATGAATGTCATAGACAGAGAAGATTCATTTTGAGATATGCAATCTAAAGAGTCAATAGAGAGCAAATAAAGCTGGGTACTTTGTCTGTGACTGATCTATTGATGCGGTCCATTCTGTATAGTACAGTGGCCTTATCCTAGACCACTATTGTAGTTGACATGAGAATGGAGGCACCTTATATGATAAGATCATATAGGACTAGACCACGATTTATAAATCTATCACCAAAATCCGTTAGTTGATGAGACTCATATATATATATATATATATATCGATAAATAATGGCTATTTATAGGTGATCTTAATCCTGAGTGTCTTATCGACTCCTTTAGGTTAGCTCGTGGCCTTTGATTTACCATGAGTGAGATCGATGTGAATCTCGACCAATACCTCCGTATCTTTGGGTTACGTTTGGCTTGTGGCTGGGATGATTTGAACACAACAGTGGAATCCACTCCTTTGTGATTGAAGTAGATGAGTAGTTCCCTTAAGGGTTGATTCAGGGCTTAAACAATTATGAGATCTCTCCTGCTTCCGTGAGGAAGACATGATTTAATTGTTCATTAGAGAATCAATAGTACTTAAAGGAAAAGATATTTCTAGAGGGGTATAACAGACTTTATGACCTAGCTCTAGTTATGAACTACTTGTGGAGGATCGCACTATATGTAAATAGTTATATCAATAGACTCTGAGACTTCAGATTGTATAAACACGTATACAGTTCTGAGAGTGCAGCCTCGAGTTTTTAGTGGAATAACACCGAGGTTAATAATTATGAAATATTAATTAAAGAGTTTTAATTAATATTACTAAGTATTATTGAAGCTCAAAACTGTGGGTCCATTAGGTCCCCTTGCTAGCCCTTATGGTTATTGGTAACGAGGATCACAGTAGATTAATTGGATGGTCCAATTAGTAGTGTTACGAAAGTAATACGATTTAAAGAGAATAAATTAAATAATTAATAAAATAATAGAAATTAATAATTATTAATTATTAATTCTATTTATTAAATATGAGGTCATGAGATTAAATAATGACTAGGACAGAAGAGTTAAAATAATTAGATTATTTTAATAGTCCTAAAAGTCAAAGGTTAAAGTCTTTAGGAGATCAAAAATAAAAAAGGATTGAGAATCCTATTTTGACTTGGTCAAGCCAAAACTTTAAAAAGCTACTATATAAGAGTTATATAGCTAGGAAAAATTAACCTAACACACAAGTGAAAAAGGAAGAGAGTTCGGCCACCAAAGAGAGAAGAAAAAGAAAAAAATAAAGTATTTTCTGACTCTCCCTCTTTTACAGGATTTGGCAGGCCCCTAGGAAGAAGAGATTCTCCGTCCGTTCTTTTCACGTGACCTCCATCTCTTGCCGTGACATGTCCACACACGCGTTGTTAGACCGTGGGTCATTACTCGGAAGATTTGGTGGTAGATCAAAGATTCAGAAAAAGAAAATCAAGAAAAAATTATGTAGTTTCATAGAATCTTTTTCTGCGTAAATATAGGAACTCGTTCGTGATTGAAAAATAGTTTTTTAATTAAAAGAAAATTTTTGAAACCTAATTCTGCATGTTATACGATAATCAAACATTTTCTAAAGCAACCTTCAACAAGAACCCTAGTCAAGAAAAAGAGCTGCGGCAAACACAAAGAGGAAAAGAGAAAAAAAAAGTTTGTTTTCTATTTCCCTTGTGCAGCTTCGACCGCCCATTGGAGAAGAGAAGGAGTTGTCCTCTTCACTTGCCTTTTCACCTTCATCTATGTACTCGTGATATGCCCACACACGCGCGTTGTCAGACCATGGGTCATAGCTCGAAAGATCTTATCGTATCAAAAGGGATCTTTTCATTCAAGAAATAGACAAAGGTAAAACTTGTATCTTTGATGAGTAGTGTATGTATAAAATCGATTGTTTTGAAAAGAGTTGTCAAAAAGACAAAAAGAAAAATTTTAAAAGCTCACCTAAACCTTCGCTGCATGATTTTCTTTTTGCTACAAGCTGAACTCTCGAAACTGTAGATGTTTTACATAGTTTGAAATCTCAGTGTCCATCAATATAGTTAATTACATATAGTGTGATCCTTCACAAGTAGTTCATAGCTAGAGTTGGGTCATAATGGCCGTTATACCCCTCTAGTTATATATTTTCCTTTAAGTACCGTTGATTTTATAATGAACAATTAAATCATGTCTTCCTTACGGAAGAAGGAGAGGCCTCATAATTGTCCCATCCCTGAATTAACCCTTAAGGGAACTACTTATCTACTTCAGTCAAGACAGAGTGGATTCTGATATTGTGTTCAGACCTTCGCAGCTACAAGCCAAACCGCAACTCCAAAATACAAAGGTATTGATCGAGAAAGCTACATCCAACTCATTCATGATAAATCAAAAGCCATGATCTAACCTAAAGGAGTCGATAAGACACTCAGGATTAAGATCACCCATAAATAGCCATCATATGTCGATATATATGAATCTCATCTACTAAACGGATCTTGATAAAAGATTCATATAAATCGTGGCCCAGTCCTATATGATCCCATCATATAAGGTGCCTCCATTCTCATGTCAACTACATGAGTGGTCTAGGATAAGACCACTGTACATTACAGAATGGACCGCAGCAGTAGATCAATTACAAACTAAGTATCCAGTTTTGTTTGCTCTCTACGCACTCTTTAGATTGCAAGTCTGAAAATAAATCCTCTTGTATATGACTCTCATATACTCAGATTGAGAATTACATTTTGCAATCTTGGATGTTACACGCACATTATATAAACTTATGAACTTAAATAAACTACTTTTATTTAAATGAATAATAACTACTTTTATACAATTACAAGTCTTTAGGGCATAAACTCCAACAAATGGGACTAAAGCTCATGAAAGAATAAGTTGATATATTAGAAACCCAACCTAGTTGACTGAAGATCCCAAGATATAGGTTCAAAGGGACAACCTAAATGTAGGACTTAGTTGGATCACTGTGGGGGAACCTAAATTACATAACTTAATCGACAAAATTAAGTGAAGATTTCAAATTAAACCCTCCCCATGCCAAATCATAACAACACATACAAAATCCATCCCTCAAAAACCCACTAATCAGATAATAAAAATCACTAAGGTGGGACTATTTATGGTATATAGACTATTAAAATGAATTTGATGGTGATTGAATCTGTCACTTTCCTGAGAAAAGGAGCTAGCAAAAATGAAGAGGAAAATTAAAAGATTAACTATGGAATGCAAACTGAAATTTTATTAGAGACCAGAGAAGAATCTAGTCTTGTTGCTCCCAATCTAGAAATGTCTCATTTTCAGATCCATCTGGATTGAAGCGAGGTGTAGGAATAGTTGATGAATCTATGAGTGAAGATAGTCTATTACCTATAATGGCAGCATAGATTTGTTGCCTCCATAGCAGGAAATTATTATGGTCAAACTTAACAGAGCCCAAGCTTCATTTGCATTGGTATCTTTGATCTACTATTAACTAACAATTGAGTAGTATCAACTGCTCTTAGATTTGAAGCAGAAGCAGTGGAATCGTTTCGCTCGGATACCATGATTGAATCTGTCAAGCTAGAAAATCTGAAGAGGAAAATTGAGAGAGTAACTAGGGAAATGAAAACTGAAATTTTATTAATTGAGTAACTAACTTACAAGCTGCTCCATTAAGCTCTATATATATACAAAAGAGTCGTGCATTCTGTTCCCATAACATAATGCTGACATGTCATTTAACTATTGGATTCAATAATATTTTCCCTAACAAACTAACAGAATTTTCTGCCAAGACTACTAGATTTTAGATATCAATCAGCTGCACCAAATCTACCTTAAGCTAAGCTTGATCGGTACTGATTGATTGATGATCAGAGTGATCTTAATTAGTTAGGCTTCCAACTAACTAAATATGAATACAATGTGCATGTTAAGCTTGGCTGATACAGAGGCTTCACTTATCTGATATTGATGCAAAACAAGGTGAAGCTAGCTTATTGATGGACAAAATGTCTCCCTAACATCCCCCTTCAAACTCAGTGAGGATGGCTTTACGGTGAGTTTGTTTTTGAGGTAATGAAACTGTGGTGTAGGTAAAGCCTTTGTAAAAGACACATGCTATCTGATCTATGGATGGCATGTGATTCACGACAATTTTCTTTTGAGCTACTTTATCTCTTACAAAATAGAGATCAAGTTCAATGTGCTTGGTTCTAGTATAAAGAAATGGATTGCTAGACATAGCTATGGTGCTCATATTGTCACACCAAAATATAAGCACTCGTGCTAGTTTAACTCTTAACTCAGAAAGTAATGACTGCAACCAAGTCCTTTCAGCAACAACAGAAGCAAGACTTATGTATTCAGCTTCAGTAGAGGATCAATAAATGGTATACTGCTTCTTTGCACTCCATAAGACCCAATTAGAACCAAGAAATACACATAACTCAAAAGTGGACTTTCGATCATCTGGATTGATGGCCCAATCTACATAAAAAAATCTAACAAGATGGAGAGGTTCACTAGTTGCAAGACAAGTGAAGTCAACACTGTAGGTATAAGTCGCCTTCAAATACCTTTTAATTCTTTTAACTACTTTCCAGTGTTCATCAAGTGGACTTTGCATGAACTGACATACTCTATTTATTGAGTAGGCAATGTCTGGCCTGGTTATGGTGACATATTGCAAGGCACCAACAACAGTCCTATATTCTGAAGGATTATCCAATGGACTCCCTCTGTAGGCAGATAGTTGACGGCCTGCACTGCTAACCATTGGAAATGGAAACGGTTTTGTTGTCAGCATAGTAACCCTTTTAAGAAGATCAATAATATATTTTTATTATCACAAGTGTAGACCATTCCCTGTTTTATGCACCTCAACACCCAAAAAATGTTGTAGATCTCTGAGGTCGTTAAGTGCAAAAGTGGCATGTAACTGCTGCATTGCTTGATCAATTGTAGACATATTGCTTCCAGTGACAATAATGTCATCTACATACACTAAGATGTAAATAATATGAGCATTAGTAAACCTCATGAATAAAGAACTATTAGCCCTGGAAGAGTTGAATCCAACCTGAAGTAAAGAGTGCTTGAATCTATCAAACCAAGCCCTAAGGCTTTGTGTAATTTACACACAAGCTGCTTATTAGGAGTTACAAAGCCTGGTGGCTTAGTCATAAACACATCGTCATCAATAGTGCCACTAAGAAATGGATTGTTGACATCTAGTTGCCTTAAAATCCAACCCTTAGAGATTACAAAAGAGAGCATGACCCTAACAAGAGCTGGTTTCATAAAAGGAGTAAATGTCTCTGTGAAATAAAATGCCTCTATTTGATGAAACCCTTTTGTCACAAGCGTAACTTGTTCTTCATGAGAGAGCCATATGTTTTCCTTTTGATTTTAAATACCCATTGACACCTAATTACCTTTCTGCCAAAAGGAGGCTATACCAAAGTCATGTATGATTTCTTTATAAAGCTTGGAACTCTTCTTGCATAGCTACCAACCAATGTGGATGAGCCAAGGCTTGCTACACAGTCTCTAGTTTAGTTTCATCAAGATAAACAAGCTAGGCTTTGGGTTTATAGATACCGGCCTTAGACCTTGTGATCATAGGATGAACATTAGTAACCGATAATAGAGGCTTTTATGGTATAGCATCAGACATAGTTATAGTTGGCATAGGTGAAGAGACTAATTATGTTGTAGATGATGAGTTCGAACACTGTGGTGATAGAGCAAGTGATGAGAATAAGGGAGCTGCACCAAGGGATCCATTGCGTGTTCCGGTTGGGCCAATAACAAGGGCAAGGGCTAAAAGATTCAAAGAAGCACTCAATGGCCTAATTCAAGACACATGAGCTGATTCTGAATTATTAAAGCCCAAGATGAACCCACATGAAGACCAAGGCTCGATTAACATCATCAAGCCAATTGAGTGGGCCGAATAAGAGAAAGCTTGGCATAATTTCGATTTGGGCTTGATTTAATAGTTGTTTGTTTTAGTCTTGGTCCATTTGTAATGCAATTATGGCCATTCTAGTTTTCTATTTGTAAGGCCTTAATGGCTAGCTTGTTTCCTTTCCTTTGTTTTAGGGTTTCATTATATAAGGATATTAATGGATGTAAGAATGGCACTTTTTTTCGATTTTGAATAAAAAAATAGAGAGAGTTTTCTCTTTGTTCTTTGAGAACTAACTGGAACTTATTAGAATTCTCTGTGGCGTTCCTCATTGACATATCAATCGAGTATTTCATCCTTGATTGTGGCGTCCTCCTTTATACCAAGGTTCACATCTCGATATAGGTGTTGGGTCGCGGTTTCCATCCAAACCAGAGGTTAGAACGAATATTAGCAACAATCTTGATACAATTGACGAGGTTCACATCATTTGGTATCAGAGCTTAGGGCTCTAACATCAGGTTATTCTATCTTCTTCTTCTTTGATTTCGTTGATCACAGAATTATATCTTATTTCCAGAACTTCTTGTTAGTGTCCAGATCTAAGTTATCTATCTTTGTTATTCTTATTCTTGATTTCGTAGATCCAAATCTAAGTATCTGTCTGTGTTATTCTTGTTCTTGATTTCGTAGATCCAAATCTAAGTATCTGTCTGTGTTATACTTGTTCTTGATTTCGTAGATCCAAATCTAAGTATCTATCTGTGTTATTCTTGTTCTGGATTTCGTTGATCCAGAGAGAAGTTATCTGTCTGTATTACTCTTGTTCTTGGTTTCATTGATCCAGATCGAAGTTGTATATTCTGTTATATTCTTGTTTGTGCGTTTCCAGATCTATAAGAGAGAGAGAGAGAGAAAAAAAAAAGTACAAATTTTTTTTTTTTGACCGATCGTGTAGTTGAATATATATCAGCTATTGTTATTTCTTTTCTTGATTCGTGCAGTGATTATAAAAAAATAAATAAATAAATAAATAAAACCAGTTTCGTTGTGATTCGTTTCCTGTGAACCTAAGAACTTTTGTTTCGTGTGAACGTGGCTAAGAAATCCTTATTATTGTTTGGTTAGTTTGAAAAGAATTTTTGAGAAAAATTACGAGTGGAAAAAGGCAAGAGAGGTGAGGACATACTGAGGGTAAAAGCCAAATTTATTGTGTGAAACACGAGTGGAACTGAGTGAATTGTTGTTTGAGGGAAACACGTGAGGGAGTGAAGTGAGGACCTTATTTTTTTTTACTGACGTTTTCTTTACAGCAAATATGTCTAAAGAAAGTGCTTCGGATGAGGTGTTGGGAAAGGTAGATACAAAGTTTATAATGGAAGCATTGACGAGAGAGATGGGGAGATTGTTAAGGGCTGAAATGGAACCGATTCATGAACGATTAGATCGGGTAGAAAATGCACGTGCGGAACAGCCACCACCCGTTCCCCAAGCACGTAGGAGAGAGAGGGTTCCGGTTAGAGAAGAAGTTCATGATTACTACGGGGATGATAATGACATAGAGGAGGATGACCGCATGTCCAGTGTGGGTGCGGGGAGATTTAGGCGTGGAATGGGAGGTAGAGGAGTTAGGTATGGGGATAGAGAAGATAGGTATGGGAATAGAGAAGATAGGTATGGGAACAGAGGAGATAGGTTTGTAGAGAGGGTTGATAATAATTTGGGTAGTATAAAGGTGAAGATTCCAACCTTCCAAGGTAAAACTGATCCTGAAGCTTATTTGGAGTGGGAGAAAAGAATAGAGCTGGTGTTTGACTGCCATGAATATTCCGAATTGAAGAAGGTGAAATTGGCAGCCATAGAATTCACCGATTATGCTATTGTTTGGTGGGATCAACTGATTGTGAGTAGGAGACGGAATGGAGAGAGACCTATTGAGACATGGGAGGAGATGAAGACTGTTATGAGGAGGAGATTCATTCCAAGTCACTATTATAGGGGCTTGTTTCAAAAATTGCAAACTTTTACTCAGGGGTCTAAGTGTGTTGAAGACTACTACAAAGAGATAGAGATAGCCATGATTCGAGCTGATGTACAGGAGGACAGAGAGGCGACAATGGCTAGGTTTCTCAATGGACTACACCGAGACATTGCAAATGTAGTAGAGTTGCAGCATTATGTTGAATTGACTGACATGGTACACATGGCCATTAAAGTGGAACAACAATTGAAGAGGAAGGGTTCCACACGGGTTGGGCAAAATTCGGGTTCTTCATCATCATGGAAACCGAATTGGAGCAAGAGGAAGGACCAGCCTAGTTTCAAGGCCAAGGCCGAACCTTCCAAAGATCATAAGGCTGGAGGCACAATAAACCAAGGTAAACCAGATTCTCAACCTACTAGAAATCGTGACATTAAGTGCTTTAAGTGTTTGGGGGCAGGTCATATTGCATCACAATGCCCAAACAAGAGAGTAATGGTTTTGAAGGATGATGGTGGTATCGAATCAGAGGGTGAATCTGATGGTGAGTCCATGCCACCATTGAAGGATGCTGGTGACTTTGAATATCCGGTGGGTGGAGAGCTTTTGGTTGCAAGACGAGCTCTTAGTGCTCAAGCAAAGGAAGATGATGAGGTACAGCGTGAAAACATTTTTCACACTCGCTGCCATGTTAATGACAAGGTATGTAGTGTGATTATTGATGGGGGGAGTTGTACTAATGTGGCGAGCACTACTTTGGTAAAGAAATTGAATTTGAAAACTCTGAAGCACCCAAAACCTTATAAGCTACAATGGTTGAATGATAGTGGGGAAGTTAGGGTGAATAAACAGGTGTTGGTGTCATTTTCAATTGGCAAATACAAAGATGAAGTTGTTTGTGACGTGCTACCAATGAATGCGGGTCATATCCTTTTGGGAAGACCGTGGCAGTTTGATAGGCATGTGACTCATGATGGATACACTAATAGATACTCCTTTGTGCTCCATAAAAGGCCAATCACCCTTATACCTTTAACCCCAAGACAAGTATATGAAGATCAAGTGAGGTTAAAAGATGAGAGGGATGTTAAAAAAGAGAGTGAGAGTTCAAAAGAAAAAGAGGTTGATGAGAAAAAAAGAGAGACAAAACAAGTGAGCTTTTATGCAAGAGACAGTGAGATCAAAAGGGCTTTGTTTTCAAACCAGCCAATGATTGTACTTTTGTACAAAGAGGTTTGTTTTAGTACTAATGAAATTAACTCTTCTTTGCCTAGTGTTGTTGTTTCACTTTTGCAGGACTTTGATGAAGTGTTTCCCGAAGAGATGCCTATTGGTTTACCACCCATAAGGGGGATTGAACACCAAATTGACTTTGTCCCCGGAGCAGCAATTCCAAATAGACCCGCATACCGAAGTAATCCCGAGGAGACAAAGGAACTTCAAAGGCAGGTTGATGAGCTCATGGAGAAGGGGTATGTTCGTGAGAGTATGAGTCCTTGTGCGGTGCCCGTATTGCTTGTGCCTAAGAAGGATGGAACATGGAGGATGTGTGTTGATTGTCGTGCCATCAACAATATCACTGTAAAGTATCGACATCCTATTCCTAGATTAGATGATATGCTTGATGAATTGCATGGTTCTATTATTTTCACTAAAATTGATCTAAAAAGTGGATATCATCAAATTAGGATGAAAGAAGGTGATGAGTGGAAAACTGCTTTCAAAACAAAATATGGGTTATATGAGTGGTTAGTTATGCCCTTTGGGTTAACTAATGCACCAAGTACTTTCATGAGATTAATGAACCATGTTTTGCGTGCTTTTATTGGAAGATTTGTGGTTGTTTACTTTGATGACATTCTGATTTATAGCAAAAACTTGGATGAGCATGTTGAACATTTAAAACTTGTTTTAGGTGTTTTAAGAACCGAAAAGTTGTTTGCTAATTTTAAAAAGTGTACCTTTTGCACGGATAGGTTGGTATTTTTGGGTTTTGTTGTTAGTGCTAAAGGAATTGGGGTTGATGAAGAAAAGGTTAAGGCAATTAAGGAGTGGCCGAGACCTACAAGTGTGGGACAAGTGAGAAGTTTTCATGGGTTGGCTAGTTTCTATAGGAGGTTTGTGAAAGACTTTAGTAGTCTAGCTGCACCTTTAACTGAAGTTATCAAAAAGAATGTGGGTTTTAAGTGGGGTAATGAACAAGAAAAGGCATTTAACTTGATTAAGGAAAAATTAACCAATGCACCTTTGCTTGCTTTGCCTAACTTTGCTAAAGCTTTTGAGATTGAGTGTGATGCTTCAGGAATAGGTATGGGAGCTGTTCTCATGCAAGAAGGACGTCCCATTGCTTTTTTTAGTGAGAAAATAAGTGGAGCAGCCTTGAATTATCCTACATATGACAAGGAGATGTATGCTTTGGTTAGGGCATTGGAAACTTGGCAACATTACCTTTGGCCGAAAGAATTTGTGATTCACACGGATCATGAGTCCTTGAAGCATCTAAAGGGGCAGCACAAGCTAAATAAGCGGCATGCCAAGTGGGTGGAGTTCATAGAAACATTTCCATATGTGATCAAGTACAAAAAAGGTAAGGAAAACGTAGTTGCTGATGCTCTGTCTAGAAGGTACGTTTTACTTTCTACTTTGGATGCTAGATTGTTTGGTTTTGACTACATTAAGGAATTGTATGTGGAAGATGCTGATTTTGGCAATGTATTCAATGCATGTGAAAAGGTTGCATTTGGCAAGTTTTATAGGCATGATGGATTTTTGTTTAGAGAAACTAAATTATGCGTGCCTAAGAGTTCTTTGCGTGAATTGCTTGTGAGGGAAGCTCATGGGGGCGGTTTGATGGGGCATTTTGGTATAGCCAAGACCCTAGATGTTTTGCATGAACACTTCTTTTGGCCTCATATGAAACGTGATGTAGAAAGAATTTGTGAGAAATGCATTACATGTAGACAAGCTAAGTCTAGGGTTAAGCCTCATGGTTTGTATACTCCTTTACCTATACCTAGTGGACCTTGGATTGATATTTCTATGGATTTTGTGCTGGGTTTGCCTAGGTCAAAGAGGGGTAGGGATTCTATATATGTGGTTGTTGATAGGTTTTCTAAAATGGCACATTTCATTCCTTGTCATAAAACTGATGATGCATCACATATTGCTGAATTGTTTTTCAAAGAAATCGTTAGATTGCACGGCATGCTTAAAACCATTGTTTCGGATAGAGATGCTAAATTTTTAAGCTACTTTTGGAAAACTTTATGGGGCAAATTAGGAACTAAACTTTTGTTTTCTACTACTTGTCATCCACAAACTGATGGTCAAACTGAAGTAGTTAATAGGACTTTATCTGCCTTGTTGCGTGCTATAATACAAAAGAACTTGAAAACATGGGAAGATTGTTTGCCGCATGTAGAGTTTGCTTATAATAGGAGTGTGCATTCTGCAACTCATTTTTCGCCTTTTGAAATTGTGTATGGTTTTAACCAGTTGACTCCTTTGGATTTACTTCCTTTACCTGTGACTGAGTATGTTAACTTGGATGGAAAGAAAAAGGCAGAGTTTGTTAAGCAAATCCATGAAAAGACTAGGCAAAACATCGAGAGGAGAACTGAGCAATATGCCAACCAAGCTAATAAAGGGCGCAAGAAAGTTGTGTTTGAACCCGGTGATTGGGTGTGGTTGCATATGAGGAAGGAACGGTTTCCAGTCCAGAGGCGTTCTAAACTACTTCCAAGGGGAGATGGCCCATTTCAAGTGATTGAAAGGATCAATGACAATGCCTACAAGTTAGATCTTCCAGGTGAGTATAGTGTTAGTGCAAGCTTCAATGTTTCTGATTTGTCTCCTTTTGATGTAGGTGACGATTTGAGGACAAATCCTTTTCAAGAGGGAGGGAATGATGAGAATAAGGGAGCTGCACCAAGGGATCCATTGCGTGTTCCGGTTGGGCCAATAACAAGGGCAAGGGCTAAAAGATTCAAAGAAGCACTCAATGGCCTAATTCAAGACACATGGGCTGATTCTGAATTATTAAAGCCCAAGATGAACCCACATGAAGACCAAGGCTCGATTAACATCATCAAGCCAATTGAGTGGGCCGAATAAGAGAAAGCTTGGCATAATTTCGATTTGGGCTTGATTTAATAGTTGTTTGTTTTAGTCTTGGTCCATTTGTAAGGCAATTATGGCCATTCTAGTTTTCTATTTGTAAGGCCTTAATGGCTAGCTTGTTTCCTTTCCTTTGTTTTAGGGTTTCATTATATAAGGATATTAATGGATGTAAGAATGGCACTTTTTTTCGATTTTGAATAAAAAAATAGAGAGAGTTTTCTCTTTGTTCTTTGAGAACTAACTGGAACTTATCAGAATTCTCTGTGGCGTTCCTCATTGACTTATCAATCGAGTATTTCATCCTTGATTGTGGCGTCCTCCTTTATACCAAGGTTCACATCTCGATATAGGTGTTGGGTCGCGGTTTCCATCCGAACCAGAGGTTAGAACGAATATTAGCAACAATCTTGATACAATTGACGAGGTTCACATCAGCAAGATTAACAAAATGATCATCTGTGGAGGGACTAGTTTGAGGAGTGGAACCTAATTAGAATTTGTTGTACAATATGAGAGGATGGATGTCCCAATCTCTTATGTTAAAGACATGGCAAAATCATTATCCTTACTAGCATTATTTATACAAGAAAAGGCATGATTTGCATAAGAAACATCTTTACAATAGTGTAGTATTAGCATCTTGAAAAGCATAGGCTTTAGACTTGGTGAACTGGGAAGGAATGCAGGAGGATTTGGCAGTGCTTGATGTAGAGAGAGGTAGATCAAGCATATATAGGCCATTTGTAAGGACGCCTTAAAGAAAAACCTTCTTCGTAGTTTGATCCTTTACAAGGCAAACAAGAGGGTGCATCTCCAAAAAAGACTTGGTTATCTCTCACAAAGTTAGAAACACTAAGCAGATTTTTAGCGATGTGTTTTATATGTAAAATGTTTCTAAGAAGTAGCACATGCTTATCACAAGCAAAAACATTAAAACTTGTGGAAGAGATATTTAAACATGTTGTATTGCACATGAAGATCCTCTCTTTGCCTTGGTAATTAGTCTTGCTCATCATATTGGAACTGTCAGGTGCGTAGTGGTCAGTTGCACCACTGTCTAGAAACTGTTGGTTGATTTTCACAATAAAAAATAATAATCCTTCTAAGTGCCTAAATCGTGAAGATAGTATAGTGGACAAGTAAGGTTCGATACCATAAAAAATTATTGCTTACTAAAGTTTTGAGTTTAAAACTTTCTAAACATAAACACTCTAAGACTCTGATCCTATCTAGACTAGAAAACAAAGACTGTAAAGAATCCAAAAAGGATTCCACACACACACCAACACTTCGTGGGGCTTTGAGAATATTTGAAAACTGTAAATTTAAGCAAACAAATAATAATAATGCAGCAAATAAACTAGAAATTAATGGGAAAACATAATGAGGATCTCCTATCTACCACTGAACAATCCTTCAATCCACATACAATAATGAAGCTTAAATCTCACCAAATATGATAAAGATATTCACAACAAGACAATGGCACCTTGCTCTAGTAGTATTGATTCTATCTTAGGTCTTATGTAAAGCGCATGGCATTTGAAAATATGATAAACGTCTATGGAATAACCTAGAGGGAGGGGTGAATAGGTTTAACAAAAAATTATTGCGGAATTTAAAACAAGTAAACCTACTTAAAAATGAACACAAAGATGTTTACGTGGAAAACCTCAACAGGTAAAAGACCACGAGACCAACTCGTAGTCCACTTAACACATCCACACCAATTTCACTAGTTGGTATATCGTTTACAACTCACGTTGATTGACCACTCAATCACACGATTCTTACTATAACTCAATACTACCTACCCACAGGCCTTTTACTAGCAAACCCTGTAGATGCTGCTCAAAGACTCCACGCGCTCCAAGTGTTAATGTTCCTTTCATAAGGTCAAAGAAATAATAACCCCCAATATATAAGATCGGATCTAAGTGCTCAATCAATTATGAACAAACAAATAACATGCATGATCAAAGACATGTTATGAATAGACTAAATAATTTATGCGCAGAAGCAAACAATAATTAGTCTATATAAAAACAACCTCTCTCTTTTCTCACATTAACAAAATCATCAAAGCATTAAAACATGAAGAACATATGAGAAGAAAAGAATAAGAACAAGAGAGAGTATAATGAGCCTATCAAGAAATTATGAACAGCTAGACTATGAAGAATAATAGGCTAACTATTTATAATAAACATTAGAAACCCTAAACCCAATTGTAGTAGGAAATAGAGATCAATTATACTTTCTAATTCAACAAGGAATGTAATTAATATTTTCCTATAAGAGAGATGATCTTTCCTAAAAATAAAAGACTTATTAATTAGGAGATTCTCTTGCTTTCATATTCCATAAAAACATCATTGATAGACAAGGAAACATTAAAAACATGTTTAAAAGACTTTAGGGAACTTAACAAAACACAAAACACATAAAAACCCTTTTTGGGTTCGGACTGGGCAGTCCCCGCACGCCTGAGGCATGCACCCACTCCTAAGGCGTGAGGTTGCTGCCCTGCAGCACACCAATGGCGTGCACCCACGCCTGAGGCGTGGAGGTGCTGTCCTAGTTCCCCTGTTCAGCTGTTTCCATCTGCACTTAACTCCCCTTTAAGCCAAGCAAACTCTAACCAAACGGCATTGGATTTTTTCGTTCTTTATACCGTTGGAAAGATATGGATGTCTAATTTCATTCCCAAAAAACCAAAGACAAATTGGATGCCTAGATAAAACGTTATGCCCGTTGAAGTATCCAAAGGTCAGGTTTTCAGAAATACAAAATATATGAAATTAATTTCATAACTAGACAAAATAAAAACAATAAGACTCAAACACTTATCAAATATTAAAACCAACATGTTAGCAACCAAATGAAAATGCATGAACATGTTATAAGTGTGTGTGTGAATCTTAAATGATCTCAAGAATTAAAGAGTGTCGTTTCTTCGAAACTTACCTTTAAGCACGTTCTTGAGTCTTCTCAGAAGCTTTCCGTCTTCGCATAATTTCTTCGAATCTTCATTACGCTAAAATCATACTCTAACAAAGCTAACTAAGAATTATATAAAAATGTGTTTGATCACGGAATCACAGCCAACAAAATAATGACCCAACAAAACACTATATACTCACCAAACAATCAAATGATTGTTTTTACATTCGCTCATAAGACTCAAAATTACATAGAGAGACCTAATCTAACATTCGTTAATATTTTCAAAAGTCTTCACTTTGTACCTGAATCAAATAAACAAAACTATGTTCTTCCCAGGAACATTAGTGAGCGAAGCGATAATGATATCAATTTGAAATCAATATCAATTACTACAATAATCAATTTGTTGATTCAAAAGATAATATGCACATGCATCAATTAAGCACATCGAATCAAATATGATTATAATATCTCCCCCTCAATAAGATCTCCCCCTAAGTATGCTAAAGGTCACAATAACAACTTAATCATGGGAATTAAAAGAAATAATTTGAACAAATTAATATCCAAATTATTCCCCCTTTTTGTCATGGGATAGACAAAGACCAATAAACACTCAAGTATTTTAATTGTCAATGCGAATTTAAAGATACTTTTACAAACAAACAAGAGAGGGACCAACAAAAACAAGAATCAATCAAGATAAGAACCATCAATAGACGTCAAGATCCTTATTAGAGACAGGAAGAGAAAAACATACTGCTCTTCCATAACATGTGTTTCTTCAAAACATTGAAAAAGATTTAGATTCAGTCCAGATAAAAAATTAGCTTCTTTAAAGCTAAGGAAAAGATTTTTCCTTTTAAATTTGCTCAAAAACAGCTTCTTCAAAGCTTATCAACAGATTTTACAATCAAAGCATTTATATGAGAAACTCAGTATTGATCATTGACAAAAGTACATCATATATCTACGTCAAAACGAACGAATGAAATTCATGAAAGGTATGGGATCTCAAGATTGCTATAGGTTCAAGAGACATTATCAAATGTCCAAGTGTACTCTAATGCTTAAATGATATATATATATATATATATATATATATATGTAGTGCATTGTTTCGCAACATGGACAACATTCCAATGTGAATTGACAAGAAGCTTTCTACTAGAATTCAAGCCGACCATCATCCTAGATGTCATTTAATAAAGAAATAGACTCAAACAAGCAATGGTGTATGCAAGTGTACTTCTAAGCAAGTAAATGTTTCAATTTTCTCACTCTCCACAACTTCTCCATGTATCTTTAACATCATGCATTGGCATGTTTTCTATTTTTATTGCTCTTTTCTCAACACCTTGTTCTCCTGTTCATTGTGCATGTTTTCAATTTTTCATTCTCTTTTTAATTATGTAACTCTCATGATGGCTTTCAATCAATATTACAAGCGTAGCCCTTTCCTACATTCGGTCGCTTTAGAACTTGTAACTATAGCCCTTTCCACAAGAGATGCTCAAAAGATCTATAGGTACAGAAACAACATGGATACTGACCATTGGTCATTCTTTATATACTAACTTCAAGTCATTACACAAATTCATGCTATTCAAGTATTAAACCAAACACTTAGCATACATATATCAAACAAGCAATAGAGAACACATTTATTTTAATATTGTCTTATAAACTACAAGCAATCAAGAGGGAAAACATGTTCTCATTTCTTTTCATCAATCATCTTTACACAAACATGACAATTCTTATCAAACAATCAATTTCTGAGTTCTCATTCTTTAATAGAATCATTCTAAAGAGCAAACTCCAATGGATTTACTAAGAGTTTGAAACTTAGCTATATCCAAAGGTTTTGTAAACAAATCAGCAAGTTGACGTTCTGTTGGCACATGTTTAAGAGACACAGTTTTATTCTCAACCAATTCTCTAATAAAGTGATGTCGAATATCTATATGTTTGGCTCGAGAATGTTATACATGATTCTTTGATATATTAATAGCACTCATGTTATCCTTGTTTGATCCCATAATCTTCCAAGGTTTGTTTCATCCAGGGAAGTTGTGTACATCCACTTCCAACAGCTATGTATTCGGCCTCTGCAGTTGATAAGGAAATTGAATTCTGTTTCTTGCAGAGCTATGAAACAAGATTGTTTCCAAGACAAAAACATCCTCCTATAGTGCTCTTTCTATCATCACATCAACCTGCATAATCAGCATCACAATATCCAAACAAATTAGTGTTAGTATCAAAAGAATATCAAATTCCAATATTTGCAGTCCCTTTCTTGGATAACGAGAATAAGAAAAAGCATAACGAGAATAAGAAAAAGCATCAATGATGCTTTTCTTCTTAATGAGGTACTCGGACATAGAGAGGCCTCTTATCTTTAATGTTTGCAGCTGTAGCTTTAGTTACATAACATTTGCTTTTGACTGTGAAGAGAACAGTCTCTCAATAGTTAATCAAACCTCACATGCTAATCCACATCTAACCAATTGAGGTAGAAGATCAGGCTTCATTAATGACAAGATCCAGCAGTGATGAATCTGGTCTTGTTGCTCCCAATCTACAAATGTTTTATTTTCATATTCATCTTGATTGAAGGGAAGTGGAGGAACCGTTGATGAATCTATTAATGAGGATAGTCTATTACCTCTAATAGCAGCATAGATATGTTGCCTCCATAGCAGGAAATTATTGTGTTCAAGGTTAACATTGTAGGACAAATAGGAGTACGGCGCAGCGGAAGGCGCAAAAAAGAATTTTTACATTGGTACTTTTAAAATTTTCCAAAAAAGAGTAGATCTTAACCCATAGTTAACTATATATATATATATATATATATATATTAAAAGGTAATATACCTTTTTGTAATACGTGAACATTGATATTGCGTCGACTATGAATAGCAAGATCTTCCAATCCTTCACGAATGTGGATCATCTTGGAGTGTGGGCTCCCTTTCTTTGAATTGCGTACCTGAGGATGAGAAAAAAAAACTTTTCTTTTTCGTTAGTCACTCAAAACCCTCTTGAGAAAACTTAAAACACTTTGAACTCAATTGTTCTTTCTCTTTTTCTCTCGGGCAGAATCACACTTTTGCTTAGAGTAGGGGGCGGTTTTTCTTGGCTATCAAAAGCTCACAAAACTTGCACATTAGCATTAAGGTTTGGCCGAACTCCCCTAGCCCTCTATTTATGGTGGCCGAATTCTCCTTAATGTGTGAGGATTTGTGTTTCACCATAAAACCTATCACAACTCTAAAAAGTATTATCCAATTATAATTAAAGGATAATTATAATTTGAATGACTTATCAAAATTTCCTAAAATTGACTAAAAGTAAACTTTAGAATTTTTTATAAATATCAAAAACCTTTCTAATTTAATTTGATAAATAACTCATTTTATTTATCTCCTTATCAAATAAGGTTTTTGATACTTATCATACTATCACTAATAGTATAAAACTAGAAATCTAATTCCTAGTAGAAAAGTGTTTTGACTTTTAATTAAATAAATAATTAATAAATTTCCATTTAATTAAATAATAAAATAAAATAAAGTAATTAGCTAATTATATTAAGTAATGCCGCCCACCCCTAAACATATGAGCTAAACTTTGTTTTTCCATTTTATCACATTGATCCTCTACAAATAGTCCACATATGAACTAGACTCATTCTTACAAAAAGAAACAAGTCCACATGCCTTTAATAAATATATTAAATATAATTTAACAGCCCATTTATATTAAATGTGCTAATTATATTCTTAATATATTTACGAGATGTTAAAAACATCCCTTAGGGCCACCCAATGGGTCACACGCCCTTGGTCTCCCATCCCAAGTATTTTGACGAGTTACCGCGTGTCTTAATCGAATACAAGAATGCACCTCTCAAAACTTTTGGAATAAATTCCAAAATCAATTCTTTAAGATTGATCAAATAAATGATCCGGTAGCATATAACTAGTGATCCATTCAAGTTCGTGTGGATTAGGGATCTTGGCGGGCTATCTAAATTTATGCTCCAATAGACACAACATAATCACAATTAACAAATGATTCACTTAAGTCCGATCCATTAATTTTAGTTCATTCTACTAAATAACTAAAATTGAACCCTTAAATAAAGATAGAATGAGTGAGCATACTAATTCTTACCCTAGACAACCTAAATGGAGAAAGTATATCTTTATGAAAAATACCAGTAATCGCCAAGAGCTCATAGACCGTCTATAACTCTCCAAGTTACCATATTTACTCATATGACCATGTTTTCAAACTTGGATATTTTGACTTGTCCAGAAGCCATGTTTCAATAGTCACTATTGAAAACTCAACGTTAAGATTTAATATCTAATACCTCAAAACATCCATATGACGGTATTCTATTGACATTTGCTAGATGCAGTCACGATGTCCATTTCTATAAATGATGTCCTCTATCGATATACATGTGAATACCACCAAACCATCGAGGATAGACTATGCGATATAATCGTACTCGTTGACAGCTCAAATGATAACACATGCAACTATAAGTCCATCATTAATCTCAAGATTGAGATAGACTCTCCGATTGTCTCAGTAAAACACTTTTATCCATTGACGGTTGTGGATAAAGTTTTCTACAATGATCCTATTCAATGCACCCAGTGCACTAGATTCTTTTGTCCAAAGACACTTCGATGGTTTTAGACTCATCATATCACCTTTGATCTCGGTTAAATGCTAAAAAAAAAAAATCTACAACTTTAACAAGATAAAGGTGCCCAACCTTGTATCTTAAGTTGTGAATATTATTCGAGACTAACTAAAAAATTGTGTCTACCTCATATATATCCAGATATACGAACAATTCTTTTGTTTCTCATAGTCTCTTGACCTTATGATTATTTACTTTTGACAATTGATAAAATTGCTATAAGATTTGTTCAAATAGAAATCACTTTTATTTATGTGAGATCGATTGTCAAATACACTATTACACTCTTGCTATTGAGCATAATCCTAACAAATAGTGAGCTCAAGCTTCGTTTGCATTCGTAGTTTTGACCTACCAATAACTGAAAATTGAGTAGTATCAACTGCTCTTAGATTTGAAGCAGAAGTAGTGGAATCATTTTACTCTGATACCATGATTGAATCTATCACTTTCCTAAGAAAGTGAGCTAGAAAAACTGAAGAGGAAAATTGAACGCTTAACTAGGGAAATGAAAACTAAAATTTTATTAATTGAGTAACTAACTTATAAGCTACTCACTTGAGCTATATATATATATATATATAGAGAGAGAGAGAGAGAGAGAGAGAGAGAGAGAGAGAGAGAGAGAGAGAGAGAGAGAGAGAGAGAGAGAGAGAAGAGTCATGCATTCTGTTCCCACAACGTAACGCTGACATGTCACTTAACTATTGGATTCAAGAATCCTTTTTTTAACAAACTAACAGAATTTCCCACCAAGACTACCAGACTTTGGATATCAATTAGCTACACCTAACTTACCTTAAGCTAAGCTTGATTAGTCCCGATTGATTGATGATGAGAGTGATCTTAATCAATCAAGATTCCAGCTAACTAAAGATGAATACAATGTGTATGTTAGGATTTGCTGATACAGAGACTTCACTTACTAATATTGATGTTGCACAAGGTGAAGCTAGCTTATTGTTGGATGGAATGTCTCCCTAATAGATGGTATACATATACTGTGAAGCGGAACCAAGTCAAAGTTGAAGTCGTGGACAATGAGGTTCACTGTTGACAGCATGAGTCAGGTTGGTCAACCCTTGAACTCGTTGAGGCCTATCTTGGACGGCATGAACCAATTCGGTCCAGGAGTGAATCAACGAGTTTCAATGTCGACGACATTAACGAAGTCCATCGAGGGACGAACTCGTCGAGGTTCACCTTAGACGACGTCACCTGACCGTTGCTTTATTCTTCGATGACGATGATGTCATTGACGAAGCTTCCTTACTCTAGTGTGCCTCAGTTTCTCTCTCTACAAAACCTATGTTCCTCTCTCTTTGATTCTTTATTTTGATGGCTTTTGATTTTGCAAAAGGGAAAGTCCTACAAAAAAAAAAGATATGTAAGGGGTTAATTGCAATTTACCATAGTGACTAACAATCAGTTTAACACATGTGGCTACTAGGGATGACAAAAATCCCTGATCTGCCCCAAACTGGAGGGACTCCGATCCTTTTGGGATGGATTTGCAGCATTTAAAATGGGGTTCAGGTCTGGTCTGGGTCAAACGTTCTTGACCTGGTTTGTAACCGAATCAAGTATGGGTTAAACCATTATACCCCGACCAGCCCTGTTTGCCCCGGTATTTATATAATTATTTTTTAAAATATTAAAAATTATAAAAGGAAAAATAAAACTCTAATCTCTTTATCTCTTTACCTAATTCTTTATACTTATTAATTAATTTGGTAACTTAAATTTTCTTTGTTACTACAAGTTTGTGTTTAAAACAAATCATACCTGAGTTGTGGATATTGAAGATATTGGATGAATTTTTTAATTGAATCTTCAATTTTTTTAATATATTGATAATGTTGTACGAAGTTAATGAATTTAATCTCATTTCGGTTATTTTGATGTTTGTACTTTATATTTGAATTTCAGTATTGTATGGTTTATTGAACATAAATGTTTATTTATGTTGATGTGCAAAATCGGTCAACGTAAGTAACAGTAAATAAAGTAAAAAAACAATAAACTAAGATTGGACACAAATGATTTTTAAAGTGGTTCAGCTTAAATGAACGCCTACATCCACTGTTCTTGTATTAAAGTCGGGCTCGTTGTGTGTTTCTGTGGAGATCGCTATATATGTCTGCTTTTTTAAGAGATTTTGTAACCTTTGTAATAGTGATAGTCCGTCCCTTTTATAGTGCGAAGAGGTGGAGTCATTCTGTTTTACATGGAATGTAATTACAGGAAATTAGGGATAAAATTGTATCCCTAAGAATCATCTTCTAATTGAAATACGATTGCTGAAATTGAGAAGATTGAAACTGATTGGGACTCTGCTAGTTGACCGGATCAAATCCCTTTATTATTGAGATTCCCTACCTATCTAGAGCTTCGAGCTTGGTGTGAGCGAGCTAGAACTATGTCGTTGACGAGAGGTGGTGTACAGTTCTTCCAGGTCGTCTAGACGTGGAAGCTCGTGCGAAGTCTTTTTCTTCACATCTGTTAGAATGGACTTGTTTGTCGTATTGGGCTCCATTGGCTTCTTCAGCTCGTTGGGCCTTGTTGACGTTCTCGGGCCCATTGGGCTTTCTTGATATGAAATTGGGCAAATAACATGAGCACCCCAGCTTCTAGCTCAAAAACCTCGTGGTGGAAGCTGAAACATTTTCATGCAGGTAAGCGAGCTGAGATTTTGAGGGAGTTCATAGGTCGCTTTTGGGGGGGCATGAGTAATCTTTTTAGGTCGTTGGTGCCAGGTCATGAAGGCAACTGCTCTTCTAGTGAGTGGAAACTATCGTGTCAACTGCCACATCATCAGTTGCATTAAATGCGTACATTAAATCAGCGGCCCTTTGAGTATCCCATCAGGTTCCCAGGTGAAATCTTGGCTATAGATTTATTTCAAGCCATCATTGCCTCGATCTAACCGCTGGGATTTTGGTTTATATATAGGGCACTTCCCACCATTTTTCTCTTATTTTCACCAGACTTCAAAACTTCTTTTGCAAGTTTCCTCTTTGTCTCTTCGGAGGCGATTTAAAAATTTTTTTCGTGACTCCGGTGATCAAAGCTTCCTTTCCCAGTGTTGGGGAACATTTCTTAGTGACCAGCAGTTGCCTCCGTTTATGTGCGCACGCCGTGCCTTGCTACTCCATAGTAAGTTTCATTATCTTTTTCCTATTTTTCTTGTCTCTGGGTGTTTTTCTTGGGTTTTCCAGTGTACCCGAATCTTTTTTAGGGGCCTGGTAGTTGTAGAGTCTCTCTCTCGTCTTCTCATTGAGCCAAGAGAAAATGGTTGCAAGTTTGTGGCACTTCTGATTTGAGCATTTACGTTGCTATAGGTGTTTAGGCCTCATCCCTTATTAACCTATTGTGTTCTTTCTTTGGGGTAGATGTCTAGCTAGAGCAGTCAGAAGTGTCGCGGGGTCGATAGTGGTGACAATTTAGATCCGGAGGAGAACAATCCCTGACCTCTCGGCGAGGTCATGAGCAGCTTCATGCTGCATAGCAAATCTTGGCCTGTAGCCAAAAGGCTGCTAAACTTCATAAAGATGAGGTTGTAGGGTCTTCGGTCTCCGATCATCAGGAGGTTAGGGCGCCTCAAGGGGAAGGCACTGAGGTTTCGTCTTCTAGTCACCAGGAGAAGGGTGTAGAAGTCACGTACGGTGCGGAGAAGACAACTAACCCCCCTCAAGCTACTTCTTGGAGGTTGAAACCGTAAGTTGCAACCTTCTTGTCGGTTTCCTCCACAGTTTCTAATGAGGATTTGATAGGTTATGCGGGATTGTTCCACCTCCCCATAGAACACAAGGTGCTTGTCCCTGCTGTGACGGATAAGCAGACCTATCCTCCTCCGGGCTACATAGCGATTTGCCTTCAGCATCTGCAAGCCAGGCTAAGATTCCCTTTTTCAGGATTTCTTATATATGTCCTGAATTCATTGAAGCTCGCCCCGATGCAGCTCACTCCTAACTCCTATGCCCAGCTGATTTATCTTTACCTTACTTTTAGGAGGAACAAGGTCATCCCTCCGAGTGACAATATTATTAAGTCTTGTTTCTCTTTGAAAAAGTGTCCCCTTCCAAAGAAATTGTCTAATGGGGCCCTGCACGATGGAATATACTATCTCCCTGTGTGAGCTACTCAATATCGAGAGCTGGTGCAATCAGAGACGAAGTTGAATGTAGGGAACTACAAAATGGCCTACTTCTTCATTAAGGACCTTGAGATCAAACTTATCAAGCATAAGAGCTTTGTTTCGACACCTCGTTAGTCTGCCCCGTAGGGTATATGTACAGTTTACTTACGTACATGATTGCTTGCTTTCTAACATAATCATTCTTTTCCACAGGTGGTACAGGCCAAAACCCTGTAATTTTTTAGGAAGAGAAAGCAGTGCTTGATGGCCTTTAGAAATTGATTCCAAAGGACCCGAAAGCACTTGCTAAATACAGGCAAATCACTGAGGAACTCCTAGTCGGTTTTGGACTTGCTCATAGTTGCAATAGGGTTCAGCAGTTCGACGAAGAGCGAGACATCCAGAAGGTCACTGAGTCGCCTACTTCAAGCTCAGAGAATGAAGAAACCGAGTCTGATGAGCAGGTTCAGGAGCTGGCCCGCGAGCGACCTCATCGTCAACCACAATAGCAGCAACAACAAACACAACAGCCAAGCCAAGGAAAAATGGAAAAGTTGAATGTACCAAAGCGCCCTACGGGAAAGGAAGGTGCTGGCATCTCCCTCTCCATCGCGCCCTTAAAGAAAGCTAAGGTAGAGGTACCTAGCCAAGGTGATGAGCCCCCACTTCATAAGGGGTCGCCGCCATCTTTCCCGCTACCTCTTCCAGCTCCCACTGCAGCTAGCAACAGCAGTAAAGGAAAAGAAGTGGTTCTCGAGCCCCAGGTCGCTATAGAGGTACAGCCCGTTGGAGTAGGGTCTTCTACTCGCTTTCTTGAGGTGGTCTAGGTTAACTCGACCGAGGTCGTTCCTTCTTCCTCAATCCTTGGCTTTACCGTGAGGGAGTTTATTGCCCAGGTTTCAGCCCTTTATAAAAACTATCTCTCAAAGGGCCTAAGCAATCGTATCGAAAGGGGCCATAGAATGGGGCTTCATCATACTATGCTTCGCTATGGTCTTACGGTAAGTGTTAGCTTACAAGTCTCTATTCTTCATTCATGACAACTTTTTACATTTACCTTTCTCTTTTTATTTCAGCTCACTGATGCGACTTTTTGTACCCGCAAGTATACGGGGTCGGCACAAGTAATAAAATGATGAGTAAATTATCGTCTCCACAGGGATATTTAGGCGTTGAGTACTAAAATTAACCAAGCCTATTTCTATTTGGATAATCGAAAGGTTTAAAAGGATAAAAATATAAAGACATGAAAATAAGCAAGCAACCAATATGAGAGATTAGTTAGGGTATTTGAATTCACCTAATCCATCCGATTGAATTTCATAAAAGCACATTGTTGAGGTTTAACTATGCATGAAGATGACCGTGTTCATCTAATTTATCCAAAGTCCTCTCTCGAGGTAAATCGGACCTATTCCGCACACACTAATATCCTATCTCTCGATGGTATATCCAAGTGCATGGAAATGCATTAGTCACTATAAACACCCTATGTGATCACACAAGTAAATTAGTATATCTCTATCCAATTTTACTTGTGGTGGACATTATATCGAGCACGTGGTGGGCGTCTCCTCTCGGTACATAACACACAACCAAATTATCATCTAAATGTAGGCCTTCACATTTAAAAGCATTAAGCACAATAAAACCACTCAACAACACAATAATCAACCGCAACAAATTAAACAATCAATTCATTCGATCATCATGGAATAAGATCCATCAAAACCCCAACTTACAAGTTTAGCTCATAATTATGGTTTTCAATAATTAAACTAAATTAAATTAACTAAAACAATTAATATAAAACGAGACGGATTCAATGGAGGATAATGCGAGGTGGTCACACGGTTCCAATCACGGAAATGGAAAATATATATATAAACAATATAATACAAATCCGTTTACGGTTCCGAAAATCACCTAACAATAGTTCTACTAACTCAAAATCATAAATGAACAATCAAGGAAGATAAATGAGATGAAATACAACCCATTGAAGCTTTCAAGACTCGAAGTTCCGCTTTGGTCCGGCTTGAACTTCTACGCTTTCGATCTTCGTCTTCTTCGATGAACACCCACGATCTAGAGATGTTGTGATGATTTGTGATGCTTGGGATGTGTTTGGGAGGAGCAAGGAGGGTTGAAATCACCCTTGGAACAGCTTGGGAGCTGTCTGGACTGCTGCCACGAGCTCTCTCCTCTGCCATTTTTCTGCACTTTTCATTTTATAGCAGCCCGTTAGGGCTGCGTTTTTCTTCGTACCGCGACCACCACCGCGACCTGTGGTCGCGGTGGCGTGGTCGCGGCCTTCACTGGCCGCTGGGAAAGGCTGGGACGCGAGCAGCCTCGCGAGGAAGCACAGGTCGCGCTGCCTCCTCGCCACACTCGCTGCTGCCATCGTTTCTGCACCGCGAGCTTCCCACGCGAGCACGGGTCGCGCTCGGTTCCTCGCGTTGCTCACTGGACGCGTTCTCTTCTTCGTCGCGAGCTGCACCGCGAGCTGGGGCTGGTCGCGGTCGTGCTCGCCGTGCTCACTGGTCTGGGCTGGGCGTCTTCAACGCGAGGGAGCTGGTCGCTCGCGCGAGGGAGGGCTGTGCATGGCGCTGCTATTTTTTTGTTTTAATTCTTTGGCCAAAACGACGTCGTTTTGGACCAAAGCTTTGGTCCAAAACGGCGTCGTTCAACTTAAGTCAAATTCCCTTATGCCAAAACGCACCGTTTCACTTAAGTATGGTGGAACTTTCTGAATTTACGATTTTGCCCCAGAACTTTCACATGCTTTCATCGATGCCCTTCCATAATGTTACTGAAATTACACATTTTCCCCAAAAATATATAAAATCATCATTTAGGTCCCTAAACCTGCACACTCAAGGAAAACACATCAAAAGCACCAAAAATACTTAAGAATACAATTAAAAGATACGGTTTAGGGGTCGTAAATATATGAAAATAAATGACCGATCAAATACCCCCAAACTTATCTTTTGCTTGTCCTCAAGCAAATCAAAACACACCACGGTTAAAAACAAAGACAAAAATAACTAAAACTAAAATCAACAACGAACTAAGCTATATCCATTTTCGTAGGATGCAACGATGACACTTAGCACGTGCCACAAGCCTTTAAACCCCTAGGTGGCCCTAGTGGACGAGTTATAGTCTCGTGAGGGTTTACCAGCTACGATACCCACAAACGTCCTAAGCTAACCACACACATAGCTCAACATCAAATTAAATATATACACAAATGCAAAGGCATAAGAATAGCACAAAATCATAAATTCAAAATGCTGTCAATAAGTCTAATACACCTTATATCATACAGGACACTGACATGCAACGCATTTATAATCGTGACACCTTCCATGCTAATAACCTCTGATGTAATTCGCCTTGACTCTAGGCTCGCAAGTTTTCACTCAATAGCACTCAGAACCTAGGCAATCACACTTTCAACTGCATACGACTAGAATTTATGAGCAAAAAATTTCAAAATGTGTCGTATGCATCAATAATTAGAAAGAACGCACAGATTAAGCAAAGAACCTCATGAAAGATATCAAATGTAAAGAACGGAAAAATCAATATACATACATGTCAAATATTACAATTAAGTTTCCTAAGGAGATCAACAGGTCTTTAAATGGTTGTAATGGGGCTTTGGGTGATTGGTTTAAAAAGGACGGAAATCAGGCTCAACTCACTTGGAAACCTATTGAGAGACTTCATAAAATTTTCAATTCGTGCAACTTCTCTCACGACTACCAAATTTGCTCAACTTTCTTCCCTTCCTCTTCTACACCTTTCTCCTTCAACCTCTTTTTCAACCCTTTTTCAATTTATACTTTGTGCATTTCACTCCTTTTTCTCATTTTAGCCAACTCTTTTTATTTTATTCATTATTTTATTGGCTATTCTCTTTTTCTGCACATTACCCATATCCATATCATCTTTTCTACTCCACTCCTTCTTCCTCACTCAACACTTACATATTTTTCTTTTAATTGTCTCTAGTTTCCAAGCGTCAAAGGTAACGTCTTACATTTCGGCTAGGATTTTTGGATATGTAGGTCATACAATAAAAGGCTAATATGATAGTGTTTGGCCGCGAATGGGATAGGGAGCACGCAATTACAGATAGGAAATCAAGCTATTTAGGAATTCACACACAATGCCTGGATCATATCTCCAAAATCTACTCAATCGAACATTCAAAACATATATACAAGATTTTCATAATGCAATTCATTAACATCCAATGCAAACTTATAGAGATCAATCTAATGACAATAAAGCTCAAGAAAGTGTATAAGAGTAGAAACGAAAAATTCCCTCAGAATAAATACGCAATAATCTCAAAATCTCACTAAGGGTAGTCTCCACTATTAATCAGAGCTATTAATTGAAAGTTGTCACATATTACAATGCAAAGACGCCAAACCTATATGTTTAGATGCACAAACACTACCGGCATTATTCCAAATAACAACTTTGTACACTCAAATGACCTAAGTATTTACATATTATTACTCAATTTTCTGTAAAGCATGCATATGGTTTCGCTATCCTAACACAAACACGACAAAATACAAAAATACAATAAAAGACTCGAAAACTGGTGTACGTGGCATTGTTATACCTAAGTCTTCCAAACGCATTACGTATGAGGAAAGTCTAGGTTTCCAGCCTATATACACCAACAAGACGCACAAACACACAAATACCAAACAATACCCCCAAACTTAAAATAAACATTGTCCTCAATGTTTTACACCTTACGTACGAAGAAAAGGGGCTTACAAAGAAATAAAAACTAAAAACTAGAAATAAAAACTAAAAACAAAAATAAATAAGATACAAAAACGAAAACGCACAAAACAAACGAACACAGACCAACAGTCCTAATATCCACAACTAACAACCCTATATATCCACAACTAACAAATCTAAATAGACACACAAAAACAAACAAAAACAAAATCAAAGAAATCACACACTTCAAAAATATGTACATCCAAGCAAACTTCCCCCGAACTTCAAAATTTTTAACTCAAGGCACAGCACTTCAAAATGTTCATGGGAAATAGTTACGAAACACTAGAGAATTTAAACTAAAAAATCAAAATAAAATAAAAGAAAATAATATACAGATTTTACCTCATCGCTTGAGCTTTCGCCCACCTCCCCCATGATTGGTATCTCCTCATAAGCTTACCGCACCATCCTAACCAAATGACTGGAAGAGACGATGACTCTCCCAGCACTGCATACCTCCAATGCGAAGGTATCTCTTTACGGCCCAAGTGCGGGTTCTGCTCAAAAGGCGGAGGCGGTTTGGGCTTCCCTTCTCCGAGGTCTACAGAAACATATGTATCTTGGTGGCTTTCTTCTTTCGCAGTGGCACTATGGACTAGACATAACTCAAGCGGCTCTGGAAGGGTAGATGCCTCATCTCCATAAAACAAGTTCTTGCTCCCTTCCGTCTCTACTTGATCAACCCAAATCTGATGCTCAATTTGCTCTTCGATTTCCACGGCCGTTTCATTGCATTGCACCATAGGATATGGTTCGTGCTCTTGCCATTGGATCTCTGTAGCTAATTGGCCGATTTGAATCTCCAAGCGTTGGGTAGCTGCTTGAGTATGTTGAGCAACTTGATCAAGTTTAGCTTCCAGCTTCTTCAGGGCCTCATCTTGGGAATCCATTCTTTCATCCAGCTTTATCATGAATTTAATAATCATGTCTTCCAAAGCTGCATCTTTTTCTTGCTGTTCCTGGATTTCCATCTTTGTCACGTAATCAACAAGCATGTCTTCCAGTGTTGACCCATTTTCTTGTTGGTTGCTCCATGAATAGCTAGCATGATTGCTCCACCCAGGATTGTACGAACTCATGTAGGGGTTGTTCTGCTGATAATGTACATAGCCCTCGTACTGCATTTGCTCAGAACGGCTCTCAGCAAACGGATTGCCCACCTGACAATCAGTACTCATATGCGGCCCTCCACATAAGAAACAACCCAAAGGTGCTTCATAATCTCTAGTCGCCACTTCCTCGGTAAACTCCTGCGCCTCATACCAAGGATACATGTCCTCCATAGAAAACAAAAAAAAAAATCAAAATTAATAAGAATAAAAATAAAATATATACAAATCCAAATTAGCTATAGACTTAATCGGTATTAATATCAACACAACTAAAAATATCCCCGGCAACGGCGCCAAAAACTTGATGCGACTTTTTGTACCCGCAAGTATACGGGGTCGGCACAAGTAATAAAATGATGAGTAAATTATCGTCTCCACAGGGATATTTAGGCGTTGAGTACTAAAATTAACCAAGCCTATTTCTATTTGGATAATCGAAAGGTTTAAAAGGATAAAAATATAAAGACATGAAAATAAGCAAGCAACCAATATGAGAGATTAGTTAGGGTATTTGAATTCACCTAATCCATCCGATTGAATTTCATAAAAGCACATTGTTGAGGTTTAACTATGCATGAAGATGACCGTGTTCATCTAATTTATCCAAAGTCCTCTCTCGAGGTAAATCGGACCTATTCCGCACACACTAATATCCTATCTCTCGATGGTATATCCAAGTGCATGGAAATGCATTAGTCACTATAAACACCCTATGTGATCACACAAGTAAATTAGTATATCTCTATCCAATTTTACTTGTGGTGGACATTATATCGAGCACGTGGTGGGCGTCTCCTCTCGGTACATAACACACAACCAAATTATCATCTAAATGTAGGCCTTCACATTTAAAAGCATTAAGCACAATAAAACCACTCAACAACACAATAATCAACCGCAACAAATTAAACAATCAATTCATTCGATCATCATGGAATAAGATCCATCAAAACCCCAACTTACAAGTTTAGCTCATAATTATGGTTTTCAATAATTAAACTAAATTAAATTAACTAAAACAATTAATATAAAACGAGACGGATTCAATGGAGGATAATGCGAGGTGGTCACACGGTTCCAATCACGGAAATGGAAAATATATATATAAACAATATAATACAAATCCGTTTACGGTTCCGAAAATCACCTAACAATAGTTCTACTAACTCAAAATCATAAATGAACAATCAAGGAAGATAAATTAGATGAAATACAACCCATTGAAGCTTTCAAGACTCGAAGTTCCGCTTTGGTCCGGCTTGAACTTCTACGCTTTCGATCTTCATCTTCTTCGATGAACACCCACGATCTAGAGATGTTGTGATGATTTGTGATGCTTGGGATGTGTTTGGGAGGAGCAAGGAGGGTTGAAATCACCCTTGGAACAGCTTGGGAGCTGTCTGGACTGCTGCCACGAGCTCTCTCCTCTGCCATTTTTCTGCACTTTTCATTTTATAGCAGCCCGTTAGGGCTGCGTTTTTCTTCGTACCGCGACCACCACCGCGACCTGTGGTCGCGGTGGCGTGGTCGCGGCCTTCACTGGCCGCTGGGAAAGGCTGGGACGCGAGCAGCCTCGCGAGGAAGCACAGGTCGCGCTGCCTCCTCGCCACACTCGCTGCTGCCATCGTTTCTGCACCGCGAGCTTCCCACGCGAGCACGGGTCGCGCTCGGTTCCTCGCGTTGCTCACTGGACGCGTTCTCTTCTTCGTCGCGAGCTGCACCGCAAGCTGGGGCTGGTCGCGGTCATGCTCGCCGTGCTCACTGGTCTGGGCTGGGCGTCTTCAACGCGAGGGAGCTGGTCGCTCGCGCGAGGGAGGGCTGTGCATGGCGCTGCTATTTTTTTGTTTTAATTCTTTGGCCAAAACGACGTCGTTTTGGACCAAAGCTTTGGTCCAAAACGGCGTCGTTCAACTTAAGTCAAATTCCCTTATGCCAAAACGCACCGTTTCACTTAAGTATGGTGGAACTTTCTGAATTTACGATTTTGCCCCAGAACTTTCACATGCTTTCATCGATGCCCTTCCATAATGTTACTGAAATTACACATTTTCCCCAAAAATATATAAAATCATTATTTAGGTCCCTAAACCTGCACACTCAAGGAAAACACATCAAAAGCACCAAAAATACTTAAGAATACAATTAAAAGATACGGTTTAGGGGTCGTAAATATATGAAAATAAATGACCGATCACTCACCTGTCTTGCACATAAGGATGTGCTTGAGACTAAAAAGAGCGAGGCGAAAAAGAAAAGGCTTCATAAGAAGCTTGAGAATGCAAGGAGGGAGCTTACTGCGGGGGCGAAGCATGAGAAACAACTGGTTGCCAAGGCCAAGAGGTGTGAGGCTCTCAAGGCGGATATGGAGCGGGGGATGAATGAGTCCGTAACTACGTACTAGGGGAAAATCCGTGAGTTGGAGAAAGAAATTAAGCGAGCTAAGAAAGACCTACATTACTCCTCTGAGCTTCTTGCTAAAAAGGATAAAGAGCTCGATCAGAAAGAAAAGAGTTGGGCGGAGGAGAAAGAGAAGATACAGGATAACGATCATGGCGACCTCCTCTATAGCATCTAGCTGCGATATCCTACCCATGACCTCAGCTTCCTTGGCTCGTATGTTGGTGAAATGATCAAAAGCTTCAAGGCTATGCGGGATGCGGGGGAGATAGGAGCGCAGTAGGAAAAAGGTGTTTCCTAGAATCCTTCTAAGGGAGGACAAGGGTCGCAGGAGAATAATGTGACCTCTAAGTCTGCAAGTCCCTCTATTGTAGCCATCCAATAAGTTTCCCCGGAAGGTGGGGATCCTCCAACTGGCCAGGTCTAATTCTTTAAGGCTTTAATGCTCGTATCCTTCAGCGCGTAAACTTTTGTCTTTGGGTGAGGAATGTGACAACTCCACTGGCCTACTGTTCTCTACTCCCACCTAGTTATAGCTTCGTTTTTTTTTTTAGCTCGTTCAAGAACTTAATGCAATTTTACATTTATTTTAGGATTTCGGTGTGGTTTCAGCCCGTTTAAGGCTTCCTCTAATGAAATTTTTGTTTCAAGCATTGTACACTTTCTTTATTTGCTCACTTTACACAAATATTTAACGCAAATAACTATACACAACTTAAATATTTGCATAAATAAACTGACAAAACCTGATAAGTGTGAGCTCGCCGGTAGGAAGTTTTACTCCTATTTGAGAGTGTTTCCACCGGGTGTCTTTATTGATCTTTGCTGATCTGACAGTTCTACTGATTTTGTGCAACTTCCTGGAGAGGCTTGTTTACCTCAAGTATTGACCTCGCTAGTTTGCGAGCTCGTAAGCTTTCAAGTTGGCGATTTTTGTCAATTTTGTACATAGGTTTGTGAAGGATTCCACCTTTAGTGTTTTTATTGGCTCCATTAGTTTGAGAGCTCGTCAGCCTTCAAGTAGACGAGTTCCACCAATGTCTACAGCTCTATATATGTTCCCTCGATCATGTCTGTTGACCTCACTTGTTATATATATGGGCTTTTAGGTTGGCGGGTTCCGCCAATGTATATGCTCAGTTTATTGAGAGCGAGCTAGTTGGTTTGAAGGTGGGATACCTTCTCGTTTGCGAGTGTTGCCAACATTCGGAGAACTTTTAGTAGAAGTTTTCTTCGTTTTCTAGGGCCAATTGTACTGCGTTTATGTGGTGATCCTTATCTCCTTAGCCATCCAAGGTCGAGAGTGATAATAATAGGACATGAGAGCTTGTAGAAAAGGACATCTTTATTAATAATGAAATGAGTACAATTGTCACTGGTAATATTACCTAAGATGTTATACGTTCCAAGCTCGCGAAACCCGAGCTCCGTTGACATTTACAAGATGGTAAGCTCCGTTACCAAAGTCTTCATCCATGATGTAGGAACCTTCCCAGTTTGGGCCCAAGCCTCCTTCTTGTGGGTTGCGAGCTTCAAGTAGAAGTAATCTTAAAATGAGGTCCCCCTTTTTGAAATGTCATAGTTGGACTTTTCTATTATAGTACCTGGCCACTCTCTGCTGGTACGCAGCTACCCTTAGGCAAGCAGCGTCCTTTCTTTCCTCAACGAGGTCTAGGCTAGTCGCGAGCAGATTGTCATTCTACTCTGGGTTGAATGTGGCCCTCAAGTGCGTGCTTGTTATGGACTCGGCTAGAATCATGGCTTCCGTTCCATATACCATAGAGAATGGGGTTTCTACCATAGTACTCCTCGCGATAGTCATGTATAGCCATAATAACACTCTAGGAAGCTCATCTGCCCAAGCCCCCGTTTTCCCCATAAGTTTTGTTTTTAGAGTGTGTTTGATGATTTTGTTCACAACCTCCACGTACTCGTTTGATTGTGGGTGGTCGACTGCAGAAAAGCTCTTAGTTATGGCTAAATCTTCACAGAACGTTTTGAATCTTTGACTTTCGAACCGTGTGCCATTGTCCGTGATGATCTTCAGAGGGACCCCAAACCTGCTCACAATGTTTTTCGGTACGAAGTTTTCAATTTTGGTCGTCGAGATTTCGCTGAGAGCTTCCGCCTCTGCCCACTTCGTAAAATATTCAACCGCTACCACTGCATGTTTGCAATTTCCGTGAGCTGTAGGTAGGGGGCCCAATTAAATCCATTCGCTATATAGTGAATGGCTGACATGCTCACAACATGTGGGATAAATCCCAAGTGCATGATGTATCGAAGTAATAATTCGCATGAGTACGGGGTCGAGTCCACAAGGAAGTGAATGATATACTAAGACTTAAAAAACTAAAGATATAAACTAAGCGAGGAAAGTAAAATCAAGTTATTGTTGTGATTTGCATAATAAATAAAAGAGCTAAAAATAAACAGGAATCTAGACCAATGGAGAGAAAAAACTAGGTGGTCAAATGGTCCCAATCATGGATAAGGGTAAGCTTATTGACTAATTTACGCGCTTAATGTCAATACTAGATTATGACTAGTAAAGGCACACCATATTATATGGGTCATGCAATGGTATTGTAATTTCAATTAAAATCACCTGTTAGTCCTAGAGTGAAATTAATTGAAAACCCAATAATATTCTAATCTCTAGATTAATTAAGTATTTTCATATCATAATTAACCTAACTATTGATCTTAGAATAAATTATGCCCAATTGTAACCTAATGATTTCTCATACTAAGTCACAATATTCTTATTACAAGCATTCAAGATTCATGCAACACACTTTCGTAGTGCAAACAAAAAGAATTAAAATTGCAATATAAAAGATTATCTAAGAACGATTGTCTTGAAATAAATACAATTAATTTACATAGTCAATAAACCCTAAATCCAATCATGGTCCAATGACCACCTAACTAGAAGTTTAGCTACTCATACAATTGATTAAACACTCAAAGGAAGATAAAGAAAAGGTAAAATCCATTCTCGAAGATCAATGATGATGAATTCCACTTTGGTTCGGTTGGAACTTCCTCGCCTTCGAATCTTCGTCTCCTCTGATGTACAATCGATTGAATCCGAGTTACTAACTCCTGAATGATGTTTGAATGGTGTTTGAGTTATGAAAATAGGCCTAGAAAGCCTTTGTGTGCAGCTTGGGAGAGCCAAGGACGGATCCCTCACTTTTCCTCACGTTTTCCTTTTATAGGCTGCAGAAATTAGGGTTGCCGCGCAGCCGTCGCGATCAAGTGTCACGACCCTGGGTCGCGTGGCCCAGGTTGCGATACTCACTGCCTGAAATTAGCGCTTCATCGCGATCAAGTATCGCGACCCACAGTCGCGGCGACTGGGTCACAGTACTCACTGCCTCAGACCTCCACTTTCAACGCGATGGCAGTAGCGCGATCCTTGGTTGCGGGAATGGGTCGCGGTGCTCATTGGTGGAAAATGCCATCTTCAGCTCGACTCGTGGTTGCAATGGCACGGTCGCGGTACTCTCGGGTGAAAAATACCACTTTTCATTCACTTTGGCGTTTCTTCCCCAAAATTCACCTAAAGCCTACACATGCTCAAACTGCACATTAAACCTACTAATTTACTTGAAAACACGATCAAAAGATAAGATTCAAAGGGTGTAAATATATAACAAATATCGACCGATCAATGGCCACGGGCTGACCATCGAATGTAAGAGAGTTGGGGGAGCGTGGGGAATATTGGCAAATCTCTGGCACTTGTCGCATCTTTTCACAAGGTCGATGGCATCTCGTTTCGTTGTGGGCAAGTAGAAACCTTGGCGTAGGGCTTTGTTAGCTAGGGAAAGCCCTCCAGCAAGGTTTCCGCACAAGTCTACATAAATGTCATTGAGGATGGGAACAGCGTCCTCTTCGTCTATACATTGCAGCAATGAGGTGGAGAATCCCCATTTAAACAGCATGTCATTGTAGATATCCTACCTTGCTGCTAATGTTGGTTCCATTTCTTGATCAAAAATGGGCCTTTACTAGTACCTTTATTCACCTACTTATATTCCATTCTCGAGTAATTATCGATTTTTTTTTAATGTTTTTATCTAGTGTGCAGGTAATAAGGTTTTGTACGTAATTAAAGAGCCTTGATGGATTAAATTGAAGATTTATGAGTGCACAGCTATCATGTTTCAGAGTCCGTTATAAATTCAACATAATGAACTGGATTGTGAAACTTATATTTCTGGAAATTTCCAGATGTCTACTTTCTGGCAAATTTTACGGTTCGTGATTCCGAGTTTTCTAGAGGAAGTTATGCTTAATTTCGCAACATTGCACAGACTCGCGACTTGCAAGTTGAGACCAAGTCGCGATCATGTTTCGGAGTCCATCATAAATTCTACAAAATGAACTAGGTTGTGAATTTCTGGAAAGTTCCATATGTCTACTTTGAGTCAAAGTTTACAGTTCGTGATTCCGAGTTTTCTAGAGAAAGTTATGCTCAATTTCGCAACAGTGCGCAGACTCGCGACTTGCAAGTCGCGACCAAGTCGCGAGTCTAAGTCGCGAGCACCAATTTCAGCAGTTTTTGGCCGAGACTAACGTGACTTAACTCGCGACTTGTCTAAGTCGTGAGTCTAAGTCGCGAGTATGCCTGGAAAGCCCAAAAATAGCCTGTTATAAAAGGAAAACTTGAGGGAAACAAAGGGATTCAGACTGGAGCTTGGCTAGGGCTCAAAACAGACTACCAAGAGGAGAAAAAGAGAGAGAAGAAAAGGCAAAGGGGGAGAAGAAGATCACCTTGGAAACAAGAGGATTTGGATTCAATCCTTGAGCCAAAATCTCTTCATCAAGCTTGGATTTGGAGAAAGTTGAAGCTAAACAAATTCACAACAGAAGGAGGACGAAAGTTCATCACACCTAGAGTTTTTCTATCTCTTTCCTTCTTTATTTTCTTACTTGTATCTCTCTTTTATCATTGAAAAACATGTTTGGTTGTAAATCATTGATTATGAACTAGACTTGTAAGTTAGGGTTTTGATGGATCATTTTCTATGAAACTTGAATGAATTGATTGTTTAATTTGTTGTGGTTGATTATTATGTTGTTGAGTGGTATTATTATGCTTAATGCTTTTGAATGTGAAGGCCTACATTTAGATGATAAATTGGTTGTGTGTTATGTACCGAGAAGAGACGCCCACAACGTGCTCGATGTAATGTCCACCACAAGTAGAATTAGATAGAGATATACTAATTTGCTTGTGTGATCATATAGGGTGTTTATTGTGACTAATGCATTTTCATGCAGTTGGATATACTATCGAGAGATAGGATATTAGTGTATGTGGTAATAGGTCCAATTTACCTCGAGAGGGGACTTTGGATAATTTAGATAAACGCGATCATCAATATGAATAATTAAACTACAACAATGTGCTTTCATAAAATTCAATTGGATGGATTAGGTGAATTCAAATACCTTAGCTCATTTCTCAATTTGGTTGTTTATTTTACGTTTTATATATGTTAGTTTTATCTTTCGTTTTCTTATTTTAAACCATCCGATTATCCAAATAGAAGTAGGCTTAGTTAACTTTAGTATTCAAAACCTAAATATCCCTGTGGAGACGATAATTTACTCATCATTGTATTACTTGTGCCGACCCCGTATACTTGCGGGTACAAAAAGGTGTAACAGCTAACACGCATAAGCGTCGAGCTTCATTTTTATCAGTAGGTAGCATCCCATTAGTGAGGTAGTTGATGAAAGGATTCATCCATGAATTTGGTGCGGTCCTAATAATCATAGCCGCCTCCTTAGTCGCTATGCTGGGCTCCAATAGGTGTTCTACTAGTACAGCACTAAGTAAATATGCGTCTTTGGTAGTTGCTAGGTGAGCTAGGGTATCTGCGTGCGTGTTCTGCCGGATCTTGTGCCATTGAAACTTCTCCAGGAGTTCACTATCCTTCTGCAGGTAGGCCGCCATTTTCACTCCTCGGGCCTGGAATTCCTTTTTCATCTGATTCACAATGAGTAGTCAGTCAGAATAAATCTTAACTGTCTGTACCTGTAGTTCTTTGGCTAGACTCAGGCCATCGAGGAGAGCATCATATTCCACTTCGTTGTTGGATGCAGCGAGGCCAAAATGCAAAGCGCAGTGGATCTTGTGTTCTTCTGGGCTAATTAACAAAATACCACCTCCAACTATCTCTTCATGAGGATCTATCGACATTTAGCTCCCACAGAGGAAACTGCAGTATTTTCTGCTAGTCCTTGAGTGAGGAGATAGGAGGTGAGGTTTCCTGTTGAGGCTCTCCTTATTAAGTCTCTCTTCCAACCTTGAGAATTCCGCCACGAAGTCTGTCAGGGCTTGACCTTTGATAGCTACTCACGATTTGTACTCTACGTCGTACTATGCCAGCTCGATTGCCCACTTCAATAGCCTCCCTAAAGTGTTGGGCTTCTACAAAACTTGTCTCAAAGGGTAGCTGGTAAGTACTTCGATGCTGTGGGCTTAGAAGTAAGGACGTAATTTCCTTGATGCTATTACTAGGCAGTATGCGAGTTTTTCCATCTGTGAGTATCTGCTTTCAGCATCCTGTAGCCTTTTGCTCACATAGTAGACCGGCAGCTAAACTATGTTTTCCTCCCGTACTAGGACCGCGCTTATAGTGTGCTGGGTCACTGCTAGATAAATGGTGAGCTTTTCCCCGTCCTGTGGTTTTGATAGCAATAGCGCTCGCCCCATGTATTCTTTTAGCTGCTGGAAAGTGAGCTCGCATTCTTCCGTCCACTCAAACTTTCTTGTTACCTTACAGGACGTTGAAGAAATATACGCACTAATCCGTAGACTTCGAGATAAAACGACTTAGTGCTGCGACCTGACCGTTGAGGATTTGTACGTGCTTCAGCTTAGTAGGTGATTGCATGTCGCACAGGGCTTTAATTTTCTCGGGGTTTGCCTCTATTCCCCGCTGGTTTACCATAAAACCTAGGAATTTCCCAAAGGCTAAACCAAAAGTACACTTCAGGGGATTAAGTTTTATCTGATAGTGTTTTAATACCTGGAACATTTCTTTTAGGTGCACGACGTGGTCAGTTGCTTTGGTTGATTTTACGAGCATATCATCTACATATACCTCCATAATCCTACCTATTTGTTCAGCAAATCATATTGACTAGCCGCTTGTAGGTCACCCCGCATTCTTCAATTCGAAAATCATTACCTTGTAACAGCAGAGCCCCCTGTCTGTGATAAATGAGGTGTGCTCTTCATCAGCTGCGAACATGGGAATCTGGTTATAGCCCGAATACGCGTCCATAAAGCTTAGCAACTCATGTCCGGCTATTAAGTCTACTAGCTAATTGATTCTTAGTAGGGGGAAGTTGTCCTTTAGGCAGGCCTTGTTAAGGTCGGTGAAATCTACACACGTCCTGCATTTATTGTTCTTTTTTTTCACCAACACCGGGTTGGCAAGCCAGTTAGAGTAGTAGGATTCCCTAATAAATTCATTGATTAGGAGTTTGTCAACTTCCTCCTTCAGGGCTACATACCTTTTTGCGTTCATGGCTCTTCTTTTCTGTCTAACGAGTTTGAAGGCTGGGTCTAAATTGAGATTGTACGCCATCACTTCAGGGTTGATTCCTACCATATCATTGTGCGTCCAGGCGAAGACATCAAGTTTCTGTTGGGATTTATGCTCTAAAGCTTGTAAGTGTAAATGGTTAAAGACAATAATAAGAATTATTCAGATTATCATTCAAGTTTATAAAAGTTTTATATTCAGTAATACATTCGTATTGTGCAAGAACATCCTACATTGCAAGATGTAATCTCTTAATGAGTATATGATGGTCATATACATAGAGGATTTATTTTGAGACCTGCAATCTAAAGAGTCCGTAGAGAGCGAACAAAGCTGGGTACTTTGTTTGTGATTGATCTACTGCTGCGGTCCATTCTGTAAAGTATGGTGGTCTTATCCTAGACCACTCATGTAGTTGACATGAGAATGGAGGCACCTTATATGATGAGATCATATAGGACTGGGCCACGATTTATATGAATCTCTCACCAAGATCCGTTAGTATATGAGATTCATATATAATCGATAAACGATGGCTATTTATAGGTGATCTTAATCCTGAGTGTCTTATCGACTCCTTCAGGTTGGATCATGGCTTTTGATTTACTATAAGCGAGGTTGATGAGAATCTCGACCAATACTTCCGTATCTTGGAGTTACGGTTTGGCTTATGGCTGGGAAGGTTTGAACACAATAGCGGAATCCACTCCTTCTTGATTGAAGTAGATAAGTAGTTCCCTTAAGGGTTGATTCGGGGCTTGAACGATTATAAGCGCTCTCCTTCTTCCGTGAGAAAGACAGGATTTAATTGTTCATTAGAGAATCAATGGTACTTAAAGGAAAAGATATTTCTATAGGGGTATAATGGACTTTATGACCCAGCTCTAGTTATGAACTATTTGTGGAGGATCACACTATATGCAATTAGCTATATCAATGGACACTGAGACTTCAAATTGTATAAACATGTCTACAGTTCTGAGAGTGCAGCCTCGAATTTTTAGTGGAATAACTCCGAGGTTAATAATCGTGAAATATTAATTAAAGAGTTTTAATGAATATTACTAAGTATAATTGGAGCTCAAAACTGTGGGTCCATTAGGTCCCCTTGCTAGCCCTTATGGTTATTGGTAACGAGGATCACGGTAGATTAATTGGATGGTCCAATTAATAGTGTTACGAAAGTAATGCGATTTAAATAAAAGATAATAATTAAATAATGTGATTATTTAATTAATTAAATATTTAATAAAATAATAGAAACTAATAATTATTAATTATTAATTCTATTTATTAAATATGAGGTCATGTGATTAAATAATGACTAGGACAAAAGAATTAAAATAATTAGATTATTTTAATAGTCCAAAAGGTCACAGGTTCAAGTCTTTAAGGAGACTAAAAATAAATAGGATTTAGAATCCTATTTTGACTTGGTCAAACTAAAACCTTAAAGGACTACTATATAAGTGTTATATAGCTAGGAAAAACGAAACCTAACCCACAAGTGAAAAAGAAAGAGAATTCGGCCACCAAAGAGAGAAGAAAAGAGAAAAAAAGATTTTTTCTGACTCTCCCCTCTTTTGCAGGATTCGGCCGGCGTTCTTTTCACATAACCTCCATCTCTCGTCGTGATGTGCCCACACACACGTTGTTAGATCGCGGGTCATAGCTCGAAAGATCTGGTGGTAGATCGAGGATTTACAAGAAAATAAAATCAAGAAAAAGGTATGTAGTTTCTAAAATTTTTTTTTTGCGTATATACAAGAACTCGTTCCTGATTGAAAAAGGTTTTCAATATAATAAAAATTTTTGAAACCCAATTCCGCATGTTATACGATAATCAAAATATTTTCTAAAACTCCCTTCATTTTCTTCCTTAGAAATACAAGCAGTACTTCTCTTATTGCCGAAGCTAAGTTCGCCTCCAGCTTCAAGGTCCTTTGAGGCTTTAGTTCATCTATCTAGACTTCTTCTAGCTCTTTAACGGGCCCAGGGGCTTCATTCTCGTCGATCACCCGGGGAGTTCTAGCTTGCACATTAACTCTCTGCTTGCTAGCTTTGGCCTTTGTTATTTTTTTCTTGCGTCCCTATTCTTACACTCTTTTCATAACACGACCTGGCTACTTTCTGTTCTCCATAAACACTCCCTACACCCATTGTGGTTGGAAATTTTAATATTAGGTGTTTCGTGGAAGTGATTACCTACAGATCGTTGAGAGCTGGTCTTCCCTAGGATGACATTGTAGGCTGTTGGGCAGTCAATGATGAGAAAATCTGCCATGGTGGTCATTTGACTGCCCGGTTCTCCCAAGGTGAGGGGCAAAGTGATCATCCCTAGGGGAATGATAGAATCTCTTATAAAGCCGTATCGTGGCTCGTTCGAAGGCCGTAGGTGATTCTGCTTCAATCCATCTCCTCGAAAGCGATTTTATACTGGACGTTCACCGAGTTGCCATTGTCGATCATGGTCCTGTAAATGGATACCCCTCCAATTGTTTCCTTGATGACAATTGCATCATCGTGCAGTCAGTGCACACCTCGCATGTCGGCATTTGTAAAGGTTATACCTTCCACCCTTGTTCTGCATTGCTCCACGGGCTTTTCGCCTGTACTCAACGTTCTCATAGTAGAATGGCTGGCTTCTCTCACGTGGCGTCCAAACGATCTGTTTAAGATTCCCGTGGGGTGTGGTCCTCCATGGACAGTATGGATGACTCTCACAGCGGGCTCATCTGGAATTGGTTCCGGACGAGCGGGTTCAATCAGCTGCTATTGTTGCTGCGACTGATTTCTTGGCCTCACTACGCAGTCTCTAAGGCATCATCGCCTCATTAAGTCTTTGATTGCATCCTTGAGCTCGAAGCAATCGGCTGTGTGGTGTCCCGCCTCATTGTGGTACGCGCAGAATCTGTCAAGATTTCTAGCTCGTACTGGCGTCCTTAGAGGGATGGGTCTCCCAAACTCTTTCCTGTTCCTCTCCATGTTGAAGATTCTGTCTTGGGAGTCGAACAGCTGTGCGTAGGTCTGGTATAAACCTTCGTTTCTCCTTACTTCCCCATCGTTTTCAGCCTTCTTTGCTTCTTGGCTAACTGATGTTTCACCCCTCTGTGCGCATGATCGGTCATTTATTATCTTATATTTACAACCCTTAGATCGTCTCTTTTGATTGTATTCTTGAGTATTTTTGGTACTTTTGATGTGTTTGCTAAGCCTGTGCAGGTTTTAGGTGTTCCTCTTGAAGCTATGCGAAGAATGGAATGTTCGGTTCAAAACTGTGCTTTTCTAGCAGAGAGCATGGCGACCAACCATCGCGACATCTGGTCGCGCTACTCTGGTCAGGGTGAAAAAGAGGAAATCTGGGCAGTGAGCACTACGAGCAGCTATCGCGATTGCTGATCGCGGTGCCCCGTCGCAGTGATATGAAGGCGAATAATCTAGAGAGCATAGCGACCAAGCCATCGAGACCGCTGGTTACGGTGGTTGGTCATGACGGTACAATTCCAGCAGCCCTAGTGTGCTGCTATAAATAGAAAGAGAGAGAGAGAGAGAGAGAGAGAGAGAGAGAGAGAGAGAGAGGATCCCAGAATTTTCAGAGAACAGAAAAAAAAAAAAAAAGAGATAGAAGAAGGAAGAAGAAGAGAGAAGAAGGTCTAGGAGACTAGCCATGGGATCGATTCTCCGGACGACTTCAATCGCTCTTAGGATTCGGATTTGTACACAGAGAAGCTCTACCGAATTGGTTTCTACGAGAGTCAAGCCATTTGGAGTTTTTCTATCATACTCTTTCCTTTAATCTTATGTTATTCATGTTATTCTTGATTAATAATATTATGTATTCTTATTTCCTAGTTATGAACTAATTTGCTACACTAGGGATGATGATGGAACTTACTATGAATTTTGATTGAGATTAATGAATGTTTGAATGATTTGAGTTATATGATTAAGTGTTGATTTAATGTTTTATTGATTGTATATTGATTGATCACCAATATTCAATATCTTGTTGTTGTGGATTAAGTACTGAAAGGAGACGCCCACAACGTGTTCGATAAATTGACACAATGGCCTAGGAACCAAATAGAGATATATTGGTGTAGGTCGTGTGATCTAATATGTTTCTATGTTTATTGCATTCTCGTATATTTGACATTCATCGAGAGATAGGGTGTTAGTGTGTGTTGGATATGTTCGATTTATCTTGAGAGAGGATTTCGGATAACCAAATAACATGATCATCAATCCTTAACTTGAACATTCATGCATAATTGTCTCATATCATTAGGATTAGTTAGTGAAATCGAATTCCCTAGTTCCCATTACCATTGATAAAAAGATCTTTTAATTTCAAGTTCATAGACCATTTAAATTACAAGTTACAAATCACAACCATTGAATTAGTTTTCTAGATAGTGTTAGACTTAGTTAATTTCAATAATCAATCTCTAATCGTCCTCGTGGGAACGATATTCGGAACTCATAATTCTATATTACTTGTGCCGACCCTGTATACTTGCGGGTATACAAAAGGCGTAACAAGTTTTTGGCGCCGTTGCCGGGGAACGGTTTAGTGATAGTTGATATTGATACTGACTTAGTCTAATACTAATCTGGAAATTTTCTTTATTGATTTAAATTATTTTTTACACTTGTTTTCTTACTTGTTTGATCCTTTGTTTTTGCAGGAAATTTCATCTGTGTATTAGACATACGAGACACACTAATTTAGAGCCTCTCGAAGCCCTTGACCCAGAAATCGAACGAACGCTTATTCAGAGAGTAAGACAAGCAAGACAACAAGCTACTATGGAAGACCAAGCGTAGCAACAAGTAAATCCAGAGATTGTCAAGGCATTGCGAGACTATGCCATTCCTACTATGGTGGGAAATCAATCGAGCATTCAATGACCTTCCGTTGCAGCAAACAATTTTGAAATCAAGCCTGCAATCATCCAAATGATTCAGAATACTGTTCAATTTGGGGATATGCCAATCGATGATCCCAATAGCCATCTGGAACGATTCCTGGAGATATGCGACACCTTCAAGCAGAATGGGGTGTCTGACGATGCGATTCGGCTACGAATATTTCCCTTCTAATTGAGGAACAGAGCTAAGCTATGGTTGAATTCACTGCCGCCGAATACCTTCACAACATGGGAAGGCCTAGCTCAAGCTTTCCTTGCCAAGTATTTTCCACCAGGGAAAACAGCAAAGCTCAGAAACGATATCACTCAATTCTTGCAATTTGAGACAGAATCGTTATATGACGCTTGGAAGAGATACAAGGATTCATTGAAAAAGTGCCCGCATAACGGTTTACCTGATTGGCTTGTAGTGCGGACATTTTACAATGGTCTCACACAACAAAACCGCAGCATGTTAGATGCAGCCTCTCAAGGTGCCTTAATGAGCAAGCCTACTGAAATCGCTCATGATTTAAGGAAATGTCCACAAATAGCTATCAGTGGACAAATGAGAGAGCAGTTCACAGAAAAGCAGGAGGTTCAGCTACAGCTTTCGAAGTTAACAAGATCACATCACTCAAGGCACAAGTTGCTTCTTTGTCAAGCCAAATCAACAAATGGAATGTAAATTCTATTCAGTCAGTGACTCCAGGATGTGACATGTGTGGAGGACCACACGTTAGTACATAATGCATGATGGGTAATTCTTTTGCAGGTAGTAGCAGTGCAGAGCAAGTACAATACGTGCAGAACTTCAACAAACCATACAACAATCCCTACTCAAACACCTACAATCCTGGCTGGAGAAATCATCCAAATTTCTCGTGGAGTAATCAACAGCATAACAAAAATGTGAAGCCCATTCCACCTGGTTTTCAAAATCAAGGGAATTTTCAAGGGAATCAAGGATCCAATCAGTAAGAAAGGAAACCAGCCTTAGAAAATATGCTGGTCAAGTTCATGACAAAGATTGATTCCAGGATGAACGGTCAAGACACAACAATGAAGAAGATGGATGTAAAGATTGACCATGTAGCACAGCAAAATCAAGCCGTCATTCAGAAGCTTGAAGTACAGATTGGCCAGATAGCCAGAGAGACACAGAGTAGAGCTCAGGGCACACTACCCAGTAATACTGAAGTCAATCCCAAATAGTAGTGTAAGGCAATTACTTTGAGGAGTGGGAAGCAAGTAGACAACACAGTAAGAAGAGATCACTCACAGCAAGAGGTTGAATTGAATGAAGCAAGAATTGAATCATCTTTCACTCCTTCAGTTCGTTATAATGAAAAAAGTGATAAACCACCCCCGCCGGTCCAAGAAGTCAAGGCTTATGTGCCACCTGTACCTTTCCCTCAAAAGCTGCAAAAGCACAAAGATGATAAAAATTTTACTAAGTTCCTTGAAATATTTAAGAAACTTCACATTAATATTCCTTTTGCAGAGGCCTTAGCTCAAATGCCATCTTATGTGAAGTTCTTGAAGGAAATTTTGTCAAAGAAAAGGAGACTTGAAGATCATGAAACCGTCGCCTTGACTGAGGAATGCAGCGCCATTATTCAGAACAAATTACCTCAAAAACTAAAAGATCCAGGGAGTTTTACTATTCCTTGCACTATAGGAAGTTCAGAATTTGTTAAAGCATTATGTGATTTAGGTGCTAACTTGATGCCTTTTTCTGTTTTTGAAGCCTACGAGTGTAACACTCCAATTGGCATATCGTTCTGTCAAATATCCCTATGGAGTGATTGAAGACGTGCTGGTCAAGGTTGACAAGTTCTATTTCCCTGTGAATTTCATCGTGCTTGAAATGGAGGAAGATGTTGATATTCCTCTCATATTGAGGAGATCGTTCTTAGCAACAGAAGGAGCATTAATAGATGTGCAGCAAGGGAAATTGACGTTGCGAGTGGGTAGTGAAGAGGCGGTCTTCAATGTGTTCAAGGCCACCAAATTTGCAACAACTGCAAACACTTGCCTTAGAGTTGATGCAGTCGACTCTTTAGTTGAAGAGGTTTTTCAGAAAAGCAATCCCGAAGAACCACTGGAAGCTTGTTTGACTCACGGAGTGACAAAAGAAGAGGAAAATGAAAGCATAGCTAAATATGTTTTTCGTCTTGATGCAACAGCCCCTATGCCATATGGGGGCAAGAGATATTTTGAAGAATTAGGCCACGGGAAGCCTAAAATACCACCTTCAAACAAGAAGCCTCATCAACTCGAATTGAAGCAGTTGCCTGAGCATTTGAGGTATGCTTATTTGGGGGAATCTGACTCCCTCCCCATCATAATTTCAACTACCTTAAATGAGGCAGAGAAGGAGAAACTTCTGAGAGTGCTGCGACAGCATAAGACAACATTGGGGTGGACCATCTCCGACATAAAGGGAATCAACCCTATTATGTGCATGCACAAAATCCTGATGGAGAATAATTTCAAGACATCAATAGAACATCAACGCAGGCTGAATCCGATTATGAAAGAGGTAGTCCGAGTAGAGATCCTTAAATTGCTAGACGCAGGAATCATACACCCTATCTCAGACAGTTCATGGGTGAGTCCGGTGCAAGTAGTGCTAAAGAAATGGGGGATTACGGTAGTGAAGAATGAAAATAATGAATTGATTCCTACCAGGACAGTCACGGGTTGGAGAGTGTGCATTGATTACAGGAAGCTGAACACTGCGATAAGAAAAGATCACTTTCCGCTTCCATTTATTGATCAAATGTTAGAGAGACTGGCAAGGCACGCATACTATTGTTTCCTGAATGGCTACTCAGGTTACAATCAGATACCTATTGCACCTGAATATCAGGAAAACAACATTTACATGCCCTTATGGTACTTTTGCCTACAGAAGAATGTCGTTTGGCCTTTGTAATGCTCCAGCAACCTTTCAGCGATGTATGATGGCTATTTTTTCTGATATGGTCGAGCGTTTCATCGAAATATTCATGGATGATTTCTCTGTTTGGTTTGTATTTTGATGTATATTTGGCCAATTTGGCCTTAGTGCTTAAAAGATGTGAAGAGACGAATCTAGTACTCAATTGGGAGAAATGTCACTTCATGGTGAAGGAGGGCATTGTCTTGGGTCATAGAATTTCATCAACGGGCATTGAGGTGGACAGGGCAAAAATAGAAGTCATTGAAAAATTACCACCGCCTACCTCCGTAAGAGGAATCCGCAGTTTTCTGGGCCAGGCCGGTTTCTATCGCCGGTTCATTAAAGACTTCTCCAAGATTATCAAGTCTCTTTGCAACCTTTTGTCAAAAGAAGTACCATTTGAGTTTACAGAAGAATGTCATGTTGCATTTCAGAAGCTAAAAAAAGAGCTCATTTCCGTACCAATCATCACAGCTCCTAATTGGGATTTACCATTCGAATTGATGTGTGATGCAAGTGACTTTGCTATGGGAGCAGTCTTGGGTCAAAAAATAGACAAACGCTTTCATGTCGTCTATTATGCAAGTCGTACTTTGACAGATGCTCAAATCAACTACGCAACCACAGAAAAGGAGCTGTTGGCAATTGTGTTTGCCTTCAAGAAATTCAGGTCATATTTGGTGGGGGCCAAAGTAATTGTGTATACTGATCATTTAGCGATCAAATATCTCATGTCAAAGAAAGATGCCAAGCCGAGATTCATTCGATGGGTCTTACTAATTCAAGAATTCGACCTAGAGATCAAAGACAAGAAAGGAACAGAAAACCTAGTGGCAGACCATATATCTCGCCTAGAGCGCAGTTGCAATGAAGAGAAGGTAAGCACTCCTATTGATGATTCATTTCCTAATGAACAACTCTTTGTTTTGCAGGCTCTTATGACCCCGTGGTATGCTAATTTTATGAATTATTTGGTAAGCGAGATCGTTCCTCCAGACTTAACCTATCATCAGCGGAGGAAGTTCTTTGCCGACGTGAAATACTACATGTGGGAGGAACCATACTTGTTCAAGTATTGTTCAGATGGTATAATAAGGCGTTGTGTACCAGAAACTGAAATTAGAGATATCCTCCTACATTGCCACAGTTTAGAGTGTGGAGGGCACTTCAACGATTCAAAGACGGCGGCAAAAGTTCTTCAGTCAGGATTTTACTGGCCGTCAATATTTCAAGACACCCGCTGCTTTATCAACTCATGTGACAGGTGTCAGAGGACGGGCAATATCAGTCGCCGGAACGAAATGCCTATAAACCCCATCCTGGAGGTCGAGCTGTTTGACTTATGGGGGGTTGATTTTATGAGACCATTTCCCATGTCTTTCAACAACCAATATATTTTGGTAGCAGTTGATTACGTTTCTAAATGGGTGGAAGCCATAGCCACTCCGACAAATGATGCAAAGGTAGTGCTGAAATTCTTCAAGAGAAATATTTTTTGCAGGTTTGGAACACCGTGAGCAGTCATTAGTGATGGAGGTTCGCATTTCTGCAACTGGCAATTTGAAGCGCTGCTCAAAAGATATGGAGTTACTCACCGCATCACCATACCGTACCACCCTCAGATAAGTGGACAGGTGGAAATTTCGAAAAAGGAAATCAAGCAAATCCTAGAGAAAACGGTGAATAGCTCCAGAAAAGATTGGTCGGTCTGACTAGACGATGCATTATGGGCTTATCGAACAGCTTTCAAACCCCTGTTGGGATGTCTCCCTATAGGTTAGTTTATGGGAAATCTTGTCATCTACCAGTATAACTCTAGCACAAGGCTTATTGGGCAACGAAGGCGCTTAATTTTAACATACAACTAGCAGGTGAGAAGCGTCTATTGCAGCTGAACGAGTTAGAAGAGTTTCGGTTGGATGCGTATGAGAATGCACGAATCTACAAAGAGCACACCAAAAGATGGCATAACAAGCATATTGTGTGGAGAGAGTTCGAGGTGAGGCAGAAAGTTCTTCTATTCAACTCTCGCCTGCGACTCTTCCCAGGAAAGTTGAAGTCAAGATGGTCCGGACCATTCGAGATCGTGAAGGTGTATCCACATGGGGCTGTGGATATCAAGAACCCGAGTGGAGAAACATTCAAGGTTAATAGGCAACGACTGAAGCTATACATCGAGGGAGCTGCCATTCCACCCAAAACCTCGGTGGCGTTGCTCAATTCCACGTGACAAGGCATACAGTTGAGCTATGACTATAAACAAGCGCTTCTTGGGAGGCAACCCAAGTTCTCAAATTTTTAACTGTTTTGAATTTGATTTGAGTTATTTTGTTGATTCGATTGTTTTCGTTGTGTGATTCTTAGTTTAATTGCTTTTCTTTTGTTCTTTTCATTTTGTGCTTGATTTGGTATGTTTTAGTTTCTATTAATTTAGTTTGTTTAATTTTCAGTTGATTTTTCTTTTTGTTAAATTTTCCTTAACAGGTGCTAGGAGGGAGTTTTTCAGGCAACTCCAGTGATCCTCGCGACCAGCTGCCACGATGCTTGGTCGCGGTGTTCACTGCCTCATTAAAGAAAATATTACAAATCATCACAGTGAGCAACGCAACCAACTGTCGCGACCTGTGGTCGCGGTGCTCACTGCTAGGCAATTAAAAATAGCAGTCCAGCAGTCATCGCGAGCAGACCAGCGCGACCTATGGTCGCGGCGACGCCTCGCGAGGCCCCTCCACTTATCCAAACGGTGGCGTTTCAAGAAAAAAAGGTGGCACCGCGATCCGTGATCGCGCTGAGCGATCGCGATGAGGAATTGGGATTTAAATCCCTAGCGTGCGCGACAGACTTCTTCTTCATTACAATCTCTCGCGACAGTTTTTTTTTTTGCAAATTCTCTCAACTCTCTTCCACATCAAAGTGTGTTTGATCTGCAGTTACAAAGTAATTGAATTCTTCTCATTTCAATTAGGTTATAGAAAAGTAATGTGGATTTTGTTGAGTTGAATTGAATATGATTTAGTGCCTAGGGTTGTTTGTGGATTGTGGTTTGTCCATTAGTGTTTTTGATTGGGTTTTTGGTGTGTTGAGGAGTGGATGAACGGAAGAAGTTATTTGTTGAAGTGTTAGTGGTGGTTGGTTGTGTTATTTTCTGCATTTCATTTGGTGTTGGTGTATTGTGTGGACTGTGGTGGTGATGCCGAGACTAAAACGGTTCAACGAAGAGTTTCCCAATCGTTTTGCTTCGTGTTCTTCTAAGAGTAGGGGCAAGCAGAAGTAAAAGGGTTCCAAAAAGGCCAAAATTCCTGAAAAAGAAATGCCTTGGCATGTAGGTGATCCGAACCCCAAGTTCCCCGCCAATTGACAGCTAAGAAGGGGAGGCCGCTTCTCCTAGAGCGAGGGATTAATGTGGAAGAGTTGGCCACTACTGTTATCCCTACCCATATTGACCAGCAGGTTTGAGGGAACTTTATACGGATGCCCAATCGAGTAAATGAGAGTGTGGTCCGTGAATTTTATGCAGCAATGTACCCGCCTCACTTCCATAATCATAGCATGGTTCAAGTAAGAGGCGTTTAGATTAGGATCGCTCCAGAAGTGATCAATGCCCAATTCAGCACCATTCCCTAGCCAGCTCTCTGCCTCGGTTATCCTGAGCTCCCTTTGTTCTCAGACCATAATACGGAATTAGCCGAAAGTTTGCGGATGTCAGGAGAAAGGGTTTGGTATGACGGCACTACTCCTATCAAACACAATGAGCTTCACATCGATGCCGCTTTCTGGCAGATCTTCTTAGATTTTTCACTGCGACCAGTCCAGCATCGCACGACCCTTATCATGAAAATCGCCCGGTTGGTGCACTGTATCCGGAGTGGTATAGCTTTAGATGTTGGGGTCCTGATCAGAGATGAGATGTACCATGCGGGCCGCTGCTTGCGGGGTGTGCTACCATTTCCGTGTTTGATCACGCACATTTGTGCTTCTCATGGCATTGATGTGTATGCTGCAGACGAGCAACAGCACCTCCACTCGCCTTTACAGAATTTGAACAAAGTGACCTATAATGATTTGGCCAAGCGGCGAGGGATGCCACGACTTGGAGAGCCAAAGCATTAGCCTGTGGATGTGGATGAGGATATGGAGGACATATTAGCTGCGATTGACGAATTTCATGAGAGTGATGACGACGCTTAGGCTGCCCCCAGAGTACCTACCAGTGAGACTAGAGGAACTGCAGCAGGCAGTTCACAGGCGCAGTCTGATGGAGCAGCTGAGGGCTCTCAGTGGGCCAGGTTTTAGGTACTTTGGAGGATATCCAAGCACATATAACAAAGATGCAGCGGCATTTTGACCAGCGGATGGATAGGCAGGATGCAGCCATCGATGATTTAAGTCAGGGGCTCCAAACTGTCACTTCAGATTTGCAGAGGAGGGGCCTTCAGGTGCAGTCATATTACCGTAGGCTTTCGAGATCTTCGCCTCAAGATCCTCCGCCACCACCACCCGTATGATATTTTTTCTGTTTTATTTTTGTCTTTTGTGTTTTAATGTTTCTGTTTCTTTTGTTGTGTTGAACTTTTATTGTCTTCAGTTATGTATTTGTATTGTTATAGTTATGATGCTTATTTCTTTATTACATTTATCTCCTTTTGCTTTACTTTTAAACATTGAGGACAATGTTTGAGCTAGGTTTGGGGATATTTTTATCTTTTGTGTGTTTTATGTTTTGTTGGTGTATATAGGCTGGAAACCTAGACTTTCCTCATACGCGCTGCATTTGGAAGACTTAGGCATAATAATGCCACGTACGCTAGTTTTTAAGTCTCTTATTGTATTTTTCGTATTTTCGTTTAATTATTTTTAGAATAGCAAATCATATGCATGTTTTACAGATAATTGGGTAATAATATGTAAATGCGTATGTTATTTGAGTGTACAAAGTTGTTAGCTAGAATAATGCCGGTAGTGTCTTTGCATCTAAGCATATAAGTCTGACATCTTTGCATTGTAGTATGTGAAAGCTTTTAATTAATAGCCCTGATTAATAGTGGAGACTACCCTTAGTGAGATTTTGAACTTATTGCGTATTCACTCTAAGGGAATTTTTGTTTCTACTCGTAAACACTTTCTTGCGCTTCATTGTCATTAAATTGATCTCTATAGGTTTGCATTGGATGTTAATGAACTACTGTATAAAAATCTTGTATGTGTGTGTTAAATGCTCAACTGAGTAGATTTTGGAGATATGATCCAGACATTGTGTGTGGACTCTTAAATAGCTTTATTCCCCGTCCTTAAATTGTGTGCTCCCTATCCCATTCGCGGCCAAACACTCGCACATTTACTTTTTATTGTATGAACTATAATTCCAAAAATCCTAGCCGAAATTGTATAGGCCTTACCATTGACGCTTGGAAACTAGAGACATTTGAAAGAAAAATGTGTAAATGTTGAGTGAGGAAGAATGAGTGGAATAGAAAAGATGATAAGGATATGGGAATGTGCAGAAAAAGATAAAAAATAATAATAATAATATTTGGCTAAACTAAGAATAAGGAGTGAAATGCACAAAGTAAATATTGAAAAATGGCTTGAAAAGAGGTTGAAGGAGAAAGGCGAGAAAAAGATTTGAAAGAAAAGTTGAATGAATTTGGTAGTCGTGAGAGAAAATGCACAATTCGAAAATTTTATGAAGTCTCTCAGTAAGTTTCCAAATGAGTTAAACCCGATTTCCATTCTTTTTGAGCCAATCAACCCAAAGCCCCATTTCAACCTGAATAAGACCTGTTGATCTCCTCAAGAAGCTTAACTGTAAAATTTGACATGTTTGTACATTGATTTTTTTTTTCTGTTCTTAGCATTTAATATCGTTCATGAGATCCTTTGTTAAATCTGTGCGTTCTTTCTATTTATTGATGCATACGACGCATTTTGAAATCTTTTGCTCATAAATTCCAGTCGTTTGCAGTAGAAAGTGTAATTGCCTAGTTTCTGAGTGTTATTGAGTGAAAACTGGTGAGACTAGAGTCGAGGCAAATTACATCAGTGGTTTATTGATATGGAGTTGTCACGATTATCAATGCATTGTATGTCAGTGTCCTATATGATATAGGGTGTTTAGACTTATCGGCAGCATTTTAGATTTATGATTATTATGCTATTCTTATGTCTTTGCATTTGCGTATACACTTGATTTAATGTGTAGCTATATATGTGGTTAGTTTAGGATGTTTGTGGGTATCGTAGCTGGTAAACCCTCACGAGACTATCACTCGTCCACTAGGGTCACCTAGGGGTTTAAAGGCTTGTGGCACGTGCTAAGTGTCATCGCGTCATCCTACGAAAATGGATGTAGCTTAATTCGTTTTTGTTGTTAATTTTAGTTATTTTTGTCTTTGCTTTTTATCGTGGTGTGTACCGATTTGCTTGAGGATAAGCAAAAGATAGATTTGAGGGTATTTGATCGGTCATTTATTATCTTATATTTACGACCCTTGGATCGTCTCTTTTGATTGTATTCTTGAGTATTTTTAGTATTTTTTATGTGTTTGCTAAGCTTATGCAGGTTTTAGGTATTTCTCTTGGAGCTATGCGAAGAATGGAATGTTCGGTTCAAAACTGTGCTTTTCTAGCAAAGAGCATGGTGACCAGCCATCCCGACCTCTGGTCGCGCTACTCAGGTCGCAGTGAAAAAGAGAAAATCTGGGCAATGAGCACCGCGAGCAGCTATCGCGATCGCTGATCGCGGTGCCCCGTCACTGTGATATGAAGGTGAGTAATCCAGAGAGCATGGCGACCAAGCCATCGCGACCGCTGATCGACGTGGCTGGTCTCGACGGCACAATTCCAGCAGCCCTAGTGTGCTGCTATAAATAGAGAGAGAGAGACAGAGAGAGAGGGGGGGGATCCCATAATTTTCAGAGAACAGAAGAAAGAGAAATAGAAGAAGGAAGAAGAAGAGAGAAGAAGGTCTAGGAGACTAGCCATCGGATCGATTCTCCGGACGACTTCAATCGCTCTTAGGATTTGGATTTGTACACGGAGAAGCTCTACCGAATCGGTTTCTACGAGAGTCAAGCCATTTGGAGTTTTTCTATCATACTCTTTCCTTTAATCTTATGTTATTCATGTTATTCTTGATTAATAATATTATGTATTCTCATTTCCTAGTTATGAACTAATTTCCTACACTAAGGACGACGATGGAACTTACTATGAATTTTGATTGAGATTAATGAATGTTTGAATGATTTGAGTTATATGATTGAGTGTTGGTTTAATGTTTTATTAATTGTATATTGATTGATCACCAATATTCAATATCTTGTTGTTGTGGATTAAGTACCGAAAGGAGACGCCCACAACGTGTTCGATAAATTGACACAATGGCCTAGAAACCAAATAGATATATATTGGTGTAGGTCGTGTGATCTAATATGTTTCCATGTTTATTGCATTCTCGTATATTTGACATTCATCTAGAGATAGGGTGTTAGTATGTGTTGAATAGGTTCGATTTACCTTGAGAGAGGATTTCAGATAACCAAATAACATGATCATCAATCCTTAGCTTGAACATTCATGCATAATTGTCTCATATCATTAGAATTAGTTAGTGAAATCGGATTCCCTAATTCCCATTACCATTGATAAAAAGATCTTTTAATTTCAAGTTTATAGACCATTTAAATTATAAGTTACAAATCACAACCATTGAATTAGTTTTCTAGATAGTGTTAGACTTGGTTAATTTCAGTAATCAATCTCTAATCGTCCTCGTAGGAACGATATTCGGAACTCACAATTCTATATTACTTGTGCCGACCTCGTAACTTGTGGGTACACAAAAGGCGTAACAGAGCCCCTATCTTAGTCACGATTATTATAATTATCGTTCCCCTCATTGTTCTTTCATTTGTTTTTTGTCTCGCAGGCTTCCACCTCCATCCTTTTTGTTATTGGAGTTCTTCTTAGGTCCGAAAGCTTCCTCCATGCGGATATGGGTGTTAGACCACTTGTAGAAGTCTCCGAGTGTTTTGACGGGTTTACTGTAGATACTTATGTAGAGCTCGCCATCTTTTAGCAGTCTAGCAATGATGGTTGTTAGCACGCTCTCATCTGTGGGACTATCCACGTAGCTAACCTCTCTCTGGAAGTGGGTTATGTAATCATTTAAAGGCTCGTCAGATTTCTAAAATGTAGTCGCCAGGTGACAGGAAGGGACGAGCTGCTTCCTCGAGCCTGGTATTGGCTCATAAAGAGCTCATGGCATTGATTTCAGCTCGTTACGTTTTGAGCTGGTAGCCCTCTTAACCACTTTCTTGGGATTTTACCTAGAGTTGCTGGAAAACACCGGCATTTAACCTTACTGCTTGTAGTGAGAAGAATCATCTAGACATTATAGGCGTCCAGGTAGTCAAAAGGATCGATGGTTGCCTGATAGAGGGGAATGCTGGGCATTTTGAAGCAATCTGGCAGTGGCTCGTTGTCTATGTCTAAGCAAAACGAGTTCCGCTCTACGCACACGTCGTTAGGCTCTGTTCTTCCTTCTCGTTATTCTAACTGCTCCAGTCTTCGTGGTTACGCCTGATATTCTAGGGCTGGAAGAGCTGCCATCAACATGCTAGAGGTTGCGCCATCCCCCTACCGAGTGGATTCTGTGGATTTGGTAACTCCCGCAGATTTCTATCAGGTGGCATCCTTCCATTTAGCTGTGTTAGCTGTAGTCCGACGGCTCGGCTTCTGGGGGCCTTGGCGACTGGCATCGCTACCGGTATTTCAGTTGCTGTCCCCGCTGGGTCTAGAGAAAAGCTTTGTACGGGGGCGACCTGTTAATCTATGTCTAGCCTTACGAACCTTTCCCCATTGGCGTTCATGTGGATTACCTATCCTGCTCGCCTTTCGTCAAGTACTTCTGCAATTTGCCTTATTACGTTGGCTGAATGGATGAAAATTCCACCTCGTTGTATATCGTTTCACGAGGGATTTTGTCTATTGATATACCAGGCAGTGTGGACTGGATCTCTTCATTCTGGTTACGACGATAAGGCATTTTTCACAACCTGCTCGCGTGAGGGTTGATTCTGCAATAGGAGATGGTACCCACGTGCATCTCTGCTACCATCCTCTCCAATCTGACTTGCCACTCCATCCATTTGTTGAGGTCTAGTGGCCTAGATGGGCCATTCAGGTTGTTTTCCTAAGGCTCCACCTGAGGGGGAACTGGTCCCACTAGCGGATTTAAAGCTAGTAGTGGAGCCGTAGGAACAATGAGAGCCACGTTTGGAACAACTGGTGGGATCGGAGGCTAGTGAGATGCCTCTGAATTCCTTCTAGTTGGAGGTACATCTCTACTTCTCGCGGTTCTGAAGCGGATTCCCACGCCTCTCACTATTGCTTTTGGATAATTTCTGGAAAAATAAGATGAAAACACTGTTTTTATAGAAAATAGAGGTTTGATTTCTCAAACGGGGCCCTCCTTCTAGCGCCAAACTGTTGACATGCAAAATCGGTCAACATAAGTAATAGTAAATAAAGTAACAAAACTATAAATTAAGATTGGACACGAAAGATTTTTAAAGTGGTTCGGCTTAAAGGAACACCTATATCCACTGTTCTTATATTAAAGTTGAGCTCACTGTATGTTTATGCGGAGCTCGCTATTTATGTATACTTTTTTGAGAGATTTTGTAACATTTGTAACAGTGATGGTCCGTCCCTTTTATAGTGCGAAGGGGTGGAGTCATTCTGTTTTACATGGAATGTAATTACAGGAAATTATGGATTAAATTGTATCCCTAATAATCATCTTCTAATTGAAATACGATTGCTAAAAATTGGAGATTGTGACTGATTGGGATTCTGCTAATTGACCAGATCAAATCCCTTTATTCTTGGGATTCCATTCCTATCTGGAGATTCGAGCTAAGTGTGAGCGAGATGGAACTATGCCATTGACAAGTGGTAGTGTACTGTTCTTCCACGTTGTCTAAGCACGGCAGCTTGCGTGGAGTCTTTTTCTTCACATCTGTTGGAATGGACTTGTTTGTCGTATTCAGCCCGTTGGGCCTTGTTGACCTTCTCAAGCCCATTGGGCTTTCCTGGTTTTTCTGGGCCCATTTGGGCCTAATGAAATTGGGCACATAACAAGTTCTATTTTATATTTATTTTCAATTGTATGTGAAATTTTGTTTAGCTAGTGGGTTGAACTTTTTCTAAAAAACAAAATACAAAATGAAATGAGTTAGTCCAGGTCGGGTATGGATCACCTCTCCCCAAGTGGGTTCGGATTTCGAGCAGAATTTAAAAATTCGTTCGGGAGATGGGTCTGGTATGGAGCACCCTGTACAAAATAGGTTTTGGATTTGGAGCATACCGATCCGACACTGATCTGATTTGTTGCCATCCATAATAGCTACAAACTATTATTCTAGTTATACGTCAAATTATACTAGACCCAAATATACTGAAATATCCAAAAGGCCCAACAGACGAAGGAGGCCAATAACCAATGAACCAAAGGAGGAAACCCTATATTAGCGACCAGCATGGGGACTCTCAAAGAGATCAAGTACCACCTCTCACAAATGGCATGATCGCAGATCAAATAACATTCAGCCCGCAGGCTATCCAGCACGAAGCCCTAATCAAGGGAAGAATCCCGAGAATAAAGGGATTACATTTGGTCAACTTGTAAACTTCCAATCAATCTCAAACTCCCCGATTCCAGCAATCGTATTCAAGATAAATCACGACTCTTATGGGATATAATTTAGTCCCTAATTTTGTAATTAGATTCCATGTAAAACAAGGTGACTCTGATCCCTTCATACTATAAAAGGGACAGATCATCACTGTTACAGGGATTACAAATTTCTCCAGAAAAAATACACATAAGCGAGCTCCGTATATACTCCTAGTGAGCTAGACTTGAATACTAAGAACAGTGGATATAGGCATTTCTATAAGCCGAACCACTTTAAAAATCACTATGTCATCCTACTTTATTTATTTTCCACCCTTCAAATTACTATTATTCACCATTAATTCAGTTGACAAGATTCGCACGTCAACATTTTAGCGCTAGAAGGAGGGCCCCGTTTGAGGATTTAAACCTCCGTTTCCAGTAAGAAACAACACTCTTAGCTTTGAAATTTTTATTATTTCAGGAAAAACTTTGCAGATCAATGGCGAGAGGCGCAGGAGCCCGCTCCAAAACCATACGAAGTAGAGATATGCCTCCAATTTGAGGACCTTCGGAGGCTTCTCATCAACCTCCAGTCCCACCGATCGTACGAAACGCACCAGTGGTTCACCCATCCATCACAAATCTGCTGGCAAATCAACTCCACCCTCAGATAGAGCCTCGAAGCCACGATCAGGCTGGCCCGTCTGGTCCTTCAGACCTTAGCTAATGGATGGAGAGGTAGGCCGAACTGGAGAGAATGGTGGCAGAGATGTCCCGTGGCTACCATCTTTTGTTACAGAACCACCCTCCCTGATAGCAGATTATGGAGAGTACTTCACCGCCGCGTACTTGAGACGACACAAACCATCCCGCCCATCATACCAACAAGCAGAATCCCCCGTAAAATGACGTCCAACGAGGTGGAATTTCTTTTCACTCAACCAACGCGGCTAGACGAGCTAAAGCAGGACGTGGCGAGAAACGAGATAGACCTCCTCACACAGGCCTTGTAATCCATGTCAACGCCAGCGGAGAAAAGTATGTAGAACTTAACAGGGACCAGCGAGGTGCCCCTGCGTACAGTATATCTCAACAACCCAGGCAACACCCGATTGCACAAGGCTAACGACCTGACAGGAGCAACAATGGGAATGCTGTTAAGCCTTTTTGTACCCGCAAGTATATGGGGTTGGCACAAGTAATATAATGAGAGTAAATTATCATCTCCACAGGGATATTTAGGTGTTGAGTACTAAAATTAACCAAGTCTATATCTATTTGAATAAATCGAAGAGATTGTGAAAATAACTAATTAAAACTAAATAAAACAATAAACAAAACAAAATAAAAAGTGAGACTTGGATCGAAGGGAGAACTAGTTAGGATTTCCGACTTCACTAATTATGTCCTAATGAATGGAAATAAAAATGTAATGAAAATGAGTTATTACGGTTAATGATCGTGTTAATTGAATTGTTCAAAGTCCTCTCTTGAGATAAATCAAACCTATTCCCACATACATTAATATCCTATCTCTCGATGAATATCCAAATGTACACAAATGCATTAATAACAATCACACAAACAATGATCATACAAAATAAGTTAATATATCTCTATTTTATTAACTCCAAAATTGTGGCGAGCATTTTAATGAACACATTGTGAGTGTCACCTCTCAATTCATAACTCATAACAACAAAATCAACTAAATGCAAATCATTACACTTAGAGGCATTAAAAAAAAAAAAAAACTCACTCAACCAAATAATAATCAAGAACAAAAACAATTTATAAACCCATTAAAAAATCTACAAATAGATTCATCATCATCTTAGCATACAAAACTAGTGCATAATCATATAATCCAAATAATATATAATAATCAACTTTGAAGACAACAAAACTGGCATAAAGGAAAATAAACTTTCAAACGGAGTGACTCTTATCCGCCTCCATTTGATGAAAATATCCTCCCTCGGCTTTTTGCGAAATCCACGAATGATGAAGAGAGGTGGAAGAATCGGTCAAGGATCAAGCTTCTAGTCTCTTAGCCAATACCTTCTACTTCTTCCTCCTCTTTTTGTGCTCTATTTTCTGCCTCCCTTGTCTGGTCTGCACTGCCCTTCTCCTCCCTTGGTACTGTTGGTCTTTTTCTCTCTTTGGTCGCAGCTCTAGCCTCGTAGCTCTCCTCACTCAAGGCTGTTGCTAATCTGAAGTATTTTTTTTCTCTTCTTCCTGCAGCACACAGCTCGCAGCTATGGTGTTTTCCTCTTGGTCCAGCCGCTGCTCAGCTGCTGTGTTCACAGCCCTCTTAAGCTCACAGCCTCACCCAATTCTACCCCGTCCAAGCCTCATTGCTGCTGTGTTTTTCTTTCCTTTTAAAAGACCTGCTAGGACGTAAAAAAATATGGCCGTGACATGCACGCAAGTCGTGCGCATGTCGCGCGCCTTTTATTTGTTTTCCCTTCCAGGTGCAAAACGGCACCGTTTTGCACAAGCCTTTTGGTGCCAAAACGGCGCTATTTTAATAAAACAGCTTTACTCTCCTGGTGCTGCGCACCGTTTCACTAAATCCTAGACAATTTTCTAAATTTTCACTTTTTCCCTAAATTTCTAAGAAGCTTTCACTTAGGCCCTCATTATCAAGATTCAAAAATTTCACTTTTGTCCTAAAAATCTATGAAATCTTCACTTGGATTCCAATACCTGCACACTAAAGAAAAACATTAAAATCAACCGATAATTATTCGGGAACGGAATAAAAGTAGGTAAAGATAGGTATAGATAGAGGCCCATTTTTTATCAAGAAATGGAGCCAACAAACACCTGCAGCACGGTATCGGCTGCTGGGACCCCCCAAGGATAGATCACTGGACCAGAGCTCAATGGAAGGAGGTCGCCAAATGGAAGAGTACAAAGATCGCCCAAACAACAGAATCAACCCCACAGGAAAGACAGCGCCACCTCTAGTGCATCAATGACGACCTCTCCAGCCCCCGGATACCAGGCTTTACTGCGACGACTGGACCTATTGGAACAACAGCGAGGAGGGGCAGAGCCTACCGATAGGTACATAGAGCGAAACCCGTTCAACTGGGAGATTGACAATGAGTAGTTGCCAGAACGCTTCAAGGTGCCCAGCATCCCCATTTACCAGGCTTCCAGCAACCCCTTTGACCACTTGGACACCTACAACGTACAAATGAGCCTTCTCACGACCAATAGCAAGGTCAAGTGCCGCTACTTCACAGCCACCTTAGGAGAAATCCTTAGAAAATGGCTGAGGGGACTCCCTACAGGCAGCATTACCAGTTATAGCCAATGCCAAGAACTTTTCCTAAGCCAATACCAAGCGCTGAAAAAGAAACTTGTTCCTTCCTGTCACTTGGCAACAATCTTTTAAAGGGCAGATGACACGACTTTTTGTACCCGCAAGTATACGGGGTCGGCACAAGTAATAAAATGATGAGTAAATTATCGTCTCCACAGGGATATTTAGGCGTTGAGTACTAAAATTAACCAAGTCTATTTCTATTTGAATAATCGAAAGATATTAAATGATAAAAATATAAAGACATGAAAATAAAGCAAGCAACCAATATGAGAGATTAGTTAAGGTATTTGAATTCACCTATTCCATCCAATTGAGTTTCATAAAAACTCATTGTTGAGGTTTAACTATGCATGATGATGACCGTGTTCATCTAATTTATCCAAAGTCCTCTCTCGAGGTAAATCGGACCTATTCCGCATACACTAATATCCTATCTCTCGATGGTATATCCAAGTGCATGGAAATGCATTAGTTACAATAAACACCCTATGTGATCACACAAGCAAATTAGTGTATCTCTATCCAATTCTACTTGTGGTGGACATTATATCGAGCACGTGGTGGGCGTCTCCTCTCGGTACATAACACACAACCAATTTATCATTTAAATGTAGGCCTTCACATTCAAAGCATTAAGCACAATAAAACCACTCAACAATGCAATAATCAACCGCAACAAATTAAACAATCATTTCATTCAATCATCAAAGAATAAGATCCATCAAAACCCCAACTTATAAGTTTAGCCCATAATCATGGTTTTCAATAATTAAACTAAATTAAATTAACTAAAACAATTAATATAAAGCGAGACGGATTCAATGGAGGATAATGCGAGGTGGTCACACGGTTCCAATCACGGAAATGGAAAACATATTGATTATTATTAAGCACATAATATCATGAAATAAATCACATAATATATTCATAAATAATAAAATCCAAATCCGTTCACGGTTCCGAAAATCACCTAACAATAGTTCTAACAACTCATAATCATAAACGAACAATCAAGGAAGATTCATGAGATGAAATACAACCCATCGAAGCTCTCAAGACTCGAAGTCCCGCTTTGGTCCGGCTTGAACTTCTCCGCTTTCGATCTTCGTCTTCTTCAATGAACACTCACGATCTAGAGTTGTCTTGCTGATTTGTGATGTTGGGATGTGTTTGGGAGGAGCAAGGAGGGTGGAAAATCACCCTTGGAGCAGCTTGAAGGCTGCTGGAACTGGTCTGTCACGAGCTCTCTCTCCCTGCCCAGCTGCTGCAACGTTTCTTCTTATAGCAGCCCATTAGGGCTGCGTTTTTCCTTCACCGCGACCACCACAGCGACCTGTGGTCGCGGTGGCTTGGTCGCGGCCTTCACTGGATTGCTTGGAGAGGCTGGACCGCGAGCTGCACCGCGATGAGGGAAGGTCGCGCTCAAGCTCGCACAGCTCACTAGATTGCATGAGGATTCTGCACCGCGAGCTCCCCACGCAAGCATAGGTCGCGCTTGGTTCCTCGCGCTGCTCACTGGACGCTTCTTCTTCTGCACCGCGAGCTGCACCGCGAGGAGGGACTAGTCGGGGTCGTGCTCGCGCTGGACGCTGCTGCTGGATCGTCTTCATCGTGAGAGAGCTGGTCGTGCGAGGGAGGGCTGGTCGCCATGCATGGCTGCTGGTTTATATTTTTTTTTATTTTCTTTCTTAACAAAAACGACGTCGTTTTGGACCAATGCTTTGGTCCAAAACGGCGTCGTTCAACTTAAGACCCAAAGCCTTAGGTGCAAAACGCACCGTTTCACTAATGGCTGGGTCAACTTTTTGAAATTGTATTTTTACCCCAGCACTTTGCTATTCTTTCATAGATGCCCTTCCACAATGTTACTGAAATTACACATTTTCCCCAAAAATATATAAAATCATCACTTAGGTCCCTAAACCTGCACACTCAAGAAAAACACGTCAAAAGCACCAAAAATACTCAAGAATACAATTAAAAGATACGGTTTAGGGGTCGTAAATATATGAAAATAAATTACCGATCAAATACCCCCAAACTTATCTTTTGCTTGTCCTCAAGCAAATCGGAACACAGCACAATTAAAAACAAAGACAAAAATAACTAAAACTAAAATAAAAAACGAACTAAGCTATATCCATTTTCGTAGGATGCAACGATGGCACTTAGCACGTGCCACAAGCCTTTAAACCCCTAGGTAGCCCTAGTGGACGAGTTATAGTCTCGTGAGGGTTTACCAGCTACGATACCCACAAACATCCTAAGCTAAACACATACATACCTCAACATCAAATTAAATATATACACAAATGTAAAGGCATAAGAATAGCACAAAATCAGAAATCTAAAATGCTGTCAATAAGTCTAATACACCATATATCATACAGGATACTGACATGCAACGCATTTATAATCGTGACACCTTCCATATCAATAAACCGCTGATATAATTCGCCTCGACTCTAATCTCACCAGTTTTCACTCAATGACACTTAGAACCTAGGTAACCACACTTTCAATTGCATACGACTGGAATTTATGAGCAAAGAATTTCAAACTGTGTCGTATGCAACAATAATTAGAAAGAACGCATAAATTTAACAAAGGATCTCATGAAAGATATCAAATGCTAAGAACAGAAAAATTCGTGTATATACATGTCAAATATTACAATTGAGTTTCCTAAGGAGATCAACAGGTCTTTATATGGTTGTAATGGGGCTTAAGGTGATTGGCTCAAAAAGAACGGAAATCGGGTTCAACTCACTTGGAAACCTATTGAGAGACTTCATAAAATTTTCAATTCGTGCAACTTCTCTCACGACTACCAAATTTGCTCAACTTTTCTTCCCTTCCTTTTCTACACCTTTCTCCTTCAACCTCATTTTCAACCTTTTCTCAATTTTTACTTTGTGCATTTCACTCCTTTTTCTCATTTTAGCCAACTCTTTTTATTTTATTTATTCTTTTATTTTCTATTCTCTTTTTCTGCACATTACCCATATCCATATCATCTTTTCTACTCCACTCCTTCTTCCTCACTCAACACTTACACATTTTTCTTTTAATTGCCTCTAGTTTCCAAGCGTCAAAGGTAACGTCTTACAATTTCGGCTAGGATTTTTGGACATGTAGGTCATACAATAAAAGGCTAATATGCGAGTGTTTGGCCGCGAATGGGATAAGGAGCACGCAATTACGGATAGGAAATCAAGCTATTTAGGAATTCACACACAATGCCTGGATCATATCTCCAAAATCTACTCAATTGAACATTCAGCACAAACATACAAGATTCTTATTATGCAGTTCATTAACATCCAATGCAAACCTATAGAGATCAATCTAATGACAATAAAGCTCAAGAAAGTGTTTAAGAGTAGAAACAAGAATTCCCTCAGAATAAATACGCAATAATCTCAAAATCTCACTAAGGGTAGTCTCCACTATTAATCAGAGCTATTAATTGAAAGTTGTCACATATTACAATGCAAAGACGTCAGACCTATATGTTTAGATGCAAAGACACTACTGGCATTATTCCAAATAACAACTTTGTACACTCAAATAACCTAAATATTTACATATTATTACTCAATTATCTGTAAAGCATGCATATGGTTTCGCTATCCTAATACAAACACAACAAAACACGAAAATACAATAAAAGACTCGAAAACTGGTGTACGTGGCATTGTTATACCTAAGTCTTCCAAACGCATTGCGTATGAGGAATGTCTAGGTTTCCAGCCTATATACACCAATCAGACGCACAAACACACAGACACCAAACAATACCCCCAAACTTAAAATAAACATTGTCCTCAATGTTTTACACCTTACGTACGAAGAAAAGGGGCTTATAAAGAAATAAAAACAAAAAACTAGAAATAAAAACTAAAAACAATCAAACTCGACATAAAAACAAAAACGCACAAAACAAATGAACACAGAACAACAGTCTTAATATCCACAACTAACAACCCTAGATATCCACAACTAACAAATCTAAATAGACACACAAAAACAAACAAAAACAAAATCAAAGACATCAAACACTTCAATAATATGTACATCCAACCAAACTTCCCCCGAACTTCAAAATTTTCAACTCAAGGCACAACACTTCAAAATGTTCATGGGAAATAGTTACGAAACACTAGAAAATTTAAACTTAAAAAAAAATCAAAATAAAATAAAAGAAAATAATATACAGATTTTACCTCATCGCTTGAGCTTTCGCCCACCTCCCCCATGATTGATATCTCCTCATCAGCTTACCGCACCATCCTAACCAAATGACTGGAAGAGAACGAAACTCTCACAGCACTGCATACCTCGAATGCGAAGGTATCTCTTTACTGCCCAAGTGCGGTGGCTTCTCAAAAGGCGGAGGCGGTTTGTGCTTCCCTTCTCCGAGGTCTACAGAAACATATGTATCTTGGTGGCTTTCTTCTTTCGCAATGGTACTCTAGACTAGACAAATCTCAAGCGGCTCTGGAAGGGTAGATGCCTCATCTCCATAAAACAAGTTCTTGCTCCCTTCCGTCTCTACTTGATCAACCCAAATCTGGTGCTCAATTTGCTCTTCGATTTCCACGGCCGTTTCATTGCATTGCACCATAGGATATGGTTCGTGCTCTTGCCATTGGATCTCTGTAGCTAATTTACTGATTTGAATCTCCAAGCGTTGGGTAGCTGCTTGAGTATGTTGAGCAACTTGATCAAGTTTAGCTTCCAGCTTCTTCAGGGCCTCATCTTGGGAATCCATTCTTTTATCCAGCTTTATCATGAATTTAATAATCATGTCTTCCAAAGCTGCATCTTTTTCCTGCTGTTCCTGGATTTCCATCTTTGTCACGTAATCGACAAGCATGTCTTCCAGTCTTGACCCATTTTCTTGTTGGTTGCTCCATGAATAGCTAGCATAATTGCGCCACCCAGGATTGTACGAACTCATGTAGGGGTTGTTCTACTGATAATGTACATAGCCCTCGTACTGCATTTGCTTAGAATGGCTCTCAGCAAACGGATTGCCCACCTGACAATCAGTACTCACATGCAGCCCCCCACATAAGAAACCACCCAAAGGTGCTTCATAGTCTCTAGTTGCCACTTCCTCGGTAAGCTCAGGCGTCTCATACCAAGGATACATGTCCTCCATAGAAAACAAAAAAAATTCAAAATTAATAAGAATAAAAATAAAATATATACAAATCCAAATTAGCTATAAACTTAATCGGTATTAATATCAACACAACTAAAATATCCCCGGCAACGGCGCCAAAAACTTGACACGACTTTTTGTACCCGCAAGTATACGGGGTCGGCACAAGTAATAAAATGATGAGTAAATTATCGTCTCCACAGGAATATTTAGGCGTTGAGTACTAAAATTAACCAAGCCTATTTCTATTTGAATAATCGAAAGATATTAAATGATAAAAATATAAAGACATGAAAATAAAGCAAGCAACCAATATGAGAGATTAGTTAGGGTATTTGAATTCACCTATTCCATCCAATTGAGTTTCATAAAAACACATTGTTGAGGTTTAACTATGCATGATGATGACCGTGTTCATCTAATTTATCCAAAGTCCTCTCTCGAGGTAAATCGGACCTATTCCGCATACACTAATATCCTATCTCTCGATGGTATATCCAAGTGCATGGAAATGCATTAGTTACAATAAACACCCTATGTGATCACACAAGCAAATTAGTGTATCTCTATCCAATTCTACTTGTGGTGGACATTATATCGAGCACGTGGTGGGCGTCTCCTCTCGGTACATAACACACAACCAATTTATCATTTAAATGTAGGCCTTCACATTCAAAGCATTAAGTACAATAAAACCACTCGACAATACAATAATCAACCGCAACAAATTAAACAATCATTTCATTCAATCATCAAAGAATAAGATCCATCAAAACCCCAACTTATAAGTTTAGCCCATAATCATGGTTTTCAATAATTAAACTAAATTAAATTAACTAAAACAATTAATATAAAGCGAGACGGATTCAATGGAGGATAATGCGAGGTGGTCACACGGTTCCAATCACGGAAATGGAAAACATATTGATTATTATTAAGCACATAATATCATGAAATAAATCACATAATATATTCATAAACAATAAAATCCAAATCCGTTCACGGTTCCGAAAATCACCTAACAATAGTTCTAACAACTCATAATCATAAACGAACAATTAAGGAAGATTAATGAGATGAAATACAACCCATCGAAGCTCTCAAGACTCGAAGTCCCGCTTTGGTCCGGCTTGAACTTCTCCGCTTTCGATCTTCGTCTTCTTCGATGAACACTCACGATCTAGAGTTGTCTTGCTGATTTGTGATGTTGGGATGTGTTTGGGAGGAGCAAGGAGGGTGGAAAATCACCCTTGGAGCAGCTTAAAGGCTGCTGGAACTGGTCTGCCACGAGCTCTCTCTCCCTGCCCAGCTGCTGCAACGTTTCTTCTTATAGCAGCCCGTTAGGGCTGCGTTTTTCCTTCACCGCGACCACCATCGCGACCTGTGGTCGCGGTGGCTTGGTCGCGGCCTTCACTAGATTGCTTGGAGAGGCTGGACCGCGAGCTGCACCGCGATGAGGGAAGGTCGCGCTCGAGCTCGCGCAGCTCACTGGATTGCATGAGGATTCTGCACAGCGAGCTCCCCACGCGAGCACAGGTCGCGCTTGGTTCCTCGCGCTGCTCACTGAACGCTTCTTCTTCTGCACCGCGATGAGGGACTGGTCGCGGTCGTGCTCGCGCTGGACGCTGCTGCTGGATTGTCTTCATCGCGAGAGAGCTGGTCGCGCGAGGGAGGGCTGGTCGCCATGCATGGCTGCTGGTTTATATTTTTTTTTTTGTTTTCTTTCTTAACAAAAATGACGTCGTTTTGGACCAATGCTTTGGTCCAAAACGGCGTCGTTCAACTTAAGACCCAAAGCCTTAGGTGCAAAACGCACCGTTTCACTAATGGCTGGGTCAACTTTCTGAAATTGCATTTTTACCCCAGCACTTTGCTATTCTTTCATATATGCCCTTCCACAATGTTACTGAAATTACACATTTTCCCCAAAAATATATAAAATCATCACTTAGGTCCCTAAACCTGAACACTCAAGAAAAACACGTCAAAAGCACCAAAAATACTCAAGAATACAATTAAAAGATACGGTTTAGGGGTCGTAAATATATAAAAATAAATGACCGATCCGCAGACGAGCCACTGAAGGACTACATCTACATAGTACACTTCCAGAGATAAGTCGGCTGCGTAGAGGGCCCCACTAACGAAAGCGTGCTTACTGCGATAACCGCCGGACTACGAAAGGACGGCGAGCTTTACTGGAGCATATACAGCAAACCGATAAAAACGCTCGGGAATTTTTACAAACGGTCCAACACCCATATACGCATGGAGGAGGCCTTTGCACCCAAGAAACACTTCAAGAAAGAGCGGAGCAGGAGCCCGCGAGACAGGAGCAAGCGAAAGGAAAATAGAATAGGTGACGGCAATAATGGCCGTAACCAAAATAGGGGCTCGCATAGAGATGATGCCCCGGCAAACCAGGTAGCCAAGAAGGCCAGAAACGACGAGGATGTGCGAAGAAATGGGGGCTGCTACCAGACCTATGCACGGTTGACCGACTCCAAGGATAAAATTTTTCGCACATAAAGGAAAATGGAAGAGTTCGGAAGACCGCCTCCCATGAGAACGCCCACTAGGACTCACAACCTCAACAAATTCTGCGCCTACCACAATGAGGCAGGCCACAACACATATGAGTGCTACGAGCTCAATGACGCAATAGAGAGCTTGATCAGGCAAGGCCGCTTAGGGGATTACGTGGTACGCCTAAGAAACCAGACACAACCACAACAACCGCAGCCGTTATAGCAACAGCAAATGATCGAGCCTGTTCACCTTGAGCCAATCCCAAATGAGCCCACGGTGAGAATCATTCACACCATCCACGGAGGACCCCACCTCGCGTGAACGTCGAATAGGTCGCTAACACAACACGTAAAAGAGGCTAACTATCCCATCCCGAGAATGATGAGCGTGGACGAACGGCCCATAAAGCAGTGCAGAACTATGGCTGAAGGAGTAACCTTCACGGATGCAGTTATGTGAGGTACACACTAGCCTCACAATGACGCGATTGTCATCATGGCAACTATTGAGGGAGTGGCCATCTACAGGACAATGATCGAAAACGGAAGCTCAGTAAACGTCATGCACAAGGCAGCCTTCGAGGTAATGGAATTGAAGCGGAGCCATCTGCTCCCCTCGAACGAACCACTCTATGGCTTTACGGGTGATTCGATCATCCCCTTGGGACTGATCACTCTACCCCTCATGCTTAAGGAACAAGGTAGCCAAGCGACCACAATGACCAATTTCCTCATCATAGACTGCCCAACAGCTTACAACGCCGTCCTGGGAAGACCCGCTCTCAACAACCTAGAGGTAATCACCTGTACTAAACACCTGACCCTGAAATTCCCAACCCCGACAGGCGTGAGACATGTATATGGGGAACAAAAGGTAGCCATGTCATGCTATGAAAAGACAATAAGGTTCGGCACACGGGAAAAGGCGGCAAAAACCAAAGCTTTAACTGCAGCTTCCCTCAATTCTAGTAATGCATCCACCGGCTGTGCCCAGTGATGAAAGCAACAGAGAATAACAAAGCTCATCGCTTTATAAAGTGCCAGAAAAGCCCGAATATCACAAGATAGCAAAACAGGACAGCTAAGAATTCCCCTGTAATGTTTATCTCGATCAATAAAGTTATGAATTTCTATTTTCACAACTTCTCGTGACAAAAGCAGATAGATACATGTGACTTTAGATCGCCTGCACTCTTAAAGACGTACGATAAAGTGTGGTAGTCACAACAAACTCCCAAAGGAGGCAACGCCACAAATGAAAAGATCGCGCACCTCAGCGACAACGAGAAAGTCCCCTACTTTCAAACCTACGAGCTCGTTAAAAAAATTGAGTATAAAAATTGGCAAAACTCGCTAACCTGACGGCCTACTAGCTATCCAACAAGCGAGATCAATAGAAATACTCGAGGGAACAGACCTAGAGTTGTAGACATTGACAAAAAACATGCCTACCTATGGGCTGACGAGCTCAATTAACTAGCAGGGTCAATACAAACACTCAAGGTGGAATCCCTCCTAGCCTACCTAAATAATGATAGAGACTCGCCGATCTGAGAAACCCACGAGCTTCAGAAGTAGCGAAGTCAATACTTATGACAAACAGCCTCCCCGAGGAGCTGTATAAAATCAGCGAAATCTCGCCAATCTAAAGAGCCGCAGGCTCCTAAACTAGCAAAGCTAGCACCTGTGGTAGTAGACCTCCCTTAGGAGCTGCACTAAAGGTTGACAAGATTCGCCAACATGAGAAGCTTATCAGCTCCTAAACGCAAAATCAACCCTACAAGGAGCCAGGCGGGACTCAGAGGATTCTAACGAAGTGGCGAGCTCATAAAGTGAAAAGTAGCTAAGGCTGCTAAAACATGCCCGACATGAGGACATCGCTGAGCAACAGCCCACTTCGAATCCCTAACTAAGGTCACTCACCAGGTTCTACCCTCTTGTATATGTGTACTTAAGTTTTTACTTTACTAGGGCATTGAATAATTGTTTACTTAGAGTTAGTAAAGGTAAAATGAACGTACATGCATATAGATACGACACAATACTTAGTCAGAATAAAGAAAATTTTTATTCAAGCAGAAAAACGGGCTGAGATTACAATGAGGTCAAATACAAGGAATCAACAAAATAAAAAATTTACAAATATCTAGAAACTCTACGGTATCCTACAAAATAATATCAAGAGGTCGCTACATATGGCAATCATGTTGAAGAAGGAACAGAGGTCGCAACATATGGCAATTATGTTGAAGAAGGAACAGAGGTCGCGACATATGGCAATCATGTTAAAGAAGGTGGGGATATCGCAATATGTGAAGGCCTTGTCGAAGAAAATGGGAGATCCCCACTTAAGCTTGACCATCACTTCCATCCTACGCACCACGACCTCCATTAGGTACCTCGATAGCACCAACAGCGCGCAGCTTTTCAAAGCTCCCAAAACTGACCCCTTGGCGACTAGAGACTGAAGCCTCTGCCCCTCTATCCTCACGGAGCCTCTGACTACTCAAATCAAACATCTACAACAAAGGAAAAACCTAAGGTTAGAAAACGAGAACGTAGCCTAAAGCATCTACCGCAACCTAAGAGCTTGAGCCAGAAGCACTAGAGGGTCGCAATTACCCAAACCAACTCAAAAAAAAAAAAATGAGGCTGCTTCATAACCCATTCGAAGAAAACCCAGGTGCACAAAAGCTCAAGTGAAAGACTCAAAAAATAAGAAAAACAAAGGCAACAGAGACTACAGCAAAGAACGGAGAAAAAGATCAGAAGTCTCACCACGAAGAAAATGAAGAACAACAAGCGCAGCAAGCAAAAACAAATGGCGGACCCACTCTGGCACAGACAAACGCAAGCCTCAAGATATTCCTGATGACTGGAACCAACAAAAGTTGAAGCGCACCCTTCTTCTTTTGAAGATTATCTGCAAAGAGAAGAAGAAAGAATTTTAAGAGAGTTTGCAAAAAATGAAGAATGCCCCATATATAACCATGGAACCCAGATCATCAGATCAAAGTAATAATAACTGGGAAAAAGATCTACGGCTGATATTAAACCTAGGGATATGGCGGTATACTCGAAAAGTCACTGATTTAATACACACATTTAATGCGATGTACAACGTGGCGGTTGACATGACGTTTCCCACTCACCAGAATAGTAACCGCCTTTGTAACTCGGAGCCAAACCTCAAAGAAGCGACTCATGAACTTCCTCATAAACTAGCGACAACCCCCTTGCAGACACGAAGAAAACATACCAGCTTCCACCACGAAACCATCGAGCTAGAAGCTGGGGAGCTAATGTTATGCGTCAAATTACACTAGGCCCAAAGATACTGAAATATCCAAAAAATGCCCAATAGATGAAAGAGGCCAATAGATCGCTGCATAACAAATGGGCCCCGAACCAATGAACCCAAAGGAGGAAACCCTATAGCAGCGACCAGCATGGAAACTCTCAAAGGGATCAAGTACCACCTCTCACAAACGGCCTGGTTGTAGATCAAACAACATTCAGTCCACAGGCCATCCAGCTCGAAGCCCCAAACAAGGGAAGAATCCCGAGAATAAAAAGATTGCATTCAGTTAACTAGTAGACTTCCAATCAATCTCAAATTCCCTGATTCTAGCAATCGTATTCAAGATAAATCACAACTCTTAAGGGATATAATTTAATTCCTAATTTCTATAATTAGATTCCATATAAAATAGGGTGACTCCGATCCCTTCACACTATAAAAGGAACGGATCATCACTGTTACAGGGGTTACAAATTTCTCCAGAAAAATACACATAAGCGAGCTCCGTATATACTCCTAGCGAGCTCAACTTGAACACTAAGAAAGTGGATGTAGGCATTCCTATATACTGAACCACTTTAAAAATCACTGTGTCAACCTGTTTTATTCATTTTCCACCCTTCAAATTACTATTATTCACTATTAATTCAGTTGATAAGATTCTCACGTCAATAATTCTAAAATTTAGGATGTTATGTTTGAATTTGTCCTTATAATTTATTTTGTTGAAAATGATAAAAAGAACGTTTTTACCCTTTACTGTTATCATTTAACCGTTAATCAACTAGAGCCTAGAAATGTTTATGTTATTTTTGACAAATTATTCATATGGGTACAGTTAAGACTTAAATTAATGTATATTTGTGCAATTACCCCTTAATATTACACCTTAAAAATCTGAAATTTTGAATTGATGAATTTTAACCTAAAATATGGTGATTAAAATTCATAACTTAAAGTTGTTGTAGATATAACATGAAAGCAATCACATTTTCTAATAAATTTGACCTTAAAAATATGTGACAGCGGTAACAAAAAGGCATTAAGATATGACTTATGAGATGAATAATTTTGTAGGTAAATAATTAATAAAAAAAGAAAAGAAAATGGAAAAAGGTGTGTAAAAAGGAAAGGTGGAGAGTCCACAATAATTGGCATCAAATGCTTATTGAGATTCGCACTGTTGCTGAATTCCAAGATCTGCAACACATCAATTATTATATTCATTCATTTAATTTTCAAAAATAAAATATTGAAAAAAAAAAAAAAACTTCCTCTCTCAACCTTTTTATTCCAATCCTCATTGGAGCAGCTCTGAGCTCACTCTCTAGAGAGAGAAACCAATAAAAACAAATAAAAGCAATCCACAAAAGTTAGCAGAGCACTGGTAGTCATTTGCAGCAGTGTTTTAGTGACAGAAAAAGCCACAGCCAACCACTGATAGGGCTCCGTCGGAAAGTTGGCCACAAAAATGTAACTTCCCATTTGCTCTCTCTCATTATCTGCCATTTGTACCTTCTGTAGACTCAAGATTCTCTGTTTTCAAACATCCAATATAATATCTCTCTTTTTTCAATTTCTTTGAATTCGTTATTTAACTTTGTTTTGGGGCTTTCAGGGTTCAATTTGTTGGAGTTGAGGCTGAATTCGGCTGAATTCTGAGATTCGCTTGTTGATTCTAAATATGGGTTTGGCTTTTCTTTGGTTGTACTGTTATAGGGTCTATTTGGTTTTCAAGTATGGATTCTAGGGTTTTTGTTGGCTAAAGCTTCCTACTTGTGAGTTCAAACTAGTTGATTTCAATTCCAATTCGGTTTTGTTTAGATTCCTGACAAGGGCGACGTTGGTTGAGGTTGCTTTGTGTTTTTGAATTGAGAGAATCTGTACCGGAAAAGATAGAATACTAGTGAAAAGAAATGGCAGCAGAGTCATCCAACACGGGGTTTCACCCGGAGCATGCTTTGAACCGGCACGCCATATCTTTTCAATCGGATGCAATAAACAGCTCGTCAGAGGTAATTCCGATGGGGAATTTTTACGGTGTGAATGCTTCTACTGCTGGCATGATTTTGCCCGGGAATTCAAGCATGATTGGTAACAGCCCTGGTTTAGTTCGAGCTGGAAGTTCTTCTAGTTCTCTTCTTCTTGATTCAATACCGGGGCTCAAGCATGATACCGGGTTGGCTGTGGAGTGGTCTATAGAGGAGCAGTACAAATTGGAGGAAGGCCTTGTCAAGTGGGTAGTTTTTCTTATTTTCAATTTGTATCAATTTTCTTTGAAATTTCATGGATAAAAGTTTGATGACTTTGCTACTAATAGACTGTTAAGATGTTCGTTTTGTTTTGGATGGTTGTGGGTACTATCATTATTGCTAACTAACTATAAAACTAAAAACCTTTTAATTATTTCAATCTAACTATAACTATTAATTCATGGAGTTTTATCCTGTTCTTCTTACTGAAATATTGTGATATTGTGGTTTTCATATGTGAATAAGTCCATGGCAAACTCAAACTCAAGAGAGAATGAGCGTCCAAGTATCTAAAGTCTAGTTGTCATAACTTGGTGAATTCTCTTCACAGTGGATTTTTTTTTTTTTTAGATATTTTAAGATAAATCGATTGAAGTCTCTTGAAGCTCAGCAACTGCAAATTGTATACAATATACATACAACTTTTCTAACTTCAGATTATGTCAAAATGAAATCATTTTTATCCTTCCTGCCATGACTTCATTTTTGATTTTATATTTACATTGTTTTAGGTTTGCTACAAGGACTGTCATGTATGTGTTATGCTTCTTCCACATGTTTCTTTTATTTTTTCCTTTCCTTTTTTTTTTTCTGACTATTACTTTTCAGTTGCACTTGGAACATTTATTTTCGTATAGTGGAAACGTTTATTTACATTGTTAATTAGGAGGTAAATACTCATCTGTTAGTTTATCTATGCATAGATATGCTGATGAACCGAGCATTATGAAGTACATAAAGATTGCGGCCACCTTGCCTGACAAAACCGTGCGCGATGTTGCATTGAGGTGTAGGTGGATGACAGTAAGCTCCTTGCTCCTTTTACCATTTGAAATTTTGAATCTCTTTCTGAATATCTATTATTTGGCCATAAGTAAAGAATGATGTATCATTTTTTAGTGACAATGGCCATTCTTTTAACTATCGAACCACTAACCATATAAGAAGCAAGTACTGAGAGCAGTGAAGTCTTGCTAGCATCTAAGCTTATCGTTCTAAGTAAATTGTTGTTGAATTGGACTATCGACTGTGTTCTGTATCTCTTTTGTTTTTTTCTGTGTTCATATTTCTTTTATGATCTTCCCTCCAAACAAAAAATTTAGAAGTTTAATGGTAAAGGGGTATTTTCGATGGTTTTATCAGTCGATGGATTAATCCTTTCCTTAAATCAGCTACACTTTATGTTAGTAATTGCTACCTTATCTATGATGTCGTCTTGAAATAATTTTCTATTTTGATTAAGATGAGCTTAGCATGTTAAAGTAGCTTAGTTTAAGCTGCAGTATGTTTGATGTTGACATAGCATAATTTTGTATGGTATTTCCTAACAGTCTAAAATGACAGGGCATTATTAAGTCATGATAGGTTTAATATTGCTTGGCAGTTTATGACCTGGGAAAATTGTGGTTAATATTTCAGGAATGTACTAGTTGGAAACCAAAACTAACTGTCTTCTGCATAACCATAAAAACATCTTTACTAATTAGGAATCTTAATGAAGAAAAAAGAACTTAATTCCTGATTTGTGAATTTCATTATTGACTCACATCTTTTGGGAATTAAGTGACGTGGATCCTATACACAAATCAGGAATTAAGTTCTTTCTGGAAATGGAACTCAATCCCCCCCTCTCACATTGGGAATTAATTTCCCTTTCCTGATTAAAAAAAGGAATCCATATATTTTTACTAAAATATCCTCAATTTTGTATTTTTATATATATAAGTTTGTATCATTATCTCCAATAGATATCATATGCTTTTCTAATCTCTCCAGTCTTTACTAATTTCATTATATATATTAATTAAAAAAAATTCTAAATTTAAGTTTTTTTTCATAAAAGTATGACAACTAGTTTAAAAAAAATACGGTAACTGGCTGTCAGTTAGTTAGGGTGTGGGTGGCTTTTATTCAAACACAAGAAGGAATGTTCGACAATTATTTTTTTTTTTTTTTTTTTTTTTAAAAAAAACTAAAATTTTATTCCACTAAAAAACAATAAAATGAATATTTTGCATCATCCACAGCAAGATTAACAAGACATGGACGAATATTTTCAAACCAAAAGTTAGTAAACACAACTCGGGTATTTTTGTAATCAAGTTTGTTTCATTCTTATTCCTTAGTTTAGTTAACACTCGAAAGGGAATTAATTTGATTCAATTTCCAATTCTTAAAAGTTACTAGAAATTAGAATGAAATCTTGTAATTTAATTTTGATTGCTCTCCTTTCCCTTTCTAGTGGAACTCAATTGCCTTTCATTTTCATTCCTAATTATTAATTGTGTCCAAAAGAGTTTATTTCAAATTTAGATTAACTTCCCTTAGATATTACAATAAATATAAACCAAATCCTTCCCTACCTTGGTGTGAGCGGAACTTGAACCTAACCTTCCCTTAGATATTGGAATGTTGTATCTGTTGTAAAATGGAGGCAGGTCTTTGACTTTAAATTTGATATATAGAAACACATGCTTAATTGTATGCAAGTTTTCTGTTACAAGAAAATGCAATTTCTGACATTTTAGGATTGCAAGTCTATCAGTGCATTTAGACTAGGCTAAAATTGATAAAAGAATATTCTGTTAGATTTCAGCCTCAGTTTGCCCCTAAGGTAACCAAGATTGCCTAAGTTCAAGCTGGCTGGTCAAGAGCAGTGTTTAAATTCTTATTAAACTCCTGAATATTCAGTTTTAGATTTGATAGGAGAATTAGTTCTAGCTCAGTAATTTTACTATTTATTATTATTGTTATTATATTATTATTATTATTATTGTTGTTGTTGTTGTTGTTGTTGTTGTTGTTCTAGGTTTTCTTCTTTATCTTTTGCGCATTTCCTAGCTAGATTTGAAACAAATCGCTCAATGTCTGCTATGGTGCATTATCAACTAGCTGACAAATTATTTGATGGTATGATTGAATAAAAGATAAAAAATTTTACAGATAAAGATCTATGAATTTTTCTCTAAATACTAGATGTGCATTATGAAAATATGTGATCGATGTGCCTTTTAAACTAAAAGAACTTGAATCTCTCACAGAGAAAGCGAAGGAAATCCGAAGAGCATAACGTGGGAAAGAAGGCGAACCATAGGAAGGTATGTTGGTGAGATTTGGGAATCAGCATGATATTTAATTACCTTTTATTTTTGTTGATATTGTTTAGTTAAACTTATGTTGCTTTTAGCTTAAATCCTTGAGGAAGAAAATGACTAGGTCTTGAAAATGATACAACTGATATTGCTTGTCTAGCATATTAAATTTTTATGAATGTGGTGTGAGAAGTGCTTGCTTGAATGAGTTATTTTTATTCAAAAACATAAAATATTTCATAGAGGCAAGGTTTTATTTGAAAAGGAAGCAGCTATTGTTGTCTTGATTTCCTTAGAAGTTGCGGCACTTGCCTTGTTTCTTTACCCACAAAGTAGTCATCTTCTCAGATTGCAGATTCAAATGTAATTTATGTGTGAATTACGTTCCCCCCTTCCCCTTCACTTCATATTAACAACTACAGATGAGTCTTACTAATCTCAGTTTTAAAGGTGTTCCTTTTTTTCTTTTTCTTTTCTCTGTCTGAATATATTGCTTTGCGAACGTTGTGTTATATAGTCTTACAACCAGCTGTTGCCTTGTGATTCTCTCAACATTGTATCCGGTCGAACAAGATATCATAGACACATAGCTTATGGCTTCATTTGAGTTTCTTATCAATTCAACTCTGAATCAAGCAAGAGATTAACTTGCTAAATAATGAAGAGAATCCTAAGGCACTGTGTAAACTATGTTGTAGGATCAATCATTTTCATTCAAAATGATTGGAAGGCTATTGCTAGATAGCTTTTTTTAGACTTATTTTTTATCTCTTGGACTGGTGTGTTTACCTTTTTCAAATAATTTTTTATATTTATATAGTTTTACCTGTTGCTTAAGATTTTCATATTAAATATTGTGACAAATCCTAAATTCTGATTCAAAGCTTTGGTTCTTTCAATAATCACAATGACAGTCTAGGCTGTACTTGTGAACAGTTTCCTTAGCTCAGTAGGATCGTAGACTCAGTAATAACTGCTAAGAATTGGATGCATCGCATCCTGGAATATGGCATTTCACCATATGTGAAGCAATAAAACTCACAAAATTGTTCTTTCAAATTTCCCACTAAAAGAACATGACATTGATATTTATAACCTCTTGAAGGAGGTTGAGGAAGCACTTAAAAGCTAAGTAAGAAATAAGGTATGCAACTAGCTTACAACTGTTTACAAACAAACAGCTACTGCTCTTGAACTTATTTAAGGGTAGCTTTGTAGTTTACGCTGCTGACTTAACAACTTTGGCCTTAAAGATTAAGTATGCAGTGACCAACTATCCTTCGTTTTGCTTCTGTTATCGGAAAAATAAGCAGATTTTTGTGGTTTCTTTTCATTTTGCTTCAAAATGTTAGTGTTGAGGACCAAGGTCAAATTTCCCCAAATTCCCAAATTGAAACCCGAACCCTAGAAATTGAATTCCAAGATTAGAGAGTTTTGATTTGATTATCGAAGATTCAACTAATTAAATTTCTAGAATTAGCCCCGTTTAGAGGACTAACCCTAGCCCAAGCGATCCCCAAGTATTTGGTTTCGGAAAAAGCCAAAATAGATCTAGAACGGGCCTTTGTGGAAACCCAATTCTACCCCAAGCAATTCTCAAATTTTTGGTCTCAAGATGAGCCGAAATAATTGTCTTTGGTAAAAAGCCAGTCGATGGAAACTGTATATTCAATTCTAATAAAAGATGATTACAAATCTAATGTTAGCAATCTATTTATACTAACTAGAGTCCTAATACTAAAAGAAATAAAATAGCCTAATAGAGTCCTAATAGTAATTAAATAACTAAAATCGTAATACAATGCTAATAGGAAATAAAATAAAAACCTAATACAATGCTAATACAAAAAACCTAAAAAACAAAACAAACTGTCGCAAAAAAAAAAAAAAAAGGCCCATCTGGCGAGGTCGCAACATAGGTCTCGGTACTCACTGGAATCCCGTGAAACTCCTTTTTCCCTTCCTTCTAGTATGGTTCTAATCATTTCCTGTTTCTTCAAGAATGTCCTTGCTCACAAGGACAACATCTGAAAACCTCTTTACCCTCCCATGGTAAGTTTCATCTTCGTCTTCGTCTTCAGATGCTGACTCTTCGAAATCTACAATCAATAACAGCTTACCATTCTTGCATCGGTGACCCATAGCCCACTTTTCACCACACTTGAAGCACAGAACCTTCTTGATATGTTGTTGCACCTCCACTCGCGATAGCTTCCTTACTTCTTTTGTCTTACCCTTCGATTCACTCCCCACTTCGGTTTTTTCCTCCTCAGAAGTCTCGGTTTGCATAGGGTTTGAGTATTTACTACCCTTGTTCTCCTTGAATGACTTCCTCTCCTTGTAGCTTCCTTCAAGTATCTCTGCCATCCGCATCGCCTCACGCAAATTCCATGGCTGTCTTAACTTCACTTCCCTAGCCAACCACGGTTTTAGACCTTCAGTGAATAACCTGATTAGTAAAGTTTCCAACCACCCTTTTACCATAGTCTGCAGTTGTTGAAACTCTTCAATGTATCTCTGGACCCTGCCCTCTTGGCGAAGATTCGCAAGCTGCCCATGGTGATCTATCACTGGTGATGGCCCCCATTGAGCTAGGAATTCGAGCTCAAAAGCAGTCCATCCCAATCTTCGACGATCAAGCTCGTATTGCTCCTTAATCCATCTTCACCAGCTATTTGTTTTACCGTCCCGATACATGCATGCTATCGATACCCGGTCATCTCTAGTAACCTCATAGACTTGAAAATAATGGCTGACCTTATCCAACCATTCATACGGATCACCCCCACTAAAATGAGGAAAATCTATCTTTGGTTTTCTCGGACCCCGATTCCCTCTTCGACCAAATTCATAGGTTGCTTCATCAAACTGTCGATTTTTGGGTCTCTCGAAATCCGGCTCTCCTCTGTAATTTCTGCGGTCTCCCCTTCAGAATTCATCTCCGCTACTCGACCGAAACCCTTCGGACACCTTATCGGCCCCATGCCTGTGTCTCCCTCGATTAGGTTCAACTCACATTTCGGCTACCACTTCTCCCACTCTACTCTTCCATCATGCCTATACTGAACCGAAGCTCTAACCTATCTCTCGACTCTTTCGTCGGACTCATATACTGGTTCAATAGATGGTGGCCTTAACCCATGAGTCCGTCTGGTCTCCTAAACGACTTCATCTTCAACCCCTGATTCCTGAACAACCTCACCTTCCGTCGGATGCAGCTTACCCTTAGCTAATAGACGTCCCAATGCTTCTGTAATTCTCTCCAGTTCGGCGTACAACTCTTATTGTCCTACTTCCAAGGCTCGTTGTCCTGTTTCTAAGGCATCTAGGCGTGCCCTGTGGGTTGGAACTGTCGACGGAGTTCGATTGTTGTCGCAAGTTAACATTATAAGTATCTCTCAACGAAAGCACCAAATCGTTGGAAATTGAATTCCAAGATTAGAGAGTTTTGATTTGATTAATCGAAGGTTCGACTAGTCAAATCTCTAGAATTAGCCCTTTTCGGAGAACTAACCCTAGCCCAAGCGATCCCCAAGTGTTTGATCTCAGAAAAAGTCGAAATAAATCTAGAACGAGCCTTTATGGAGACCCAATCCTAGCCAAGCAATTTTCAAGTTTTTGGTCTCAAGAAGAGCCGAAATAATTGTCGCTGGTAAAAACCAGTCGATGGAAACTGTATATTCAATTCTAATAAAAGATGATTACAAACCTAATGTTAGCAATCTATTTATACTAACTAGAGTCCTAATACTAAAAGAAATAAAATAGCTTAATAAAGTTCTAATAGGAATTAAATAACTAAAATCCTAATAGGAAATAAAATAGAAACCTAATACAATGCGAATACAAAAAACCTAAAACAAAACAAAATATCGCAAAACAAACAAAAAAAAAAAAAGGCCCAGCTATTGCAAACCAGTGAGTGTCGCGACCACACCGAGTCGCGACACAGGTCGCGGTACTAACTGGAATCCCGCGAAACTCCTTCATTTTCCCTTCCTTCTAGTATGGTTCTCATCGGTTAGAAACACCATGTTGCCTTATCTTGCTTTCATGTTTGGATTTTGAGGTTCTCCTGCTCTGCTGCTTTGTTACTTTTTACATGTTTGTTCACGCATGGGTTTTCATTGTGGGTATGTCTCCAAGTATTGCTTTATCCGGTTTTTAAAAACATTCCACCTATTTGAAATGTCTAGTAGCTATCTTACCCCTGTCATAGCATGTTCACGTGGTAGTCTAGAGAAAAAATTCTCACTTTATCATTAAATTGCATTCTCCTGCTACTACTTTGACATGTAAGCTTCTTGCCACCATCCTTTATCTAATACTTTATTCCCTTTGTGTCGCACCCAAAATTTTGATACTGTCTGCAATTTCTTCAGATGAAACTTGCAATTTCAGTTCCCTACTGAATTAGCAATATACATTTATACTTTTACATATTGGCAGGAATAGCAGTCTTGCTTCCTTTATTCTAAGCTTTGATATTGTACTGGTAACTATAATTGCTTGTCATTGATAAGTTTGTAGCATCACGGAATTCCTCTTTTAATATATTGAATCAATTAATGTCTTTAGGATGTAATGTTGATTGAAGAACCAGTATTCTAAAGATCATGCTTCTTCAGGATAAGCTGGTGGAGTTGAACTCAAAGGCAACTATACCTTTAGCTCTGCCACAGAACATGGCCACCTATCCTCTGACGATGCACTATTTGAACCATAATGAACGTATTCCTTTTGAAGGTTAGTACCTTTTGTACATTTTAAATGGGATCATTCTTTTCACCTTCCAGTTTGTTTGTTTATTCAAATGAGTATATTCATACATCAATTTGTCTATATACTTTTTCCCTTCTCCAGTTTTTTATGATCCAAACCTAATGTTCTCAAGACTTCGGTGATTCCAATTAAATACCCCATAATGTGGAAGTAGGGGTGTTATACTAGAAAACAAATGAGATTATGAGTCTATTACTTCATTCTTCTGCTTCTTTGCTAATTTCTGTCTTTTTTTATTAAAAAGCATAATGCAACCCATGAATAAGCTTGTTAAAAGCTATTCCTAGATCTCCCTGTAAACCTCAAGTTTACAATGATGTCTCGTGTATAACTTGAATGGAGTACAATGACATTCAACAGAGAATAAAAAGATCAAGTGAGTGGAACAAGTCATAATTACTAAGTAGCATATTGAAGCCATAAAAATTTTCATATTTGCAGAAATCAGTGTAGAGCAGCTTTATCTGAGTTTAGAATTGCTGGCCTAATTACAGTTCATTAATTCTAAGTAAGGCAAAAACATAGTAGATTGATAGTTCCCGTAACACCTTGGCAAAGAGGAAATGGTTTTGCTCATATGTGTTCGCATGTACTGGTAATCAGTCTGGGTTTCAGGTGAAAATGAATTTGGTATCAGAAAGTTTCTACCCCAGTTGGCACAAGCTGAGTGTTGGCAGTGGTCGGTTGAAATGCCAAACTTTTTGGACCTTTTGGAGGGTACTTCTGTATTCTCTAATTATAGCTTGCTGTCTCAATTCGGAAAAAAAGTAATATGACTGCATGGTCTACGGTGGTGGAGGAGGAGCAGTAGGTTAAACTTGAACAGAGTTTTATTTTCTTGAATCTGATGTTTGTAGTATTCTTATTTGTTTACCATGAAACATCTAAATTTGCTGTCTCTTTGTGTCCTTTTTTTTCTTCTGATATAATGTCTCTTGCAAGGTGATTGTACTCTTGCTTTTATATGCTAACCTTTAGTTGCAAAGTGACAAATTTTTATATATGATCTTGTTCATTTTGGTAGTCCTGGGAATAAGTGGCTCATCCAGACATCTCTTGGAGCAGAATGCTCAAGCGTTTAATCAAATCTCAGCCAATCTTTCATCACTTAAGGTGAATGCCTCATTCCCTTGTCCATATGATTCTTCTAAGATAATCTGCCATTGGTTTGCTCCAAACAGTAAATGTTAGGCACCGAAAATAATAATTACTCATTGGCTCGCTTACTGTTATGTGCTAAAAGTATGACGTGACTCAATATATGACCACTCGGCCTTATAACAATTATAATGAACAGATAAATTATCCAAACAGGCTATCTTCGTGTGTTTTGAGGCTGTCTGTTCTTCATAACCAAATAGAGTTTGTATAATGTAGATCTAACTATGGCTCCAATAATGATAGCTCCTTCTTGGTGAGGGAAGATGTGTTCAACCTGATGAGGGGAGTGGTAGGGAGATGTGAACATGAACAGGAGTGTAGCTCACTAAGAGATTTGCAAGGTTTGACCCATCATAAAACACAACCCCCTACCGTTAGTTGACTGACAATTGACCGTTAAGTCTAGTAAACTAGGGATATCTCAGCAATTTCATATATAATTTTAATTAAAAATTATTTAAAACTGAAAAAAAAAAAAAAAAAACTTTGAAATAAAATCCATGGATATAATTGACTGTGGAGGAGGCTTGCCTCCTAGGCTCCTCCATGATTCCTTGTTTGAGTTTTTTTTTTTTTTTTTTTGTATTCTATTTTGCTTTTTATTGTTAGAAGTTGATGGTGCCGGCTGTGATGGGTGATGCATGCCAATGAACAATGGTGAAGTCCGGTGGTGCGGGTTGGAGGCTTGGGGAAGAAGATGGGGCAGTTTTGTAAATTTGGAAAAGTTTGGGTTATTTTATTAGTTTTGATTTTTTGGATTTTTTTTAATTTTTAAATTGTATTATAATCATTCCACTCCACATCAGCACATTTTAAACATAATTGCAACAATAGGGAGGTTTTCAGTTAAATTCGAAACTAAACGGTTGGTTTTGGTGATGGGTTAAACCTTGGGGAGGGGTTTTGCAAATCTCTCATATTCTATAATGCTAAACATCCCTACTTGTATCCCAACTTAGTGAGCTGTCATTTGATAAATGAATACTCATTAATAATTACTTATCTCACATGCCACATAAAAAGTTAGTTTACAAGTTGAGATATGAATGTTATATAAATATATATATATATATATATGTATATGTGTGTGTTTATATATATATACACATACATATATATAAGCTTTTAGCATGTTTTGTAGAATTCAATTTTACATCTAAATAAAAATCTTCAACTTAGTTGCATTTTCCAAATTTTTCTTTTTCATTTATCATTCTTGGCTTATATTAATTGTTCTTGCATATTATGGTCATAAAAAATCTCACAATGTATGTTTATACATGCAATCTTTATGCATTTTTTTTTAAATATAAATTCATAATCAATTGTACTTTTATGAGAACATTATGGTAGATTAATTCCTCTACAAACAGTTACAGGATAACATCGAACTCTTTTGTCGCACGAGGAACAATATTACTTCCATTCTTAATGAGTACGTTGACGCTACTAGAATAAGCAATTCGTTATTCATGTTGTTTCTTTGTTGCCACTTTCTTTGTAATTGAGTTTGTGTTGCTCATTGTTTGCTTGGTGAAATTGGTCTGATATATGCAGCATGAGAGACATGCCTGGCATAATGAGCCAGATGCCACCTTTGCCTGTATCCATTAATGATGATCTTGCAAATAGTATATTGCCTAATACAACTCAGGTAAATTCCAACTCTGATTGCATAGTCTATCTGTAGCTGGGAGAGTAGGTGGAAGAATTATCTTCCCCATATTTGCTGAAGGGCGTTTATTCCCCATTCTCTCCCACATCCCCCTCTTCTATCCCAATTAATTTCCCTAACCACGGACACCACTCCACCCATCCCCCTGCCCCAACTCAACACCACACAAGGAAAAATTTTGAGTTGCATAGCTTGAGCATTTTGTAGAGATCATTATTTTACTAAAACCTCCTTAATTATTATAAATTAATTGGATATATTTCGTCTGACCTGGAAATGGTTACTTTGTCAATGAAATATTAGTTTTTAATGCTATTGGGATATCACTTGACACATACAAATTTTACTTTATGGATGCATTGTTAAATTTTGTCATATTATAAATGTTTTTTTACACTTGGGTTAGATTTTTTTCTTGTGTACCTCCAGTCAATGATGTTCGGCCCGCCTATTGGGATCCAACTGAAGCAAGAACCAAGGTGTTGATGGTGATGGGGTATTCTTGAGGTTGAATATAACTGGTTTGTAAGTACAAAAAATTTTCTACTGTAAATGTGTTAAGTTGGTAGGAGGCTGTTACTTCCCGTTGTGTACACATCACATATTTGGTGCTGCGGTGGAAACACTTGTAGAGAACCCATTTTTTTTTTTCCGAGCAAGAAATGTTTACTTGACCAGATGTCAGACCCAAGCACCAGAAAATAAAAACACGAACTGCCCGTGCCTATCATCTCCTGGTCCGCAGGAGAAAATTTCTAACCAGATTTAGCTGAATATTGAGTTCAAGCTTCATTTGTACAAAATCTATGATACGGAAACACCATAAACTGGAACTTGATCAGGTTCTGGATCTATAACTACATGTATGCTATTGTGTCAGTTTTTCTGTATCTGTCATTTACTTGAGACAAAAAAACAAATGTTTGATGAGGTTGATTAATTCTATATTTTTTTTCCTTTTCTTTTTAGGTCGTTTATTCTTTGAAATATCCCAATAGACTTTAAACTTTGATTTAGTAAAAAAAAAAAGTGGTTTCACATTGTTGAAACCCAAAAAATCCTCTTTTGATTTAACTCTTCACCTGATTTTTCCTCGTATCTTGGTTCATTTCAATCTCAATTATGATAGTAGCCAAAACAATCTTAATGGGATAAAAGAGATTACATTTTCAAGTCAATGAAGATGGGGACCAAATAAAATGGCAAGTTGGACATAAAGCAATCCAACCCAAACCTTGTACAACTAGAAATGCAAAAAAAAAAAAAAAAAAACTTAGAAACTTTACACCAGTAGACTCAACAAATTCTCAGTTGATCAATCAAGATTCAAATGGAAAAAAGAATCACAATTAAGAATTTTAAAGCCGCCACCACTCATATACTCAAATGTTCTTCCCTAGGCAAGCTCTGAACCGTATCCGACCATCTCCCAGGCGAATGGTCACTACTGTTGGATGACATTTGTGCTTCTGCCCTTGCATCTCTGATCATCTTCAAAACCTCCCTCATCACAGGACGGTTTTCTGGTGAAAGTGAAACACAAGCCATTGCAATGTTCAAAAGAGCCTGAAGTTTCTCCTCGGATGCCTCATTACACGAGGCAGGCTCATCCCCCGACTCAGTTTCTTCCTCACGGACTGACCTGACCCACCTAGGAATGTCTGAACCATGTTCCTGAACAAGATCTTGGAAGGGAGTTTTTCCAGTTAAGAGCTCCAACAGGAGGTAGCCAAAGCTGTAAACATCAGCTTGTTGGGTGGGTGGTTTCCTCATGTCACGGCATTCAGGAGCTCTGTAGAACATAGATGCAGCACTGGTTTCTTCCAGTGAGTCCGGATCTCGAAATGCAGTGAGACCATAGTCTGTGAGACAGGACTCAAAGTCTGTTCCCAACAAGACATTGGTTGATTTCAAGTTGCCATGAGTTAATCCAGGGTTTTGGTGAATATATAGGAGTCCACTTGCCAAGTCTTCAGCTATTTTCAGGCATGAAGTCCAGTGAAGCGGTTTTCCACCTCCTGTACTTCTTGAACCTATAAAAGTCACTCACAAATGTTAATGCATCAAACACAAAACATACAATCTCCTACCATACTTGATACCACCTCAACCTCTACTTCTTCCTCACCTTAACTATTATCACACCAAGGAATGAGATACATAGAGTACGAGTATTTATTCGAGATACATGTTTTGACGATATTAGGTTGAGACCAATAATTTTCTCTACGACTTTACCTTTTTTCAATATCATTTGAGGTAAGTAAACTCATTCATAATTTGTATAATTTCATATATATTAAAAAGATGATTTTTATGTCTAAAATGTTATTTCATTTTGATATAAATGTTTTTTAAGTGCATCTTATGATTATGACGAAATATGAGGTTGTACTAAATTTTAATACGTTCAAATTTTCCGTAAGATTTTTGTAAATCCCTTTTTTAAAATTTGTAATATGCCTTAAAAGGAATTTGAAGAATGAATTTTTAGGCAATAAGAATGCTTTTGTTTCATGATACAAAGAAAAGGAAATGTTTGTTAATTTATGTTCTCACTTTGATTTGTTCATAGTTACTCCATATCATGTGAAATATAAAAAATAAAAATATCATTGATTTATAATTCTAAATATTTGTTCTTTTCTTTTTTTGTCAACCTTAAACTTCAGGGAAATTTTCATTTTTATTTTATTTTTTTTTAATTATGTTTGAATTTTTTAATTCTCGTGACCCCTAAATACATTAAAAAATTAAAGAAATTATAATTTTGTAACTGTTGACAATCAAAAAAACTTGATCAAGGCAGCAAAATTGAGCTAATTATTATAATTTAGGGACCCAACAAGTCCAAACTATAAAGATAAGTAAAAAATTGACTTTTTCAAAGTTAGAGACTCAAATAAAATTTTTCCAAAAAGAAAATAATAAAGGCATTATTTCAAAATTCAAGCCGCTCGGCTGCCTCATGGCCAAGAGCACCTTGAGTAAGCTGCCTCTGCCATCATCTTGCTCGGTTTCACCTCAATACCATGATGCAGTGCGAGGCAGGTAGAAAAAAAAAAACAAAACACAAAAAACTTGCCATGTCTCCACTAGAAATTCCCAAGCAAGCGAAAGCAGAAGCAAGTTTGATCCACCATGGAAGGTGATCTCCATGGAGAAAACCATCTTCTTCTTCCTCCAATTTGGAAGAAATATCCTCCATTAACAATTTAAAGGAAGCTTCCTCCAGAGCAATATGGAGGAAGTCTTCCTTCAGATCCAACCGGAGGAAGACTCGGTGATTGGATGGAGTGGCCTCCACGGCCTCCTCCATTTTCTTATTTTTATTTTTATTTTTAAAATATATATATATATATATATATATTATGTTTTTATATGATTTTTTTTATTATAGAATATTTTATTAATTTATTTAGAGATGTATCAATAGATTCAATGTACGTGTCAAAATAATGTACAATACAAGTAACGTAAGAAAAAATTACCCCTCACGCCATTAAGTTTGGTTAACTGAGGGACTAAATAAAGAATTTTTGAAAATTTAAAGGTCACGGGAACTAGGGATAGTAGCGGCTCGAGTTCGGGCGGGTTTGACCAAATCCAAACTTGAATACGCAATAATTTTTTTAACCCAGACCCACCCACGAACCCGCGAAATTATGTGGGTTCAGATTCAAGTTTGCACCCGCAAGCTTGACTCAAATCTGTACTCGCCCACGAAGCTATATAATTTTACAAGTTCGCAGGTTTGAGTTTGCACCCGCGGGTCCAAACCCATGAAATAAAAAATATTTTTTAGAATTAAAATAAAAATACTTTCGCTAGTATTAAATCATATTCAAATCTCAAATTTTAACATATTCAAATCCATAATAACAAAATAAAATACTAAGAATATTCAAATCCATACTATATACTTATTTTTTAAAAAAAATTATTATATATTTTTAAAATTTATGCGGGTTCGCAGGCTTGGGTGTGGATTTTTTTCAAACCCGAACCTACATCGAGTTTGAACTTTACATCCAAACCCGCCTGCTAACCTGATCAGTAAAATTTAAACCTACCATCGTGAGTGAAAATCCGCAAATTTGCAAGTTAAATTACCATCCCTAACGAGAACCAAAAATGCAACATTTAAAAAAAAAAAAAAAAAAAAAACGAAAAGCTAATCACTTTGGAACTAAAATGATATTTTCTCTAAATTATATTTAATTGCCAAAATGCCATAATTTATAATTTTGCATATTCATGTGATTTCAGTTATTTCATATATCTAGGGGATGGTTGTTTTTATGAATTTGAACTTGACAAGATTTTAAATATTGTTTTATTTGCTTGATATATATATTTATGTAATAACTACATTGATCTTAGCTACGTTTTATTACATGTTTTATAAATTCTAATAAAAGTCCATAATTTATAAAAAAGAAAATATTTCTACGGACTTAATGAGATTTTATGAGTAATAGTGGGATAATAGGTATTGAAGATTGATGGGTTGAGTACAAGATGAGATTAGCCTAGCAATTTACCCCTCACACTTACACCCTTGTGGTTGTGAATTCGAGTCATTTCTCTTTCCCTGAATCCATATTAATTGTAATTGTTCAAAAAAAAAAAAAAAAAAAGATTCACGGGTGTATGAATTTACATAGCAAAGTCATCTCCACCATTTGCAGAATGAGTTGGTATTTTGAGGAGTTTGGGTTATGATAAGAAACTATTAATTATAAGGAAAAATTACATAAACTTACCCCGAGTTTATGTATTCCACACAGCGTCAACTTTTGTGTTTTTTTAAGTGTACAAGCATCCCTGAAATTGGTTGACTAACTTTTAACTAACTTCTATTTAAGGGTAAAAATGTCTTATACATATCTTTCCCTTCTTTTTTTAAAGAGACTTTTGTACACAATTTTTAAAGCTATCAAACTTAGTATTAATAACAAATAAAAAATAAAAAATTAATATTTTTTTTTTCTTATTTTTATAATGTAAAAAGTTAAATTTTATTGTGTTTAACAAATTTTAGAGGAGATGTTTATCCAATTATAATAAAATACGATTACTTAAAGTCGGAAAATTCCTAATTATAATGTTTAGTGGATACTGTAATTGGCATAATAATTCTAGAAATATTATTTGTTAAATATCAGCAGCATAATATTAGGTAAATAAAAATAAAATAAAATAAAAAAGAGTAAGATTTACCGTGAATGAGAGAGAAAAGACTTCCGTTGGGGAAATAATCGTATACAAGCAGTCGTTCCTCCTTAGCCTGGAAATAAGCCCTAAGTGGTACCACATTTGGGTGTCTCAGTCTACCAATAATATCCATATGTCTTCTGAATTCCTCCAGCCGTGGATATCTAGCGTTTTTAAGCCTTTTAACGGTCAAGATGTAACCAGATTCAAGAATAGCTTTGTATGTACTTCCCATACTACCCCTACCCAATGTCTCTGCAGATGCCTTCAACAATTCCTCCAAACTGTAACTCATCATCATCTCCTCCTCATCTCCTCCTCCGCATAACACCAGACTTCCTAATCCTTCATTCTCCCATGAAAATCCAACTTGTTTTCTTGAAATTGAACCATCTTCCTCCTCCTCCTCCTCCTCCTCTCTCTCTAAACCAATCTCCCCTTTGCTAACTTTTTTTCCCTTTCTTCTTCTTCTTCTCCATACCAACAACCACAAACACAATAACATCATACAAATCACAACAAATATAAATCCACCTACACTTGCTCCTACAATTTTCATTATTCTACTTCGCTTTGATGATTTTGAATTCCTCATTCTTTCATTATCAGGAGGACTCATGCCACTCCCTACCTCTCCATCCTCACAAGGATTCTCAATCTGCTCCCCACACAGTCCTACATTTCCTAAAAACGATGACGTATTGAACCTAACCAATGCCGCTGTCAACGGAACTTTACCTGACAACTGATTGTTCGACACATTGAAGAATCTCAGACTCGTTTGGTTCAGAGCAGGGATTGGTCCGCTCAACTTATTGTCTTGCAAATTGAGCATGTAGAGTCTGCGGAGATTCACCAGCGTTAGAGGGATGGAACCAGAGATCTGGTTATCGGCCAAAACTATGACTTTCAATCGGTGTAAAGTTGAAAGGGATTCTGGGAATTTTCCGGAGAAATTGTTGTGATTGAGATACAAAGATTTGAGATTGAATAAGCCTGAAAAGTTAGGTAATTGGCCTGAAATGGAGTTTCCTTTGAAACTGACTACTCGAAGTTGGTCTAACTGGTTCAAGCTATTCTCGTCTAGAGTTCCGGTCAAGTTAAGATACTCAAGAACGAGCTTTGTAACTCTACCATTCATGCATTCTTTGATGCCTTGCCATTTGCAGAAATCGGTCCCTTTCCATGAAAGAGTGTTTAGAGGATCAATAGATGATTTCAAAGACAAAAGCGCTTCTGCATCTCCTGATCTGACCAGAGGAACAAGTGAAAGAAACACAGAGACAAACAACAACAACAACAAAAGGAGAGTGTACCTTGAACTTGACATCTTAAATTGGTAAAATGAGTATTATCAAAGAAGAAATCTTTTAGATCTGCGGCACATAATAAAATTTGGAAGCCCTAGAAGTTGCGGAGAGGTCCATTGGCGACATAGGTATGATGGTATCTTTTGCTTCTCGAAATGCTTGCTCGCAACACTCACGGATGACAACACAGTATAACTTTCACGTGAACTCATCTCAGACCTTTGTTTTTCTCCTCTCTGTGATTCTAGCGACAGTATTTGCATTCCATTATTAATAATAATATTATTATAAAATGAATCTATTGTTGTTCCCACTCCCAGTGTAGTAGAACTAGAAGAGAGATAAATAAGAAATTGAAGTAAAAGATTTCAAAGTGATGGATCTGGTGAAAGAATTCAAGGCAAAGTCATAAATGATAATTGGGGGGTTCAGCTAACCTGACACGTGTGAGAAATAAATGAGAGAGTACACGTGGCTGAAAGGGTAGGGGAGTCATGTTTGTACTATGTAGTTGAGTTCACGTTAAGACAATCATCCAAGGGGGAAATTCAATTAATTACCAGCTGTCACCTTTATTTTGGTTGCCGGAAATCTAGGTCTTCTGGATCGTTGATCGTCGGAGACATCTTCTGTGGCTGTGGGGCCCTTAAATTGGTAACTGGTGTCTAATCGTGCCCTTCAATACCTATTGTAATGATTGTAATATAAGCTAACCTTTTTTTTTTTTAACTGTAGGTTTATAAAATTAATAAAAAATATCTAAATTTTTAATACTGTAGCGGCCCGTTTGTTGCATGGGTTTACTTTGGGATTGGATTATTTTTTACCCAATCCCATGTTTGGCCTATGCAACAGCATTGGACAATAATATTTCAGATGACTTTTTAACCCATTCAGATGGGATAATTTAAACCTATCTCCTTAACGGGTTAAATTTAACCCATCTCCTCTCTCTCTCTCACACACTCGATTTCTCTCTATCTCTCTCTCTTCAATTTTTGCTCTCTCTCATCCGGGCATCTGGTCCATCTTCTTCTTCTAATTAAAGAAAAGGAGCTAAAGCAATCTTCATCGTCGTCATCCGAATCACCAGAAATTGAAAAAATAGACATGGAAGGAATTGGATCAAACTCATCACCACCACCACCATAATAACAACAACAGCAATCTTCATCATTATCATCATCATCCGAATCACACCCACCACCAGTTTTTGTCGTCGAAGCCGTCCCACCAGCAATCCTTTTTTTTTTTTTTCTTAAATGGGGTTGAAAGTGGATATGCTTGTGAATTGGGTTTTTGGAGGGATTGATGATTTGATTTGAATTTGGGTTTGTGCATGTGTTTGGTTTTGTAACAATGGTATAATCTGTAGAAATGAAAATGTTAATTCTAGAGAAATTTGGTGAGAGAAATGGAAGAGAAGTGGGATCAGATATTTTCAATTCTGATCTCCACAGTAACAGCTTGCAATATATATATATATATATATATAGTTAATAATAACTAGAGTTAGCTAATCATAGTTACAACAGTAACTAACTTACAAAATATTAATCCTATCCTACATTGCACCAAACATGGCATTACTTATAAATTTATCCAATCCAATCCCATTCAATCCAATCCTATCCAATCCCATATAAATAATCCAATCATATCCCATGCAACAAACGAGGCCTAGGTTTATATATATAGTTAGGATATTTATTTTTATAGTAAAAAATATCTAAATTTTTTTTAATTATTAATTTTAAAAATATGCTTATATCATAACATTTTATTCTATAAATTTATCATTTTATACATTATTTTATTAATACAAATATAAAAAGATTATTTTATTAAATTATAAGTATAATGTGATGGTAAGTAGTAAGGTATCTCTTAAGGAACTTGAAATTTTAAGTTCAATTTTTCTTTTTCAAGTAAAAGAAATAAATACTTTATTATATTTTTATCTTCAATTTCAATGTGCTCTCAATTCAGACTTAATAACTTCATCACCCTTAAGCATTTTGAGTATTTTGCTACTAGCAAACAAAAGCACATATTTTATTAGGTGCAAGAGTAAACTAATAATATATGAAGAGATACATTAAGATATCTATATAGAGATACATGATATAAAAATAATCTTTATATAATTATAAAAAAATTTAATTTTAATTTAATTGAGTTATAAATAAAAATAAATTCTATATTATAATAATTTTTTTAAATCTCGTCTTAAGAAATTTACCTCCATATTGTAATAATTATCTGTATATTATAAAAAATAATATATTAAAAGATATATTATATTATGCTAAAGGTTTAAAGTGAAATAAAATATTTTTATAAAGTTATTTATAATAATAATTTATTTTTTAGAGTTGTTACTATATCTTTACACTTGCATGTATGTAATAACTCTCTATCATAAACATCTTCTTGTTGAAATTAAAATATTTCTAGCTTCTCAAGTATTTTTACCTCTTTCATCAATGTCTATATATTAAATTTGACATGCTCCATTAATTAATTATTAATAATAGTGCATACTTTACCTTTAAATCAATAATTGAGATAGATATATATATATATATATATATATATATATATATATATATATATATATATATATGAGATTTTCAAACATCAATATTGGCGCCTTAAGGTTAGCTAGAGGTAAACAGACCCCAATGCTTTCAAAACTCATCATAGACCTCTTCTATTCTATTGTTTGTCTTCATTATTATTAGTTCACTATGTTTGAGATACCATTCATCAAAAGCATGGGATGATCATTTTGCCTCAAAACTGCACTACACTATAAACAAATTTAAAATGAAATACAAAATACAAAATTATACTTTAAATTAAATTACATACATAAATCTACATTTGTTATTCTTCAATCATTTTGGTAATGGGTCATAAAAATAGTGCAAAATGCTTATTAAAAAATTTTAAATCCTTTTTTTAGTGCTTTTTCAAAAATTTTGAAAAACAAAAAAATCTAGTACTCAATGCCAAACCTTAGAGAGGTTTTTTTATATAATTTGTCTTATAAAAAACAAATCAGAAAAATTAAATATTTAAATGATTTCAATCTTTTTTGGCAAGTATCTATCATTGTTCTTATTATTCATAAAAGAAAAAATTCATTGACAAGTATTGTTCTTACCATTTATAGAAAACAAATTACATAAAAAAAATTTTCGAGTGCACATGCTAAAAAGTAAATAAAAACTTTATTTTTATTTTTTTCAAGATACAAAAAGTTTTACAATGAATCTAATGATATATTAAAAGAATAAATATGAATTGTTAATTTAAGTTTTAGATTTTTATCGTGTGCCCTTACCATATTTTATATATATATATATATATATATATAACAAATAACACTTAGATCTCTTGAGATTTTTTATCTATAAGCAGAATCAATTTTTAAATTTATTGACAAATACCTCCCCTACCGCTAGTTAAACTTCATTCAATTTAATAGTTGACCATTAAAAAAAATACCCCCAAATTAAAATATAAAATTACCAAAATTCATTAAATAAATAAACTAAAAAACTAAAAAAGAAAAAAATAGTTAAGATCTCGAACGTCCATCTCATATAATCTTAATTTTAGTTTTTTTCTTTAATAAATTTTGGTAATTTTATATATTAATTTGGGGGCATTTTGGTCTTTTTACATGTCAAACATTGTCAACCATTAAATTAGATAGAATTTAACTAACGGTAGGGAAGCTCTTTGTCAATAAACTCAAATGTTGATTTTACTTGTAGATAAGCAAACCTCAAGAGATCTATGTGTTATTTGCTCTCTCACACACACATATAAAAGAGAGAGAAATTTAAAATGAAAGAAAAAATTTTGGATTGCCAACTAGAGGTGGTAATTTGGGTCATGACAAGTCACAAACACGATTATTGCGGTTTAGGGTTCATGCTAAACAGGTTGTGTTACTAAAAACGGGTCAATGCGCTTAACTCGTTTAATTAAGAAGTCGTGCTGGGGTTTAGGGGGTCCTCTCACGGAATAACCCACTTAAGAGGGGTAAAATATAATTTTACTAACATAAAGGATATGTTTGTAATTTTGCCTATTACATATATTAGAAATAACAAATTACAGCCGACCTACCTGGGATTTGTCATTTTACAGGCGGAATAACTTATTGAAAAATTAATAGTTTAACTCCTTTGCAGTTAACGTTGATCGTTAAAGATGACCATTTTAAAAGTGCAAAAAGACAAAATATCCCTAATTAAAAAATAAAAAATAAAAATAAATCTAGATCTCCACCATTCAAATCCATCCACTTGTGAAGATTTATTCAAAATTAAAAAAATATAAATTAAAAAAAAACTTTAGATGGATGGTGGATATTAAAAAAAATCAGTCTATCAACTCCATGAAGACCCATAGAGGACCTCCATGAGAGACTCACAAGGGAAGACAAAGTGCGACGAAGGTCGTCGCAGCCCTTCATCGCACCAAGGGACCTGGTTTGCAGATCTCGATGGGAGATCCATTAAGATGGTTGTGTGTACATATATATATATGTGTGTGTGTGTGTGTATGTATATACATATATAGATATAGATAAATATATATACATACACACACACACATATATATGTAAAGATATAGAAAAATTATCAATTTAGTCCCTAACTTTTGGAAAATTATCAAATTTTTAACGCAGTTTCTTTTATTGGTATCCTTGGATCCTAATTTTCTAAAAATTTATCAATTTGACCCTTCTGTGAGTCAATCGTTAGTCAAACTTAACGGTTTCAGGAATATTTTTGTCTTTAAATCTAGCAATGGATCAACAGTAATTTTTTTAGTAAAATGACATACCTATTCCAAATTAAAATTTTAAAATAAATTAAATTAAAAACATTTAGTTGGATCTCCTCCACCCATCAAGATTGATGGATAGTGGAGATTATATTGAAAATTTAAAAAAAAATTTAAAATTTAAAAAATTTTAATTTTATTTTTGCTGTTCTTGATTGGATATCCACCAAGAACAATAAAAAAAAAATTCAGAAACTCGAAAATCTAGCAATGGAGATCGATCTCCATTGTTGGAAAGGAAGCGACCTCCAGCGATGGATGTCGCTTGGTCTCCGGTGATGGAGACCCATTGTAACACCCCCTGACCCGACCCGTCTGGATCGAACCAATGAACGGTTCCCGATTTCAAAATTTTACTTTACTTAGTCTAAAATTTGAAAATTATTTTGAAAACTATATTTTTTGCATTTCAAAAATCATTAACAGTGGACCCATAAATAGTTGGAAAAAATTGCTAAAGTTTCCTCTGTTTTTCTGACATTTCAAAAATCCTGTTTCAAACAAAATTTCAAATAACACATTTGCAAAATACTTCTAAATCCATTTCTTAATCAATTACGCATCATTCCATTCGATGCGACTTTCCAAACATTATCAATAAATCAAATAAGTAAATTATAATTTAAAACAATAATCAAATCTCATATTTTTAAAATACATAAACCAAATTATTTAAAAACAAAAACTTATACTTTACAAACTTGTACATTCTTTTATGTACATGCATGCATTAATAACTGAATACGTAACAGGATTTAAAAAGATACCCAAGAGTGATGTGACTTTAAACTCTTCTCTGCAGCTATCAACTCTTCAGTCCTTTTATTCACTGGAACCTCTACTACCTACGCGTGATAAAATCAATGCGCTAAGCATTTCGATTAGTGGGTGTACACAAATCGAATTTACAAATTTAAAATAATATCATTTATAACATATATTCAAAAAAATACAAATCATATTATATCAAATATACTTCTCAAAACAAATCAAATGTTCATATTAAGCAAAACGTTTAATCAAACAAAACTTTTCTCTTATAATTTCAGAAATACTTTATTCTCGGTATTCATACTCCTTTACATATATATATATATATATATATATATATATATATATATATATATCAATTAGTGGAAACGGCAATTACTCTTTGAAAATTGAGTATCCACAATATTTCCCAACAAATAATCAATCAAAATATTCAATATGTAATATAGTTTTTTATATAACTTTTCACAGAAAATTAATCATAACTCATTATTCGAGATTTTTTCTAAATTTCTTATTTATAAATCAAGTAATAAGTTATAAATATCAAATAATAGGAACGATAAATAAAAATGTCCAAATTTAAATATCAACAGGAATACCAATATATTTTCACAAGTAAACTATCATAACAGCTATATATCAAAACACAATGATATTCAGCTAATTTTAGTAAATCTTATTCATCAATCGTATAAAAGTATTCAAAATTCTTTTCTATAAACTTTATTCATTCCTTTTCAATCCTGGCCATTTGGTATACTTAACTTAACTTACTGGACTGGAATATGGGCCGTTCGACATCAACCACTCAGTGGCTGCCCGCCGAACCTAATATTTGTAATATCGGTGTGACGTTCGGGGCCGCTTTTGGGTCACCTGCCAACAGTCACTAATATCAGTGCAGTACTGTTGAAATAAACCCAGCTGGTACACCAACCTCCTATATCCATTTTTCCGATGTTCAAGTACTATAGGGCCATCTCCATTTCTAATTCATATATATAAAATAAAACCTTCCGTCGCGTAATCGCATCAACTAATTCAGAATCATTTTCAAAACATTGTTCATGAAATGATTAATTCGAAAACTCAATTTATAAGCGAAATTCGATTATATCAAAATGTTCTGAAAATTAAAATCATATAAACACATATACAATAACGTAATTTACAATTATTATTCAACTCAGTTACCAAAATCATTTTCAACAAAATTCTCAAATGAAATAAACTCAATACAAATCAATATTAATATTATCAAAATTATTATTTTCATCAATTATCAATTTCAATGAATCCAAAATCATAATCGAATATATTTTATAATTTAATAATCGTAACATCGTAATCTAAAATCACTATCGATCAATAACTGTAAAACATAATATTCTAAACATATTTGAAAACAGAAATTTAATTATGTCAATATATATTACGAAAATTAAAAATCATCAAAATCCATATAATCCTTATCAATAAAATCTGAAATCACCATCAAATATTATTTGCAAATATTATTCACAAATCAAATTAATCAAAAACATACGAAATATTGAAAAAAAAATCAATTATTCAAATCGAATTTGAAAACTACTATTCAGAAAAGATGTGTACCCCAACATAATAAAAAAATACCACTCAAACGTCATTTTCAAAATCATTCACATCAAAAGCAAGAAATTTCTAAGAAAATTATATAAATATAATCACCATTGAATAAAATTTTCAGTTAGTAAATTTTTAAATTCACATAATATATAAACAATTATACTTTAAATATTGCATAAACTTTCATCAATAGATTTTATAAATTTTTATCAAATGAAAATATAATTCAGAATCCCTAAATATATATTTTCCAAACCGTTCAGTTTCAATTACAAATTGATATTAATATTTACAAATTCAAAACTTTCATCAATACTCATATAAAAATAATCCAAAATTGTTTTCAAACATCATTTACAAATCAATACTTGTATCAAAATATTCCAGAATCATTTCCAAACATTATTCACAAAATGATTTATTCGAAAACATACGATATAAAATAAATTAAATTATACTAGAATATTTCACAATTATTTTCAAACACTATTTTCAAAAATTTATTTCAGAACATACGTTATAAACGAAATTCGATTATACCAAAATATTCTGGAAAATAAAAGTATGAAAATACGTGTACACCAATCTGAACAATATTTTTTCCAACACTTTTCTTTTCAGAATATTTCACAATTATTTTCAAACACTATTTTCAAAAATTTATTCCAGAACATACGTTATAAACGAAATTCGATTATACCAAAATATTCTGGAAAATAAAAGTATAAAAATACGTGTACACTAACCTGAACAATATTTTTTCCAACACTTTTCTCCTCCTCCTCCTCCTCTTTTCTTTTCTCTCTCGGCTTCTCTCTTCTCCTCTCTTCTCCTCTCTTTCTTCCTCCTCCTCTTTTCTTTTCTCTCTCGGCTTCTCTCTTCTCCTTTCTTCTCCTCTTTTTTTTTTTTTTCTTTCTTTTTCTTGCTTTCCACCTCCTCTCTTCTCACCTTTATAAAAAATTTTTTTGTTTGACTACCCCATTCAATCCAACTCTACCATTGGTCACCATATGAATTTTTAATAATTATCATTTTACCCTAATTATTTAATAATTATAATTTTACCCCTTAATTTATCATAATCATAAAGTGACCCCACCTCCTCCTCCTTCTCCTCCTTCTTCTTCTTCTCTTCTTCTTCTTTTCTTTTCTCTCTCGGCTTCTCTCTTCTCCTCTCTTCTCCTCTCTTTCTTTTTCTTTTCTTTTTTTTTTCTTTTTCTTGCTTTCCACCTCCTCTCTTCTCACCTTTATAAAATTTTTTTTTGTTTGACTACCCCATTCAATCCAACTCCACCACTGGTCACCATATGAATTTTTAATAATTACCATTTTACCCTAATTATTTAATAATTGTAATTTTGTCCCTTAATTTATCATAATCATACAGTGACCCCAATATAAAATTTAATCACATAAATTTAATCAAAAATCTTTTGATTATCAAACTAATCCATCAATCACATTTCATCTCAATAATTATTCCAAAAATATTCCACACTTATCCAATTACCAAATTGACTTTATTAATGTTCAATTGGACCCATTATCATCCAAATGCACCATGAAAATAATATTTCTAATGGGAGTTAAATCAGTTAAAAATAACTATTCATTTATACACCATATACTGAATATATACTTTCCATCAATTTAAATCACATACTTAACTGTTGCATGTTTAATAAGAATTAATAATAATATTTTTCATAATTATAGAAAATTAAGAGCGTTACACCCATCGCTGGAGATCGAAGGGTCTCCATCGCTATAGACACCTAGAGACCCAGCAAACCAAGTAAACATGTCAAATACTATACGTCTTCATCTGGCACTCTTTAATTTCCAATTTTTGAGCAACAAAACATGTCAACAACTCAAAAGAACCATTTGGCTTGCTTTCATTTTGCAACAACAGAAACATAGAAAATTAAATTTAAAAAAATTGAGACCCAAATGGGTCTTCATTGCAAAACACAAACTGCAAAACTCAATGGAGACCCAGCTGGGTCTTCATCACAGATGACGAAGATGGAGACCCAGCTGGGCCTCCATCAATGGACTCAACCATGGCAGGGTGCGAAGTCAAAGAAAGATGATCTTGATGTTGATGTAGTCGACGACGACGTTGTTTGATGGTTTTGGGTTGTGTGAGTTTTGAAGATTTGTAGAGAAGAGAGAGGAAGATGAAGAAAAAGATTGGTTCTGGATTGTGTGACTATTTTTGTTTTTGCTTCTTTTTTTTAATGAAAATTATATTAATTATTTCGAGTTTCTTTCTTTTTTTACTAAACAACAAAAAATATTTTAAGAAAATATTTAATTTTCAATTTTCATTTTGTTTTAAAAAATTCCAATATAATTTCCACCGTCCATCAAAATCCATCAATCTTGATGGATAGTAGAGATCCATTTAAAAAAATAATTTTTTTTTAAAATTTTATTATTAAAAATTAATATAAAATGATCATATTACCCTTTTAATTATTAATAATATTTTTAAAAAATTTGAGGTTAAAATTATAATTTTAACTCATTTAAATAGAGTCAATGGAAAATCATTATTTTTGTCAATTTTGTGAGGTTTGACTGTTAGAAAATTAGTTAGAGGGACTAGAATGATACATTTTCAGAAATTTAGGGCCCAAGAATACCAATAAACAAAACTGCCTTAAACATTTGATGATTCACTAAAAATTATGGACTAAATTAATAATTGCCCAAATATATATATATATATATATATATATATATATATATGTAATACAAGTTAGTACCCTACCGTCAGTTGACTCAGTCAAAGTTAACTGTTTGACCATACTTTATGCGTGAAATGACAAAATTTCACCTAATTAAAAAAAATATATTAAACATTAAAATACTAAAAGATAAAATTATTTTAAAATAGATCTCTACCGTCCATCAATCTTAATGGACGGTAGAGATCATATTTAAAAAAATAAAAAGAAATTTTTGAAAAACTAAAAAAAAAAAAGCAAAAAAGAAGAAGGATACTTTAGGTGGAGATCCAATTGCAGATCCAGGATCTCCACCAAATGAAGAACAAAAAAATAAAGTGATCGAAGAAGATCTCAGCCACCATTGCTGGGATCTCCAGCGATGGCCATCTGGCCATCACCATCGCCAGATCTCCTGTAACATCCCGGATTTCGGGTAATTAATGTTATATATGTGAAAATAAATTTTACTATTTGAGGGGGTGAAAATGTAATTAAATGTATGTTTATTTTTATGATTTTCAGCGGACCAGATTGAATGGTTGAAAATTGATGTATGAAAAATCGAAAATGGAGACAGAGAGCATCGCGACCTGGTCACCGCGACCACAGGTCGCGATGGCTTGCTCGCGGTGAAAAACGAGATTTCTGGCAGTGAGCATCGCGACCAGTCACCGCGACCACAGGTCGCGATGAACTGCTCGCGATGAAAACGTCGAATTCAGGCAGCGAGCAACGCGATCTCCAGCGCGATCAAGGTGCGCTCGCGACGAAAGCGGTGCGAATGCTCCAGTGAGCACCGCGACCTGGTGGCGCGACCACAGGTCGCGAAGGCGGTCGCGGTAGCGAAAAAAATATATATAAAAAAAAAGAAGAAGCTTCTCGCAGAAGCCAGAAACACAGAAAAGAGAGAGCCAGCGTGAGAGAAAGAAGAAGAAGAAGAAGAAGAAGAAGAAGAAGAAGAAGAGGAAGAAGAAGAGAAAGGAAAGAGAGAGAAAGAAAGTGTGGGTGAAAGAGAAAAGGGAAAGGGAAGGAAAACGAACTCGTAGAACCGCGACTTCTCGAACGAAAAAACGGTTCCCAGGTTGATGTACGTTTGTTTTCGAAATCGTTACGAAAAGTCTTTCGTTATTGTTTTGTTTTCGTTTTCGTTTTCGTTTCCGTTTTCATTTTTGATTTCGTTGGAAGATTTCGTTTTCGATTATTAGTATGAAAATTGTTTATTGTATATGAAAAATCGATGTTTGATGTCTTTATTGTTGATTTTGGACTGATTTTGTGATAGATCGTATTTCGATTTCGTTTTAGAATATTTCGATTTCGTTAAAAATAATTGATTTAGATTTTCGTAAAATTTTTGAGTATGATTCTTGAAGAATACTACGTGACTTATATGTTTATTGAGTAATTATCGGTTATTGATTAACTATTACGAAATTGATTGTGAATTTAGTTTATCGGAAACGGCCCTAGGATACTGAGACATAGAAATGGATATAGGAGGTTGGTATACCAGCTGGGTTTTACTGAGCAGTATTGCGCCGCTACTGATTGATACTGATGATTATTATGTACCTCCACTTGGATTCGTCCAGAGGCTGGGAGACACGTACCTCCTCAGGATTCGTCCTGGGGGTTGGGAGCCATGTACCTTCCCAAGGATTCGTTCCTGGGATAGGGAGTTATGTACCTCTCTAGGTTCCGTACCCACGGTCCTAGAGTTAGGAGACACATACCACTCGTAGGATTCGTCATCGGTGGGAGTTTGACCCATATTCCAGTCCTGTTATGTTTAGTATTCTAGCGGGCCAGATTTGAAACGAATTGGGAAGTGAATTGAATGAATTTATTAATCGATTGTATATGTTGCTTTTATTGTGGAAATTAAAGTGATGGAAACTGTTTTATGATTTGATTTTGAAGTTCATTTGATTTGTACATGATTAGAAATGAAATTCATATTGTGATTTATTTCTTCTTAAAGGATATTTATATTGTGGTTTATTTAATTGAGTTTATAGTACACCCACTAAGCTTTATGCTTAGCGCGTTAGTTTTGTTTCTAACGCGTAAGTACCAGGGATCCGGAAGAAGTTAAAGACTGAGGAAGAAAGAGTTGCAGACCGAGTCACAGAATTACTACAGTTGGGTAGTTCTATTGTTATATATGTATTTTGTAAACATGCATATACAGTGAGTCTGTAAATATGTTTTGTAATCAATTATTTATGATTTCTGTCTTATATTGTTATTATGTTTGTAAATATTAAAGTTTGATTTGTTATATTTTATAAATTGTGATGGTAAGTCGCACTAAATGGCAGAGTGCGCAACTGTTTGAAAACGTTATAGAAGTGTTGTTGAGAATTGAATTTGAATTGATTTGTGTAAAAACAGGTTTTGGAAAGTCCGAAAAACAAACGGTACTCTGCCGAATTTTTGTAAAAAGTTTATTGATTGGGCTCACTGGAAAATAATTTTAAAACTTTAAATTATGTGGTTTTCCAATGGTTTGAAAATTATTCGATGGGCTCACAATGATTTTTGAAACGTATAAAATTGATTTTGAAAGTTCTGAAAACCGGTAGCGCTCCCCGGGTCGGTCCAGCCGGGTCGGGTCGGGGGGTGTTACATCTCCAGCGATGGCCAGATGGCCACCGCCATCGTTGGAGATCCAGCGATGGTTTAATCAATTTTTTTTTTTGTTCTTGATTGGGTGGATATCTAATTTTCAGATTAATATATAAAACTACCAAAATTCATTAAATAAAAAAACTAAAAAAGAAAAAATAGATAAGATCTCAACTGTCTATCTCATATAGTCTTAATTTTAGTTTTTTTCTTTAATTAATTTTTAAAATTTTATATATTAATTTGAGGGCATTTTGGTCTTTTTATCGGTAAAAGATTGTCAACCATTAAATTAGATGAAGTTTGACTAACGGCTTGAGAGATCTTTGCCAATAAACTCAAAGGTTGATTCCACTTGTAGATAAGCAAACCTCAAGGGATCTAGGTATTATTGGCTCACATACACACATATAAAAGAGAGAGAGAAATTTAAAATGAAAAAAAAAATTTTGGATTGCCAATTAGAGGTGGCAATTTGGGTCATAACACATCACGAACCCGATTATTGCGATTTTGTATTCATACTAAACAGGTCGTGTTAACATAAACGAGTCAACCACTTAACCCGTTTAATAAACAAGTCATGTTCGGGTTGAGGGGGTCTTGTCACGGAATAACCCATTTAAGAGGGGATTTTACTGATATAAAGGTATGTTTGTAATTTTGCCTATTACATATATTAGAAAAGAATAATTACAGTCGATCTATCCGGGGTTTGTCATTTTACTGGCGAAATAACTTATTGAAAATTAGTGGTTTAACTCCCTTACAATTAACGTCGACCGTTAAAAATGATCGTTGACCGTTTCAAAAGTAAAAAAATACCAAAATACCCCTAATTAAAAAATAAAAAATAAAAAATAAAAAATAAAAATAAATCTAGATCTCCACCATCCAAGTCCATCCACTTGGATGGCGAAGATTTATTCAAAATAAAAAATTTTAAAAATATAATTTTTTTTAAAAAAAAAAAATTAGATGGATGTTGGAGATTAAAAAAATCATTCCATCAACTCCATTGAGACCCATGGAGGACCTCCATGAGAGACCCACAAGGGGAAGCGAAGTGTGACGAAGGTCGTCGCAGCCCTTTGTCATATCGAAGGACCTGGTTCGCAGATCTCGATGGAGATGGTTTTTTTTGTGTGTGTGTAGACATATATATATATATATATGTATATATGTATTTATGTATGTATATGTGTATATATATGTATATGTATATATGTAGATATATATTTATATGTATGTACATATATACATATATGTAATACAAATACATATATATACATACATACATATTTGTATTACATATATGTATATACATACATACATATAAATATATATCTATATATATATATATATATTACATATATATGTATGTATGTATATGTATATATGGGTAAATTGTAATAAAGGATCCTAACGTTTGGTTATATTGCAATAAAATCGTGAGTTTAGCCTTAATTACACGTAGTACCATTCTGTCAGTTGACTCAGTCAAAATTATCTATTTGACTATACTTTATGCATGAAATGATAAAATTATCCCTAATTAAAAAATAGAAAAAATAATATTAAATATTAAAATAAAAAAATAAAATTATTTTAAAATGAATTTCTATCGTCTCTCAAGATTGATGGACGATGAAGATCATATAAAAAAAATAAAAAATAAAATTTTTTAAAAAAAAAAGCGATCGAGCCACTATCATTAGGATCTCCAGCGATGGCTAATGGCCACCATCACTGGAGATATCTAGCAATGGCTATCTAGCCATCACCGTCGTCGGATCTCTAGCGATCTAGCGATGGCCAAACGACCACCACTATCGCTGGATCTCCAACGATGGTTAAATCAATTTTTTTTTTTTCGTTCTTGATCATTGGGTGGAGATCCAATCTCCAAATTAATATATAAAATTACCAAAATTCATTAAATAAAAAACTAAAAAATAAAAAATAGTTAAAATCTTGACCGTTCATCTCTTATAGTCTTAATTTTAGTTTTTTTCTTTATTGAATTTTTTAAATTTTATATATTAATTTGGGGGTATTTTGATCTTTTACCGATCAAACATTGTCAACCATTAAATTAAATCGAGTTTGACTAACAAGATGGGAGATCTATGCCAATAAATCTAAAGGTTGATTCTAGGTGTTATTTGCTCACACATACATATAAAAGTGAGGGAAATTTAAAATGAAAGAAAAAATTTTGGGTTAATGACATGTCATGAACTCGATTTTACCGTTTATGGTTCATGCTAAACAGGTCGTGTTAATATAAAGTGGTCAACTCGCTTATCTCGTTTAACTCTAACGGTCAACTAGTAGTTAAGGGTACTAACGTGTAATTAAGGCTAAACTCACGATTTCACTATAATATGACAAAACATCAGTGTACTTCATTGCAATTTGAATGGATGGTGAAAATCTTAATTATTTTATCTATTATTTTTTAAATTTTTTAAATAAATATTTATTATCCATTTCATTTGAGATAGATAATGAAAATTTTAAATTTTTTTCATTTTAAATATATTTTAAAAATAAATTAAAATAATTAAAATATCCTTAAAATAGTACCTACCTTTCCTAATATTTTATAATGGATGACTCCATAGTTGCGGTCCTCGTCTCGTCACATCACACTGAGTGGTTTAGTGCTGATAAATTTCTCACACTATGAGCCCTCTTCTCCAGTTCTCCTCCATTTGTTTTATCTTTCGTTTTAAACAATGAAAAACAAAGGGATACATGTGATGCGATCTTCTCAAGATTGACGCATGATGCGGAGCGTACAGTTTCTATTGCTTCTGGGGATACTCTTTGGTTTCTGATGGTCCCTCTGTTTTTCAATTTTTGCTCTTATGTTTCTTTTTCTTTTTCTTTTTCTTAAGATTTGATCATATTTTCGTTGTTTTTGTTTTTGGAACAAAATCAAAGGTTAAGTTAGTTTGAGAATATGATGAAACATTTTTTAAGGGAATATTATTTAGTTGAAGCTTAGAGGAGCCAACCAGTTCATAAGTTTGGTTCTGGGTAATTGGGTTGCTTCAATTTTCTAAAGCTTATGTTAAAACTTAACCATTTCAATTAAGATTTTGGCTCATTCACAATTAAATTTGTTAATTACAAATTGACAATAATGATATATTTAATCCTAATTATGTACTGGTGTGATCCTATTAATTCGTATCTGATAACCATGAACTTTGTCTTTGAATTTGAGGTATAAAAATACCTTATTTCTGTCATAAATATATTAATAGATCATATAGGTCATTTTATGTGTTAAACGTTTTGCTGAAATGGGTCATTTGACACGGCATGCCTAACTTATATAATAAATGGGGTAGACATATTGTGTTCGTATTGACCCGTATTTATTTGTGTCGTGTTTAGTTGTGTCGTGTTCAGGTTTAGAGGGTCTAACCCTTTTAATAATTGTGTCGTATTCGAATTAAGTTAAAAATAATTGTGTCATATTCGGGTTGACCCTAAGCCGAACCGACAATCAAAATTGCCACCCCTATTTCCATTATCCATTTAAAAAATAGACAATTGAAAAAAAAACATAAATAAAAAAAAGTAATGATAAAGAATATATGTGTGTGTGTAAGAGATCGATCTCCATCTCGGTCTCCATCACTATTGGATGTGTGTGTGTGAAAGAGATCCATCTCCATCTCGGTCTCTATCACTATTGGAGATACCAGTGATAAGATCTCTATTGTCTCAGATCTTCATTGCAATGGAGACCTAGCCTTTGTCACCACCACAATGGAGATCTCGATGACAGGATCTCCATCCCAATAGAGTCTGAGATGAATTGGTGGAGATTGTAAAGGGAATCGAAGATCTGATCTTAGGACCGCCATTAGATTGTGGTGATTGCATGCAGACTCGTTTAATTGCTCTCTAATAATTAGTTGTGTGTGTGTGTGTGTAGACTCGTTTAATTGCTCTCTAATAATTAGTTGTATATATATTTTGTGCGCACGAACAATTATTAGATGGTGGTTATGAGATACCATTTTATTTTCCTAACAGTTATGTCTCTTTACAAAAAAACATAACTTATCCGAAAAGAAACAACTATTAGATGTATATGGTGTATCATCTTTGTGGTGCACCTTATTATACTGAATCCTCTGCATATGGCCATATGTAACTATTTTGATCGTATATCTTCATCTTTCACTTGATTGTATATTAAGTTTTGCAAACACTTGCAAATTATCATCAGAATATGGTCATGGGCGTTTATGTGTACATGACTTTGAAACCATTATTTTTTACCACACTCTTCATTTTAAAAATAAAATGGCAACAATATCCCTGAACTAGGAAAACCATCCAAACCTAGTACGTATTGGCGACTTTAGCCAAGTCTGAAATTTGACCTACGTCCGAAACTTCAATCAAGTACTCTCTTTTAGGCTTTTTCAAAGGTTTTTCCTTGATGCATCTTAGAGACGACTTTGCACTAAACGTCGGATATTATACATACCAACTTGATATCTCTAATCGGATTTTACATATAAAAAGATTTGTTATAATCCTTATTTCCTCCTTAGTGTCCTTTATCTTTTCTCCAACCAAATTGTAATTAGATAATCCCTTGGTCATATGATCAACCACCAATTCACCAAAGGGTATGTAGTAGACTTTTATTTCACCCCTCTCCATTATATCTAATAAATAGTGATAATTTACATTCAATGTGTTTAGCTTTAAGACTGTTTGTTCCACTTTTAATTAAGTAAATGGCCGATTTACTATAACAAAACACATCAACTGCTTTATCAGGTATACCTAATTAGAAACAATCTATAAACCTTTTAGCCCATATTATAATACTTATTAATGTGCTGCAAGATATGTATTCAACTACTATAGTAAACTTTGCAACACAATCTTGTTTCTTGCTTAACCAAGAGACAATTATTCCACCGAATAAAAATATATTACCACTTATTGAAGTCCTCTGACGAATCTACATCATAGGCCGAATATAAACATGTGCTCGAGATATAGCTATCCATATACTAATAAGGGATGTATGGATTATCGAGAAGAGATGGGCCATATTGGTTGCCCCCCCCGGGGGACCGCCCAGATCCCACGAGTGAATAGAAAGTTGGATCTACATTGGATCTCACCTTAATCGCTTCATCTATCCTCCTAAGGAGGAATTTGGTTTCAAACCCCTAATTCAAACAGGAGAAGTACGCCATGCTAATGTGCCTTGGATGATCCACATCTCAGGGTCAGGCGTCGATGAGCACATTGAACATGGATAATAAGTTTTAGATCACTCAAACCAAAACATAGTTTCTTACCATTGGTGCCTTTCAAATATCTCATAATTCTTTTCATTGCTTGCCATCCAGGATTTGATTTTTATCTGCTTACAACTCCCAATGCCTGACATATATCTGGTTTTGTGCTGGTAATTATGTACATGAGATTGTCAATCGCTTGAGCATATGAAACATTTTCCATTTCTTGCATACATGTGTAATCACTGGTTTACTATATGCTATATTAAAACATTTAAGTACTTTATCTATATAATTTTCTTAATATAGATATAAGCATTTTAATTTCCTATCTCTAAAAATTTTAATTCCTAGGACATATAACGCTTCACCCATGTTTTTCATTTCAAACACTGTGCCAAGATACAATAAAATGGATAACTTATCTTGGCACCTACAAGTGTATACAAAGTGATCTAACAGAGTCATTTCATATCATAATTCTAGGATAGCTTGGCAGAATTTTAAATAATATTACCTAGGTGACTGTCTGATTTCATATCTTTTAACAACAAACCCTTTTGGTTGCAACATAAACATATCTTCTTTTAAGTATCTATTAAGGAATGTTGTGTTGACACTCAAGATCCATATTTGCATCAATTGCCATAATAGTTCTTTGAGGACATAAATTTGGCTACTGGCAAATATGTATCAAAAAAATCTATACCAAACTTTATTGTCTAGTCTTTTGCTATTAATCTAGCGTCATATCTTTCTAGACTACCATCTACCTTCAATTTTTTCTTGAGAACCCATTTACATCCTATCAGCTTTCTTTCTTTCAGTAAATCAACCAATTCCCATAATTTATTTTTTTCAATGGATTCTAATTCTTCTTTCAAGGCTTTCTCCCCACTCTTTAAAATCCATTTCTTTCATTGCTTCATAATAACTATTGGAAGCATCACTGAATTGATTTACGTCTTCTAAATTGAAGATAAAATAATCCTTTAATCTTTGAAAAGGTTCATGCTTTCGTTTGCTCCCACTAATCTGACCAATCGTATCATTTTTAGTTAGTGGATTATTATGTGTTAATTATCTCAATATCTTGTGTGTGAACACCCTCCTACGCATGAGAACCACACGTCTTCTTTACAATATATGACTTGCATGCGTTTTCTAGAAAAAAAAAATTTCCTTCTTCAGACTTCTGTAAGTTTTGGTGTCTAAATATTTCGTTCTTGGACTTTGAAAACTCAAAATTAATTGTAGAAATCGTTTTTGGAATTGTTTGGGGACAATTCAGATTGGAAATCAGTGAGGATTGGATCTCTAGCCATTTGTTTAATGGATCTCCACGAGATGGACGGTAAAGATCCCTAATTTTTTTCATTTTCTTTTTTAAGAAATTCAATTTTTTTTATTTTTGATTCTGTTAAAATATTAAATTTAGTTTTTTGAATAAGGTTATTTTGATAATTTTAATTAGGAATATTATTAAAATCTCCCCTATAATTTGATATGTTCATCAAAATTCCCATTCTAGTTTTATTTATAACCAAAATCTCCTATATAATTTTATTTTATAGTCATTTTTCCCTCTACCGTCAGTTTTAATTACCATAATACCCTTGACCGTTAACGTTTCTATTAAAAATATTATTAAAATCCCCTCTAATTTGGTGTATTAGTCAAAACCTCCCCCTAGTTTTATTTATTGTCAAAATCCCCCCGTAGTTTCATTTTACAGTCAATTTTCCTCCTAATTACCAAAATACCTTTAACCGTTAAATTTTTTTGTTAAAAACTTTAGGGCACCAAGGATATAAAGGTAAATATCTATATATATATTAAATTATAATATTTTAATTACTAATATCAATGTATCTCTACCATCCATCATATGATGGACAGTAGAGATCAAATATAAAATATTAAATAATTTTAAAATTAAAATCTATCGAGATAGACGGTGGAGGTTCATCTTTCTTTTATATAATTATTTATTTATTTTTAAAAAAAATTGTGTTTATAATCTCTACCATCCATTTATAGAGATGGACGGTGAAGATCCATCTTTTTTTTTATTTCTTAATTTTTTATGTAATTTTTTTTAAAAAAAAAATTGTGTTTATGATCTCTACCATAAATCTATGAAGATGGACAAAGGAGATCCATCTTTTTATTTTTTATTTTTTAATTTTTTAAATTTATTTCTTAATTTTTTTTAAAAACAGTATGTAATTTTTTTAGAAAAACAAATTGTGTTTATGATCTCTACCGTCCATCTCCATCTTTTTTAAAAAAAATTCTTTAGTTTTGTAATTTTTTAATATTTTATATTTGATCTCCACCGTCCATTATATTATGGACGGTAAAAATTCATTAATATTATAAATTAAAATATTTTAATTTATATAAAGATATTTACCTTTATACCCTTGGTGCCCTAAAGTTTTTAACATAAAAGTTAACGATTAAAAGGTATTTTAGTAATTAAAATTGACTATAAAATGAAACTATAGAGGGATTTTTGGTCATAAATGAAATTAGGGGGAGATTTTGACTAATACACTAAATTAGAGGGGAATTTTAATAATATTCTTAATATAAAATTAACGATCAATAGTATTTTAGTAATTAAAACTGACGGTAGAGAAAAATTGATTATAAAATAAAATTGTAGGCGAGATTTTGGCCATAAATAAAATTAGATGGAAAATTTTGATAAATACACCAAATTATAGGAAGAATTTTAATAATATTCCTTTTAATTATTTTGTCAAGAGAAATTTTTTTTTTCTTTTTAATCGTTAAATTTGGTCTGCAATTAATGTCTAACAAATTTTAACTAACAATAAAAAAGGTTATTGTCAATTTTTAACATGGTTATTTCTGCTAGTAAAAATACAAGCTTAAGAGAATGTTTGTGTTATTTACTCTTTTTTCTACTTGTATTTTAAACAATCGATAGAAAATATTAATATAATAATAATTTTAAGTATCTCAATTGAGACATCATTTTAATTACATGAGATCTCAATTGTGAAATGATATAATAATTAACATATAACTAGTGTGTTAACCTATGCAATTTATGGGCTTTGTTAAAAAACTTATTTAAAATAAGTTGTGTAATAAAATTTTATATATCTACACATTCCCTTATAGTAAAGTGGTTAGTGCATCTCCCTCCCACTCAGTGGTGAAAGGTTCAATTTCCACCATGCTCATTTACCAGCGTGTGTGGGTAGTTTTCTCCCCTTATTGTGGGAGTAGTATTCTTTCCTTATTGTGGAAGTAGATGTCTCTCGTTATAGGAGTAGATATCCGGGCCACGCGTTTAGTGATTAATCTCGGCAAGTCTCGATCGTTATTGATATTGTAATTATAATCCCTTCTAAAAAAAAAAAAAAAAAAAAATAAGTAAAATTTTGCATATCCAATGTTTAGAAACAAATATGGTTAGATATAATTAATAAATAAGTAATTTTTACTTTAGTTACCATTAATTATTCAAAGGAGGAAAGAAATGTCAATAAATAACAATAATCTCAATAGGTCTTCCTTTGTTGTTAGAAAGAATGAATGCTCCAGCTCCATTACTCTTCAAAAATCTGAACAACGGTGTATTGTCGATGGAGTTGTTCAATCGGTGGTTTATCTAACAAATAATAGCAAACAAGTTTAAATTTAAAGATTTCACACTATTTTATGTGATTCAACTTAATTTTAACTTTGAAAACAATTTTCTTCCAAAATACAACAAATATTTGGTAATTATGACTACTTAGTGCAATAGTAGATAAATAGAATAAACGATAGATCTTACTCAAAGCGTAAGTAAATACTATATGCATATGACATATGAACACACATATTTTATTACCATCCATAATCTATTGACATACACACATAAAACTAGTGAGATGTTTGTGCAGCAATACATATAGTCTATTAATAGAAAGGCTTCCTCCCTTTCTTATTATTAACATTAGCAGAGAATAGTTTGTCCAACTAGTAAAGATGACAAACAATCTAAAAATCATATAGTATATATTCCTGCTATACATATTGTAGTGGTAAAAAATAGCTCAAATAGTTTAGACTTAAAAGACAGCCCAAAACCACTAAACACAGCCCAAAAACTAAAGTTTAGCGCTCGACAAAACCCAACACCTTACAGGGTAAACACACGACCAAACGATCGACAACTTATCACACGACGAAGCGGTGGACACAACCCCTAGATAGGTCTGTGCGGTCAACCCGACCTCATAACTGTCACTAGGCAACTGACTCAATCAACCCTTGACTAAGTCAGTTGACTTGGTCTAAACTTGCCCAGTTAAATTCTCCAAGATATCAAGAATCACGGATATCTCGGAGCACGATATCCCTTGGGATACAGACGCAACGGGCACCTTCCCAACCCCTATAAATACAGCCTCCAGACTTTATTTTAAAGGGTCAAGCAGTTTTCACTAAAAAGCTGTCATTATGATATCAAGCAACTACACTCGCGCACAACGAGATCCTAAGATCAGCTACGCACGACATAGCCTCCGATATCATTATCACGCTAAAGCAAAATCACGTACTGCTCGACATTATCACAATTTAGGTATCTTTCGCCTTTCTTGTCCTTTTCCTTTTAGATTCATCATCTAACTTGGGCGTCAGAGACTATTTGGCTGGCACCACCCCGGTGTCCCAAGAGCACGACACTCTTCTTGTTGTTTTGCATATCGTTGTCCCCTCAATCAATCACCGTAGACCGTCAGGTCATCAAACGTAGATTACAGCATCTACACATATCACTAATCAACTAAAAATTTATTTAAACAAATAAAAATTAAATTCAAATTATATTCCTATTTAAATCAAACATACATTTTACTCATTTATCCAATTGAGATTTAATATATACATTTAACCAACTAAATATTTATAGTGTTATACTAATCTAATCAATCAATTAATAAAAATCATTTAACTAAGTAAAAATTAAATTCAATGCACTTATCTATTTAATTAATTTTTCTAATTTAATTAAAAGTATACAATGTATTAAATAAAATATGCATTTTACTGATTTAATCAATTTAAATTGAATGTATACATTTGACCAATTAAAGATTCATTATGTTATATTAATCAAATCAACTAATATGAATTGATCTACTCAAAATATATTTAACTAGATAAAAATTAAATCAATCATATTTACTTATTTAATTAATATTGTAATTGTACCCATTTAATCAAATATAAGTATTAAATAAGACATTTGACAACTTCCAATGGGAAGAAGCTATTTTTATATAAAAATAATATGATTTCATATTACCCCTCATTTTGAATACAAAACTTATAGATAAAAGATTAATTAACATTACTTTTTTTAAATCATTACTTGTATGTTCACTAAAACTCGAGATGGATGGATAATATTAACCCGAATACGTAAAGAAGGTAATGCTACTGTATAGGATCTGTAAAGTTATATGAGTGAAAACTAATTATGTTAATAAAAAAAAAAAAAAAAGATTGAAAACTAAGCATCGGATTCGAATCCAAGAGTTAAAAAAAAAAAATAGCATATTATGCGTCAAGAAACCAAAGATAAGCCAATTGTTGAGCTTGATACTTAGAGAGTGTATTTAATATAGAATTTGTTGGAAATTAAAAAGATTTTAAAAATCTGGATATATTCCATTCAGACTTTTGATGCAAATATTGTTTAAGTGTCGAAATTTAATGGATTTTAAAATGAGAGATATAAATATGAAAGGTCATAACAAATCTTGTGTTACCCTCATGAAATTTGATGGATTATACTATCACAATCAAATATTATTTTTTGGACAAATTACGGTGAATCTACCTGAGGTTTGTCATTTTACAGTCAGAAATAACATTAAAAAAAATTGACAGCAAACCCCCCTACCGTTATCGTTGACAATTTTAAAAGTTCAAAAAGATCAAAATACTCCTAATTAAAAAAAATAACAAATTACTGTGAACCTACCTGAGATTTGTCATTTTACAACCAGAAACAATTTTATTAGAAAATGACAGCGAACCCCTCTGCCATTACCGTTGACCGTTTTAAAAGTTCAAAAAGACCAAAATACCCCCAATTAAAAAATTAAAAATTTAAAAAATAAATGGTGAATTGCACTAAGGTACCCTAAGTTTCTCTTATTTTTTTAAAATTAAAAACAATAAAAAAAAAATGGATCCCCAATGTTCATCAATCTTGATGGACGATAAAGATCATATTAAAAAAAATAATTTTTTTAAAAAATAACAATTATAAAAATAAATTTTGGTTGGATAGAAATGGAGATGTAATCTCTAGATAGGATCTCAACCGTCCATTAGGACGGTGGAGATCCAATCTATAAATTGGATCTCCATCATGAACAAAAAAAAAAAGTAAAAAAGTAAAATCTCCATCGCTGGAGATTGGATCTATTAAATAATTCAATTTTTTTTTTTAATCTTGATGGAGAACCAATTTCCAGATTGGATCTCCATCTCCATCCAACCAAATTTTTTTATATTTTTATAATTGTTATTTTTTTTAATATGATCTCCATCGTCCATCAAGATTGATAAACAATGGAGATCCATTAATTTTATTTTTATTGTTTTTATTTTTTTTTAATTAAGAGAAACTTTAATGCAATTCACCTTTTTTTTAAATTTTTAGTTTTTTTAATTAGGAGTATTTTGGTCTTTTTGAACATTTAAAACGGTCAACGGTTATCTTTAACGGTCAACGGTAATGGCACGGGGCTTCGCTATCAATTTTTCATAAAGTTATTTCCGACTGTAAAATGGCAAAACTCAAGTAAGTTCGCCGTAATTTGTCATTTTTTAATTAGGGGTATTTAAATTTTTTTGAACTTTTAAAACGGTCAACAGTTATCTTTAATGGTCAACGGTAACTGTAGAGGGGTTTGCTATCAATTTTCCATAAAGTTTTTTCCGACAGTAAAATGACAAACCTCAAATAGGTTCGCTGTAATTTGTCCTTATTTTTTCAAGATAGATCATTAAAATTCATCCAATTTCATATAACTCTATGAAAAAGTTTAACAGACTTTATACACAATTCTTACAAAAATCTATATGGAATCCTTGGATGCCACTAAAATAATAAAACCAAATTCCAACGAACTTTAGATTGAATACATAATCAATATATTTCAGTTTATCTTTTATCTGTTTCTTCTTTTTTCCTTGTTATGTTTTGTTTTTAAAATGAAAAATATTTATAAAAAGGGACAAATTCAAAAATAACCTTCTAAATATGCAAAAGATTATTTTTAACCACATGTTTCATTTCAATTGTTAGTGACCGTGTCAAATTATAATAAAACCTCATTTATAAGTTTCACGTCAAATGTTACCAGGTTTCACGTTAATGTTAGCAGGTTTCACATTAAATATTAACATATTTCACGTTAAATGTTAATAGATTTCACATTACATTTTAACATATTTGACGTTATATTTTAACAGATTTCACAATAATTTTTAACGTGAAATCCTCTAAGAATTCAAAAAAATTAAAAGTTTTCATATTTTTTAGGATTATTTATGTAATTGTACAATCCATTTGTTCAGAGGGCTTTTTGTTATTTAGGGATACTGTACGTAATTTTTTAATTAGAAATTAAAATAAAATTTTCATAAATTATCTTAAAAGATGAGATTAAAAATAAATTTTAACAAACATAGATAGTTAATTTTCATAATTTCCACTTATTAAGTGTTGAGAGTTGGGGTAATGGGCGTTATAAAAATCGATATTTTCTTCGTTATTATCTGACCTTGGCGAGGGTTGAAAATAATGGTCACGGAGTGTCCTATATAACATATATGCATCAAATAAGTATAAAATTAATTGTTTGGAATCCTACATTAACTAAACATGGAAGAATATATTGTATAAGGCAGGTAATTGAACATACAATCTTCCACTCAAGATGCTTGCAATGGCCTTGCTCGAGCTGCAGCTCTCTCCATTGCCTTCAACCTATTAGCTTCCATACGAGCTCTCTGTTCCTCTGTGATCTGAACTTCATTGGAAGAACTACCTGCATTGCTTGCTGATATTTTTCTGGAGACATCAGCAGCAACCATGTCACTCTGCAAGGCCCGTGATGGTTCCTGTAGTTTAACAACAATAAAGCTTATATGACATTACTCTCCACAAGTTAACAACAATTTGAGTTATCCTGCTAGAGTTGACAAGGATTCTTGGGTTATATAATACAGAAACATTGTTATACTGAACATATGGTAGATGCAGTGCAATAAAAGACATGAAAACTCTAGTAGCAAGTCCAAAGATTTGAGCCATTTTTGGCTAATTAATCCAAAACAGCAGTAACAAACAGCAACAATAATTGCACTATGCATCTCACTTACAAAAAGATTAAATCAATTTCTAGAATTTAAATTCTGAATGTCTCCTTTTGCAAAAATGAAGTAATTCAACCACTTCATGAAAATATGTTGAAGATTAGTTACAACCATATAAATCTACATTTCCAAGATCACACATTTATGGGAGCAATACTAGACATATTAATCATGAATTATTAAAATGTGACATTAAATTCTTTAAGAAAGGCATAATCCACTATATGAAAGAAATTTTAACCATATTAAACCCATTAAATCATGAGGGGAGAAGAGATGATGAGAATCATGTCAGAAAAGGAGGAAAAAAGTTAAAAGACCGTTGTCACACCCACATGCAGACTAGCTGGCACCTTCAACTTATGGGCATTTTCTTCTAAGCTCATAAAACAAGATTGATCCGACACAACAACATCCTTCCTAACCATTAAGAAAGATTTGGCAAAAGGACAATTGCTCTCAAAGATTAAAAATTTAAAAATTCATGCTTTATCCATTTGATGCTTAGTTAAAAGAATAAGCCAATACCTTATGAGTGCTTGCCTAATTGAGTAGACTCTGGAAGCACAACTTCCAACATGCCCAGTTGATGGGATCAAATACATGCTCTCTTATTTGTGTACAATAGCATATAAACATCTTTTAGGCATGAAAATTATCTTAAATTTCTAAAAGTACTAGTTATGTAAAATAGTGAATGCCCTGGGGAATACTGATTAATTCTATCTTCTTCTTTATTTTTTTTAGAATTTTATCAGAAACTAAAAAATTATAAATAAAAAATGAAAATAAAAGACACAAATTAAAAATGAACAAGGTGACAACAAAACAGACCAAAACAATGGCTAAAAGCTAGACAGCTACAAGAGGAGGAAACAGCAGGACAGAACGAGTCCTCTAAAACCTGACAATAAAGCTAAGACAAAAGGGAGACCCTCAATAAACTAACCCAGCCCATTATCAGAACAAAGATAACAACCAATACTAACATGAATACCAGCAGGATCACTCTCCTCAACTTCACCACCTTCAAAATTCTTATCTTTGTTTTAAGTAGGAAAATCATCAGCATGTGTATTAATAACATTTGATTTAAGTTGTTTCCTTTATATCTAGAGAAAATGATCTTCGATGAAGGAAAAAGTAACCGCAAAACACATTAGATGAAGAGGCCATTTGGAATTTTGAATAAATTGAATTGAAATGCATACTCACTTCAGTAGCTTTCTTGTAAATCTCTTGAAGCAGGTCTTCATGAATACCATCAGCAGCATGTATGTTCAACGATTGATCTCCGGGATGATGATATCCCTCAGAAGCCATGGCCTCTGTAGGCGCTGACATGTCACAATTCAACAACAAACAATAAGATAGAAGAAAGATACTTTATTTCTAATCCTTTAAACACAAATTGAGACATTGGCAGCCTTATAGAAATGTTTTCATGCAACGAAATATCAAAAGGATCTATATGATGCAGACAACTGTTCTGAGATGAACACATTCACTATTATCCCTTCTCATCCAGAAGTTTGGAACTGGATACAGTGAGAATTAAGATAGGTCTTGGCCTTGGCAGGGTAATACAGCTGCTTAAGCCCTGCAGGGACATGCCATATATGAGATCCCATTAACTTTCGGGTTGAGGCCACAAACGTGTTACTACAGACAAAGCACAGGGAATTGGGTGACAGAGACTGCTTGGTTTACATTTAGGCCTTATCATCATTTCTGCATTTCCCACTACCAGGAAGGAAACAAACAGCAACAGACTTCTTTTCGATCCTCAATACTAGTAAAACATATCCATAATTCCATTATATATGTTATTTTTCATCTATACTTCAATGTGTTGGTAGAAACATGTTAATTAAATTTCCAACTGTAGGTTGATTAGGCTGGAGTGCTCAGGTTTGTCCCAGAAGCCAAGGTACAGTTAAATATCACTTTCCCTAACTAAGAAGTATACCCCTCCATCTCTCTGTTCCACATTTTCTAAAAAATTCCTTCTGAGCAATTGAATTATTACCTCAAGCAATTACAATTCTTTTATATGTAACAACCATACAATATTTAACAATTACCAGAAGCAGGATTGTTTACATACCGTGTTCACCAGTTGGACCATCTTGTTCAACTGGAGCTTCATGCAATTTCGTGGGATCACCTCCACTGGCAACTCGCTCCCTTAAATCTCTAATGCATGCCTGCTCAGAAATATGAAGAAAAAGAATGGATGATGAATGCATGGACATATATATAGTACCAGACATGATAAAGCATCATTCAAAATTTTACAACTTATTCTGTTATGGTCTCCAAGTGGGCAATCCATGGACAAATTTGGAAAAATTTAATAAATTTACATTATTCTAACGGATGAGATTTGGTAAAAGAATTGATGCTTGTATATTAGTTGAGGTTCCTATCAAACATGTGTATATGTTGCTTGAGGTAAAAAGATCTGGTTGTGCCAGATAATATATCAAGATGGTCTCCAGCGGAGCCAGGGGACAGCTACTTAAACCTCCATACAAACTAGCAGTAGTTTTTGGTCGTCTACCAAAACCCTCAACTACCAGTAGCAGCTTTTTTTCTTTGGGCAAGTATGGATACCCAACAAAGAAAGGAGTTGGTTCACCTGGTATCATGAACTTGGGAAATTGATGCTGGGAGCCTGATTGATGAAGACTTACTTTGTTACGAACACGATTGTTTAAAATTTTCTCATGTTACATTGTAAATAGGCACATAGAAACAATTCTGGGCAACTATAGAAAGAGAGGAAGAGAGAGAGGCAGTTAAAGAGGGAGATGATAACTACTGTTGCCCACTTTAAAGCCAAACTAATGATACAGCTTTTATTTATGTCATACTTTAATGGAGATCAATGAAATTATCATATTTGTTCCTTACTTATCTATGCATCCTCTGTGATTGAAAATGGTCTGTTTACGATTAGAAAACAGTAAAAGGAATAAAATATTTTGTTTTGACAGGTGACCAGTGATATGGTAGGAAAGTGAAAAAGATGTTCAAATGACATACAGAGTTAATTCCAGCATTAAGGTATAACCATCTTTGTGAAAAACTATAAAAATAAACAATTTAAAAGGAAATAATGCCAAACCTTAACATGCTTCGATGCAGCAACTTGCTCCACTTTATGTATAAACTGATCAAATGAATAATAAGGCAATAAATGAGAATGCCATTCACTGTACAAGCCAATTAAGTTCCCCAAATCCTTAACCTGCAAAAGAAATTGACAACTTTACTCTACAAGATGGATGGCATAACTTATGAAATTACAAGAAATGTAATAGCAATTTGATAAGAACAAACACAACAAAAGGAAAATAAGTATGCCCTTTTGATTTCTTTTAATGAAAAATTTTCAATTATTCTCTTGAAAATCATTTAGTAGAATGCATAACATGCAGTAAATAATAAAGTTTCATTAATCACGAATGGTTTTCCTTTGTTTCTCAATAATGTTGTTGTTCACATAAAAGTTTCCTAGCCAAACTCATTCTCCCTGCATCATTATTAAGACAATACCTAGAGAAATCAGGAAGAGTAAAAGTTACTCCTCACAAGGGCCTTGTATTGAATCATGAACCTGAGAGCATGCCGTGAAAGAACTTGCATTGAACAAAGGAAGATTGTACATAGAACTAGGAGATAGTGCAACAGCTTGTGCATGATGCTAAATTGCAGGAGAGGTATTATTGCAGTCTAGATCTCTTTTATACATGAATTGCAAGGGTAGAATTTTACAATACTCAATACTTAACATTGGTGGTTCCCAATAGAAATAACATCTTCTAATATTCCCAAATTTTCTACTCACAAACGCATCAAATCTAGTAAACAATGCATAAACAATAAAATTAGGCCACTAACATCAATTTTTCCATCTTTAACAGTTTAAGTAAAGAGCAACCCATCTTCTTTATAAAGGAGATGGTTCCAACAAACATTGTACATAACTGGCCTTACACAGGCATCCACTGCCCTTTAGTACTATGCACATCTCAAACCTTGTCAAGGAGACAATCAATCCAAGGTAAACATTTGGCACTCACGAGGCCGATTTAAATTGTTAGCTCAACAACAATTGATTTTAAAAAAAAAAAAAAGTACCTCGTGGCCACGGCCGCGATATTTGAAGGCGCGAGGAAAGTGGCGGAGGACAAAGCCGAGGCCGTCGTCGGAGAGAAGAAGATCGGAGGTGAGCTTGGGCCTGCTTCTTGGGACCTTTTTGGGCTTGTCTTTGAGTAGAGTTTTGGAAACAGCAGCAGCACCGGTGGTATTATTAGAAGAAAAATTAGGGTTTGAAGGAGCAGAAGAAGAAGAAGATGGACAGTCACGTGACCAATGGCCTGGGCGGCCGCACTTGTAGCAGCCCGTCGGCGCCGCGTTTGTTGTGTTTTCCATTTGTTTTATTTTCTCTGGGATTTGTTGATCGCATTCGCTGGAGTGGAGTGAGAAACTGAGAATGGTTTTGAAAAGGAATTTTTCGGGATTTGGCTTTTGGCATTGGCGGGAATAATGGGAGGGAATGGGGATGGACAATCACTGCTAACTTTCATAAACATCCCCTCTATTTTTAGCTATCATTGAATGGATAGATCAAAATACATTTATTCAAAAATTTCGACTGAAACCATACGCCCATTAGATTTTCATTAGGGTTGTATGGGTAAACTTGTAATTCCATATATTAATAATAATTAAAAAAAATTAAAAAATTCTTTATTTTCTTTTTCCCTCTTTTTTATCTCCCTCTCCCGTTTGTCCCTTCTTTCTCTCACATTATCTCGCTCTACTCCCCGTGGTTGTATCTTGGGTTATTTTAGTTGGATTTGAAGTGATATTACAGCTGAAGGTTTGATTGGTTATAGTTCTGGAAATTAAACTATAAATTATTAATGGTGGTGACAATTGACAGTAGTGGTTAGCGATGGTGGAGGTCGATGATAGTGGTCGGCTATTATGCGGATCTGTTTGGCCGTTCAAATCTCCATCAAGTGATAGAGATCCGAACGAATCTTCAATGTCTGGTCTCCATCTCATGGTAGAGATCCATTGTGGATCCATCGTCTGATAGATTTGGAGATCGACAAAGAATCTCCACCGAAGATCTCTATTTTCCTTCTTCTTTTTTTTTTTGTTTTTTTATTGCAAACACCTCCCCTACCCTTAGTAAAATTTGGTCAAATGTAACAGTTGACCAGGGGAGGTTTTTGTAAAAAAAAAAAAAATCCAAAAGTTGACTAACAGAAGGGAAGGTCTTTGTCAATAAATCCAAAAGTTGACTAACGGGAGGGGAGGTCTTTGTTAATAAACCCAAAATGTAACACCCCCTGACCCGACCCGACTGGATCGACCCAGGAAGCGTTACCGGGTTTTCAAAACTTTCTAAATTCTCGTTTCTCATTTCAAACCATTGAAAATCATATCACTTTGTAATTTAAAAATGTTTTTCTAGTGAGCCCATCAAAAATTCAGTTTTTTTTTTAAAAAAAATTTTGGCAGAGTTTCCTCTGTTTTTCTGATTTTCCAAAACCTGTTTCAAATCACACTCAATTCCAATAAATTCCACAACAACACTTTAAATCTCATTTCATTCAAATGTGCACTCTGCCGTTTAGTGCGACTTCCAAACAGTTTTAAAATAAAATAATTCAGAATTCAATAGGTACAAACCTTTTTAAAATAAAAACAAACAGAAATCATAAATTATTTACAAAACATATATATATATATATATATATTTTATCGACTGTACAGACTTCTGTATATGCATGCTTACTGAATATAACATACAAAATTATATAGATATCCAATCAATGTGGTGACTCTGAATTCTTCTAGCTGCAGGTACCTCCTGTCTACTCTTTCTCTGCCTCGGTATCCCTGTGACCTACGCGCGATAAAAACCGACGCGCTAAGCATATAGCTTAGTGGGTGTACACTAAACTCAAGTATTAAAATCATAAATAACTTTTCATAATAAAAATATCACAATATAATCGTATATAAACATGTTACGATGCAAATCATTTACAGAAATAAAACTGATGAAATCAATTCTATAGAAACAACTCATTACAATTTATAATCCATACAAAACCAAATCATAAATTAGGTTATAATCATAAACGTATAAAATCGATTTCGAAATTCACTTATAAACATATTATTCAATTCACTTCAATTCTAGCCCTCTAGAATACCCAACATAATTTTTTAGGACTGGAATATGGGTATAATCACTGTAGTTTCAATGTGACGTCCGGCGTTGCCCCACAACAACAGTCACTGATATCTATGTGATTGTCCGAGATTGCCCCGCAACAACAATCACTGATAATAACGGCACAGTACTGCTAAACTAACCCAGTTGGTATACCAACCTCCTATATTCATTTCTATGTCTAAGTATCCTAGGGCCGTTTCGATATAACATTTTCAAATAATAACTGTAATTTATAAATCCACGGTCAACTCAATAAATATACAATTCAAACAATATTCTTCAAATATACATAGGTTTTCATGAAAAATAAACAATATTCATACAAAAGTCTAAAACAAGTAATTTCAACAAAATCGTAATAATCGAAATATGATCGAAATACGATCTAAAATACAATCATTCCAAGAAAGACAATATAAGCATATTATCACTAGGTTATTTAAATAAATTGCAAATTCAGACTAAAAATACTTCATACTTTTGTAAAAGTTTCAAAAACAGGTATACACCAACCTGGATACCGTTTTCCTCTCGACAATCGTGTTTCTAAGTTTTCTTTTTCCTTTCCCTTTCTCTTTCTTTTCACCTTTTTCTTTTCTTTCCTTCTCTCTTTCCTTTCTTCTCTTCCTCTTCTTCTTCTTCTTCTTCTTCTTTCTCTTCTTTCTTTCTTCTCTTTCTTTTTCTCTTGGTCTCTCCCTCTCTATTCTTCTGTCTGACTTTTTCATGAAGCTTCCTCAACGAACTTATTTTTTTTATAATCTTTCGGTCGTCGCGATTATCGTCGCGACCTGTGGTCGAGCCACCAGGTCGCGTTGCTCACTAGAGCAACTCCACCGCCTTCATCGCGACCACCCATCGCGGTACTCTGGTCGCGCTGGTGGTCACGTTGCTCACTACCAGAATTTCACTTTTTCATCGCGAGCCAGTCAGCGCGATCTGTGGTCGCGGTGACCAGGTTGCGTTGCTCACTGCCCGAAAATGCCATTTTTCGCCGCGAGCAGCTCATCGCCATCTGTGGTCGCGGTGAGGGGTCGCGGTATACACTGCCCCAGTTTTTCACTCTTTTTCTTCATGCATCATTTCTCTGGACCGTTCTATCTGGTCCACCTGAAAACCATAAAAAAATAAACATACATTTAATTACGTTTACACCCCTCAACTCACAAAGATTTTATATCCACATATTCAAAATTAATTATTCGAAATTTGGGATGTTACACAAAAGTTGACTCCGCCTGTAATTGAGCAAACCTCAGGAGAGGTAGGCGTTATTTACTCTTATATTTTTTTTTAGAAAAATGCATTGACATATCCTAATATTAAATTTAAAGGCAAATTACAGTTCACCTATCTGAGGTATCCCTAATTACAGGCGGAATCAATTTTTAGGTAAATTGATTGTAAATCCCCTGCCATTTATCAATTTTAGTCAAATCAACAATGTTAAAGGTATTTTGGTAATTTTATCTTTTAAAAAAAATATTTTAAAAAAACCAATTAGGAGACGGTGATAATTTATTTTAAAAATAAAAGAAAAAAATTTAATTAAAATAAAAAACTTAAGATCTCCACCGTCTATCTCTAAATGGACCGTGGAGATAAAAAAAGGAGAGAGCAGGGTGAGATATGAATCCACTGAGGATCTCGAGCTAGGGGAGGCTTTGCGAAAAAGTGCACAAATCTGGTTCATGCAAAGAGCCTCCCCCTCCCATGGCCAAATGGATTTGTTGATGAACACTTACAAGGGAGGTAATATAGGAATTAAACCAAGTTTAATTTTAGTAGGATTATTATTTGTAATATTTTATCAAATTAGATTTCTTAGTCCAAGTTAGAATATGTTATCTAAATTCTAATGGGATTTGGATATCAATTAGTCCTCTATAAATAGACTTGTAAAATTGAATTATTTCAATATCAAGAAACAAGAAAAAAAAATACAATGGTGGCAAAAAGGTGAAAAATAAAAGGCCGGCAACTGACCAAATTAAAAGATCGACAACGGTCAAGGTTAAAAAATCATTGCAACCAAACCAAAAGACATAAAAGATTGAGACCAGTTTGATTAAAAAAGATTATTCTTTCGCTGTGTTTTAATATATTTTTTTATTCCTACAAGTGATATCAGATATTTAATTTTTTTGATCCTATTGAAGGAAAAATAGTATGGGTTTTCGAAAAACACTCAGCAGGAAATAAAATAAGGGTTTAAAATTTTGCCCTTTTAGAAAACTATTTTCAAAATTGATCTTATTTTTGTATATACACGTGTTACAATTGAAACTACAATTTACCTTACTGTTTTTCTTTCTTTAGTGATCTAATTACCACCAAGTCTTCTGAGCTATCAGGACTCTAAGGTTTAGGTTTGACCAGGTCAAATAGGATTCTAAATCCTATTTAATATTAGTTATCAGATATTTAATTTTTTTGATCCTATTGAAGGAAAAATAGTATGGGTTTTCGAAAAACACTCAGCAGGAAATAAAATAAGGGTTTAAAATTTTGCCCTTTTAGAAAACTATTTTCAAAATTGATCTTATTTTTGTATATACACGTGTTACAATTGAAACTACAATTTACCTTACTGTTTTTCTTTCTTTAGTGATCTAATTACCACCAAGTCTTCTGAGCTATCAGGACTCTAAGGTTTAGGTTTGACCAGGTCAAATAGGATTCTAAATCCTATTTAATATTAGTCATCTTGATAGTTTGAACCTTTGACCTCTATGACTTAAAATAATATTTATTATTTTAATCCCTTTTGTATTAGTCATGGTTCGAACCTACAACTTCCTTTTAATAATTAAAATAATTAATAATTCTCAATTATAAATATTTATTTAATTATTAAATTATTAATTAAATAATCATATTATTTAATTAATTATCTTAATTAAATGATATCAATTTCAGCACAATTAATTGGACAAGTGGCATGTCCACTTTTTTTTGCAAGTTTTACAACTAATTAAATTTGAGTCCCTCATATTTATAATTTTAGTCACATACCACTAAATTGTTATAAATTATCAATTAAATACATATAATAAAAATTTTAATACTCAAACTTAAATCAAAATTAAAATTAACTTTTATAAAAAAAATTAAAACTAAAAGTAAAAATAAAACTTGACTAAAATTTTATAGTCAAATAAAAATAGAATTGAAAATTAATTAGTTTATTCATAATAATAGGATATTTATGTTAAAAAATAAATTTATCCTCCTATTTGTAACACATACTATTATAATAAATATTGATAAATATACATATTTTTATATTTTTATAAAAAAAAAAATCGTAACTAAGCGATGTTTTCCTATCTTCCTCTATGGAGGTCACTTATTTTTTATAAAAATATTTTTTTTTACATTTGTAATTATATAAAATAATAAAGATGACAATAATTTTAATAAATTCTTTAATTATTTTGTTTAATTTTTTAATTTTAATTATTATCAAATTTGCCAAAGGTCCTTATCTTATTAGTTGGAATTTCACATGTTCTCCCAATCCATTAAGGTTCAAATTTTGATATTATAAATATTATTCAACACTTGCCCATCAAATCGTAATAAGTGTACGGAGGCCTCTCCTTGTATTAGGAGTAGACTTCCTATTATTATTTAGATTTAAGATATCTAAACCACACATAGAGCTTAATCTTGGTAGATATCGGCAGCCCTCTAACCAATTAGGTGTTGAATTTTTTTTAAAAAATATATTATTAAATTTTATTTTTACTTTTGGTTTTAATTTTTTATAAAAGTTAATTTTAATTTCGATTTAAGTTTGAGTATTAAAATTTTTATTATATGGATTAAATTGATAATTTATAATGATTTAGTGGTATGTGTAATTAGTTGTAAAACTTGCAAAAAAAAAGTGGACGTGCCACTTGTCGCTCTCTTGGAGCGACTGCTAGCAACAGTCGCCCACCCTTGTTACCATTAACTATAAGGGTTAGCAAGGGAACCTAATGGACTTACAATTTTGAGCTCCGATAATACTTAGAAATATTAATTAAAACTCTTTAATTATTATTCTATGATTATTAACCTTGGAGTTATTCCACTAAAAACCTCAGGTTGTACTATCGAAACTGTAGATGTTTTATACAATTTGAAATCTTAGTGTCCATCGATATAGCTATTACATACAGTATGATTAGTCATGGCCACGGTTCCGGAACCGACGGTTCTGGTTCCTTTTTTGGCCCAACCGGAACTGAGACCGTATAGGCCCAGCCGGAGGAGGAACCCGGTTTCGGTTCCTCCTCCTCTTTTATGGAATCGGCCCCCTATAAAAAAAAAATTTGAGAGGAAAAACTTTTTTTAAAAAAAAATTTAAGATTAGGAAAATTTTAAAAATGAATAAACCGAAAGTAATTCGGTTTAGATCATTTTGGTAGGGAATAAAAATTTTAAAAGTGTGCATATATATATACAATTAAAGGTAGTTTCAAAACTATTCACTTTCAATGTGGGATGTGGAAAAATTGTTACATACATATATATAAAGATGGTTCAAATCTTGTGCCCTTTAAATATGGGATTTGAATATAGTTAAAAATTTTGGCTTGATGAATAAAAAGTCTTCTTTATCCTTTATGTTGTTAAACTTAATCATATGTGGTGACTTGGACATTTTATGGATCTTTTTTTTCTTCTTTCTGTTTTTTAATAAATTTTCATATGGACTTGATCAATTTATTAAAACATCAAACATGTTTTGCGGTAGAATTTGTATATTAATCAAAGATCATATACATTGGAACATCAAACCTAATCTCAATATAAATGTTGTGTTGGAAGGGAGGATAATATTTAGTAGGAAAATAGTCTTTTTTCTCTAAGTAAAAGAAGACTAGGTGTTAAAGCATTAAGTGGAAATTCAAATAAGGGAAATTAAATCGAAAGGGGGATTTCGAATCGCTAACTTTCAATTCTAGGTAAAATATTAATTCTATTGATTTATATTATCAAAAGTGATGTAAGAATCCTGAGATTTATTGGAACCATTTTTTTTAATAAATGTACATAATTGATTTTTTTTTTTTTTTTTGGGAACACGTTTTGGTCCCTCACTAATGAGAAGTTCATGTAAATTGTAACCCATTTAGCCTCCAACGTCAAGATTCAAAAGAAATGCAGTAGATGTAGAAGTAATCAGGTATTACTTGTTGTAGGATCGAAAATAATATCAAATATAATGTATGATATGAGGAGCATAATAAGAATTGTAATATTAACTATTTTTGAATTAAGCTGGAACATTACCGTCCTATTATTAATAATAATAAAATAAATGATAAATACAATCATCAAGACAAATCTAATCTCAAATGATAAATAGTAATATAATCTAATAATATGATAAAGATAATTATGATGCTCAGTTTAATTCTAATTAAACAATTTGTGGAACAAGTTGGACATGCAACTATACACATTATCAAGATAATTTATTTAAATATTGAAAGTGTTTCATGATTTCTAATTAAGTTGGTGCCACAGATGAAGTGGTTGAGTTGTAGTAATGATAGCAAATACAATTTTAGTCCCACATTAAAAAGAAAAAGGTTATGTAGGAGGTTGAGTGGCTTATAAAAACTAAACTACAAAAGAAAAAATAAAGTGAGATATGGTCCAATTGATATGTGGCCCAATAATAATGTTGAGCCTTATACTCATATTTAATATTCTAAATTATTTTATGTAGTCCAATAGTGTTGGGATATATATATATTTATTTATATTTAAATAAATATTTGTATTATTTTAATTTTAAAAAAAAGGGTTAGAACCGGAATCAGGACCGGGTGTCCTGGTTCCGGTCATCGGTTCCAGAATTGGCTTTGAACCTGGACCGCCGGTCCCGGTTCAAAACCACCGGTTCGGTTCGAACCGAATCGGGGCCATGACTAAGTACGATCTTTCACGAGTTGTTCATAATTAGAGCTAGGTCATAATATCCGTTATACCCCTCTATTTATATCTTTTCCTTTAAACACCGTTGATTCTCTAATGAACAATTAAATCTTATCTTCCTTTACGGAAGAAGGAGAGCGCTCATAATTGCTCAAGTCCCCAATCAACCCTTAAGAGAACTACTCATCTACTTCTCGCAAGAAGATGAGGATTTCTCTATTGTGTTCAAACTTTCCCAGCTATAAGCTAAACCGCAACTCTAAGATACAGGGGTATTGATCGAGAATGCTACATCGATCTCACTCATGGTATGTCAAAAGCCATGATCTAAGCTGAAGGAGTCAATAAGACACTCAGGATTCAAATCACCCATATACAACCATCATTTGTCGATATATATAAATCTCTTCATCTAACGGATCTTGGTGAGAGATTCATATAAATTGTGACTCTATCCTATATGATCTCATCCTATAAGGTGCCTCCATTCTTATGTCACTACATGAGCTGTCTAGGATAATACTACCGTACATTATAGAATGGAGCTGTAAATTAACCACAAACAAAGTATCTAGCTTTGTTTGCTCTCTACGGACTTTTTAGATTGCACGTCTCAAACTGAATCTTTATGTATATGACATTCATATACTCAGTTTGAGATTATATCCTACAATCTTGGATATTCCGCGTACATGATACAAGCGTATTAATATAAATAAACAAATATATATTCAAATGAATCTATTACTTTATTTATGTCTTATTACATTTCAACTTACGAATTTTAAGGCATAAATCCCAACACTTACAAGTGGTATCAGAGCCAGGTTGAAATTCAGGGCGAGACTCAGAGTAGAACAGACCATCAACACGATTGTTAGGATAAATAGGCGTTATCAACGTGCCGTTCTGCGTTTCCACGAGTTGACATGCAACCCACACAAAAGTGTGTGCAGTTCTCCGTTAAGCAAAAGGTGCAATAATGACAGAAATTGCATTTGAAAAGAAGACTTCAAATGACCCAAGTGAAGTTGCCAAGTTAAGAAGAATTCAAAAGGACTTAAAATTCAAATTGAATTACATATGTGACTTAGTGAAATATAAGGAAATCAATAACAACTTTCGTCCTTCTGAAGATTAATGTGCCGAGAAGATTCTGAAGTCATTTAAGGGTTATTATCTTCTCAAGAAGAAGTTATGCATGGTTTATTCTGCTAAGCTTGGTTTAAGGGAGGCAATGTATGAATTAAACCAAGCCTAGTTTTCAGGTAGGATTGTTATTTGTAATATTTTATCAAATTTGATTTTCTAGTCCAAGGTAGAATATGTTATTTAAATTCTAATGAGATATGGAATATCAATTAATCCCCTATAAATAACCTTGTCAAGTTGAATTATTTTAACAATCAGAAGAAAAAAAGATACTCACATAAATATTAATCAATAAAATTCAATTAGGACAAAGAGCCTAATTTAAAATATTTTCAGGAAAAATTATTTTCCCTACATCTCTATTAGATCCTAAAATTATTATTATTATTTTTTTAAGATAAATCTCTATCATCCATCTCAGAGATGAAATTGCAAGAAAAATGTGGTGAAATTACTCACGTAATCTGGGGTGGTGTCTTTTGTAATTTATCATATGTATCGTTTTTATTTTATATTAGTTGTATTATGTTAATATTATGGTATAAGAATGTTAATGAAACATGAAAGTAACCTACAATTACGGAAATTGGTATTTCTGTATTTTTATGCAAATGAAATAAATTTCATTCAACCTTTTAAATTTATTTTAACATGATTGAATGATATGTATGTGACAATTAACTTCAAGTTATCATATTATTATGCAAAATTATTCGATTCGTTCACATATATGGTAATTTATAAATAGAAATTGCTCAAAAATAGCATTAATGCCAACTCATTTTGTGAGAGTAACATCAATTTATTAAATATTTGAGAAATAACACCGTTTTAGATAGAAACCTCATTTTATCCTTATAAAGTAATTTTTGTCTTATTCAAACTTATTTGTTGTAGTTGAGTACTCTGAGTTATTTTTCTTATCTTTCATTCAAGAGTTCTTTACTTTGAACGAACACTTATCTCTCTCTCTTTTTCTCTCTCTCTCTCTCTAAGTTTCTCACCAATATCTCTTTATATTTATTTTAAAAAATTAAAAAGAAAGTGGACACTACACAAATAAGGAAGGCAGGCGCCTATTGAGAAATAGATCTACTTTGATTTGAGATGTCTAATTAGATGGATATTTGTGTTGTAAAAGTTCTTGTGCGAGTTAGTTAAATAGAATTCTTTTATTTTGGAGTTATAAACATGCATTGCTTTTAAGTGTGAAACTTTTTTTTTCCGCTAATTTTGTTTTGGCCAAGATCTGCTTTTACTTTGACCGTGATCTACTTTTACTTTGGCCGTGATTTAATTTTGCTTTGGCCGTGATCTATTTTCTTTGGCCGTGATTTAATTTTGCTTTGGCCGTGATCTATTTTCTTTGCCCATGATCTAATTTTCCTTTGGCCGTGATCTAATTTTGCTTTGATCGTTGATCTAATCTACTTTGGTCATGATCTATTTCCTTCAGTTGTGATCCATTTGTTTTGGTTATGATTTATTTGTTTTGACTGTGATATAATTTTACTTTGATCGTAATCTAATTTTGCTTCAATATGATCTAATTTTGTGTCGGCCGTGTGCCGTCGCCGATTTGTGGTCACCGACGCGATTGGACCTCCTCACACCACTTCATGCCCTCCTCACCGTATGTCATTGGTTGCCGATGTGTCACCGAATTTCATCGTTGCTTCGGTCTAACTTGCTTTTTGCTTAAAGGCAGCTACACAAAATGATTCACTTGCTTTTTTTTTTTTTTTTTTTGAAAAATATTCCATTGCTTTTTGCTTAAATCATTTAGTTTTATTTCACTTGCTTTTTTATTATTTTCTAATACACTTGCTTTTTGTTATATGATAAAAGTTAGTTTCTCTTTCTTCATTGACTTTTTTTCACTTTTCATTTTATTTTTTAATTTGTTTCGTTTGGCTTTATAGAAGTATTTTAGAGCTAATTCTTATTTAGGAGCTATTTCTACTAAATTTTTCATAAAGTGGACATTGTTTAGTGTTTTAAAAAAAAAAACTCTAACAAAAAAAAAATAAAAATACACATGTAAAAATTATTTTTCAGAAATAGCTATTGAATGCATATCTTCAGTTTTTGATTGTTCACTATTTTCATTTTTATTTTGTTTTTGTTGAGGTGTAAATCCGGTCAATGTGGTAAGTTAGTAAATATAGAAAAACTAAAAGACAAAACTTATAAAAAGATTGACACGAGAGATTTTGAAGTGGTTCAGCTTTAAGGAAATGCCTATATCCACTGTCCTTATATAATGGATCTTCATTTCATTGTCAATTTCATTAAACAATCAAAACACAATCTCAAAGAAGTTAAACAGTAGATCAGCAATAAATATTAATTTGATGTTTCCTTTGAAAATCACTAGCTGCATCCTAAATAAGAAAAATAAAAATAAAGAAACTGGTGTTTTTATGTAAAACTAATTATCTATTATATATTTATTTCCATTTGAAAATGTTGACGTGCAAATTTGGTCAATGAAATTAATAGTGATTATATATAACTTGAGGGATAAAACTGATAAAAGGATCAACATAAAAGATTTTTAAAGTAGTTCGGCTTATAAGAATGGATACATCCACTGGTCTTGGTATTCAAGTTGAGCTCATTGAGTGTAATCGCAGAGCTCGTTTATGTATGTATTTTTTTGTAAAAATTCATAACCTTTGTAACAGTGATGATCCGTCCCTTTTATAGTGTGAAAGGGTTGGAGTCATATTGTTTTATATGGAATCTAATTACATAAATTAGAGACGAAATTCTATCTTTAACAGTCGTGATTTGATTTGAATACAATTGCTGGGATTAGGGAATTTGAGATTGATTAGGAGTCTGCTAGTTGACCGAATGCAATCCCTATATTCTTGAAATTTTTCCTTTGATTGGGGCTTCGAGCTGCGTGGCCTGTGAGTTGAGTGTTGTTCGTTTTCCATGACCAGGTGGTTGATGAGAAATGATAATTGTCTCCTTCGATTGTTTCCAGGCTGGTCGTTTGTATAGAGCTTCTCCCTTCGGGGTGGTTGGGTCGAGGCCCATTTTGCTGCATGTGACTCATTGGTTCCCTTCGCCTGTTGGGCCTTCTTGGACATTTCAGCATCTTTGGGCCAGTTTAGGCCCAGTGTAATTTGACATATAACAGAAAACATCTAAGCTTACGGTATATATGTACAAAATCAGCAGCTTGGAGCTCTCTCCATTTCAGGAGTTGGGAGACCAATCATAGTTCTGGTAGACAATATTGATTGGGCCTCTATCGTTCATTAGATAAGTCAAGAGACTTGCTTTTGTGGCATCCAAATAATTTATGATCCACTAGAAGATTTCTTTCTCCTATCTAAATAATTTATGATCTATTTAAAAATTGACGGAACTCGCCAACTTGAAAGATCACGAGCTAACGAGGTCAATAAAAATTTGGATGGTTCCTCCATCCAGGGTTGTAGGTGTAGTATAGGTTATTGTTGTATTGCTTTTTGTAGTTCTGCACATACTGAACCTGTTCTGCACTACCCCTTGTGAAAGGATTTTTAGCCAGACAATTTGAACTGACATGAGACCCTTCACACAAGTTACACGCTGGTGTAAAAGCTTGCACTGTATTGACACTCCACTTATTCATCTGACTGGTCAAAGAAGCCACATGTGCCTTCAGTGAGGTAATCTCATCTATCTCAAAAGCACCTGACACCTCAGCTGATCTCTTCGATGTTGCTTTCTCATTTTCCCACTGATAGCTGTTTGTGGATATCTTCTCAATAAGGTCATAAGCAACGTCAATCGATTTGCTCATTAGGGCACTATTAAAGGCTGCATCGATCATACTCCGGTTCTGCTGTATGAGCCTATTGTTGAACGTCTGCACAACTAGCCACTTCGGTAGGCCATGATGTGGGCATTTCCTCATCAGATCCTTGTACCTCTCCCAAGCTTCATATAACGACTCTGTCTCAAATTGCATGAACTGTGTGATGTCATTTCTGAGCTTTGCTGTCTTTCCTGAAGGGAAATACTTGGCAATGAGTGCTTGAGCAAATGCATCCCAAGTTGTGAATCTGTTCGGCGGTAAAGAATGCAACCACAGATTTGCTCGATCCCTTAAGGAGAAAGGGAAAATTCTTAGCTGAATTGCATTGTCCGACACTCTATTCTGCTTGAAGGTGTCACATATCTCCAAAAAATTCTCCAAGTTGATGTTTGGATCGTCATTCGGCAACCCTTCAAACTGAACGTGGTTCTGGATCATCTGAATTATTGTCGGCTTGATCTCAAAGTTGTTTGCTGCAACTGTGGGTTGTCGGATGCTAGACTGGTTTCCTTCCATAGTAGGAATGGCAAAGTCGCGCGGAGCCTTGACATTTTTTGTATCCTGATGTGGAGGTTCTTAAAGTATTTGTGTTGGATCCATGGCGAGTTGTTCTCTTGCTTGTCTTCTTTTCTTTCTTAAAGTGCGCTCGATCTCTGTATCAAGTTCTTCAAGGAGAGCTGATTCAACACTCCTTATACTTCTCATACAAGGAGTAAGCTACTTGCAAAGACGAGAGAATAAACAAGTAAAATAACAATTGAAAAAAAAAAAAAAAAAGAATATTCAAATTAGCTATAGTCCTAGTCAATATAATATCAATACAAACTAAAACAATCCCCAGTAACGGTGTCATAAATTTGTTATGCCTTTTCGTAACTCGCAAGTATACGAAGTCGGCACAAATAATATAATGAGAGTGTGAGTATCGTTCCCACGAGGATATTTTAGGTACTGATTACTAAAATTGACTAAGCCTATTTTTATTTGAACAATCGAATGAGTGGTGTAGAAATTGATTAATTAATGGCTAAACGAACTATGAAACTAATTAACAGGACGGGTTTTACCAATGAAAGAAGGAACTAGAGAATCCGATTTCACTAAGTATGTCATAATGAATGAAATTACTATTGTAACATCCCTAATTTCGAAAAATTTATTTTGAACATGTGGATATAAATTTTGTGATTTGAGGGGTGTAAAACGTAATTAAATGTAGACCAGATGGAGTTTATTTTTGTGGGGTTTATTTAAATGTAATTAAATGTGGATATAAATTTTTTGATTTGAGGGGTTTATTTTTGTGGTTTCCATGTGGACCAGATGGAGTGGTCCAGAAAAAATTGCATGAAGTGAAGGAAAAAGTGAAAAGGGAGTACCGCGACTTGAGATCGCGATGAGCTGCTCGCGATGAAAAATGGTGATTTTTGGCAGTGAGCACCGCGACCACAGATCGCGCTGACTAGCTCGCGATGAAACATGTCAAATTCTGGCAGTTAGTAACGCGACCACCAGCGCGACCATGGTACCGCGATGAAGGCGGTGGAATTGCTCCAGTGAGCAACGCGACCTGGTAGTGCGACCACAGGTCGCGACGACGGTCGCGATGACCGAAAGATTATAAAAAAAAATAAGTCATCGTAGAAATCCCTAGAAAAACAGAAAGGGGGAAAAAGAGAGAGACCGAGGGAGCAAGAGAGAGAAAGAAAGAAAAGAAAAAGAAGAAAAAGAAGAAAAAGAAGAAGAAGAAGAAGAAGAAGAAGAAGAAGAAGAGGAAGAGAAAAAGAAAAGAGAAAGAAGAAGAAAAGAAAAAGAAGAAAAGAAAAGAGAAGAAGAAAAAGAAAAAGGGAAAGAGAAAGGGAAAAAGGGAAATTCAGAAGGAAAAAGGCGTAAAAATAGAATCCAAGTAGGTGTACACTGATTACTGAAGTTGTTATAATTTTCGTTATGTATATTTTCATTTGAATTTTTGATTTTTTGTCAAATTAAGTATTAAATTTATTTATGGATTTTGTATAATTATGTTTTGTTTACGAATATTGTTAGAAACTGTCTGAAAAATAATTAGGGAATATGATAGTATAATGAAATTTCTATGTTTTCAAATAAGTTGTTTTGCGAGTAATGTTTGGAAACGATTTTGGAAAAATCGTATATAATTATTGTTTCGTAAATACTATTTGAAAATAATTTTAGAATATATTGATATGAGTATAAATGAAAATTTTGGCTTTGTGAAAATAATTGTTGATTTTGAACGTTTGATTCGTGAATAACTGTTGATTAATTGGAAAACGAATATAAAGTGATACCTACTGCATCTCGCGGGGCAAACCTGGCAAGTCCAGTTTAGGCGAATCCCGGAGATAGCCATTTCACTGTATCCATGACTGTTGCATCTCACGGGGCAAACCTGCCAAGGTCCAGTTTAGGCGAATCTCGGAGATAGCCATTGTACTGATAGTAATGCCTGTTGCATCTTGCGGGGCAAACCTGGCATAGTCCAGTTTAGGCGAATTCCGGAGATAGCCATTTCACTGTATCCATGACTGTTACATCTCGCGGGGCAAACCTGGTATAGTCCAGTTTAGGCGAATCCCAGAGATAGATATAGTAATGATATTCCTGACAGTTACATCTCGCGGGACAAACCTGGCTTAGTCCAGTTTAGGTGAATCCCGGAGGTGAACGTTACACCGATGTTACAGATATAGAAATGTATGATGAGTGTATGGTCAGATGGAGAATGAAAGTGAACACAATGTTTGTATGAATAAAATGTTACAGAATGAATAAAATGATTATAAAAGAATTGAAAACTAAATGTTGTATACTTTACTGATTTAATTTAGATGCTTTTATTAAACTGTTTTTATATGATTTCTTTCAGTGAGAAAGTTGAAGATTGAAATGTTTTTATACGATCATATTGGAATATTTTTATTATGAAATGATTATTGATTTTGATACTTGAGTTTAGTGTACACCCACTAGGCATTATTGCTTAGCGCGTTGATTTTATCACGCGTAGGTATCAGAGACACAGGAAGAAACAAAGAATAAAGAGGAAGTAGCAGCAGATTGAAGGTCCAGAGTCATAATTCTTTTGAGTAGTTACAATTGAATTTTAATTATATATTGTATTTAGTTAAGCATGCATATACAGAAATCTGTAATTTGACATGTATATATATGTTTTGTAAATAATTGCGTTATGTTTTAAATTTCTTTTCAAATGTTTGTAAATATTGAATTATGAAATAATTTACTGTAAAACTGTTTGGGAGTCGCACTAAACGGCAGAGTGTGCATTTGCTTGATAGATTTTTGAAGTGTTATTGAGACTTATATTGATTTGAGATTTGTTTGAAAACGGGTTTTGGA